>OZ004589.1:907166-2107166 GCA_963924555.1 Crambe crambe
GAGGTAGTCTGGGGGAGTGGTACTTCCCTAATGGTACCATAGTCCCTCGGGGTATTACTGGTGATATCACCAGGACTGGTTGGACTCATCAAGTTCGTCTGAATCGCAGGAATAATGCCATGATACCACTTGGAACCTACACCTGTGTGGTGCCTGATATGAACAATACAATGAATCACACTGCCACTATAACACTAGGTGAGTACAACATGTAATAGCTAATTATTATATTTAAATGAAGTCAATTTTAGTGTGACTGTCATCCAACTAAAAGCAAAATATGGGTTACCATGCAAATGTATAATTGTATCATAGCCATAGTGTTCAAGTCAGCAATCCCATTGGAACAGCATAATGCCCTGAGGAACAAGTTGATAGCTAATTTTTGCTAGATATCGGCTCTTCAGGAGGTTGATAGCTGAGTGGAGGCTGAGAAGCAAATGCAGCACTCCAATTAGTCCAATTAAAAACTATAATTAATATATAATTTACTAAGAGTGTTGGACAAGAGCCGGCCTTATCCAACATAACTAAGCAATGTATGCATATAGGCATGCAAGAACCTGCACAGACCTCATTTTACCTTTTATGGACTTTTTGCTGATTTGAGCAGCTCTGAAGCTAGCACGGACAGACTGATAATTTTTCTCACTGTTGTGATTCATACAAATTGTTCCATCAAAAGCTAATAGCCCTACGTTAGAATAGAATCCCAACATTTGGTGGCAGCGGTTACGAGGATTGAACTTGTGCCTACGGGAGTGACCGGCATCGGAAATTCAGAAGAAAGAAATTGGACTTGTCTGCCAGAGGAAGGCGAAGATTACAGCAAAACGATTCAGTGGTGGATCTAGGAGTGGGCATTTCAGGCACATGCCCCCCCCCCCCTTTTTGGTGTGGCCACTTATAATAATTTACAGTGGTGCATGACAGTTTGCAAGTTAGCTGGTTAGCCAAAGCTGGGTAAAAAAAATTTTTTCACACGCAAGCGCACGGATATTTTTTCCACTGCGATTGGGGGGGGGGGGGGGGGGGGGCACACATTCAGGTACGTATAATAATTAATGGTGCACTGAAATGGGAAATGGAAATGGAAAAGAGAAAAGAACATACCAAGTTATTATATCAGCTATACATACGTATACATGCAAAAGCTTGAATGTGATTTCAACCACATATTATGCATACGTACATTATGTTGAAAATCATGACCACTTAGCTACTTGCTTTTAAACTCACTGGCTTCATTTTTGTAAACATTATGTTTGATTTGTCATCTCTACAATAACTTACATTCGTAGCTAAACATGTTTTTTTATCACTTGTATGAAGCAATAACATCCAGCTAGTTAGAAAACTGTGATCACTTATACTAGCTACCTCTGTTTTATCCTCTCATGACCCTCCCTTATTGATATAATTGCTCAGCTTGATAGCCATAGTTACTGTAGTATATCTATCGAAAATATGGCTTTGATTACATAGACAGCTACAGTTGAACCTCAGTTATCCAGACACCTTTGTCCAGACTTTTTTCTAGGCTGCCGGATAAGTGAGATAAGTGAAGTCATTAAAATAATAGTGTTGTGGTTATGCTGTGTTGCATAGTTTAATATTATGGGCAGCCTAGAACTACTGATTATTGTTATGCAGTTGCTAATTATTATGTGCCTGTGCAAAGCACTCAAAAAATTCTCAAACAAAATTAAAAATCTGCTTGTAATACATGTATTTCCAAATCTGGATAAATGAGGTTCTAGATAAACAAGGTGCGGTTACACTGTATTATAAAGATAATGCGGGCCTAGAAAGTACCTAGGAGAAATGATTGTTTAGTACGTAGCTGTAAAAAGATCATATTGATAAAGATGGAGCAAACTATTCATCACTGATATTGGGGACAAAAAAGTGGTCTTAGGGAGGTGGTCTCTGTATGGAGGTCAAAATCAATTGAAATAGCACCTCTGGAACATAACCAAGTGGTCTTTATAGAAGGGTGGTCTCTGGATACAGGTAGTCTGTAAGGCAGGCTTCACCGTACCACCATTTATTTGATCACTGCAAATTTAGTTGTATAATTATTAACTTTCCTATTCTTGTTTTTGAAAGTCACTGTATGTTTTTCTCTACCAAAGGCATGGATATGTGTGCCATTTCTACCACTAACAACTGTGACTCTAATGCTATGTGTACCAACACTCCTGGGAGCTTCACTTGTATATGTAACCAAGGATACACTGGAAATGGAACCACTTGCATGGGTACTGTCATATGATAAAATGTTTAGCTATGTATGTTGTCATGGCGATTGTTAATCCAACTAGATATTGATGAATGTGCTGACAGTGCTATCGCCATGCATTGTGACTCTAATGCTATGTGTGTGAACACTCCTGGATCTTATAACTGTGTCTGTAACTCAGGATACACTGGAAGTGGAACCACTTGCACTGGTATTGAGTACTATTGATACTAGTGAATGACATTTATTATTGTATCGTTTAATATGTTAGATATTGATGAATGTAGTACTATTGACTGTGGCTCTAATGCTATGTGTACCAACACTCCTGGAAGCTTCACCTGTACATGTAACCAAGGATACATTGGAAATGGAACCATTTGCATGGGTACTGTCATATCATAAAATGGTTATGTATGTCGTCATGGCAATTGTTAATCCAAATAGATATTGATGAATGTGCTGACAGTGCTATCACCATGCAGTGTGACTCTAATGCTATGTGTATGAACACTCCTGGATCTTACAATTGTGTCTGTAACTCAGGATACACTGGAAGTGGAACCACTTGCACTGGTATTGAGTAGCCTCATTCTCAGGCCTTCCTCTCTCACGTACCGCACAGTACGTGAGAGAGGAAGGCCTGGGAACGAGGCTAGGTATTGAGTACTATTGATACTAGTTATTATTGTATTATTTAATGTGCTAGATATTGATGAATGTGGTACTATTGACTGTGGCTCTAATGCTACATGTACCAACACTCCTGGGAGCTTCATCTGTACATGTAACCAAGGATACACTGGAAATGGAACCATTTGTAAAGGTATGTAGCTGTAGGTATCTAGAATTAATTCTCACTCATGGTTTAATGGCTTATGCGTAGATATTGATGAATGTATTGCTAGAACTGGTAATTGTAGCTCTGATGGTACATGCTACAACACTCCTGGAGGATTTAACTGTGTGTGTAACCAAGGATACACTGGAAGTGGAGCAGTATGCACTGGTATTAAAGTATAACTTATACACAAATTTTCAGTATAGTAATGTCATCATGTCAGATATTGATGAGTGTGCCAGTTCTACCACTAACAAATGTGACTCTGATTCTACATGTACCAACACTCCTGGGAGCTTCACCTGTACATGTAACCAAGGATATACTGGAAATGGAACTATCTGCGTAAGTAAGCAATATTCATACTATAGTATAGTGGATGCACTCTATATGTATGGTATTACTAAAATTTGTGGAAAATCATTGTATATGAATGACTGTAATAGTGTATATGCATGGGTGTTATATAATTTCGATGAATATCCACTTTTAGTCGCTCCCTCTTCCCCTGCTATGCTGAGCACTACTCCTCAGTCCACTTCGATCACCATAACATGGAGCCAGTCTCCAGGGGATACGGTGGACTCCTACCAAATCTTATACTTATTCAGAGTTAGAGTCTGTAGTGCCTATCTCTCAAATCCGCGAATTATACTAGTAGCTGGTTCCTCCAGAGAGTACACTCTTACAGGACTGGAGGAGAACAGTGACTTCACCATTAACATCACAGCCATGAATGGAGCAGGGAGTAGTCCACCTGTCACCACCACTGCAAGGACTGCAATAGCAGGTAGGATACATCCATCATGATATGCAGCTAGTGCAGATGTGTCATGTACTGTATACTGCAGCTCCCTCTGCTCCTCTGGATGATCTGATGGTCTCCTCCACCTCTCCCACTAGCATCTCCCTCTCATGGGGGCAAGTCCCATGTGCTGGCAGGAATGTGGATAGGATCACTGGATACCAAATAGTCATTAGGACCACCTCTGATAATGCAATTAGAAGAAGGATAAGAGATCACAATACTAGAATGTTCACTGCTAACCGCCTCATTCCAAGGACAAACTACACATTTGAAGTTAATGCTCGCTATGATGATATCAACTTAAATAATCCATTATTTGGACCAGCAGCTGTCATAACAGGAATCACTGCAGAACCACAAGGTAAGTCTTGTTGGCATGAATTGTAAGTTATGCCATCACAGTCCTACAGCTGTTGGTTTCTTCCTGAGAGGTGTGTTGTACCCCAACAACAGTGTGGTGTCCCTGACTGATATAGGAGAAGGCTACAATGCTTTGCACTGTCTCACTGACCTCACCACCTGCTGTAGAGCAAGTGATACAGGAACTGAAGGCATGGGGCAATGGGTCTTATCCAATGGATTTGTCCTCCTTGGTAGCAGCACTGGTTTCTATAGACGTAGAGGTCCCAGTGCAGTCCTCCTCAATCGTAGGACTGGTGCTGTGGGGCACACTGGACTGTACATTTGTCAGGTGCCTGATGGGAGTGGCATGGAGAGAACTCTGTACATTGGAGTGGGTGCAGGTACGGACTATGCATACACCATGTGATGTGCATGTAGTATAAATCTTCCCCTATATTAATTTTATAGGTGTTCCTGTAATCACTGACCTTGACTATGATCGTGCTTCAGGGACCTTGACATGTATATCTAGTGGTGGACCTGTGGACTCAGTCACTTGGACAAAGGATGGGTCACTCATCACAGGAGACAGTTCAATCTTCTCTCAGGCTCAGACCATCACTAATGCAATATCATCTACCTACCATCACATCCTCTCCAGTTCAAACTCCTCTAACTTTGTGGAGAGCTTTACATGTACTATCAGGGATGCAGTTGGCAATAGTAACAGCAGGACCCGAGTATTCAATGGTATGGTTTATTAGTGATTTATATACTATATGACATGGTGTTACTGTCCAGGTATTGCCACATTTAATGATCCCTTTGTTGTGGGCAGTCGTGCAGTGGTCAATTGTTCCAGTGACACTCGTGTTGTTGACAGAATAGAATGGGTGTCCAGGGAGGGGGAGGTGCTGGTCTCTGGGACGTCAATACAGCAGCTCATGTATGTAGTGGACCCAGTAAGGGATGACCTCCATAGGTCAGAGTTAACATGTATTGTGACAAGAAATCATATGGTTTTCAACCAGACACTACCACTAACTGTAAGAGGTAAGTGATGATGTTCTCTCACTGAGTCAGTCATATAACTATAGAACCTAATCACCTGATTGTTGTCATGTAGTCCCTGAAAATGCTATCTCTGTCTCCATCAGCCGATCAGGGAGACCAGTGGCAGGGTCAGAGTTCAACCTGACTTGCACTGTATCTGAGGTCATTTCTGGCCTCACTAACATGCCTACTGCTGCATGGCTGGACTCAAATAACTTGGTCATCAAACAAGATACGACTGTTTCAAGGAGTGATAATGTCTCTTCTGCTTTTTTGCGGTTTAATCCACTGAGGACATCTTTACAGCAACGATGCAGATGTTCAGGGAGCATCGTGTCCCCAGCTCTTACTAATCCTGTGCGAATCACAACAGACAGTACTTTCATAATAGAGAGTATGTTTAATAGTGACTGTTACTGCTAGTGCAGGAGTGAACTATTGTACTATGCATCTTGCAGTCTCAACTCCTACTGTGTCCACTACTGTGCCATCTGGTCCTCTCTTTGCTGGAGGTGTGGATAATGTGATTCTTACCTGTTCTGCCATGTTGGGTGCTGGTGTGGATAATCCTGCTGTTATCCGCTACTCCTACACTTGGCTGGACAGAGAGGGCAGAGAAATAGTGTCTGGGGGTCGTACCATCATCACTCCCACTACCCCCTCCACCAGCTCCTCCTCCACTCTCACCCTCTCCCCCCTCAGCACCACTGACACCAAATTCACATGCGGAGTCACACTCAGTGATTCACGAAACTTACTGCGTCCCAGTGATCCCGGAGAGCAAAGAACTGATGTTAATGTTCTTAGTAAGTACTAGTGTATGCTAAAGTGTACATTGTAGCTACACAATGTAGTGCAGCATTACTGATAGTGAACTGTGTCTGTACTATTCTCAGTTCCCAGTGCCCCTGTGGTGAGGATTGAGTCTGCTGGTGAATCCACTGCTGGAGTCAACCAGATCCTCAACTGTACTGTGACCTTGGAACAAGATCTCAGGTCCCCACTCCTGATTCAGTGGACAGCACCTAATGGAAGTATCATTGGGAGTGAGACTCTAGTGGATGTGACAGTGTCCAGGTCTTCTAACAGCCTGTCCCTCACCTTTGACCCCCTCCATACCAGTCATGGAGGCCAGTACTCCTGCATGGCCAGTGTCAATGTACCTGAGGCCAATGTCTTCCTCAGTGGACAAGCCTCACTCAACATCACAGTTCAAAGTATATATGAGGATAGCCTCATCTTGTACAGAACTTATTTTCTTTCTTCTTTCAGTCCCTATGCCTTCCCTGACCATCACTGGGTCACCTGTGGATGAGGGATTCCACACTGGCCTCCTCCTCACCCTCACTGGAAGGGCAGAGTTCAACCTCGCTGTGGACACACCCCTCACTGTGAGTGGAATGTGGACTAAGAGCAATCCATCCTCAGACCTCACAGCTGATTCACGTGTGAGCATTGAAGGCCCTGACCAGGTACTAGGCAGTCCCATGATGGTGTTTGAAATCCACCTCACTGTGGACACTTTGAATATGACTGGAGGAGATGGTGGTGACTACACTGTCACACTGAACATTAGTTCGTTCTCCTTCACTACAAGGACCACTGTCTCCCTCACATGCAGCATTGTAGTGTTAGGTAATGATACCAGCTACTGCACCTTTATAAAGAGTGTGGGTTACTTAATATGCCATTGTATGCAGGCTTTCCTCCTCAACGAGTCAGTGTCTCTCCTCTGGAAGTGGGTGTGCCCACTGCTGGTGACATGTACACTCTGGAATGCAACATCAGTCGTGCAGTTACCTTATCCAACTCCACCCTGCTGGAGGTGGTGTGGTTGGACCCCAATAATAGAACCATCTCCTCAAACCCCAACTTCACCATTGTGGGAGACACCAACACCACAGCCACCTTCCTCACCAGTCAATTCACCTTTTCCCACTTAAGGACCTCTCAGGGAGGAAATTACACATGTTCTTCCAACATGACCATTCCTGGTGGGATAGCCACTGACCATCCAGTATCCAGCACCATCAGTGTCAGAGTCATCAGTAAGTGAAGACAACCATTATAGTGTACATGTGTCATGTGACCATCCCTTCCACACAGTTGCCCCAGCTGTGTCTAACAATGTAACCCTCCTCCCCAGTCGAGGGGGCCCTTTTTATGTAGGAACTACCCTGACTCTTACCTGCACAGTGACTGTGAACAGGTCACTGGTGGACACTGACATTAACATCACATTGAACTTTGCTAATGTCAATGACTCCATGAGGATCAACACCACAGTCTCACAGCTGAATGACTCCACATTCAGGGGAGTTACTCAATTCAGTTTCTTGCTGCCTTCTGATGACAGAACTACATACCAATGTTTATCATTATTCTTGCCATCCTGCGAGACTCCATTTGTAATGAGGGTTTCTAATCCACCTTCTAATCAGTACATCCACACTATTCAAGGTACAACTGAGTGGATTTTCAAATAGCTTATAGACTAATGCTTACCTTCCTCTAGCCCTGCCACCTCCTGTCATCACACTGCCTCCTGCACCAATGACCATGGCTGGTCAGTCTATTTCCTTCACCTGCATTGTCTCGGTCATTGAGTACTTAGCAGTGGGCCCTGTCCTGGAGTGGTTCTCCAGTAATAGCAACCCCCTCATCACTATGGACACTACCAACAGTGGGGTGGAGTTTAATCGCACCTTAATATTCAATAACCTGCAGACCTCCCAGGGAGACCAGTACAACTGCACTGCCACTATCAATGTCCCTGGCATCTCTCCAGTGCAGAGTGTGCAACCTCTTAATGTTGTAGTGCAAAGTAAGTAACTAGAAATGTCACCTGCTCATAAGATAACCTTATGGATGATGATATATTCTCCATCCAGTTCCCCCACTAACTTTGAACATCTTGAGAGAGTCACGTCCTATCGATGGGACAGTGGTGTCCCTCCGGGGGACAGCTCGACTCCACCCATCAGTGGACACTAATGTGATTGTTAAAGGATCATGGAGAAGACAGGACCTATCACCATTCACCACCATCACTCACATCACTCAAGCACCACTTTATAGCACCACTCTCACCTTTGACCCTCTGAGGAATGAGAGTGCAGATGGAGGGAGTTATGTGTACACTGTTAGTGTCACTCCAGCACAAGTCACTCCCTTCATCATACGTAACATGGCTAATGAAAACTACACACTGACTGTGCAGCCTTATCCTGACCTAGTGGTAATAGACTCACTGCAAAGTGGTGTGTGTAAGGTAGATGAAACAGCCACCTTGATGGGGAACGTCACCCTCCTCCCAAACACTGCTACTAACCACACTCTCAGCTACACCTGGACTAACCCTGCTGGTCAACCAATAACATCCTCCAATGGTGATTATGTCGTCACTGAAGGATCTTTGCGTGTGGAGAACCTTGCTAATCAGAACAATATGGGAAACTTCAGTCTCAGGATCTGCCTGGATGTCTCTGCAACTGACATAGTGGGCTATTGCAGCTCCACCTTCTTCACTCTGTCCACTGATGGTTAGACCCATTAACATCCACAAATAAATCATGCACTTCATAAATTCCTGCAGTTCCTGGTCAGGTGTCAGAATTGATGTGTTCTTCCTCTGGTGGCAGTGTTCTCTCCTTCAACTGGGCACCTCCCTCCCTCGATGCTGATAATGTCATTGATTATGTAGTGGAGGTCACACAGTATGTCCAGCCTGAATCTGCTGTCAAACGAATCATCACAATACCTCTCACTCCAATTTTCACTAAGAATATCAAATCAGGCCCCCCTTCATCTTTGAGGGCTGTTGTAGACTCAGGGGTTGGTGAGTGTACTGTACCATTAACTTTGATTCATTGTAATGATGTATTCTTGTAATATTGCAGCAATGGGTATTCCATACAATGTATCAGTGAGGCCTCGTAACCCAGCTGGATGTGGTCTTGTTACCAATAAAGTGTGTTTCACTATTGAAGGAGGTAAATAGAATTTGTATGAAGCTATCCCAGATCAAACAGACAAATTAGTTCAACTCATACTGGTTTTCTAATAGTACCTGCTGTTGCTCCTGGAAATGTTGCAGTAACAAGGTCAGAGAGTGACATCAGAGCTTTAATTATTACCTGGGAACCTTTGACCCTTGTGGAGGCTAAGGGGTTCATCAATTACACAGTGATATTGACACCAGGTGATTCCCAGAAGAGACAGACTGGGGCACTCACCAGGACAGTATCAGGGGATCAGAATAGTACCACATTTACTGATACTAATCCTGCCACAGACTACACAGTTACTGTTGGTACTCTGACCTCTGATGATCTTAGCAGCGGACCAGGTTGGCTTAGCTTGTTTATACATAGCATTAGCATAGGAAGATGATTTGCTTTAGGGGACCCGGTGCCAGTTTATACATTAATATGGTATCATGGTATTTTTCTCATCAAGACTCTGTTCCAGTTGTTGTGTCTGGACTGAGTGTTACTACCATCCCTCCACCCACTGTCACCATTACTGGTTCTCCTATTAATTCACACTACTTCTCTGGTCTCCAACTCAACCTGACCTGTCACATTCAGCTCCCAATGCTCAGGGGCTATAGAGTCAGTGTCTCCTTTCAATGGAGTAAGTCTGGCTCCGTCCTTGCTTCAAACGGTCGAATGAGTGTTGACGAGGGAGCAGTAGAGGTGGGACCACTTCTCTACCAGAGCAGTCTGGTGTTTAACTCCCTGGATGGAGACAGAGATGATGGAAACTACACTTGTTCAGTAACTGTTAGTCCCATTGATACTTCTAACCTTCTTCCAGTGACAGTCACAGCCACACACACTGTCTCAGTAGAGAGTAAGTTAATTAATTGATATAACTACACATTAGTTTATGTAGTTCATCTATTTCCTGACCATAGCTTCGCTCATCCAGTTGAGGTTGATAGGAATAACAGATTGTAACACCTGGAAGGTAAATTACTAGCTTAGCTAATTCAGTTTTATCAAGATATCATCCAATGCTGTTTAGGCTGAAAATTCTGCAATGAAAAATAGAGACATAGTGGAGGCAATAACAAGAAATATTGTTCGTCGATGTGGGTGTAGCTTCTCAGAGGATCGTATCAGAAATGAAGGTTTTCGCTGTTTTCCTTCTTCTCTTGATGCTGTCACTTACCGAGCAGAACTCCATGGGACTCTAAAAGCTTCTGTCCCTGACTTGATCAAAGATATCACTGAATGGCTGTCTTCTGGTGCCTCCATTTCAGTACAGCTAGAGCTACTTACCATAGACAGTTCTTGCTCAGTTGCCATAAGCTCCTTCAATGAGAATGAGTGCATGGCCACTGGGACAGCAGCGAGTGGACCATCCACTGGTACAGTGGTTGGAATTGCCATTGGAGTCATTGTTGCCATAGCTGTTGCCATAGCAATAGCTATTATAATAATCATATTCCTACGTCACAACAATCATCGTGCTACTCTCAAGATGACAGACACCAAGTAAGTCACCATTATAGCTTTTACTATTTCAAGTGTGATCATTAATTCCATAGGGGTGAAGGAGGTATGGCTGTTCAACTGAACGTCCTGAACCCTAACCCCCCACATACACACACTGAAGAAAAGCATGATTACGAGGACCTTGAAAAATACAGTGAGATCCGTGATATCCCACCAAAGATCCCACCAGGAGCTGCCTCTGGTGGTGATTATGAATTCGCTACTTGCCCTGCCTATGTCCCAGTTTCTTCCCAAGGTCGAAGTTCAGTGGTGGATGGGAAAGGAACTGAAGAGGGTCAATATGAAGTGGTGGTAGTACCCTGAGGTACTCCACGATTCAGAAAAAATGAGCACTTTATAATAAACTCACCAACATTATAGCTATAGTTAAAATAACATCATAGCTAAGCCGATAAACTGGTACAGTCATTGTGTGCTCAATGTTATTGTAATTAGCCTCTTCTCCAGGCAATTCCGCAAATATCATAGCTTGTGGAAGGCCTGTTCTTGGGATGGTAAGTCCATCCTAAGATTTTTGTTGTTGAAACTACGTAGCTAACTGTCTAGCTATTGCACATACAAATTTGTGCAATGGCAAGTTAGTGATAACAGTGGGCTGTGACTTGTACAATTCATACTTCATTTAACCACCATGCCATCATTCGCTGTCCCATTGGCATGCACAAAAGTCATTTGAAGCACAGTGCCTCCAACCTCTGAACTTATATTAAAAGTGCCCTATTTTAAATATTTTTATCATGAATTTCAGTATTTTCAGCCATTTCACATAAGTAATGCTAATATAAAATGTGTACAGTGTATTTGCCTAAATTTCATTTTGGGTTAAAAATACTGATGAATCAGTATGGTTGGAGGCTCTGGAAGCATGGCAAATGTGACAATTCGGCTTCATATCATGAAGAATTGCAACTGACTCTTCAAAGTGCACCTGGAAAGATGGAGACAAAGGCATTTAGGTGGGAGAGGGAGAAAGAGAGAGGGAGGCGTGAGAGAAGAAGGGAGGGAGATGGAGAGAAGAGAGGATAAATGAAGGGAGAGAAAGAATGGACTGCAGGTGGGAGTGAGAAATTCTATAGCTACTAAGCTGCACTCTCATAGCCTAGTAGGGTGCAAAGGTCACAAAGAGGTTGCATAAACTGCATAAAAATGACTGACAATAAACTACACAAAATTTTATTAAAGGCAAAGCGAGGCTATTCCAAAGGGTCAAATATTTTCAAAACTCCTTGAGCTTATGAACTCTATTTTGAAAGATATATTCTACTATTATAGTAGATTATATCCGAACATTGAGCTCAGAAGTCTCAGTAGTTTCAGAAATAATTATTTGGAATTACCTGCCGTTCGAAATAGCCCCGCTTTACCTTATGTGATGTCCTAGTGGAGATCTCAATTCTGGTTCTGTTTGCAATTCCTGCACACACGACTGTAATCCGAGTTTACATCCTCTTCCTCTTTCTGCCGACCTTGCTTCACAGTATACACATCGCTGCTACTCAATTCTGCTGGTGTTGTAGCTATGTAGAGTTGAGGGAGGCTGAACTACTTAATTACCTTCTCCGATATTGCGCATGCTCAATTTAGAAATAGAATACTGCGCATGCTCGAATATCAGCTGCTGCCATCATAGACTATATAGGTTCCAACATGGACTGGAACGCCTATTAAATTAATATTAACAAGCACTTCCAGTCGTGTGATATCCGTGTTGCGCCTATTGCCTATTGCGCTGCAGCTGTATCTCCATGAACAGGAAAGATCACTTTAGTGGTTAACCGTACAAGCTTGTAAGTGGCTATGAAGAGGCTGAACTCTGCCAGGGAGACTATACTACAAGATGCCAAGACCTTGGGATTATTGTCATAGCAAAACTCGAGTTAAAGTGTGCTCTAGCAGTTAAAATTGCATATAAATAGCTACTTTGTGTAATTTTATCTCCTGAAGTAGTTCTATCATCCATAGTTAATGTGGTTGAGGACTTGAAGTACATGTTAGTAAATTGTTTTAAAAGATACATATCAACTTTCTACTACATTGTTACTAACTACTACACCTTTCTTTGTCAAATAGTATACCTGCTTTGTGTAATTTTCTAGGACCAAGTTTAACCAATCCAGCTCATACTGTAATATACATATAAAGTTTGCAGTGTTGCATGGTATTGTTTTTATCCATTTTGGGTACATATTTGGTTGTAGAAATTCACTAGACAGTTAATTAATTGATAGAAACAGCCGGGCCCAGAATACAATATCCGGTAAGTATTACCATAAATATACGGAACACCGCAAGGCGGATGTAATTAATCATTTCCAGTCCATTCTGGAACCTCTATAGTCTATGCTGCCATGATGAAGAAGGTTGTGCCTGTGGTGTATTGTTGGAGTTTATTATTGCTGCTGAGATCTGCAGCTGGACAAAGTAAGACTATGTGTATAGCTAGCAATTTTGCTGAGACTAAATCTATGTGATTTAGTTAGTTTGCTTCATGGCAAATTATAGCTAGTACTTCCCAACACATTTTTCGCATCCCAATGGTCTCGCTTCAGGGAGAGTCTGGTAGCTACAACTGTATGGTTCATTAATGCGGTTTGCATAACTTCAATCCTATAATAAGTTTACCGCCACCTCCCAGATTCTTCATACCACTCAGGTCAGGTGTGTAGCATGAATTTTATCATAGGGGGTAGCTACGGGTGCTTTAAATAGTAAGAAAATAAAACACGTGGAAAATTTTTTGCCTAGCCATGCCCACTTCCCCCTAACCACACCCTTTGCATATTGGCAGGATGACACTGAAACAGAATGTTCAATGGAACGTACAACTTTTCCCTGGTGATATGCCCAGATTCATTGGCATATTACCAAACCTAAGTTTCCTGCTAAGCTATGTAATATGATCAGCTATTACAGCTACGTACAGTCATAACTACATACTGCTTATTAGGGAATTGGCCACTTGTATAAAGCTATTCTCTATTATTCCTACTAGCTCCCAGCACAGGACTGTACTTCACCTTAAATGGTGTTGTGTATCTCCCTGGTGACACTGTACTCATCACTGATATTGGAGTTAGTCTACCGGCTGATCCTAATCCTGGATCTTCTCTTGTGTGCAACACTGCCAATGTCAACACTCACTGCTGTAGAGGTAGTAATAATCCTAATGGAGGTTCTCTGGGGGACTGGTACTTCTCTAATGGTATCATAGTCCCTCGTCCAAGAGACAATCCAAATGGTGACTTCATTAGGACTGGTTGGACTCATCAAGTTCGTCTGAATCGCAGGAATAATGCCATGACACCACTTGGAACCTATGAATGTAGAGTACCTCATATGGATACTACCAGCACTGAAGTCCACACTGCCACTATAACACTAGGTGAATACATTAATTTTATTACTGAAGTCCCTTCCCCACAATTCTAGACTGGATAGTTTGAGGTGATGGTCATCCCCTCAGGTTTCATGCATGGTTGTGATTGCTTTTGATTAGCTGGTTACAGGCCTGTAGTTAGGATTTTAGAAAAGGGAAGATTATTATTAATGGTTTAATAATTATCAATTCAGCAACTAATGCAAGTGACTATGCTAGTGTTATTCCCATCAAAGGGAGGGCTCAAGCCCGTTGAGCTGCCTGCTGGCTGCAGGCCTGGGTTACATCCATCAGAGAGTGGCCCTTTCATTCTTTTTCAGCATTACCTCTTCCAATGATTACTCTACCGGTGACGGGTATTATAATAATGGAGTGAAAAATAAGTAAAGTACAGTGTATGAAGGGGATTGGCTAGTATTAACATTTCTATTGTAGCAGTAAGTTATATATAATGTAGTATAGGTACATATCTCTAAATCAATAGACCATGTTACTATAGCATATGTAGGGCCAATAAACATAAATACTTAAATTAAGTAAACTAATAAGGGAAGGAAACAAGATGTGATAGCAACCTGACAATAGAAATGTATTGCCTTCAATTAAATCAATGCTCCTATCACAATCCATACTGCTGCATGGTGTGATATGGTGTGTTATGGTATGATGCATCCCCACCCCCCCTTTTTTTTAATAGCCACTTTTCTAATCAACTAGGACATATTTCTCCGATCAGAACTCTCTGGTTATATTAGTACTCCCTATGCATTTGGGGGGATACCAGGATTCCTATTCTAGATCTGTGCTGTCATACCATGGGATTAAAAAGTGGGTGGAGTTATGTTAAATCCCAGCCCCAAAGGCATAACATGCTAATATGCACTGAATTTGATACTAACCTTTTATGCACTAATTAACGAGTAACTTACCCCCCCCCCCCCCCCCCCCCCCCCCACAAAAAAAAAAAAAAAAAAAAATTACATATCAAGTAAAAAATAAATAATCTAATCAAAGCACATTTCTTCCCTGAGTACCTCAGCGCATCGCTGCCATCATGGATCTCTAAAGCAACTTCGTCCTTCTTCATGCTATTAACTTAGAGCGCCTAACTCTACTTCGCTTTGGACTGCGCATCAGGTCAGAAATTATACTACCGTCTCCATGTTGACGATCTTTACCATACAATCTAAGAACATGTGCAAGCAGAGTTCTTTACTTTTAGCTTTCTTCTGTAGCAGCAAGCCTTGATTGCAGACAGAGGTGAGACTCTGCTAAGCAGTGTGTACAGGTATTATGTGGCTCAAGTATCTAATCAGCTTTAACTATCATCCGTATTAATAATAGCTGATACTCAAAAAACAGCTAGGTCATAATCAGCTGCTTGTATGGAAATGTTTCCTATCTTTTATCAGGTTATGGCCTTCTAGCTTCAATAATCTGTGACTTGGGACAGTAGAGTTGTGGTTCCTGACCTTTCACCTGTTAAATTATTTTTTTATGATCAAAATAATTATTGCCTCGACAGCTTCTCTCATCAGTGACACATCTGTAATGTAAATAAAAAAGCATACATTGTAAGAAGTAAACACTTATTGCCTGTTTCTACTTGGTATGTGGTTGACTCTTGAAAAAAAAATACATATGAAGCAAATGCACCTGCAATACTGAAATCTGTATTACTGTCACAATTAACAGATAATATTGATGAGTGTGCCAATGCTACCACTAACAACTGTGACTCTAATGCTACATGTACCAACACTCCTGGGAGCTTCACCTGTACATGTAACCAAGGATACACTGGAAATGGAACTACTTGTTATGGTGAATTCCTTTACATAGCTAAGTAGCTACATAGTATTGTTGACTGTGTGTATGACATGACATTTATCGTTCAGGTCCTCCCTCTTCTCTTACTATGCTGACCACTTCTCCCCAGTCCACTTCCATCATCTTAACATGGAGCCAGTCTCCAGGGGATGTGGTGGACTCCTACCAAATCTCATACTCATTCACTATCAGAGGCTGTGGAATGGGAGGTGGTAATGTGAGTACAGTGAATGGTTCCTCCAGAGAGTACACTCTGACAGGACTCGAGGAGAACAGTGACTTCACCATTTCCATCACAGCCATGAATGGAGCAGGGAGTAGTCCACCTGCCAGAAACACCATAAAGACTTTAGCAACTAGTGAGTTTTACATCATACTTTAATTGTACTCTTACGTAATATATTTGCAAGCTCCCACTGCTCTTGATCTGATGATCTCCTCCACCTCTCCCACTACCATCTCCCTCTCATGGAGAGAAGTCCCATGTGAAGACAGGAATGTGGATAGGATCACTGGATACCAAATAGTTTACAACACCACCTCTGATAATGTGATTAGAGGAAGGGGAAATGATAATACTAGAATGTTCACTGCCAATAGTCTCATTCCAAGGACAAACTACACATTCGAAGTTAATGTTCGCCATGATGGCAGTACTATCCTCAATGGACCACCAGCTATCATAACAGGAGTCACTGAAGTACCACAAGGTGAATCAGATGTAGTTATGTCATGTCCATCGTTTGCTAATTTTCATTCTGCAGCTGTTGGTTTCTTCCTGAGAGGTGTGTTGTACCCCAACAACAGTGTGGTGTCCCTGACTGATATAGGAGAAGGCTACAATGCTCTGCACTGTCTCACTAACCTCACCACCTGCTGTAAAGTACCACGTCGCATGGGGAAATGGATTTTATCCGATGGATCTGTCTCACTTGGTGGTGGCACTGATTTCTATACACGTAGAAGTCCCAGTGCAGTCCTCCTCAATCGTAGGACCAGTGTTGCGAGGCCCACTGGACTGTTCACCTGTCAAGTGCCTGATGGGAGTGGCACTAATAGAACTCTGTACATTGGAGTGAATTCAAGTATGCAACATGCATTGAGATAAGAAGCACCTGATGCATGATCTTCCTCTATATATACTTACAGGTTCTCCTGTCATCACTGACCTCATTTACAATAGCACTTCCAACATGGCCAGTCTGACATGCATATCTAATGGTGGACCTGTGGACTCAGTCACTTGGATGAGAAATGGAGCAACTATTGCAGCAAACAGTTCAATATTCACTCAGAGTCAGGTCATCACAAATGCAGCTTCTTCTACTTACCACAACATCCTTACAATATCCTTACATCCTTCCTCTAACTTTATGATGGGGAGTTTCACATGTGTTATCAGGGATGCAGATGGAAGGAATAAAAGTCGGACATTCAATGGTATAGTTAATGTGTAGACTCACTCACTTGCATTGAATATTTACTATTTTATAGATGTTAATGAATGTGCTAATGTTACCACTTGTGACTCTAATGCTAACTGTACCAACACTCCTGGGAGCTTCACCTGTACATGTAACCAAGGATACACTGGAAATGGAACCACTTGTGAAGGTATAATTAACATCATCCTTGTATAAGTGTGAGCTCTCATGGAATTCTGAATGCAGATATTGATGAATGTGGTGAAGGTGGTGGTAATGATTGTAATTCTAATGCTACTTGTACCAACACTCCTAGTAGTTATAACTGCACATGTCTCCATGGATACACTGGAAATGGAACAACCTGCACTGGTAAAGTACTCCTGCAATGCTTTAATAAGTGTTAGTTTATTCTCCTATCAGATATTGATGAGTGTGCTAATGTTACTACTAACAACTGTGACTCTAATGCTACATGTACCAACACTCCTGGGAGCTTCACCTGTACATGTAACCAAGGATACACTGGAAATGGAATCACTTGCTATAGTAAATTTTAGTCTGCACATAATATTATGGCATGGTAGCTAGATATTGTTCATGATGTTCAGGTCCTCCCTCTTCTCCTACTATCCTGACCACTTCTCCCCAGTCCACTTCCATCACCTTAACATGGAGTCAGTCTCCAGGGGATGTGGTGGACTCCTACCAAATCTCATACTCATTCATCATTGGAGGCTGTGATATCAATATCATCCAAAAACCAGACATAGTGTCAGCAGTTGGTTCCTCCAGAGAGTACACTCTTACAGGACTGGAGGAGAACAGTAAATATACCATTAATGTCACAGCCATGAATGGAGCAGGGAGTAGTCCACCTGCCACCACCACTGCAAGGACTGCAATAGCAGGTAGGATACATCCATCATGATATGCAGCTAGTGCACAAGTGTACTGTACCCTGCAGCTCCCTCTGTTCCTCCAGTTGATCTAATGGTCTCCTCCACCTATCCCACTAGCATCTCCCTCTCATGGGGGGAAGTCCCATGTGTTGACAGGAATGTGGATGGGATCACTGGATACCAGATAGTTATTAGGACCACCTCTGATAATGAGCTTAGAGGAAGGGAAAGAGATCACAGTACTAGAATGTTCACTGCTAATGACCTCATTCCAAGGACAAACTACACATTTGAAGTTAATGCTCGCTATGATGAAATTAACCCATTATTTGGACCAGCAGCTGTCATAACAGGAGTCACCGCAGTACCACAAGGTAAGTCTTATTATTTACTAAGTTATAGCTACCATCACAATCCTACAGCTGTTGGTTTCTTCCTGAGAGGTGTGTTGTACCCCAACAACAGTGTGGTGTCTCTGACTGATATAGGAGAAGGCTACAATGCTCTGCACTGTCTCACTAACCTCACCACCTGCTGTAGAGGAAGAGATGGTGGTTCAGCAGGAGAGTGGTTCCTTCCTGGGCAGACTAGTCCAGTGGTAGATGTCAATGCTCCTAATGCAGGCACAGAGAGCTTCACTAGAAGTAGATGTCCCAGTGCAGTCCTCCTCAATCGTAGGACTGGTGCCATGGGACCCACTGGACTGTACACCTGTCAGGTGCCTGATGGGAGTGGCATGGAGAGAACTCTGTACATTGGAGTGGGTACAGGTACAGACTACATCATGTGATATGCATGTATTTAGCTATGTTAGCTTCTCCTATATAAATTTTAGGTGTTCCTGCCATCATTGACCTTGACTATGATCGTGCTTCAGGGACCTTGACATGTATATCTAGTGGTGGACCTGTGGACTCAGTCACTTGGATGAAGGATGGGTCATTCATCACAGGAGATAGTTCAACTTTCTCTCAAATTCAGACCATCACTAGCACAATATTGTCTACCTACCATCACACCCTCTCCAGTTCAAACTCCTCTAACTTTGTGGGGAGCTTTACATGTACTATCAGGGATGCAGTTGGCAATCGCAATAGTAGAACTTGGACTTTCAATATACAACAAGGTATTAAAGTGATAACTATATCTAGCTATTGAGACATGCATACTAGTAGCTATTATTGCTGTTATTATCTATAAATTACTCAACTTCAGATTGCCCTGTTGGTTTCTATTTTGCTGAGACCTCCAATAGAGCTGCTGTTTGTAGATCCTGCCCCCCAAACAGCATCAGTACCTCCACAAAAAGCCGTGTCTGTGTGTGTCTTCAAGGTTACTACAGGAATGTCCTGGAGACTATTCACGTCCCCTGCACGAGTAAGTACGTCTCAGAGTAACCATGCAGGTTATAAGTGTTGTGGCTAGCTAGCTAATAGTTTTTTCTTCACACCAGGACCACCATCAGCATGTCGTAACTTGAGAGTATATCATCCGAGAACCAGAACCAACTTCATCACTGTCAGATGGGAACAACCCTTAATTACAGGAAGGGATGACTACCATTACAATATTTACCATAGCAACCCTGATATCCCTGGGAACTTCATACGTCACAACTGCAACCCTGTCATTAAGGACTCTTCTGTAGTGCAGTACAGTGTATCAGGACTGAGGCCTCTGACCAACTACACCATTAGAGTGACAGTGCACAATGGAGTGAGTGATCAAGACCCAGGAGGGGAGCAAGGGAGGAGGTGTGAGGTATCAGGTGTCACTGGAGACATACGTAAGCTATATTTACTTAATCTCACGAGCCAGCCCACTTATTTTTTCTCGCAAAAAAAATAAGTGGGCTGGCTTGCAAGACTAATATTTACACCTAACCCAAGGCTATAAATTCTCAAGCAAATGAAAGTTCTTAATTTTGAAGGGGATAGGAGAATATAGGTTTGATAGCTACTTCATACTTGGTACATATAAGAAATGGAACCTTATAGCTATAGAGCTGGTGGCACTTTCTAATTATGATTAGCATTTCAATAATTATTCCCGTAGGTGCAGAACCTCCTCGGAATGTCATTTCGTTTTGTTCTGTGATTGTGTGGAAGGCTCCCTCTAGAGCATATGGAGTGATCACTGGATATCACATCTCCTTTTCCCTTCCTGGTAGAAATGAAAGTGTGCTGGTGGTGAGAAAGAATAGGGATGAATTCTTTCATGCTGTGAAGGAAGAAAATTTAAAGAACAGCAATGCACTAATTATGGTGAATTTGTAGATTGGGAGGAGGCATGGATGATTTGTAGCTATCTCTTTTTTGGCAGGTGCAAGCTGTGACGGCATCCATTAATGGTACTTGGTCTGAACCTATTTCTCTTGGTATGTTAGCTTATTCAGTGTTCCTGTGATTATCTTTTTCCTGCAGATTGTCCTTTAGATTCTCCTACCAGTCCCTGACTTCAATACATAAAAATATTACTTAGAATTATCTGTAGCATACAGCTTTTTTGTGTGTTGAATAACTCATCACTACAGCCATGAATAGCGTTTATTACGGTGATGACCATTTCCAACTCAATGCCCCATCCCTTTACCTGCACCGTACTCCTTTTATCAGAGAGTGCGGTAGCACTCTCTAAGTAGGGATGGCAGGTCAAAGTCCATAGGACAGTATAAACTAAAAACTCTTCTTTCTCTTCTACCCTTACTCTACAGGTTCTCAGAAGGCTACAGTGAATTATTATATCTACAAAGAAGAGAGGAGAATGTTCAAAAGCCAAAAATTCATTCGCCAACATAAGAAAAAAACGAGTTCTAAAATTGACTTTTCGTTCTTTTTCTTTATAATAATAATAAGGATAATAATAATAATAAGATCGACGTACCGACTTACTGGCTATAGTCATCAAAATTCTGCTTTGGCCATCTGTTAGAGCGGCACCTAGAGGCTGATCTTTTGCTATTAGTTTTGACTAAGGCTCTACTTCACTATTCGATAGCACTCGGAACACAGCTGCTAATCTTTCTACGCCATTTTGAAGGGGGCGGGGCTTATGGGCGGAGCCACGTAAGCTTAAGTTTAGCTATAGCCAAGGTCTTCATTCATTATCTGATGATGTTCCAGTCACTCCTTGCTGAATTACAGTACAGATGCTCATCCTATAGTAGCATTATAGCCAGTACTTGGCTGTAGTGTAGTCAGCTCACTTCACCATGCCGTGTACATGTCATTTACATTGCTGTTGCTGTAAAGTTTTATATCAACAAAACTTAAATAGCTAAACAAATTCTTCAACCAGAGACACTGTATGTACCTACAAAAGAGGTTTATGTAGAGCTGGCTTTGTGTAGTACTGTACTGTAGCCTCCCTCATTCAACTTCAAGCACTAAGAAAAAGGATAGAAACAAGTGAGCGTAAAAAATTTCTTCAAATAAAAAGGTTAAGTAGGGATAGCCTAAAATCTAGCTGGGCTATCTATAATGTGCTGCAGCCTCGTATGAAAAAAATCTTCGCGATATTACCTCATAAAAGGGGTGGGGCAATTAATAGCAGTTCTCCTCATATAACACCTGCACAGGATGTGGCCATTTGATGGCATCCACTATTATGATCACTACACCAAATGCATAAACTCCCCATACTCCTCCCTCAAGCAAGACATACGTACCATCTCAATAATTATTTCAGTGATCACATATGTAACAATTAGCTAATGCTGTTCACTTTTTAAAATGTTCACTCCTTTCAGTACTCCATTACACTGCAGATGATCATCCTTCAAACTCTCCTCCCTGAACAGAATGAAATACTGATCATTAGTTCAATCAAGGAAGCCTTTAGTGTCTATCAATTTTCATAATCACAAAGAAAAAGAATGCAAACAAGTGAATGCAAAAAATTTCTTCGAAATAAAAATGTGAAGTAGGGATGCTATTATAACTGCAGCTTCATTATGAAAACCAAGTACTGCAGCATCGAAGCAGTATGGCCCAAAAATCTAGCTGGAATATGTATTATAACTGCTGCAAGAGAGTGAACTTAGTGAAGTGACCCTTACCCATCATCAAGTACAAGATACTATTCCTACTTCACTCCCATGATCAAGGGCCAAGGGAGTGAAGTAGGAATAGTATCTCGTACTTGATGATGGGTAAGGGTCACTTCACTAAGTTCACTCTCTTGCATGCAGTTATAATACATATTCCAGCTAGATTTTTGGGCCATACTGCTTCGATGCTGCAGTACTTGGTTTTCATAATGAAGCTGCAGTTATAATAGCATCCCTACTTCACATTTTTATTTCGAAGAAATTTTTTGCATTCACTTGTAATAATAATAATAATAATAATAATAATGTATAAGATCGACGTACCGACTTACTGGCTATAGTCATCAAAATTCTGCTTTGGCCATCTGTTAGAGCGGCACCTAGAGGCTGATCTTTTGCTATTAGTTTTGACTAAGGCTCTACTTCACTATTCGATACATAGCACTCGGAACACAGCTGCTAATCTTTCTACGCCATTTTGAAGGGGGCGGGGCTTATGGGCGGAGCCACGTAAGCTTAAGTTTAGCTATAGCCAAGGTCTTCATTCATTATCTGATGATGTTCCAGTCACTCCTTGCTGAATTATAGTACAGATGCTCATCCTATAGTAGCATTATAGCCAGTACTTGGCTGTAGTGTAGTCAGCTCACTTCACCATGCCGTGTACATGTCATTTACATTGCTGTTGCTGTAAAGTTTTATATCAACAAAACTTAAATAGCTAAACAAATTCTTCAACCAGAGACACTGTATGTACCTACAAAAGAGGTTTATGTAGAGCTGGCTTTGTATAGTACTGTACTGTAGCCTCCCTCATTCAACTTCAAGCACTAAGAAAAAGGATAGAAACAAGTGAGCGTAAAAAATTTCTTCAAATAAAAAGGTTAAGTAGGGATAGCCTAAAATCTAGCTGGGCTATCTATAATGTGCTGCAGCCTCGTATGAAAAAAATCTTCGCGATATTACCTCATAAAAGGGGTGGGGCAATTAATAGCAGTTCTCATATAACACCTGCACAGGATGTGGCCATTTGATGGCATCCACTATTATGATCACTACACCAAATGCATAAACTTCCCATACTCCTCCCTCAAGCAAGACATACGTACCATCTCAATAATTATTTCAGTGATCACATATGTAACAATTAGCTAATGCTGTTCACTTTTTAAAATGTTCACTCCTTTCAGTACTCCATTACACTGCAGATGATCATCCTTCAAACTCTCCTCCCTGAACAGAATGAAATACTGATCATTAAATAAATTTAGTTCAATCAAGGAAGCCTTTAGTATCTATCAATTTTCATAATCACAAAGAAAAAGAATGCAAACAAGTGAATGCAAAAAATTTCTTCGAAATAAAAATGTGAAGTAGGGATGCTATTATAACTGCAGCTTCATTATGAAAACCAAGTACTGCAGCATCGAAGCAGTATGGCCCAAAAATCTAGCTGGAATATGTATTATAACTGCATGCAAGAGAGTGAACTTAGTGAAGTGACCCTTACCCATCATCAAGTACGAGATACTATTCCTACTTCACTCCCATGATCAAGGGCCAAGGGAGTGAAGTAGGAATAGTATCTCGTACTTGATGATGGGTAAGGGTCACTTCACTAAGTTCACTCTCTTGCATGCAGTTATAATACATATTCCAGCTAGATTTTTGGGCCATACTGCTTCGATGCTGCAGTACTTGGTTTTCATAATGAAGCTGCAGTTATAATAGCATCCCTACTTCACATTTTTATTTCGAAGAAATTTTTTGCATTCACTTGTGCTAATACAACTCAGTGTCTTGTTTTTGTTTTTGCAAAAGGGTGTGATTAAGAAAAGTGGGCGTGGCTAGGCATAACTTTTCCCCGCGCGCGGATAATAAAAACTACCCTTTCAAAATCCTGGATCCGCCCCTGAAACATGAGATTTCTTATCCTAATACTGTTCTTGAAATGGTGTTTCATCGGAGCTCAAGAGCTAAGTATGTTTCAATAGCTAGACCTGATCAGTTATAGCTAGGCATTTAATGTGGTAGTTAGCTTGTAGCTGAATATTGAAATTCCTATGACAAAATTACTAGTTAGCAAGTATAGCTAATAATTATGTAGCTGGGTACTCACCACAGTGGAATTTAAGACTAGGGGTGCACTACGTGCAAAATCTTTACAGTTAGAATCAGAAATGGCCTATGCATATAGCAATAGTATAACAATCTGCAGTCTGCTCAGCCAATTTGATTCCTTTGCTTGCTCGAAGGGACACACTAAATATTGTGGTCAGATTGGAAGGTAGCTAGTTAGCAAGCTAAGAAGTGTTGCAGTAATAGCACACCAAAAAGTAAGCCAGAATACAAACTCAGTTTAGCAGATAAGCCATGAATAAGTATGGCAGAGTAGCTAATGGCATAAAATATACAGTGGTTATATGATACAATGATACCAAAGTTCAATTGGACTTGATTATATCCTTGCTTTGCTCAGGATAAATATAACTAACTAGTTCCTTGATGGATATATCACTGTAAAAATGTGAAAAAACAACCAGGTTATCTGAATTGGCCAGATAACCTTACATTTCTTTTTACAGTGTAGCTACCTCATCAAATCTGCAGCTCATAAGAGCTATAGTGCTTTGATTGTTTGTATACAGCTGCTCCCAGCACAGGACTGTACTTCACCTTGAATGGTGTTGTGTATCTCCCTGGTGACACTGTACTCATTACTGATATTGGATTTGTTGATGCAACGGAAGCACATGAACCTAGATCTTCTCTAGTGTGCAACACTATCAATGTCAACACTCACTGCTGCAGAGGGATGGAAAATCCTAATGGAGGTCCTTTGGGGGACTGGTACTTCCCTAATTATACAATAGTCCCTCGTTTAAGTGCCAGTCCTAATGGTGACTTCACTAGGAATGGCTTCACTCATGAAGTTCGTCTGAATCGCAGGAATAATGCCATGACACCACTTGGAACCTACACCTGTGTGGTGCCTGATATGAACAATGCAATGAATCACACTGCAACTATAACACTAGGTGAGTACTCCATAATTATTGCTGAATGTAGAATGTTGGACTGGATCATGAAAGGTAGTGGCAGTCACTGTCATCCCCTGAAGTTTCATAGTATGACTCAAATGCATGATCTTAACTGTTTCATAATACTCTACTCATGATTTTGCTTACAGATAATATTGATGAGTGTGCCAGTGCTACCACTAACAACTGTGACTCTAATGCTATGTGTACCAACACTCCTGGGAGCTTCACCTGTACATGTAACCAAGGATACACTGGAAATGGAGTAACTTGTGAAGGTAAAATACTGCTTTGTCTAGGTCATAACCCAGTGGAAAATTTCTTTATCCAGATATTGATGAGTGTGTCACTAATAGCAACAACTGTGACTCTAATGCTATGTGTATCAACACTCCTGGGAGCTTCACCTGTACATGTAACCAAGGATACACTGGAAGTGGCACTACCTGCTTTAGTAAGCAAGCTTCATACTATAGTGCAGAGCATCAACATCATACATAATTTAATTGTCACACATACATCTGCCTTTATAGTGCCTCCTCCTTCCCCTGCTATGCTGACCACTTCTTCCCAGTCCACTTCCATCACTTTAACATGGAGCCAGTCTCCAGGGGATGTGGTGGACTCCTACCAAATCTCATACTCATTCACAATCAGAGTCTGTGAAAATCCAGGCAATGGTGTAACATCAGCACCTGGTTCCTCCAGAGAGTACACTCTGACAGGACTGGAGGAGAACAGTGACTTCATCATTTCCATCACAGCCATGAATGAAGCAGGGAGTAGTCCACCTGTTACCACCACTGCAAGGACTGCAATAGCAGGTAGGATACATCCATCATGATATGCTAGTGCAAGTGTCATCTACTGTACACTGCAGCTCCCTCTGCTCCTCCGGATGATCTGATGGTCTCCTCCACCTCTCCCACTAGCGTCTCCTTCTCATGGGGGGTAGTCCCATGTGCTGGCAGGAATGTGGATGGGATCACTGGATACCAAATAGTCACTAGGACCACCTCTGATAATATGATTGTAGGAAGGCTCAGAGGTCACAGTACTAGAATATTTACTGCTAATCACCTCATTCCAAGGACAAGCTACACATTTGAAGTTAATGCTCGCTATGAGGATATCAACTTAAATAATCCATTATTTGGACCAGCAGCTGTCATAGCAGGAGTCACTGCAGTACCACAAGGTAAGTCTTGTTGGGTTAAATTGTTTACTAAGTTATACCACCACTATCCTGTACAGCTGTTGGTTTCTTCCTGGGAGGCAGCAACGGCGTGTTGTACCCCAACAACAGTGTGGTGCCCTTGACTGATATAAGAGAAGGCTACAATGCTCTGCACTGTCTCACTAACCTCACCACCTGCTGTAGAGGAGCAGATGGTGGTTCAGCAGGAGAGTGGTTCCTTCCTGGGCAGACTAGTCCAGTGGTTGGTGTCAATGCTCCTAATGCAGGCACAGAGAGCTTCACTAGAAGTAGAGGTCCCAGTGCAGTCCTTCTCAATCGTAAGACTGGTGCTGTGGGACCCACTGGACTGTTCACCTGTCAGGTGCCTGATGAGAGTGGCATGGAGAGAACTCTGTACATTGGAGTGGGTGCAAGTACAGTCGACTAAATCATGTGATATGCATGTAGTATAAGTTTTCTCCTTGTTAAATTTACAGGTGTTCCTGCCATCGCTGACCTTGACTATGATCGTGCTTCAGGGACCTTGACATGTGTATCTAGTGGTGGACCTGTGGATTCAGTCACTTGGATGAAGGATAGGTCACTCATCCGAGGAGACAGTTTAACCTTCTCTCTGAGTCAGAATATCACTAGCACAATATCATCTACCTACCATCACACCCTCTCCAGTTCAAACTCCTCTAACTTTGTGGGGAGCTTTACATGTACTATCAGGGATGCAGTTGGCAATAGTAACAGCAGGACCCAAGTATTCAATGGTATGGTTTATTAGTGATTTATATACTATATGACATGGTGTTACTGTCCAGGTATTGAAGTATCTAATGATCCCTTTGTTGTGGGCAGTCGTGCAGTGGTCACTTGTTCCAGTGACTCTGGTGTTGTTGACAGAATAGAATGGGTGTCCAGGGAGGGGGGGGTGCTGGTCTCTGGGATGTCAATACAGCAACTCATGTATGTAGTGGACCCAGTAAGGGATGACCTCCATAGGTCAGAGTTCATATGCAATATTACAAGAAATCAAATGGTTTTCAACCAGACACTACCACTAACTGTAAGAGGTAAGTGATGATGTTCCCTCACTGAGTCAGTTATGTACTAGCTGATAACTAGAACCTATTGATTTGTCTGATTTTGTAGTTCCTGAAAACGCCATCTCTGTCTCCATCAGCCAATCAGGGAGACCAGTGGCAGGATCAGAGTTCAACCTGACCTGCACCGTATCTCAGGTCATTTCTGGCCTGGCTAACATGCCTACTGCTGCATGGCTGGACTCAAATAACATGGCCATCACACAAGATACGACTGTTTCAAGGAGTGATAATGTCTCTACTGCTATTTTGCAGTTTAATCCACTGAGGACATCTTTACAGCAACGATACAGATGTTCAGGGACCATTGTGTCCCCAGCTCTTCCTAATCCTGTGCGAGTCACAACAGACAGTACTTTCATAATAGAGAGTATGTTTAATAGTGACTGTTACTGCTAGTGCAGGAGTGAACTATTGTACTATGCATCTTGCAGTCTCAACTCCTACTGTGTCCACTACTGTGCCATCTGGTCCTCTCTTTGCTGGAGGTGTGGATAATGTGACTCTTACCTGTTCTGTCATGTTGGGTGCTGGTGTGGATAATCCTGCTGTTATCCGCTACTCCTACACTTGGCTGGACAGAGAGGGCTGAGAAATAGTATCTAGGGGTCGTACTATCATCACCCCTACTACCCCCTCCACCAGCTCCTTCTCCACTCTCACCCTCTCCCCCCTCGGCACCACTGACACCAACTTCACATGCAGAGTCACACTCAGTGATTCACGAAACTTACTGCGTCCCAGTGATCCCGGAGAACAAAGAACTCTCATCAATGTTCTGAGTAAGTACTAGTAAATACCGTGGTATTATTAAATTATATTTTTAACATATTATTCTCAGTTCCCTGTGCCCCCGCGGTGAGGATTGAGTCTGCTGGTGAATCCACCACTGGAGTCAACCAGACCCTCACCTGTACTGTGACCTTGGAACAAGATCTCAGGGCCCCACTCCTGATTCAGTGGACAGCACCTAATGGAAATATTGTTGGGAATGAGACTCTAGTGGATGTGACAGTGTCCAGGTCTTCCAACAACCTGTCCCTCACCTTTGACCCCCTCCACACCAGTCATGGAGGCCAGTACTCCTGCATGGCCAGTGTCAATGTACCTGAGGCCAATATCTTCATCGGTGGACAAGCCTCACACAACATCACAGTTCATTACCCTCGTCTGGTGATTACTAGATCAATTCTCACTGGTGAATGCGTAACAAATGAAGTGGCTACCTTGATCGGCAATGTCACTCTCACTCCCAGCACTAGTGGTAATCCCACATTCAGTTACACCTGGCAAGCTCCTTCTGGTCAAAATATCACCACCTCCACTGGTGGCTACACAGTTAATCAAGGATCCTTACGTGTTGGAATAACACAGGAAGATACACACTTTATATCTGTGCCAACATCCCTGAGACTGGTGTGGTGAACCTCTGTAACTCCACTTCTTTTGTTCTGCACACTGATGGTAAGATACCTGCTAGTAACCACCCCAAGATACTTGTAGTATGTATGTCCATATAGCTAGCTACTAGCTTAAATTTTCTTTCCTGAAGAACCTGGCCAAGTCACAGGGTTAGCGTGTTATTCCTCTGGTGGCAGTGTTTTCTCCTTTAACTGGGCACCTCCTTCTGTCTATCCCGAAAGTATTGTTGATTATGTGATGGAGGTCACTCAGTACATCCAACCAGAAGGCACCAGACGTCTCCAGTCCATCCCTCTCAATCCACCTTTCTCTCGAGAAATCGCGCCCTTTGAATCTCTTATAGCTGTTGTGCAATCAGGAGTTGGTGAGGTCTAATGAACTATAGCTAAGTACCTCTTTCATTATAATATGTATGCAGCAATGCATGTTCCATACAATGTATCAGTGATGCCTCGTAATCCTGCTGGATGTGGCCACACCACCACCAGAGTTTGTTTCACTGAAGAAGGAGGTATAGTTACCTATGAGCTGAGGTATTCTACCTCATCTAATTATTATTATTCCAACACAAACCAGTAACTAATTCTTATTGTCATCTTTTCAACAGTTCCAGCTGTTGCTCCTGGGAGTGTCACTGCAACACGACCACAAGATGATATTGCAGCCTTAATTGTCACCTGGGAAAGTCTGACCTTGGTTGAAGCTAGAGGCTTCATCAGTTACAGGATTATGCTGCACCCTGTGAATTCCAATGGGAGGCAGGATGTGGCACTCACCATGACAGTACCAGGGGATCAGAGCAATGCTACATTCGATAATGTCGATATTTCAGTGAATTATGAAGTCAGAGTTGGTACTGTGACCTCTGATGGTCGTAATAGTGGACCAGGTATAATCGGAGTTTTGCCTTTTAAGCTGATAATTACTGATCTTTTTTTGTAGATTCTGAAGTGCTAGTCATACCTGCTGTCATTATCCTTTTACCAAATGTCACCATTACTGGTTCTCCTATTAATTCACACTATTTCTCTGGTCTCCAACTCAACCTGACCTGTCACATTCAGCTCCCAATGCCCATTGAATATAGAGTCAGTGTATCCTCTCAGTGGAGCAAGTCAGGCTCTGTCCTCACTTCAAACAGTCGAATGAGTGTTGATGAGGAAGCAGTAGAGGTGGGACCACTTCTCTACCAGAGTAGTCTAGTGTTTAGCTCCCTGGATAGAGACAGAGACGATGGAAACTACACTTGTTCGGTAACTGTTAGTCCCATTGGCATTTCTCCAGTGACAGTCACGGCTTCACACACAATCTCAGTGGAAAGTAAGGATTCCTTTTCATATATAACTAGAAAGATTAGCATGCAAGCATTGGTACGTAGAACATTTAATTTTTTTGTATTGACTATTATTGTAGCTGCACTCATTCAATTGAGGTTGATTGGAATAACAGATTGTAACAACTGGAAGGTACTATAGATTCTGTTAAAACCATGAGCAGTATAGCTTTATAACAATATCATAATAGGCAGAGAATCCTGAAAGTAAAAACCGAGACATAGTTGATGCTATAACAAGAAATGTCTTACATCATTGTGGTTGTGGCTTCTCAATGGATCGTATCAGAAATGAAGGCTTCCAATGTTTCCCTTCCTCTCCTGATGCTGTCACTTACCGAGCAGAACTCCATGGAACTCTAGAAGCTTCTGTCTCTGACTTGATTGAAGACATCACTCAATGGCTGTCTTCTGGTGCTCTCATTTCAGTGCAGCTACAATGACTTACCATAGACAGTTCTTGCTCTGTAGCCATAACCTCCTTCAATGAGAATGAGTGCAGGAATACTGGGACAAGAACAAATGGACCATCCACTGGTGCAGTTGTCGGGACTACCATTGTAGTCATTGTTGCCATAGCTGTTCCCATAGCAATTGCTATCATTGTCGTTATATTATACCTATGTCATAAGAATCATCATGCTACTCTCAAGATGACAGATACCAAGTGAGTTGTATATTGCAGTTTAAATAATATCTAGCTATATTATTGTGTGTGTTTCATAGGGGTGAAGAAGGGATGGCCATTCAGCTGAATTATCTGAACCCCAGCCCCCCATATACTGAAGAACAGCATGATTATGAGGACCTTGAAAAATACAGTGAAATCCGTGATATCCCACCAAAGATCCCACCAGGACCAGCTGCACAGTCCTCCCTTCCAGCTGCCTCTGGTGGTGACTATGAATTCACCACCTGCCCTGCCTATGTTCCTGTCACATCACAGGGTCAAAGTTCAGTGCCCTTTGTGGATGGGAATTCAGGAACAGAAGAGACACAAATACAGTATGAAGAGGCAGTGGTAGTAGCATGACTCACAATCATGTAGCTAGCTAGTGTGTTTCATGTGTACAATTATACAGCTTAATGATGCACCTTGAAAGTCCTATGCTGAATGATTATTAGTTTAAAGCTAACTAAAATTTATTATACAATGTGGGTTGGGGGAGGGGACTCCCATGAAGGGTCGGATAACCAACTTGTTAGGTATAAGTGATAAAAATTACAGCTATTCTCCATATCTTTGTTGATGGCTATGCATTTCCTAAAATAACACATTTCTGTCATCAGCTAGTCAAGGAGCAATATGTGTCTGGCTCATGACAAGATGCCCCCTTGCTAGCAAACTTTCTCACTGAATATTGATTGCATTGAGTTCAGCAGTAAAAAAATGATTACTGTTTGTATAAGCTGTGTATTTTCACTTTTTGATAGGACAGCTACTCCTTTTTCAATATAGTGTAGATGGGCCTAATGCAGTCCACTTGGGAAAAGCAAAAGCTATAGTATCAGTACAGCTACAGTGCATGTGCTTTGCTGTAAAAGTGAATGGTTTGATTGGGGAGTAGCCCTATATAGTGACAAAGACAAGAATGAGGCTCCTTTGTATACTGATTCTTTTCATTTTGGGATGGCAGATCATGAGTGCTCAAAGTCAAGGTATGTAGAAGTGCCAGGCTAGTTAGTAATAGATGATCATGCATTCTCAGGCCAAATGTATAGTCTGCTCCTCAAGCCTTAGCTAACAGCAGCTTAGCGATCACTCACATTGATTGCATCATGATATTAAAGTATAATGTATTTAATTAGCTAGCTACAAGATAGCTATTTTTAAAAATTCTTTTCTAAAAGCAGGACTGTACTTCAACTTAAATGGTGTTGTGTATCAACCTGGTGACACTGTACTCATCACTGATATTGGTTCATATTTTGATCTTGGATCTCCTCTTGTGTGCAACACTTACTATGTTAATGCTCACTGTTGTAGAAGTAGTGATAATCGTAATAGAGGTTCTGTGGGGGACTGGTACTTCCCTAATGGTACCATAGTCCCTCGTTTAAGTGGCAGTCCAAATGGTGACTTCATTAGGATTGGCTTTACTTTTGAAGTTCGTCTGAATCGCAGGAATAATGCCATGACACCACTTGGAAACTACACCTGTGTGGTGCCTGATATGAACAATACAATGAATACAACATGTAATAGCTAATTATTATAGCTGTAAATGAAGTCACAGTTATAATATTATAGTGCCCCTATAAGTGTGTCAATAATAATCATGGGTTATGTACACACCATGGAAATGTATAATTGTTAGCCATTGTGTCAAGTCTCAATCCCATGATACAAGTTGATAGCTAATTTTTGCTAGATATCAATCTGGGGCTCTTCAGGAGGTTGATAGAGGCTGAGAAGTGGTAGTCTCAAATGCAGCACTCCTATTAGTCCAATTTTTAAACTAGTATACAAAAAATAGTTATTTGCTAAGGGGTCACATACCAGTAGCTATTATAGCAAAGAGATTGAGGGAGGGGGAGATTAAATGATCACACCATAATAATTATTGGATATGGAAAAGAAAAAAGGACATACCAAGTTATTATATGTACTAGCAGAGCAGTAGAAAAGCTTGAATGTGATTTCAACCATGTACATCATGACCACTTACTGCTAGCCTTTTTATCTAAACTCACTGGCTTCGTATTTTTGTAAACATTTATTTTACAGTATGTTTTGACAACTTGAATTTGGTTATGTTAACTGCCAACTGTGATTCCCCTAGCCTGTACCTTCAGCATGTACATAGGTGCTTAGGACTACAATTATGTTGATATTGAGGTTGGTGTAGCTAGTGGGTAATCATATTCTCTGATGTGCATCACTACCAATATTGATTAACACTGAAGTGCTCGGCATAATGGAACTGCATGCTCTGTACCATTATTATCATAGACCATTATGGTGGCCAGGAAGGGCCGACATTCCAAACTGCACATTTAAATTTCCATAAGATGAAATCGGGATTAGTCAACACAGCATGTGTTCCTTAAATGTTGATGAGTCTGATGAGTCTGATATCTTATTTCAGCTATAGCTACTCAACCTCTTTTGTTCATATTTTTTTGATGTTTAACTTGTCATCTCTACATAACTTTTTCTTTTCATTTGGGATCATAAGTGCTCAAAGTCAAGGTAGGAGTGCCAGGCTAAATTAATGATGATCACTCTCAGGGCAAGTGTATAGCTGCTCCTATATAACTATAGCTAGCCATCACTCTCATTGATTGCATTAGTATAATGTACTTCACTAGCTATAGCTACAAAATGATTCCTAATTCATTTGATGTTCTAAAAGCTCCCAGCACAGGACTGTACTTCACCTTGAATGCTGTTGTGTATCTCCCTGGTGACATTGTACTCATCACTGATATTGGGATTGGTGTAGTGGCTCACCCTGATCCTGGATCTTCTCTTGTGTGCAACACTTCCAATGTCAACACTCACTGCTGTAGAGGGAGTGATAATCCTAATGGACCTGGTCTGGGGGAGTGGTACTTCCCTAATGGTACCATAGTCCCTCGTTTAAGTGCCAGTCCAAATAGTGACTTTACTAGGACTGGCTGGACTCATCAAGTTCGTCTGAATCGCATGAATAATACCACAACACCACTTGGAACCTACACCTGTGTGGTGCCTGATATGAACAATGCTGCAATGTATCACAATGCCTCTTTAACACTAGGTGAGTACAAAATATAATACTTATTACTAGTGAATGCTCATGCATTATTGGGCGAGCGAGCAAAGCATTCTGTTTTCTTTACTCTAGGTGCCTTCTTTTTTCTTTGTTCCTTTTTTGTCACTTCAGAGCTCTCCATGTTTATCGTTTCTAGTTGATACTTTCAGTTTCCTAGCAATGAGTTTGGAGCCTGCGCAGTATTATTAACTATTGGAGCATGCGCGCTAGTTATTGATGTACCAAATATATAAATATGCGAATCTCAATTTGCATCACAAGTGTGTGGCTCGATCACTTTGTTCGCTTGCCGATTATAGCTGTAAATGAAGTTACAGTTATTAGTGTGACTGATGTTCATCCCTATGAGTGTGTCAAATATGGGATATGCATGTATACACCATGCAAATGGTATTCAAGTCGCGATCCCATTGGAACAGTGAGGAACACTAATTTTTGCTAGATATCAATTGGTGGCTCTTGTGGGAGGTTGAGAGGCTGAGAAGTAAAGTGGTAGTCTCAAATGCAGCACTCCTATTAGTCCAATTTTAAAACTAGTATAATTAATATTCAATATAGTAGTTATTTACTAAGGGGTCACATAGCTATTACAGCAAAGAGATTAGGTGGGGAGGGGGAGATTGACCACAACTTCATGTACGTACTATAATTATTGCTGACATTGAACTTGGGTAACTGGGAGATGGAAACATGTTATGTACTAGCAGAGAAGCTTGAATGTGATTTCAACCATGTATATGTACTGCTTTTTATCTAAACTCACTGGCTTCATATTTTTGTAAATATTTATTTTACAGAATGTTTTGACAACTTGAATTTGGCCTGTTATACTAACTGCCCACTGTAATTTCCTCTAGCCTGTATATACCTATAGCTGTAATCAAACCATTTCTTCAGTAGCTATGAGGTTGGTGTCCTAATTCTGGCTCTTCTCTTGTGTGCATCACTACCAATATTGATTAACACTGAGGCATCAGCCAAATGGAACTGCTCTGGGGGAGTGGTACTTTCCTGATGTACCATTATCACCATGGTCCAATATGGTGGCCAAGAGGGCCATTCCAATTAGTGTTTTTCCGACATTTCCGAACTGCACATTAAATTTCCATAGTAATAAGATGATGACAGTGAAAAAATAGTCATTACAGCATGTGTGATGAGTGTCTTATTGGGTAAATTCAACTAGCTATATTGTCTCTTCTTGTTTGTAAACTTTTTGATGTTTGACTAATCACCCCTACGTACATAACTTTCATTTGTAGTATAACATGTTCTTTATCACTTGCATAAATAACATCTAGCTAGTTAGAAAACTGTGATCACTTACTAGCTACCTCTGTTTTTATCCTCCTTCAGCTTCACAAAATCTCTCCTGTATAACTCCCTCTCTTATTGAACTAATTGCTAAGCTTGATAGCCATAGTTACTGCAGTGTATCAATCTATAAAACTCAGTTACCAGAAAATACATGACAGCTATTAAAGAGAGAAGCAATTGTTTAGTATCTGTAAAATATTATCGCTAAAGACTGCACAGCTTATCCTCTAAAATGTTGTTGGAGTGTATACGAGAGTCAAAGTGGCTCACCTGTACACTCCAACATTATGATAGAGCTGCTACTCTCTCTTAATAACTGTTAATAATTATGTGATAGGTGTTAGCCCAGGACTCTACTTTACCTTGAATGGCAGAATGTATCAATCAGGCGACATTGTACTCATCACTGATATTGGGGAGGCTCTACCTTTCCCTAATAATACTGACCCTGGATCTTCTCTTGTGTGCAACACTTCCAATGTCAACACTCTCTGCTGTCGAGGGAGGGATAATCCTAATGGACCTTCTCTGGGGGAGTGGTACTTCCCTAATGGTGCCATAGTCCCTCGGGGTATTACTGGCGATATCACCAGGACTGGTTGGACTCATCAAGTTCGTCTGAATCGCAGGAATAATGCCATGATACCACTTGGAACCTACACCTGTGTGGTGCCTGATATGAATAATACAATGAATCACAATGCCACTATAACACTACTAGGTGAGTACAACATGTAGCTAATAGCTAATTATTATAGCTTTAAATGAAGTCAATTTTAGTGTGACTGTCATCCAACTAAAAGCAAAATATGGGTTACCAAAAGCAAAATATGGGTTACCATGCAAATGTATAATTGTATCATAGCCATAGTGTTCAAGTCAGCAATCCCATTGGAACAGCATAATGCCCTGAGGAACAAGTTGATAGCTAATTTTTGCTAGATATCGGCTCTTCAGGAGGTTGATAGCTGAGTGGAGGCTGAGAAGCAAATGCAGCACTCCAATTAGTCCAATTAAAAACTATAATTAATATATAATTTACTAAGAGTGTTGGACAAGAGCCGGCCTTATCCAACATAACTAAGCAATGTATGCATATAGGCATGCAAGAACCTGCACAGACCTCATTTTACCTTTTATGGACTTTTTGCTGATTTGAGCAGCTCTGAAGCTAGCACGGACAGACTGATAATTTTTCTCACTGTTGTGATTCATACAAATTGTTCCATCAAAAGCTAATAGCCCTACGTTAGAATAGAATCCCAACATTTGGTGGCAGCGGTTACGAGGATTGAACTTGTGCCTACGGGAGTGACCGGCATCGGAAATTCAGAAGAAAGAAATTGGACTTGTCTGCCAGAGGAAGGCGAAGATTACAGCAAAACGATTCAGTGGTGGATCTAGGAGTGGGCATTTCAGGCACATGCCCCCCCCCCCTTTTTGGTGTGGCCACTTATAATAATTTACAGTGGTGCATGACAGTTTGCAAGTTAGCTGGTTAGCCAAAGCTGGGTAAAAAAAATTTTTTCACACGCAAGCGCACGGATATTTTTTCCACTGCGATTGGGGGGGGGGGGGGGGGGGGGGGCACACATTCAGGTACGTATAATAATTAATGGTGCACTGAAATGGGAAATGGAAATGGAAAAGAGAAAAGGACATACCAAGTTATTATATCAGCTATACATACGTATACATGCAAAAGCTTGAATGTGATTTCAACCACATATTATGCATACGTACATTATGTTGAAAATCATGACCACTTAGCTACTTGCTTTTAAACTCACTTGCTTCATTTTTGTAAACATTATGTTTGATTTGTCATCTCTACGATGACTTTCATTTGTAGCTAAACATGTTTTTTTTAATGATATCCAGCTAGTTAGAAAACTGTGATCACTTACACTAGCTACCTCTGTTTTATCCTCTCATCCCTCCCTTATTGCTCAATAGTTACTGTAGTATATCTATCGAAAATATGGCTTTGATTACATAGACTGAACCGACACCTTTGTCCAAACTTTTTTTCCCAGCCGGATAAGTGAGATATGTGAAGTGCAATAATAGTGTTGTGGTTATGCTGTGTTGTATAGTTTAATATTATGGGCTAGTATTAACAGCCTAGAACAGTGTAGATACTACTGATTATTGTTATGCAGTTGAAGCGATTGTTTAGTACGTAGCTGTAAAAAGATCATATTGATAAAGATGGAGCAAACTGTATTCATCACTGATATTGGGGACAAAAAAAAGTAGTCTTGGGGAGGTGGTCTCTGCATGGAGGTCAAAATCAATTGAAATAGCACCTCTGGAACATAACCAAGTGGTCTTTATAGAAGGGTGGTCTCTGGATACAGGTGGTCTGTAAGGCAGGCTTCACTGTACCACCATTTGATCACTGCAAATTAGTTGTGTATTATAAAAATTTTTTAACTTTCCTATTCTTGTTTTTGAAAGTCACTGTATGTTTTTCTCTACCAAAGGCATGGATATGTGTGCCATTTCTACCACTAATAACTGTGACTCTAATGCTATGTGTACCAACACTCTTGGGAGCTTCACCTGTACATGTAACCAAGGATACACTGGAAATGGAACCACTTGCATGGGTACTGTCATATCGTTATGTATGTTGTCATGGCGATTGTTAATCCAACTAGATATTGATGAATGTGCTGACAGTGCTATCGCCATGCAGTGTGACTCTAATGCTATGTGTGTGAACACTCTTGGATCTTACAACTGTGTCTGTAACTCAGGATACACTGGAAGTGGAACCACTTGCACTGGTATTGAGTACTATTGATACTAGTGAATGACATTTATTACTGTATTGTTTGATGTGCTAGATATTGATGAATGTGGTACTTTTGACTGTGGCTCTAATGCTACATGTACCAACACTCCTGGGAGCTTCATCTGTACATGTAACCAAGGATATCTAGGAAATGGAACTACCTGCTTAAGTAAGCAAGATTCATACTGGGTGCACTGACTCTATATAATTATTGTGGAATGTGTTTACAAGAAGGCCGTGGCTATTTGTCCAGCAGTCAGATACTATTTTCACAGAGCTAGTGCTGACACTTAGAAAATTTTCAAAGATTGAGAATCTGAAAGAAGAAAAAGATCAGCAATTCCCATGACCAGGTGCACAGCACTAGCGTTTCAAAAATCACTTTGAAAGCGATATTTATACTTCTAACCTCAAACTCTTTGGTTGCCTTAGGGGACCCTTTGGGCCTGCACTGCAAGCTGAGCAAGTGTTCCCTAGCCTTGGAGTCACAACAGTGCGTGAATAGTAGTCCCATACACCTAACGCTCGCTGCGCTCGCTCCCTTACAGGAGTCCTAGCCTCTACCTCTAGCCCTAGCCTAGTAGCCCTAGCCTAGCCCAAGCCCTAGCCTAGCCCAAGCTCTAGCCCTAGCCCTAGCCGCTACTTTTTTCTTTAATATTAAATACCTATGTATTAATATTAGACTGCTGGACATATAGCCCTGCGCTAATATATATAGTGTCCGGTGCTGGACGAATAGCCAAGAAAGTCAGTGTATACACATGTAATTGTCATAATGAATGCATGGGTGCATGGGTGCATGGGTGCATGGGTGTTAATTTTGATGAATATCCACTTTTAGGTCTTCCTTCTTCAACTACTATCATGAGTGTTACTTCCCAGTCTACTTCCATTACCTTAACATGGAGTCAGTCTCCAGGGGATGTGGTGGACTCCTACCAAATCTCATACTCATTCACTATCAGAGGCTGTGGAGCGAGGGGTGGTCATGTGAGTACAGTGAATGGTTCCTCCAGAGAGTACACTCTGACAGGACTGGAGGAGAACAGTGACTTCACCATTAACATCACAGCCATGAATGGAGCAGGGAGTAGTCCACCTGCCACCACCACTGCAAGGACTGCAATAGCAGGTAGGATACATCCATCATGATATGCAGCTAGTGCACAAGTGTCATGTACTGTACACTGCAGCTCCCTCTGCTCCTCCGGTTGATCTGATGGTCTCCTCCACTTCTCCCACTAGCATCTCCCTCTCATGGGGGGAAGTCCCATGTCTTGACAGGAATGTGGATGGGATCACTGGATACCAAATAGTCATTAGGACCACCTCTGATGATGTGATTAGAGGAAGGGAAAGAGATCACAGTACTAGAATTTTCACTGCTAATGGCCTCATTCCAAGGACAAACTACACATTTGAAGTTAATGCTCTCTATGAGGATATCAACTTAGATAATTATATATTTGGACCAGCAGCTGTCATCACAGGAGTCACTGCAGCACCACAAGGTAAGTCTCGTTGGTCCGAATGATTTATTAAGTTTTGCCATCACAATTCTGCAGTTGTTGGTTTCTTCCTGAGAGTGGATTATCGTAGCAACAGTGTGTTGTACCCCAACAACAGTGTGGTGTTCCCGACTGATATAGGAGAAGGCTACAATGCTCTGCACTGTCTCACTAACCTCACCACCTGCTGTAGAGGAGCAGATGGTGGTTCAGTGGGAGAGTGGTTCCTTCCTGGGCAGACTAGTCCAGTGGTTGGTGTCAATGCTCCTAATGCTGGCACAGAGAGCTTCACTAGAAGTAGAGGTCCCAGTGCAGTCTTCCTCAATCGTAGGACTAGTGTTGTGGGGCCCACTGGACTGTACACCTGTCAGGTGCCTGATGGGAGTGGCATGGAGAGAACTCTGTACATTGGAGTGGGTGCAGGTACAGACTTACATCATGTGATATGCATGTAGTATAAGTCTTCTCCTATATAAATTTTACAGGTGTTCCTGCCATCACTGATCTTGACTATGATCATGCTTCAGGGACCTTGACATGTATATCTAGTGGTGGACCTGTGAACTCAGTCACTTGGACAAAGGATGGGTCACTCATCACAAGAGACAGTTCAATCTTCTCTCAGGCTCAGACCATTACTAATGCAACATCATCTACCTACCATCACACCCTCTCCAGTTCAAACTCCTCTAACTTTGTGGGGAGCTTTACATGTACCATCATGAATGTAGTTGACAGTAGTAACAGCAGGACCCGAGTATTCAATGGTATGGTTTATTAGTGATTTATATACTATATGACATGGTGTTACTGTCCAGGTATTGAAGTATTTAAGGATCCCTTTGTTGTGGGAAGTCGTGCAGTGGTCAATTGTTCCAGTGACTCTCGTGTTGACAGAATAGAATGGGTGTCCAGGGAGGGGGAGGTGCTGGTCTCTGGGACGTCAATACAGCAGCTCATGTATGTAGTGGACCCAGTAAGGGACAACCTCCATGGGTCAGAGTTCATATGCAATGTTACAAGAAATCAAATGGTTTTCAACCAGACACTATCACTAACTGTAAGAGGTAAGTGATGATGTTCTCTCACTGAGTCAGTCATGTACTAGCTGATAACAGAACCTAATCATCTGACTGTTGTCATGTAGTCCCTGAAAATGCTATCTCTGTCTCCATCAGCCAATCAGGGAGACCAGTGGCAGGGTCAGAGTTCAACCTGACTTGCACTGTATCTGAGGTCATTTCTGGCCTGACTAACATGCCTACTGCTGCATGGCTGGACTCAAATAACATGGTCATCAAACAAGATATGACTGTTTTAAGGAGTGATAATGTCTCTTCTGCTTTTTTGCGGTTTAATCCACTGAGGACATCTTTACAGCAACGATACACATGTTCAGGGAGCATTGTGTCCCAAGCTCTTACTAATCCTGTGCGAATCACAACAGACAGTACTTTCATAATAGAGAGTATGTTTAATAGTGACCGTTACTGCTAGTGCAGGAGTGAACTGTTGTACTATGCATCTTGCAGTCTCAACTCCTACTGTGTCCACTACTGTGCCATCTGGTCCTCTCTTTGCTGGAGGTGTGGATAATGTGACTCTTACCTGTTCTGCCATGTTGGGTGCTGGTGTGGATAATCCTGCTGTTATCCGCTACTCCTACACTTGGCTGGACAGAGAAGGCAGAGAAATAATATCTGGGGGTCGTACCATCATCACCCCCACTACCCCCTCCTCCTCCACTCTCACCCTCTCCCCCCTCAGCACCACTGACACCAACTTTGCATGCAGAGTCACACTCAGCGATTCACGAAGCTTACTGCGTCCCAGTGATCCCGGAGAGCAAAGAACTGATGTTAATGTTCTTAGTAAGTACTAGTGTATATTGAAGTGTACATGGTACACAATGTAGTGTAGCATTACTGATAGTGAACTATGCCTGTACTATTCTCAGTTCCCAGTGCCCCTGTGGTGAGGATTGAGTCTGCTGGTGAATCCACTGCTGGAGTCAACCATACCCTCACCTGTACTGTGACCTTGGAACAAGATCTCAGGGCCCCACTCCTGATTCAGTGGACAGCACCTAATGGAAATATCATTGGGAATGAGACTCTAGTGGATGTGACAGTGTCCAAGTCTTCCAACAACCTGTTCCTAACCTTTGCCCCCCTCCACACCAGTCATGGAGGCCAGTACTCCTGCATGGCCAGTGTCGATGTATCTAAGGCCAATGTCTTCCTCAGTGGACAAGCCTCACTCAACATCACAGTTCAAAGTATATATGAGGATAGCCTCATCTTGTACAGAACTTATTTTCTTTCTTCTTTCAGTCCCTATGCCTTCCCTGACCATCACCGGGTCACCTGTGGATGAGGGATTCCACACTGGCCTCCTCCTCACCCTCACTGGAAGGGCAGAGTTCAACCCCGCTGTGGACACACCCCTCACTGTGAGTGGAATGTGGACTAAGAGCAATCCATCCTCAGACCCCACAGCTGATTCACGTGTGAGCATTAAAGGCCCTGACCAGGTACTAGGCAGTCCCATGATGGTGTTTGAAATCTACCTCACTGTGGACACTTTGAATATGACTGGAGGAGATGGTGGTGACTACACTGTCACACTGAACATTAGTTCGTTCTCCTTCACTACAAGGACCACTGTCTCCCTCACACGCAGCATTGTAGTGTTAAGTAATGATACCAGCTACTGCACCTTTATATAAAGAGTGTGGATTACTTAATATGCCATTGTATGTAGACTTTCCTCCTCAACGAGTCAGTGTTTCTCCTGTGGAAGTGGGTGTGCCCACTGCTGGTGACAGTCATACTCTGGAATGTAATATCAGTCGTGCAGTTACATTATCCAACTCCACCCTGCTGGAGGTGGTGTGGTTGGACCCCAATAATAGAACAATCTCCTCTACCTCCAACTTCACTGTCATGGGAGACACCAGCACCACAGCCACCATCCTCACCAGTAACCTCACCTTCTCCCGCTTAAGGACCTCCCAGGGAGGAAATTACACATGTTCTTCCAACATGACCATTCCTGGTGGGGTAGCCACTGACCATCCAGTACCCAGCACCATCAGTGTCAGAGTCATCAGTAAGTGAAGACTACCTCTATAGTGTATGCCATGTGACCATCCCTTCCACAGTTACCCCAGCTGCATCTGACGATGTAATCCTCCTCCCCAGTCGAGGGGACCCTCTTTATGTGGGAACAACTTTGACTCTCACCTGCACAGTGACTGTGGACAGGTCACTGGTGGACACTGACATTAACATCATGTTGAACTTTACTAATGTCAATGACTCCATGAGGATCAACACCACAGTCTCACAGCTGAATGACTCCACATTCAGGGGAGTTACTCAATTCAGTTTCTTGCTGCCTTCTGATGACAGAACTACATACCAATGTTTATCATTATTCTTGCCATCCTGCGAGACTCCATTTGTAATGAGGGTTTCTAATCCACCTTCTAATCAGTACATCCACACTATTCAAGGTACAACTGAGTGGATTTTCAAATAGCTCATAGACTAATGCTTACCTTCCTCTAGCCCTGCCACCTCCTGTCATCACACTGCCTCCTGCACCAATGACCATGGCTGGTCAGTCTATTTCCTTCACCTGCACTGTCTCGGTCATTGAGTACTTAGCAGTGGGCCCTGTCCTGGAGTGGTTCTCCAGTAATAGCAACCCCCTCATCACTATGGACACTACCAACAGTGGGGTGGAGTTTAATCGCACCTTAATATTCAATAACCTGCAGACCTCCCAGGGAGACCAGTACAACTGCACTGCCACTATCAATGTCCCTGGCATCTCTCCAGTGCAGAGTGTGCAACCTCTTAATGTTGTAGTGCAAAGTAAGTAACTAGAAATGTCACCTACTCATAAGATAACCTTATGGATGATGATATATTCTCCATCCAGTCCCCCCACTAACTTTAAACATCTTGAGAGAGTCACGTCCTATCAATGGGACAGTGGTGTCCCTCCGGGGGACAGCTCGACTCCACCCATCAGTGGACACTAATGTGATTGTTACAGGATCATGGAGAAGACAGGACCTATCACCATTCACCACCATCACTCACATCACTCAAGCACCACTTTATAGCACCACTCTCACCTTTGACCCTCTGAGGAATGAGAGTGCAGATGGAGGGAGTTATGTGTACACTGTTAGTGTCACTCCAGCACAAGTCACTCCCTTCATCATACGTAACATGGCTAATGAAAACTACACACTGACTGTGCAGCCCTATCCTGACCTAGTGGTAATAGACTCACTGCAAAGTGGTGTGTGTAAGGTAGATGAAACAGCCACCTTGATGGGGAACGTCACCCTCCTCCCAAACACTGCTACTAACCACACTCTCAGCTACACATGGACTAACCCTGCTGGTCAACCAATAACATCCTCCAATGGTGATTATGTCGTCACTGAAGGATCTTTGCGTGTGGAGAACCTTGCTAATCAGAACAATATGGGAAACTTCAGTCTCAGGATCTGCCTGGATGTCTCTGCAACTGACATAGTGGGCTATTGCAGCTCCACCTTCTTCACTCTGTCCACTGATGGTTAGACCCATTAACATCCACAAATAAATCATGCACTTCATAAATTCCTGCAGTTCCTGGTCAGGTGTCAGAATTGATGTGTTCTTCCTCTGGTGGCAGTGTTCTCTCTTTCAACTGGGCACCTCCCTCCCTCGATGCTGATAATGTCATTGATTATGTAGTGGAGGTCACACAGTATGTCCAGCCTGAATCTGCTGTCAAACGAATCATCACAATACCTCTCACTCCAATTTTCACTAAGAATATCAAATCAGGCCCCCCTTCATCTTTGAGGGCTGTTGTAGACTCAGGGGTTGGTGGGTGTACTGTACCATTAACTTTGATTCATTGTAATGATGTATTCTTGTCATATTGCAGCAATGGGTATTCCATACAATGTATCAGTGAGGCCTCGTAACCCAGCTGGATGTGGTCTTGTTACCAATAAAGTGTGTTTCACTATTGAAGGAGGTAAATAGAATTTGTATGAAGCTATCCCAGATCAAACAGACAAATTAGTTCAACTCATACTGGTTTTCTAATAGTACCTGCTGTTGCTCCTGGAAATGTTGCAGTAACAAGGTCAGAGAGTGACATCAGAGCTTTAATTGTTACCTGGGAACCTTTGACCCTTGTGGAGGCTAAGGGGTTCATCAATTACACAGTGATATTGACACCAGGTGGTTCCCAGAAGAGACAGACTGGGGCACTCACCAGGACAGTATCAGGGGATCAGAATAGTACCACATTTACTGATACTAATCCTGCCACAGACTACACAGTTACTGTTGGTACTCTGACCTCTGATGATCTTAGCAGCGGACCAGGTTGGCTTAGCTTGTTTATACATAGCATTAGCATAGGAAGATGATTTGCTTTAGGGGACCCAGTGCCAGTTTATACATTAACATAATATCATGGTATTTTTCTCATTAAGACTCTGTTCCAGTTGTTGTGTCTGGACTGAGTGTTACTACCATCCCTCCACCCACTCTCACCATTACTGGTTCTCCTATTAATTCACACTACTTCTCTGGTCTCCAACTCAACCTGACCTGTCACATTCAGCTCCCAATGCTCAGGGGCTATAGAGTCAGTGTCTCCTTTCAATGGAGTAAGTCTGGCTCCGTCCTTGCTTCAAACGGTCGAATGAGTGTTGACGAGGGAGCAGTAGAGGTGGGACCACTTCTCTACCAGAGCAGTCTGGTGTTTAACTCCCTGGATGGAGACAGAGATGATGGAAACTACACTTGTTCAGTAACTGTTAGTCCCATTGATACTTCTAACCTTCTTCCAGTGACAGTCACAGCCACACACACTGTCTCAGTAGAGAGTAAGTTAATTAATTGATATAACTACACATTAATTTATGTAGTTCATCTATTTCCTGACCATAGCTTCGCTCATCCAGTTGAGGTTGATAGGAATAACAGATTGTAACACCTGGAAGGTAAATTACTAGCTTAGCTAATTCAGTTTTATCAAGATATCATCCAATGCTGTTTAGGCTGAAAATTCTGCAATGAAAAATAGAGACATAGTGGAGGCAATAACAAGAAATATTGTTCGTCGATGTGGGTGTAGCTTCTCAGAGGATCGTATCAGAAATGAAGGTTTTCGCTGCTTTCCTTCTTCTCTTGATGCTGTCACTTACCGAGCAGAACTCCATGGGACTCTAAAAGCTTCTGTCCCTGACTTGATCAAAGATATCACTGAATGGCTGTCTTCTGGTGCCTCCATTTCAGTACAGCTAGAGCTACTTACCATAGACAGTTCTTGCTCAGTTGCCATAAGCTCCTTCAATGAGAATGAGTGCATGGCCACTGGGACAGCAGCGAGTGGACCATCCACTGGTACAGTGGTTGGGATCGCCATTGGAGTCATTGTTGCCATAGCTGTTGCCATAGCAATAGCTATTATAATAATCATATTCCTACGTCACAAGAATCATCGTGCTACTCTCAAGATGACAGACACCAAGTAAGTCACCATTATAGCTTTAACTATTTCAAGTGTTATCATTAATTCCATAGGGGTGAAGGAGGTATGGCTGTTCAACTGAACGTCCTGAACCCTAACCCCCCACATACACACACTGAAGAAAAGCATGATTACGAGGACCTTGAAAAATACAGTGAGATCCGTGATATCCCACCAAAGATCCCACCAGGAGCTGCCTCTGGTGGTGATTATGAATTCGCTACTTGCCCTGCCTATGTCCCAGTTTCTTCCCAAGGTCGAAGTTCAGTGGTGGATGGGAAAGGAACTGAAGAGGGTCAATATGAAGTGGTGGTAGTACCCTGAGGTACTCCACGATTCAGAAAAAATGAGCACTTTATAATAAACTCACCAACATTATAGCTATAGTTAAAATAACATCATAGCTAAGCCGATAAACTGGTAGCTACAGTCATTGTGTGCTCAATGTTATTGTAATTAGCCTCTTCTCCAGGCAATTCCGCAAATATCATAGCTTGTGGAAGGCCTGTTCTTGGGATGGTAAGTCCATCCTAAGATTTTTGTTGTTGAAACTACGTAACTGTCTAGCTATTGCACATACAAATTTGTGCAATGGCAAGTTAGTGATAACAGTGGGCTGTGACTTGTACAATTCATACTTCATTTAACCACCATGCCATCATTCGCTGTCCCATTGGCACGCACAAAAGTCATTTGAAGCACAGTGCCTCCAACCTCTAAACTTATATTAAAAGTGCCCTATTTTAAATATTTTTATCATGAATTTCAGTATTTTCAGCCATTTCACATAAGTAGCTAATGCTAATATAAAATGTGTACAGTGTATTTGCCTAAATTTCATTTTGGGTTAAAAATACTGATGAATCAGTATGGTTGGAGGCTCTGGAAGCATGGCAAATGTGACAATTTGGCTTCATATCATGAAGAATTGCAACTGACTCTTCAAAGTGCACCTGGAAAGATGGAGACAAAGGCATTTAGGTGGGAGAGGGAGAAAGAGAGAGGGAGGCGTGAGAGAAGAAGGGAGGGAGATGGAGAGAAGAGAGGATAAATGAAGGGAGAGAAAGAATGGACTGCAGGTGGGAGAGGGAAATTCTATAGCTACTAAGCTGTACTCTCATAGCCTAGTAGGGTGCAAAGGTCACAAAGAGGTTGCATAAATTGCATAAATCACATCTAAAAATGACTGACAATAAACTACACAAAATTTTATTAAGGCAAAGCGGGGCTATTCCAAAGGGTCAAATATTTTCAAAACTCCTTGAGCTTATGAACTCTATTTTGAAAGATATATTCTACTATTATAGTAGATTATATCCGAACATTGAGCTCAGAAGTCTCAGTAGTTTCAGAAATAATTATTTGGAATTACCTGCCGTTCAAAATAGCCCCGCTTTACCTTATGTGATGTCCTAGTGGAGATCTCAAGTCTGGTTCTGTTTGCAATTCCTGCATCCAGGCCTAGGCATGGGGCTAATATGCTAGCATAAAAATGGGAATAATAGGGCCTCACTGGAATAGCAGCATAATAGGCTTAAAAAACAGAATAATAGGCTTCAGTCATTGTTATAGCTTACTCCTCACTCTTCCCTAGCCTTTATCTGATTGTCAAATGCTGGCATCTTGACTTGGCACAAAATTGATACTGGTGTGTGCATTCTGAGTGAGATTTTTTTAATTTTAAAACATCCCTTTAGGGATCAGCAAGAAACTCATCTTTAATGCTATGCACAGTTCAAAAAATACTCTTCATGACATTTTATTGAGAATAATAGGCTACTATAAAAAGAATAATGGGTCTTCTGGGGGAGCACTGCAGAATAGAATAATAGGCCAAAAAAGAGCATATTAGCCCCATGCCTATCCAGGCCTACACTGTAAAAATAGAAGCATTATATGTACGCTAAAATGTCCCAATACACACACTCTAGGTGTGCAATGTACACTGAATTGTCCCTATACACACACTCTAGGTGTGCAATGCACACTGAATTGTCCCTATACACACACTCTAGGTGTGCAATGTACACTGAATTGTCCCAATACACACACTCTAGGTGTGCAATGTACACTGAATTGTCCCTATACACACACTATAAGTGTGCACTTTAGTTTTTACAGTGTAGAAAGTACGTAGGAGAAGCGATTGTTTAGTACGTACAGCTGTAAAAAGATCATAATTATTAATAAAGACTGAGCAAACACATGCACAGCTTATCCTCTAAAAATGTATATGAGAGTCATTTACCTCAAAGTAGAATGGTTCACCATGGAGGTCCTATACACTCAAACGATAATAAGAAAGATGCTTATCTGCTCTCTCTGAATGACCATCAAAAAATAGGTGTTAGCCCAGGACTCTACTTTGCCTTGAGTGGCAGAGTGTATCAATCAGGTGACAGTGCATTCATCACTGATATTGGGGTGGCTCTACTTGTACCTAACAATGCTGATCCTGGATCTTCTCTAGTGTGCAACACTTCCAATATCGACACTAACTGCTGTAGAAGAAGTGATGGAGGGAATGTGGGGGAGTGGTACTTCCTAGTAGTGACCTAGTCCCTCGTGGTAGTATTGGTAATATCACTAGGACTGGCTACACTCATCAAGTTCGTCTGAATCCCATAAGCTCCTTCAATGAGAATGAGTGCATGGCCACTGGGACAGCAACGAGTGGACCATCCACTGGTACAGTGGTTGGAATTGCCATTGGAGTCATTGCTGCCATAGCTGTTGCCACAGCAATTGTCATAATCATATTCTTACGTCATAAGAATCATCGTGCTACTCTCAAGATGACAGATACCAGGTACAGTAAGTTGTATAATAATCGCTATGGTTATTGGTCCGGCAGCCGGATACTATTTTCAGAGCTATAGGTCCAGCAGTACTGGCACTTAAGAAGAAAAAGAAACAGCAATTCCCAGATTCGAACCCATGACCACACATTTGAAAGCAATATTTATACTTGTTACTCTCTGGTTGCCTTGGGGAGCCCTTTGGGCCTGCACTGCAAGCTGGACGAGTGTTGCCTAGCCTTGCAGTAACAACAGTGCACGAATAGTACGTTCCATACACCTAACGCTCGCTCCCTTGCAGGAGCCTTTAATAACACATAGGCCTGCTTCGCTGGCCTATGTATCTATTATTAGACTGCCGGACCTATAGCCCTGCTAATAGCATCCGGCTGCTGGACATATAACCACTTCTTAAAATAATAGCTAGCTATAGTTACCTATTCATATTGTGTGTGCTTCATAGGGGTGAAGGAGGGATGGCTGTTCAACTCAATTATGTGAACCCCACCCCACATAGTGAAGAACAGCATGATTATGAGGACATTGATGAATACGGTGATATCCCACCAAGGACCCCATCAGGACCAGCTGCACAGTCCTCCCTTCCAGCTGCAGCTGCCTCTGGTGGTGACTATGAATTCACCATTTGTCCCGCCTATGTTCCTGTCACATCACAGGGTCAAAGTTCAGTGCCTGTTGTGGATGGAAATTCAGGAACAGAAGAAACACAAACACAGTATGATGAGGTGGTGGTAGTACCATGACTTACTATTACAATACACTTGCTAGTACCAGAGTTTACTATTTTTACATCTTGACCTATGCTGAATGATTATACCACATTGATACATAGCTAGGTGGAGAAACCCCCATACATTTTTTTTGGGGGGGGGGGACATTGCCCCCATGAAATTTTCTACCTTTTCAAATCTCTCCCAGGCCCCCAGCTACTCTACTAGTATAGCAAAGTAGTTCAGCTTCAGTAGTTACATGTCACCAAGTAAACTGAACCACATCTCTATGACTACAAGTGATACAAGATCAAGTGATGTAGCTACAGGGCTGATATCATAACCATAAACAAGTAGCTAATAATGTTCAGCAAAATAGTATGTTGTTATGCATAAAAGTGTAGCTAGCTACACCTTATAGCTAGCTAGTGTGACAGCACATGAGCTAGAATGGTGGGGGGGATCTGGATCTCCCTGCCCCAAATAATCTGATCACTTGGGAAGGCAGTTGCATAACTACCAAGGCTGCATGTATTGGCTATTGTGTGCTAGTGTACTGTATCATCAGGTTTACATTATTATAAGTATATAAACGTTAGATATTGATGAGTGTGCCAGTCCCAATAGTGCTTGTACCATATACATTTTGATCTCTGTGTGAGACTTAATTAAATAATCCATCATTTGGACCAGCAGCTGTCATAATAAGAGTCACTGCAGCATACATAGTCTAGTCTATACAATCTACGTATGACTGCAGTACCACGCACAAGGTATAATTATAAGTCTTGTTAGTTATACCATCACGTACAATCCTATACAGCTGTTAGTTTCTTCCTGGGAGGGGGGCCATCATGAGTTAAGTGTGCATTTTCAATCTGGAGATGCCCCCTTACTAGCTAGCTAAGTGGGTCAAATTTGCATATCAGATTTTTTGCCATCTGAATAGCTGCTATTGAGTTCATGCATGCAGTCAAAAAAGAGAGAAGTTGTCCTATCAAACAGCAGCTAAATACACAACTTAGCTATAATAACAACAGACAGTTTTTTTAAAACATAGTGCAGGTGGGCCATAATGCAGTCCTCTTTCCAGAAAATAGTTTAAATAGCTAGCTACATAGCTAGACTATAGTGTGCTTTGCTGTAAAAGTAAGATTCACGATTGGTGTTGAGGAGCAAGTAGCCTTAGTGACAAAGACAAGAATGAAGCTCCTTTATATACTGATTCTGGGATGGCAGATCTTGAGTGCTCAAAGTCAAGGTATACATAGCTATGTTCTAAAAGCTCCCAGCACAGGACTGTATTTCAACTTGAATGGTGTTGTGTATCTTCCTGGTGACACTGTACTCATAATTATTGTCAATTAATAGCAAAATATGGGTTACATACACACCGAAATAATTATACTAACCATAGTGTTCAAGTCAGCAATCCCATAATTGGTAGCTACAGGATGGTCCCCTGAGGAACGAGTTGATAGCTATTTACGTAGCAACATGAGGCTCTTTGAGAGGTTGTTTTTTACCTGAACTAGCCATTAGCTATAGGATAATACTAACAGCTACAGCCCCCCCCCCCCCCCCCCCCTAACAGCTTTCTGAAGGACACAGTCTCCTCAATTAGGGGTAGAGCTGAACACCTTTCCATGGGGAGGCAAGGAAATATCTTGGGAAGGGAAGTTATACGATGGAACCTGGTTATAGTGGTCACCCTTGGGCCAACAAGAAATTAGAGGTGGCCTGCTAACTCAGTCTCTCTTGGGACTTGGACCCCTGGCTGTTATAGAGAGAAGTGACCTATACTTAAACAGTGACCATTATAACCAGGTTCCACTGTAATAACTGTTGTCGACCTTCAGTGAAATTTTGATTGTGTTTAATTAAACAGAATGTAGCTAAGCAATGAATATCATGCATATGAATGGGTCCTAGCAGCTTATAGTTTCCATAGCTACATCTGCTTTTTTGTCTAAACTCACTGACTTCATATTTATCTGATAACTTGAATCTGGCCTGTTATGTATATACTTTCAAGATTAGATACCACACAGCTAAGAAAATATGCCAACCATGATTCCTCTGATGATTATATAGCCATACCTATAAGTCAGTATGTACATAGCTTCTATTTTTAATAGTTCTGTGTACTCATCACTGATATTGTGGTTGGTGTAGTGGTGATCCTGATTCTGGATCTTCTGTGTGTACCACTACTAACACTTGAGTGCTCTAGAGATAATCAGCTCTGGGGGGAGTGGTACTTTCCTGATGTACCATTTACCATAGACCATTATGGCGCCATTCCAATTAGGTTTTCCCGACACTTCCAAAATGAACATTTACAAAATAGAATAGCAATAAGATGATGACAGTGAAATTGGGATTAGTTACAGAGAGTGATGAAATATCTTAATGGATAAATTCAGCTATATAATAGTTAGACAACGAGACCTAGGGATCTAAGTTATTTAGAGACCCGAGGGCCCTGGGCTGTAGCGACCCGAGCGCAGCGAGGGCGCTACCAAGGGCCCGAGGGTCTCTAAATAACTTAGATCCCGTTGGTCAAGTTGCCTAACTTATTTAGAACATAGCAACATAGTTTTGGAACTTAGAAAGGCTTCAAATGAATCGCTAAAGTTTAGCTAGTCAGCCATGAAAGCTTCGTGCACCGAAAATCCAGCAGCTGAAAATCACCAGAACTAAGGTAGGCTTTCTAGCTTATACGCTTGAAAATATGAACTAACTAAGCTTTCTACGCTGCCTTCGGTACCTTGTTACTCTTTTCTAGGCTTTAGTTGGTACTCACTAGTGTCAGGAGGCGAGAAACTAGCTTTCACCATTTTTTGACAAGTCTTCTAACACACACCCACCAGGCGGGGTTGGTTGGTTACTATGGATTTATAACAATATTTCTAATTGCTGCCCACCACATGGTACTAAGTGCCTAACCGTAGGTTTACTAAGTGCCCGGGGCACTTAGTAAACCTACTGTTAGGCACTTAGTATCCCTGTGATGCATTATGAGGTTTAGAAGATCTGATTTTGTATTGTGAATATACAGAGCTGTGTTCTAAGTAATAGTTAGAACACGGTAGTCTGGTGATTATGGCCAATAAACAACCGAATCCGAGGGCGCAGCCCGAGGATAAGGTTGTTTATTTGGCCATAATCACCAGGACTACCGTGTTCTAACTGTTATATATCCCCAGGGCGCACGATTTCATTGGTCGGTCTGTAGCTAGAGCGTAGCTACCCCTTAGTTACGAAACAAAACGAAAACTCCTGCCATGGCTTGTCCCTGTCCTGGGATGTGCCGTTGTTCAGACTCGAACTCACAGAGCCTCGTGCTCTCAAGCAAGACTACGAACTACGAGGCTCCTCCCATGCCCACCACACCCGGTACCCAGCTATTAACGAGTTCCTCCACCCACGTTTTGGCGAAGCTAGCGGAAGGTATGACGAAAAATACCAATGGGCCTTAGAAATAATTTCTTCTTGTGTGAAAATTGCAAAAAAAAAAAAAAAAAAAAAGCTATGAAGTTTCCTTGTGACCCAGCACCAGATGACTTCTTCATTTTCCAACAATCAGCTATAAACTACCCAGAGACAGAAATAGATTAATGACAATGTTATAGACTGATCGTTAACTTCTTCTTCCAACAGTCAGCTATAAACTACCAATATAATACAGAGACAGAAATAAACTCTTTAGTAATAGCTAGCTAATTAATGACAATGTTATCTGATCATTATCTCATGCATAGATTATCTTCATTATCTTATATTATTATCATTATCATTATAGATTATCTTCATTATCATCTTCTTCCAACAGTCAGCTTCAGAAAACCTGTTATTCATAGCCTGGGGAACAGTGCGTTATGAGTCATAACGCACTTTACCCTAAGGGAGGGAATTTATGACAGTAAGAGCACTTTTCTCTATGGGAGTAAATGTATTAGGTGGGATATATATACTCATCTCTTCTTGTTTGTAAACATTTTGTTGTCACCCCTACGTACATAACTTTCATATATATCCCACCTAATACATTTACTCCCATAGAGAAAAGTGCTCTTACTGTCATAAATTCCCTCCCTTAGGGTAAAGTGCGTTATGACTCATAACGCACTGTTCCCCAGGCTATGAATAACAGGTTTTCTGAAGCTGACTGTTGGAAGAAGATGATAATGAAGATAATCTATAATGATAATGATAATAATATAAGATAATGAAGATAATCTATGCATGAGATAATGATCAGATAACATTGTCATTAATTAGCTAGCTATTACTAAAGAGTTTATTTCTGTCTCTGTATTATATTGGTAGTTTATAGCTGACTGTTGGAAGAAGAAGTTAACGATCAGTCTATAACATTGTCATTAATCTATTTCTGTCTCTGGGTAGTTTATAGCTGATTGTTGGAAAATGAAGAAGTCATCTGGTGCTGGGTCACAAGGAAACTTCATAGCTTTTTTTTTTTTTTTTTTTTGCAATTTTCACACAAGAAGAAATTATTTCTAAGGCCCATTGGTATTTTTCGTCATACCTTCCGCTAGCTTCGCCAAAACGTGGGTGGAGGAACTCGTTAATAGCTGGGTACCGGGTGTGGTGGGCATGGGAGGAGCCTCGTAGTTCGTAGTCTTGCTTGAGAGCACGAGGCTCTGTGAGTTCGAGTCTGAACAACGGCACATCCCAGGACAGGGACAAGCCATGGCAGGAGTTTTCGTTTTGTTTCGTAACTAAGGGGTAGCTACGCTCTAGCTACAGACCGACCAATGAAATCGTGCGCCCTGGGGATATATAACAGTTAGAACACGGTAGTCCTGGTGATTATGGCCAAATAAACAACCTTATCCTCGGGCTGCGCCCTCGGATTCGGTTGTTTATTGGCCATAATCACCAGACTACCGTGTTCTAACTATTACTTGTAACCATAACATTTTTTTATCACTTGCATTAGCTACGTAGCTAATATCTAGCTAGTTAGAAAACTGTGATCACTTATTTTTATCCTCCTTCAGCCTCACAAAATCTCTTCTGTATAACTCCCTCCTAATTGCTAAGCTTGATAGCCATAGTTACTGCAGCATATCTATATAACTCTGTCACCTTAGAAAATATGGCTTGATTACATAGACAGCTATTAAAGATAATTATGACTCATGTTAGAAAGTAGAAGTGATTGTTTAGTGCAAAATCAAAATTATTGATAAAGACTGACAACTATACACTCCAACATTGAATAGAGCTGCTGCTCTTTCTGAATAACTGCTAATAATTATGTGATAGGTGTTAGCCCAGGACTCTTCCTTACCTTGAGTGGCAGAGTGTATCAACCAGGTGACATCGCATTCATCAGTGATATTGGGGAGGCCCCACTTGTACCTAATAATGCTGATCCTGGATCTTCTCTTGTGTGTAACACTTCCAATATCAACACTAACTGCTGTAGAGGAGTAGATGGAGGGAATGTGGGGGAGTGGTTCTTCCCTAATGGAAGCATGGTCCCTCGCAACAGGGACAGTCCGACTGGTAACTTCACTAGGAGTGGCTTCACTCATCAAGTTCGTCTGAATCGCAGGAATAATGCCACAACACCACTTGGAACCTACACCTGTGTGGTGCCTGATATGAATAATACAATGAATCACAATGCCACTATAACACTACTAGGTGAGTATGGTAAGACTAGCCATCCCTGAATAAATCAATTAATCTCAGATACTTGTGCATATATAGCAAGTCACTTAACACATATAGCTACCTGCAAGCATGCCTTCCATAGGTTGCACAAAGTGCTTATGTTCATGCACATCCAGTTGTAGGCACCCCCTTTATTATCCCAGTCTTGTGGGTAGACTACTGTGATTAGCCTCTGGTTAATTCCTATCAAGTAATATGTTGGTACGTGAGTCTGGGAAATGACCAATGCCCAATAGAGCTGCTGTAATTATTATTATGCTATTTAGTAATGCTAGGTTATGCTTGCAATATCACACTCATTACGTATAGAAGACCAGATGCCTTATTGATACACATGTGCAGTAATGTTTAACTAAACATCTATAGTGTCATTGTGGAGACAGTCCATTAGCTATCACCATTTTGATCATTATAAAAATTTAACGAAAGTCACTCTATGTTTTTCTCCACCGAAGTCATTGATGAGTGTGCCAATTCTACCACTAACAACTGTGACTCTAATGCTACATGTACCAGCACTCCTGGGAGCTTCACCTGTACATGTAACCAAGGATACACTGGAAATGGAACCACTTGTGAAGGTAAGAGCTACTGACTCCAACAGTGTATCATGCCAGTCATGCACTTTATCAGATATTAATGAGTGTGCAGATGCTACCACTAACAATTATTGTGACTCTAATGCTAACTGTACCAACACTCCTGGGAGCTTCCACTGTACATGTAACCAAGGATACACTGGAAATGGAACTGTCTGCTTAAGTAAGCAAGATTCATACTTTGAAGATGTTATCTTGTAATGGGATGGTGAAGGAGGACTGAAGAAGAACTGGTACCCCAAGTGACCCTGCAAACCACCAGCTGAGTATTGAACCTGCGGCATCTGACTTTAGCCATCATAGTCACAGGACCCGGGTGCACTCTATATGTACATAATATTGAGGAATGTATATGAATGACTGTGATAGTGTATATGCATGGGTGTTAATTTCGATGAATATCCACTTTTAGTCCCTCCCTCTTCCCCTGCTATCCTGAGCACTATTCCTCAGTCCACTTCAATCACCTTAACATGGAGCCAGTCTCCAGGGGATACGGTGGACTCCTACCGAATCTTATACTCATTTGGAGTTAGAGCCTGTGGTGTCTATCTCTCAAATCGGGGCATAATAGTAGCTGGTTTCTTCAGAGAGTACACTCTGACAGGACTGGTGGAGAACAGTGATTTCACCATTTCCATCACAACCATGAATGGAGCAGGGAGTAGTCCACCTGCTACCACCACTGCAAGGACTGCAATAGCAGGTAGGATACATCCATCATGATATGCAGCTAGTGCACAAGTGTCATGTACTGTACACTGTAGCTCCCTCTGCTCCTCCAAGAGATCTGATGGTCTCCTCCACCTCTCCCACTAGCATCTCCCTCTCATGGGGGGAAGTCCCATGTGAAGACAGGAATGTGGATGGGATCACTGGATACCAAATAGTCACTAGGACCACCTCTGATAATGTGATCAGAGACAGAGAAAGAGGTCACAGGACTAGAATGTTCACTGCTAATCACCTCATTCCAAGGACAAATTACACATTTGAAGTTAATGCTCGCTATGATGATATCAACTTAAATAATCCATTATTTGGACCAGCAGCTGTCATAACAGGAGTCACTGCAGTACCACAAGGTACGTATGTAAGTCTTGTTGGTCTGAATTGAGTTACGTATATCACAATCCTACAGCTGTTGGTTTCTTCCTGAGAGGTGTGTTGTACCCCAACAACAGTGTGGTGTCCCTGACTGATGTAGGAGAAGGCTACAATGCTCTGCACTGTCTCACTAACCTTACCACCTGCTGTAGAGGAGCAGATGGTGGTTCAGCAGGAGAGTGGTTCCTTCCTGGGCAGACTAGTCCAGTGGCTGGTGTCAATGCTCCTAATGCAGGCATAGTTGGCTTCACTAAAAGTAGATGTCCCAGTGCAGTCCTCCTCAATCGTAGGACTGGTGCTGTTGGGCCCACTGGACTGTACACCTGTCAGGTGCCTGATTGGAGTGGCATGGAGAGAACTCTGTACATTGGAGTGTACATTGGAGTGGGTGCAGGTACAGACTATATATCATGTGATATAATATGTACATGTAGTATAAGTTTTCTCCTTGTTAAATTTTACAGGTGTTCCTGCCATCACTGACCTTGACTATGATCGTGTTTCAGGAACCTTGACATGTATATCTAGTCGTGGACCTGTGAACTCAGTCACTTGGATGAAGAATGGGTCACTCATCACAGGAGACAGTTCAACCTTCTCTCAAACTCAGACCATCACTAGCACAATATCGTCTACCTATCATCACACCCTCTCCGGTTCAAACTTACCTAACTTTGTGGGGAGTTTTACATGTACTATCAGGGATGCAGTTGGCAATAGTAGCAGCAGGACCCGAGCATTCAATGGTATGGTTTATTGGTGATTTATATACTATATGACATGATGTTCCTGTCCAGGTATTGAAATATCTAATGATCCCTTTGTTGTGGGCAGTCATGCAGTGGTCACTTGTTCCAGTGACTCTGGTGTTGTTGACAGAATAGAATGGGTGTCCAGGGAGGGGGAGGTGTTGGTCTCTGGGACGTCAATACAGCAGCTCATGTATGTAGTGGACCCAGTAAGGGACGACCTTCATGGGTCAGAGTTCATGTGCAGTGTCACAAGAAATCGAATAGTTTTCAACCAGACACTACCACTAATTGTAAGGGGTAAGTGATGATGGTCCCTCATTAAGTCAGCCATGTACTATCTGATAACTAGAACCCTCTGATTTTATCATGTAGTACCTGAAAATGCCATCTTTGTCTCCATCAGCCGATCAGGGAGACCAGTGGCAGGGTCAGAGTTCAACCTGACCTGCACTGTATCCGAGGCCATTTCTGGCTTTACTGACATGCCTACTGCTGCATGGCTGGACTCAAATAATATGCCCATGCCAACAATTATTTCAAGGAGTGATAATGTCTCTTCTGCTATTTTGCGGTTTAATCCACTGAGGACATCTTTACAGCAACGACACACATGTTCAGGGAGCATTGTGTCCCCAGCTCTTCTTAATCCTGTGTTTATCACAACAAACAATACTTTCATAATAGAGAGTATGTTTAATAGTGACTGTTACTGCTAGTGCAGGAGTGAACTATTGTACTATGCATCTTGCAGTCTCAACTCCTACTGTGTCCACTACTGTGCCATCTGGTCCTCTCTTTGCTGGAGGTGTGGATAATGTGACTCTTACCTGTTCTGCCATGTTGGGTGCTGGTGTGGATAATCCTACTGTTATCCGCTACAACTACACTTGGCTGGACAGAGAGGGCAGAGAAATAGTGTCTGGGGGTCGTACCATCATCACCCCTACTTCCCCTTCCACCAGCTCCTCCTCCACTCTCACCCTCTCCCCCCTCAGCACCACTGACACCAGCTTCACATGCAGAGTCACACTCAGTGATTCACGAAACTTACTGCGTCCCAGTGATCCTGGAGAACAAAGAACTGATGTTAATGTTCTTAGTAAGTACTAGTGTATACTGAAGTGTACATGGTACACAATGTAGTGCAGCATTACTGATAGTGAACTGTGTCTGTACTATTCTCAGTTCCCAGTGCCCCTGTGGTGAGGATTGAGTCTGCTGGTGAATCCACTGCTGGAGTCAACCACACCCTCACCTGTACTGTGACCTTGGAACAAGATCTCAGGGCCCCACTCCTGATTCAGTGGACAGCACCTAATGGAAATATCATTGGGAATGAGACTCTAGTGGATGTGACGGTGTCCAGGTCTTCCAACAACCTGTCCCTCACCTTTGCCCCCCTCCACACCAGTCATGGAGGCCAGTACTCCTGCATGGCCAGTGTCAATGTACCTGAGGCCAATGTCTTCCTCAGTGGACAAGCCTCACACAACATCACAGTTCAAAGTATGTGAGGATAGCCTCATACAGAATTTATTTTCTTTCTTCTTTCAGTCCCTATGCCTTCCCTGGCCATCACTGGGTCACCTGTGGATGAGGGATTCCACACTGACCTCCTCCTCATCCTCACTGGAAGGGCAGAATTTCACCCCGCTGTGGACACACCCCTCACTGTGAATGGAATGTGGACTAAGATAAATCCATTCTCCAACCTAGCGGCTGATTCACGTGTGAGCATTAGAGGCCCTAGACTGGCTCAGGTGAGACCCATGATGGTGTATGAAACCAGCTTCACTGTGGACACACTGGATATGAGGAGAGGAGACAGTGGAGACTACACAGTCAGACTGGACATTAGTTCACTTCCCTTTACTACAAGGACCACTGTCTCCCTCACACGCAGCATAGTAGTGTTAGGTAATAATACCAGCTACTTCACCTTTATAGAGAGTGTGGGTTACTTTATATGCCATTGTATGCAGGCTTTCCTCCTCAACGAATCAGTGTTTCTCCTGTAGAAGTGGGTGTGCCCACTGCTGGTGACATGTACACTCTGGAATGCAATATCAGTCGTGCAGTTACCTTATCCATCTCCACCCTGCTGGAGGTTTTGTGGTTGGACCCCAATAATAGAGACATCTCTACTAACTCAAACTTCACCATTGTGGGAGACACCAACACCACAGCCACCTTCTTCATCAGTCGACTCACTTTCTCCCGCTTAAGGACCTCTCTGGGAGGAAATTACACATGTTCTTCCAACATGACCATTCCTGGTGGAGTAGCCACTGACCATCCAGTATCCAGCACCATCAGTGTCAGAGTCATCAGTAAGTGAAGACTACCTCTATAGTGCTACGTGTAGCATGTGACCATCCCTTCTACACAGTTACCCCAGCTGCATCTGATGATGTAACCTTCCTCCCCAGTCGAGGGGACCCTCTCTTTGTTGGAACTATTCTAACTCTCACTTGCACAGTGAATGTGGACAGGTCACTGGTGGACACTGACATTAACATCACGTTGAGCTTTACTAGCATTACGAACTCCATGAGGATCAACACCACAGTCTCACGGCTGAATGACTCCACATTCAGGGGAGTTGCTCAGTTCAGTTTCTTGCTACCTTCTGATGACAGAACTACATACCAATGTTTATCATCATTCTTGCCATCCCAAGAAACTCCATTTGTAATGAGGGTCTCTAATCCACCTTCTAATCAGTACATCCCCACTATTCAAGGTACAACTGAGTGGATTTTAAATATCTTATTGACTAATGCTTGCTTTTGTCTAGCTCTGCCACCTCCTGTCATTACACTGCCTCCTTCACCAGTGACCATGGCTGGTCAGTCTCTCTCCTTCACCTGCACTGCCTCAGTCATTGAGTACTTAGCAGTGGACCCTGTCCTGGAGTGGGTCTCCAGTAATAGCAACCCCCTCACCACTATGGACACTACCAACAGTGGGGTGGAGTTCAACAGCACCTTAATATTCAACAACCTGCGAACCTCCCAGGGAGACCAATACAACTGCTCTGCCACTATCAATGTCCCTGGCATCTCTTCAGTGCAGAGTGTGCAACCTCTTGATGTAGTAGTGCAAAGTAAGTAACTAGAAATGTAATAATGTTCACCTGCTCATAAGATAACCTTACGGAGGATGATATATTCTCCATCCAGTCCCCTCACCAACTTTAAACATCTTGAGAGAGTCACATCCTATCAATGGGACAGTGGTGTCCCTCTGGGGGACAGCTCGACTCCACCCATCAGTGGACACTAGAGTGACTGTTACAGGATCATGGAGAAGACAGAACCTATCACCATTTGCTACCATCACTCACATTACTCAAGCATCACTTTACAGCACCACTCTCACCTTTAACCCTCTGAGGAATGAGAGTGCAGATGGAGGAAGTTATGTGTACAATGTTAATGTCACTCCAGCACAAGTTACTCCCTTCATCATACGTAACATGGATAATGAAAACTACACACTGACTGTGCAGCCTTACCCTGACCTAGTGATAAAGGACTCACTGCAAAGTGGTGTGTGTAGGGTAAATGAAACAGCTACCTTGATGGGGAACGTCACCCTCCTCCCAAACACTGCTACTAACCACACTCTCAGCTACACTTGGACTAACCCTGCTGGTCAACCAATAACATCCTCCAATGATGACTATGTTGTCAATGAAGGATCTTTGCGTGTGGAGAACCTTGCTAATCAGAACAATATGGGTAACTTCAATCTCAGGATCTGCCTGGATGTCCCTGCAACTGACATAGTGGACCACTGCATCTCCACCTCCTTCACTCTGTCCACTGATGGTTAGACCCTTTAATATCCACAAATAAATCATGCACTTCATAAATTCCTGCAGTTCCTGGTCAGGTTACAGGATTGATGTGTTCTTCCTCTGGTGGCAGTGTTCTCTCCTTCAACTGGATGCCTCCTTCCCTCAATGCTGATAATGTCATTGATTATGTAGTGGAGGTCACGAAGTATGTCCAGCCTGAATCTGCTGTCAAACGAATCATCACAAGACCTCTCACTCCAATTTTCATTAAGAATATCAAATCAGGCCCCCCTGTATCTTTGAGGGATGTTGTAGACTCAGGGGTTGGTGAGTGTTAACTTTGATTCATTGTAATGATGTACTCTTGTAATATTGCAGCAATGGGTATTCCATACAATGTATCAGTGAGGCCTCATAATCCAGCTGGATGTGGTCTCATCACCAATAAAGTGTGTTTTACTGCTGAAGGAGGTAAAAGAATTTGTATGAAGCTATCCCAGATCAAACAGACAAATTAGTTCAACTCATACTGGTTTTCTAATAGTACCTGCTGTTGCTCCTGGAAATGTTGCAGTAACAAGGACAGAGAGTGACATCAGAGCTTTAATTGTTACCTGGGAACCTTTGACCCTTGTGGAGGCTAAGGGGTTCATCAATTACACAGTGATATTGACACCAGGTGGTTCCCGGAAGAGACAGACTGGGGCACTCACCAGGACAGTACCAGGGGATCATCAGAACAGTACCACATTTACTGATACTAATCCTGCCACAGACTACACAGTTATTGTTGGTACTCTGACCTCTGATGGTCTTAACAGTGGACCAGGTAGGTTTAACTTGTTTATACATAGCATTATCGTAGGAAGATGATTTGTTTTAGGGGGACCCAGTGCCAGTTTAGCTATACATTAACATGGTATCATGGTATTGATTTTTCTCATTAAGACTCTGTTCCAGTTGTTGTGTCTGGACTGAGTGTTACTACCATCCCTCCACCCACTGTCACCATTACTGGTTCTCCTATTAATTCACACTACTTCTCTGGTCTCCAACTCAACCTGACCTGTCACATTCAGCTCCCAATGCCTAGGGGCTATAGAGTCAGTGTCTCCTTTCAGTGGAGTAAGTCTGGCTCCATCCTCGCTTCAAACGGTCGAATGAGTGTAGACGAGGGAGCAGTAGAGGTTCTCTACCAGAGTAGCCTGGTGTTCACATCCCTGGATGAAGACTTAGATGGTGGAAACTACACTTGTTCAGTGACTGTTAATCCCATTGGGATTTCAAACCTTCTTCCAGTGACAGTTACAACTTCACACACAGTCTCAGTAGAAAGTAAGGACTCTTAGCTGGTGATAGTTATAACATAGCAAGTTTACTTAATAGCCTAACAATTATTGTATGCACTTTATACATGTGCAGCTTCACTCATTCAATTGAGGTTGACTGGAATAACAGATTGTAACAACTGGAAGGTAAAATTAAGAATAATTTTTGTTAACATCATGTCCAGTAGCTACGTATGCCATAATAGGCGGAAAATCCTGAAAATAAAAATCAAGACATAATTGATGCTGTAAGAAGAAATATCATTCGTCGTTGTGTGTGCGGGTTCTCAATGGATCGTATCAGAAATGAAGGCTTCCAATGTTTCCCTTCCTCTCCTAATGCTGTCACTTACCGAGCCGAACTTCATGGAACTCTTGAAGCTACTGTCCCTGACTTGATTGAAGACATCACTGAATGGCTGTCCTCTGGTGCCTCCATTTCAGTGCAGCTGCAACGACTTACCATAGACAGTTCTTGCTCAGTTGCCATAAGCTCCTTCAATGAGAATGAGTGCATAGCTACTGGGACAGCAACGAGTGGACCATCCACTGGTACAGTAGTTGGGATCGCCATTGGAGTCATTGCTGCCATAGCTGTTGCCATAGCAATAGCTATTATAATAATCATATTCCTACGTCACAAGAATCGTCGTGCTACTCTCAAGATGACAGACACCAAGTAAGTCACCATTATAGCTTTAACTATTTCAAGTGTGATCATTAATTCCCTAGGGGTGAAGGAGGTGTGGCTGTTCAACTGAACGTCCTGAACCCTAACCCCCCACATGCACATACTGATCAACAGCATGATTATGAGGACCTCGAAAAATACAGTGAAATCTGTGATATCCCACCTAAGACCCCACCAGGACCAGCTTCACAGTCCTCCCTTCCAGCTGCAGCTGCCTCTGGTGGTGACTATGAATTCACCACCTGCCCTGCCTATGTTCCCGTTACTTCCCAAGGTCAAAGTTCAGTGCCATCTGTGGCAGATGGGAAAGGAACAGAAGAGGGGCAATATGAAGTGGTGGTAGTACCCTGAGGTACTCCATCATCTAACATGTACATCTATAATGATATAGTTATCAAGTAGTTAAGTGAACAATGTAGCTATAGTCACACTGTGTGCTCAATGTTTAACAATGTAGCTATAGTCACACTGTGTGCTCAATGTTTAACAATGTAGCTATAGTCACACTGTGTGCTCAATGTTTAACAATGTAGCTATAGTCACACTGTGTGCTCAATGTTTAACAATGTAGCTATAGTCCACTGTGTGCTCAATGTTTAACAATGTAGCTATAGTCACACTGTGTGCTCAATGTTTAACAATGTAGCTATAGTCACACTGTGTGCTCAATGTTTAACAATGTAGCTATAGTCACACTGTGTGCTCAATGTTTAACAATGTAGCTATAGTCACACTGTGTGCTCAATGTTTAACAATGTAGCTATAGTCACACTGTGTGCTCAATGTTTAACAATGTAGCTATAGTCACACTGTGTGCTCAATGTTTAATAATGTAGCTATAGTCACACTGTGTGCTCAATGTTTAATAATGTAGCTATAGTCACACTGTGTGCTCAATGTTTAACAATGTAGCTATAGTCACACTGTGGCTCAATGTTTAACAATGTAGCTATAGTCACACTGTGTGCTCAATGTTTAATAATGTGGTGGATCTGTAGTTAATTGGCATGCACTAAAAAATGGACTGGCAACACAGTTCTTTCAAACTGCAAGAATTGGATGAACAGGAGAACAATTTTTTCTCAGGTGATATCTAGCTAGCTCTAGCCTATAGATTAGTTCAGAACACAGTCTTCTAATGTAATTTTTAAATTTGGCCATCTCTTTTTCTCTACTGAGTCTGGATAAATATGTTTTGTTGATAGCTAAAGTCACTGCTGTGAATTGTTACTCTACACTGATAATTGTTTCCAACTGAGAGTATGTATTTGCAGGTAGCTATAACTATAATATACTTAAACAAACTACTTTTAGATAGGAATAAAATATTGTCTAACTGTCATTATATTATAGCCTCGAATTATACTTCCCCATATTGTCAATATCATAATTAGTGGCATCTTGTCCACTTCTTATTATAACACATGACTGTATCAAACGTCAATTAAGGTTGTACATTATGTCTGTGTATCTGTTTGTGTATGATGCATGTGATCTAATTATTGTGATTATAATATTATAACCCTAAGAGTTTCTTCTCACTTTTATCAGTGGCACCAATTGCATTATAGGTAGCTATGCCTTCTATGGTACATTTTGTATAGATGAAGTATATAATCCATTATGACCAGCAGCTGTCATAGCTAATAGGAGTCACTGCAGTACCGCAAGGTTAGTTATATGTACCATCATAATTCTAGTTTATTCCTGGGAGGGAGGTATAGCCCCTTAGCATCACTTTGACGTTAGTGTGGATTTCCAATCTGGAGATTCCATGTAGAGTTGCATATCAAAATTTTTTTGCTGTCTGAATATTGAGATTAGCAGTCAAAAAAGAGAAGTTATCCTATCAAAAAGCAGCTAAATACACAACTTATACTAACAACAAACAATTTTTTTTATTCTAGCGTAGGTGGGCAGTAGTTATAGTGCATGTGCTTTACTATAAAAGTGAATCATGATTGGTGTTGAGGAGGGAGAGTCCTAGTGACGAAGACAAGAATGAAGCTCCTTTATGTACTCATTTTGGGATGGCAGATCATGAATGCTCAAAGTCAAGGTAGGAGTGCCAGGCTAGTTATAGTAATGATAATCACTCTCAGGGCAAATGTATAGTCTTGCCAACTGCTCCTCTAATTGAAGCCTCAGCTAATAATAGCTTAGCCATTATTCACATTGATTGCATCATGGTATTAAAATACAATGTACTTTAACTAGTTTGCACGAAATAGCTAATACTTGAGCTCCCAGCACAACTCAAATCATTTTTTTCCCCACCACTACCAATATTGATTCTCTAGAGATAACCAATGGGGGAGTGATCTGATGTATCATCATTACCATAGTGCCCAAAAAGGGCCATTCCAATTAGCAACATTTCCAAACTGCACATTTACAATATAGAAATTTCCATAGCAATAAGATGATGACAGTGAAATTGGGATTAGTTATTACTGCAGCATGTGTTCCTTGAGATAATGATGAGATATCTTATTGGGTAAATTCAGCTAGCATACTCGACCCTTCTTGTTTGTAAACTTTTTTATGTTTGATTTGTCATCTCTACTTTCATTGTAGCCATAACATGTTTTTGAAATCACTTGTATCAGCTAGTTAGAAAAATATACATGATCACTTACTAGCTATCTCTGTCTTCAGCTCTCCCTCCCCCTTTATTGCTCAATTACCTTGGAAATGGAAAATATGACTTTGATTACATAGGCTGTTACATAGGCAGCAATTATAAAGATAATGGGCCTAGAAAGTACGTAGGAGAAGTGATTGTTTAGTACGTACAGCTGTAAATTATTTATAAAGACTGAGCAAACACATGCACAGCTTATCCTCTAAAAATGTTGTTGGAGTGTATATGAGAGTCAAGTAGAATGGCTCACCATGGAGGTCCTATAGCTATACACTCCAACGATTATACGAAAGATGCTTATCTGCTCTCTCTGAATGATCATCAAAAATAGGTGTTAGCCCAGGACTCTACTTTACCTTGAATGGCAGAGTGTACCAATCAGGTGACAGTATATTCATCACTGATATTGGGGAGGCCCTACCTGTACCTAATAATGCTGATCCTCGATCTTCTCTTGTGTGCAACACTTCCAATATCAACACTAACTGCTGTAGGAGTAGGGATGGAGGGAATGTGGGGGAGTGGTACTTCCCTAATGGCACCATTGTCCCTCGGGGTAGTACTGGTGGTGATATCACTAGGACTGGCTACACTCATCAAGTTCGTCTGAATCGCAGGAATAATGCCATGACACCACTTGGAAACTACACCTGTGTGGTGCCTGATATGAACAATACAATGAATCACACTGCCACTATAACACTAGGTGAGTGTATGGTTCAATTAAAGAAGACTAGCCATTCCTGTGAGTATTTTATAATAGCTGTTAGCTGCTCGTTCCATAATGATTGATTGCTAAGTGCAAATTTCTTTTGTTCATGCACAGCTCTATAGTTTCAGGCACCCCCTTTACTCCTGCAGTCTTTGGGTTGACTCCTGCAATTATCCTTGATAGTCCTCCCATTAGCTACAGTGAAACCTGCTTACAGCAATACACCTCTGGGCCACGTAAAAGTGGTCTTATTAAATAGGGAGGTGGAGGTCAAAATCAATTGAAGTAGCAAATGGTCTTTATAGAAGGGTGGTCTCTGGATACAAGTGGTCTTTAAACCAGGCTTCACTGTACCACCATTTATTTGATCACTGCAAATTTAATTGTATATTATTATAATTTAAAAATCTCTGTATATTTTTCTCTACCAAAGGCATTGATATGTGTGCCAGTTCTACCACTAACAATTGTGACTCTAATGCTACATATACCAACACTCCTGGGAGCTTCACCTGTACATGTAACCAAGGATACACTGGAAATGGAACCACTTGTGAAGGTATGTAGCTGTAGGTATCTAGGATTAATTCTCACTCGATCATGATGTAATGGCTTATGTGTAGATATTGATGAATGTATTGATGAAGTTGATAATTGTAGCTCTGATGGTAAATGCTACAACACTCCTGGAGGATTTAACTGTGTGTGTAACCAAGGATACACTGGAGATGGAGTAATATGCACTGGTATTAAAGTATAACTAATGCACAAACTTTTCACTATAATAATGTCATCATGTCAGATATTGATGAGTGTGCCAGTTCTACCACTAACAACTGTGACTCAAAATGTAACTTTTTAGACCTTATCAAGTAGTTGCCATATGCAAAATATTGGCCCATTCCCATGCATAGTTCCTGAGTTGCAATGACTTGTTCATTATTCATGCTAGCATGGATTTTACATGTGCCAAAGCAGCAGCTGCTATTGTGTTTACTATCTGTTATTTTAGCGCGGTAGTGTTTGTGGTTAATTAGTGCTTGTACTAGCGCATGCCTTGGTTACTATGTGCCTGCACACTTAATAGCCTAACAATTGTTGTATGCCATCATGTGCAGTAGCTATGCCATAATAGATGGAAAATCCTGAAAGTAAAATCGAGACATAATTGACGCTGTAAAAAGAAATATCATTCGTCGTTGTGGGTGTGGAATCTCAATGGATTGTATCAGAAATGAAGGCTTCCAATGTTTCCCTTCCTCTCCTAATGCTGTCACATACCGAGCAGAACTTCATGGAACTCTTGAAGCATACGCTCCTTCAATGAGAATGAGTGCATGGCTACTGGGACAGCAACAAATGGACCATCCACTGGTACAGTAGTTGGGATTGCCATTGGAGTCATTGCTGCCATAGCTGTTGCCATAGCAATAGCTATTATAATAATCATATTCCTATGTCACAAGAATCATCATACTACTCTCAAGATGACAGATACCAATGGTTAGCTATAGCTTTAACTATTTCAAGTGTGATCATTAATTCCCATTACTTCCCAAGGTCAAAATTCAGTTCCATCAGTGGCAGATGGGAAAGAAACAGAAGAGGGGCAATATGAAACAGTGGTAGTACCCTGAGGTACTCCATCATCCCAGAAAAACTTGAAAACTTTTCTGTAGCTAGGTAGCTAGAACAATGTTGGTAGTCACAGATCAATTCATTGTGTGCTCTGTGTAAAATCACCAGCCGAGTTGCCCCACCCCTTTTATTTAGGCCGGTGTCATAGTCAGCGGTGACTCCCCTCGGCGATGACTCCCCGGTCACTTCTGACTAGGGGTGGATGACTCCCGGTCACTCATGCCTAGGCGTGGATGACTCCCGGTCACTCACGCCTAGGTCTGAGTGACTCCCCGGTCATTTCTGACTAGTCTATAATGACTCCCCCCTGGAAAAAATGACTCCCCAGTTCCGAGCACTCTTGACTAGGCGTGGATGACTCCCGGTCACTCACGCCTAGGTCTGAGTGACTCCCCAGTCATTTCTGACTTGTCTGCCCCTGGAAAAAGACTCACCAGTCCCAATTCATTGCATTGCTGCATGCAAAATCATAATAAGTCAAGGATTTATACCATAGTTGCTTATGAAATTGGAATCTTTTGTGCCTAGGAAGAAATTACTCCCTGAATCAAGATAGATGGACTCCCCTATGCATGCATATAGTTGGAGTCATGACAGCCATGGAAGGAGAGTCATTTCATCCTATAGCCAGGCATTAGGCAAGATTTTCAGGGAGTTATTGGATAGGGAGTCATTCATGCCTGTAGGATGTGTCGACTCCCCTTCCATGGCTATCATGACTGTCCAGTCATCTCAATTCATGGAGTCATTCATGCCTAGGATGAAATAGCTCCCATTCCATCCATGCATATATAAATCAGATTGGGGGACGAAATGATGTTTGCTTATAAAGGGGCAGATAACTCCCTGTGAATGCACTAAAGTTCATTCTCACACAGCTGATACAATAACAATAATAACAATAAGAAGATAAGCTAGCTATGATTGCATGAACGGCACAAAATTTTTTCACTATAATATATTGTCATTATCTACACAGTCTTGGTGAAACCAATTAAAACAATGTTCACATTCAACCATGTTGCCATATGTCTCTGGCATAGGCAGTCACAGTATAACTCCAGAATCCGACAGGGGAAGTAATTATCCCTATGTCCAACTTTGGAAAAGGAGAAAAAGTTTTCTTCCATAAACATTTAGAAAGATGGCTCCTCATTTCTTCCTGCTGGAATTCAATCTCTCCCACATTTTCTCCTAGTGCTGCATGGACAGCAAAAGCTATCGCAAATACTCCACAATCCACGATACCACTTTGTTGCTGCACAGGAGGAACATGTATGTATAGCATATTCCTGTATTCCATTGTTTCATCATTTTCAGCATCCACTTCTTCCTGAGAAAAACAAATTAAAGCTATAATAGCTACCTATGCATGTATACCTACATATACGTATTGTTTCACCATTCTGAACTGGAATCAAGGCATCGTTTTGGCAGAGCAATGGTGACTGAAATCCACCAATATTCGGAAATTGCATCTTCAAGATATGCTGAGCAAGGATGATATGTTCATCACAGATCCATTTCCCACTGCACCCAGCACTATATTTTTCATCTTCTTTGGATCTTTCTCTACAATAATATATTATGGATTGGTAGCTATTATAGTTGACTATTGATTTTGAAGCAAACTGTAGCAGATAATCTGTTTTGAGGGGAAGTTGACGAGGACAATTACCAGGTACCTCCTTATTCTGCACAATCTTAGTATGTAACACAATAGTCCATTACAATATCCTGACCTTTTGGGAACCAGTTTTGAGGGGAGATTGACGAGGCGAATTGCCAGGCATAAATTATCAATAGACATGGAAGGGAATCATTTCATCCTCAGCATGAATGACTCCCTAAATGGAAGGGGAGTCATTTAGGCATGAATGGCTGCCTGAAAAAAACTATAGCCATGGAAGGAAGTCATTTCATCCTAGGCATAAATGACTCCCCGAAACATCAATAGCCATGGAAGGGAATCATTTCATCCTCGGCATGAATGACTCCCTAAATTGAAGGAGAGTCATTTCATCCTAGGCATGAATGACTCCCTGAAAAATCTATAGCCATGGAAGGAAGTCATTTCATCCTAGGCATAAATGACTCCCTAAATTGAAGGGGAGTCATTTCATTCTAGGCATGAATGACTCCCTGAAAAATCTATAGCCATGGAAGGGAATCATTTCATCCTCGGCATGAATGACTCCCTAAATTGAAGGGGAGTCATTTCATCCTAGGCATGAATGACTCCCTGAAAAATCTATAGCCATGGAAGGAAGTCATTTCATCCTAGGCATAAATGACTCCTCGAAAAATCAATAGCCATGGAAGGGAATCATTTCATCCTCGGCATGAATGATTCCCTAAATCGAAGGGGAGTCATTTCATCCTAGGCATGAATGACTCCCTGAAAAATTAATAGCCATGGAAGGGAATCATTTCATCCTCAGCATGATTGAAGGGGAGTCATTTCATCATAGGCATGAATAACTGCCTGAAAAAAAAACTATAGCCATGGAAGGGAGTCATTTCGTCCTAGGCATAAATGACTCCCTGAAAAATCAATAGCTATGGAAGGGTTGGCATGTATGACTCCCTAAATGGAAGGGGAGTCAAGGCATGAATGACTCCCTTAAAAAATCTATAGCCATGGAAGGAGAGTCATTTCATCCTAGGCATGAATAACTCCCTGAAAAATCTATAGCCATGGAAGGGAATTATTTCATCCTAGGCATGAATCAATCAATAGCCATGGAAAGGGAGTCACTTCATCCTTGGCACGAATGACTCCCTAAATGGAAGGGAGTCATTTCATCCTAGGAATGACTCCCTCCTATATAGGAGCAAATGTCATTGACTACCAGAATATGCATGCATTAAAGTTCAAAGGAAGATGCATCATACAGTGCTTGCACAATGGACAGTTATAATAAAATATGCACAGTTTTGGTGAAATCAGTTCAAGCAATCATCACATTCCACCATATCTCTGGCATCATAGAGAATCTGACAGGAGCAGTAAATCCATGACACCATTTTTGTTGCTACCCAGCTATATAGCTATACATAAAAATTGTCCCACAGGTTCATCATCATCTTCAGCATCAACTTCTTCCTGAGATAAATTAGCTAGCTACATGATTTATTGTGATCAGGCGCCAAGGCAGGAATGACCGTGTGGGGAGTCATTTTCACCAGGGGGGAGTTATTTATGCCTTAGGCAGGAATGACCGGGGGAGTCATTTTCCGGGGGGAGTCATCCGTGACTTTGACACCGGCCTACCACCCCCGCACACAAAGCAGATACGCCCAGCTAGCAGTGGTCAGAGCTGTTGGATAGCGAGCTCGTGTTGAGGATGAGGTTCCTTCTTTTACTTCTGTTCTTGGGATGCAGTTTCATAAGTCTTCGAGGTAATGATTGAGCTCTCTAGCAATTTGCACATACGACCGGCAAGTTAGTGATAGACAGGTAGAACCACCATGCCACTATTCACTGTCCATTTGAAGTGTGGCAAGTATGACTGTAAATAGATGCAATCTGTAGCTAGTGAAGATTGAACCTGGCTGGGGGAAGTGTAAAGTAGTGATTGCCCTGGCCATCCCTATCTAGCTAATCAGGGGGCAGAAACACTACAACAAAAGTAGGGGAGGGGCTAGAGCCCCCCCCCCCCCCCCCCCCCCCCCCAGTATCTCTGCTAATAGCTAGTGATCTATAATGTGCAGACATAAGAGTAGCCTGGGCCTCATACACTGCAAAAAGCAAGGCCTGGGAACAAAGCTAGCATAAAAGAAGCTGTTTTGTCTAGCCATATCTTTGGAGGCAAGTAAGATCATACAGCGGTTTGCAATGAACTTGCAAAAAAGGTGAAGCGAGAGCTCACGCATGCTCAATGGTTTAAAAGGCGGAAAATTCAAATTTATATGGCTGGTACATGTACTTCATGCGAGCCACATAGGACAAGCCCCTACAGTGAAGATCTAAGATGGAGGATGGTATGGCAGAAAGAAGTTAAGGGCTTTAAGATCAAGAGAGTGGCTTCCAACCTGGGTGTTGATGCAGCCACTGTCTCTAGAGTAGTGGCTCGTTTCTGGTGGAGTACAGAAGAAGTCCCATATCCACAATACCAATACTAAGCTCACAGAACAGATTGAATTCATAATTCTTCATCTTGTTTTGGAGCGTCCTGGAATATACTTACACGAGATTGCTTACGATGTGCTAGAGAGCACAGGAACTACTATACCTCTATCAAGCATCTGTAGATTCCTCAAAAGAATGAGGTTTACCAGGCAAAAACTGAGGGTGATAGCACAACAGAGAGATGATTTCTTAAGATCATTATTTGCTCTTGAGGTGTCCATTTACGATCCGGCTATGCTGATCTTCATTGATGAAACTGGCAGTGACAGACGTGCTTCAATTAGACGCTATGGTTATAGCCTTCGTGGGAAACCACTTGTATGTGAGAAGCTCCTCGTGCGTGGAAAGAGGGTATCTGCTATTGCCTGCATGTCCATGAATGGCATGCTAGATTGTAAAACCATCGTTGGTAAAGTTAATGGTGAAGTATTTTATGACTTCATACAGACCTCTCTCCTTCCTCATTTAATGCCATTCAATGGCACCAACCCTCACAGTGTGGTGGTGATGGACAACTGTAGTATTCACCACATACATGAAATTGTTGCAATGATACATGAAGTTGGAGCCCTGGTACTTTTCCTCCCCCCATATTCTCCCGACTACAATCCCATTGAGGAAGCATTCTCTAAGGTAAAGGCAAGCCTCAAATTGATGGATAGAGAAGCAGATTATATGTTTGCTGACCACAGCAGCTTAGTTTTGTCAGCTTTCTCTCTATTAACTACCCATGACTGCCAACAGTGGATAGAAAATGCTGGTATTTACATGTAATTGACATACTACAATATAATCATATAACTATCATCTGATCACACCAAACTATTTAGTGCCATAAGAACAATTTTCTTTTGTGACTGAAACTCATCCTGGCTCAAAATCCCATCCTCCTTAAGCTGTTGCAATTGGCGTAATTGCTCTAAATTCTTCATCCGTAAATCAATCTTTTTACTCGGTGAAAAAGTGCCTTGATTAGCAGGTACATTCTCAGATAATGAAGGCTGGGCTGGAGAGAAGACTTTTGCTACTGCAAAAGCTGCACTGGTTAATGCATCAGATAAAGATTCTTTCTGTTTGCTCTTTTGGACTCCAGTTAGCATGGGGACCTTGGGAGGATTATCCTGGTCATCATGTGTTTTAGCCACTATCATTCGAGCCCATAATCTAAGCTGTGGTCCAGAATACTTATTTTCATGTTTCGCTTTCAATTGTTGAAACACACTCTCCAGTTTATCTTCTTTAAGTTCTTTGTTAGACTGAGTAGTATCTTTCCTCTTCCGTTTTTTGGGGGGATTAGATTGATCTTCATCACTAGATACATCTGCCAGATCCTTTCCATCGCACCACAAAGAAATTTGTGTTTTTCCATGATAAATAGCATACATAGCTTGTAAATCAGATTGTGAAATCAACCACTTTTTCTTTTGCTGCTTTCCTTCAAAGTACCCGAGGCTATAGTCTCCATTATCAGGAATGTCCTCTTCAAGTTCATGATACAATGCAGATTTAACAGCTTCAACACTATCAAACTTATGGGAAATGTTGTGCAGCTCCCTCCAGATAAACTTACTTCTGCGAGCAGGATTATAAATCTTCACTTTGTATGAAAATTTCTGTATAATAATAATTCTAATTAGAGCCCGTCAACGATTTATACCCTAGGCATAGCTAGCAACCCCACGGCCGAATTATAGGTTACTGCTTACCTGCTCTGTAGCGGTAGCAGTAGCTTCATTGCTGGAGGCTGCCACTAGTGCAGTAGTCTCGCGGGCCGGTGGCAACAAACTCAATCCAATATGCTTGCCTGCTATGTTGAAAAAAGTTGGCTGGCCAGTGGCAGGGGGCCTTAGCTGCTTGTTCAAGGGATTGGGATTAGCAGAAGTACTAGCCATTTTGTCGAGAGTAACCAAAACAGCTGTAAATCACGTGACCCAAAGATAGTCTACCCCCTGAGCATGCGCGAACTCTCGTTCTCACTTTTTTTGCAAGTTCGTTGCTAGCCTCGTCCCCAGGCCTTATTAAAATAAGGGCCTGGTATCCACTGTTTGCGCATGTGCTGGTTTTTCACGCTTTTCCGTGAATTTGTGCACTTTCGGAAAATTTTAGGATACGTAAACGTCACAATAATTGGGCGGGGCCTTGTTTCTATGACGGCTGATAGTTAGAACAGTGGAAGGTGCTTCTCCAGCTCCAGCTACCGATAAGGTCGGCTACAAACGATAGTTACTTGTTTTTCTGACGCCGTCGCTTTCCCTTGGAGACGTCGGGCTTGCCTTATGTAGAACATAGTGTAGAGGAACAGAGCCTGGCCCATCAGGTCTGTTTAAAAAACGAAGTATTTGTACGTCTGACTGCCGACTGGAAAGAGCCAAGTTCTGCCGTTTGTAGTGGACCACCAGAACTTCTATTAGTCTCAGTAAGGTCTGGCCGCGCGAGATTCGTAATAAGAAAAAAGAAGTAGTAGCTAGCTAGCTGGGAAGAGAAGCACAGTTCTTGGTCCGGATGGAGGATCAGGTCAGAGGACTGAGAAAGAAGTGTGTGAACCCTCCATAATCATCTCTTTAAAGTCTGCTTCCAAGGAGAACTTTGCTACAGAGTCTTGTTCCTACGGCAAAGATCGAGTCATCCAATTAGTACCGCCCACTCTACATCGTCATCGGCACATTATAATGATATTCATAGATGCTGGGGTCGCGCACGCGCAAACAGTGGGTACCAGGCCCTTATTTCAATAATAAGGCCTGGGTACGAGGCTAGTTCGTTGCAAACCGCTGTAAATACTATACTCCGCCCCGGGATTGGACACGAAATCAGCACATCCAAATTTTTCCATTACGACAATACAAAACATGCGCAGACACTCCGTGTTGGATAGTAACGGTCGTCAACAAGCCGTAGCAACGGAGGTTTTTTTCGTTATTATAAGGTGAGCAATAGAATCTACAAGGTAAAAGATGGTCAAACTTTAGTATCCATATGTAACTTACTAATGCTATAAAATTCAGTAGAGCAAAAGCAGTTTGGGAGAGAGATATTCTCACTTCAAGAAATAAATATGTATATGTACAGAACTTGTTGGGGTGAAAATGTCCATAAAAAGAGCAGTTGAGCATTATTTTTTTATGAATCAGCTGCAACTAGGATTGGGATATCGCTTTAGCTTATTTATAACAATGGTGCTACAATGATAGTCTAGTTTTACTCAATTAGAGGTATGATAGGGTCTTAACTGGTCGGGGGAAGAACATCAGTACTACGATTTTAAAAGAAAAGCTCCATCATGCAAATACTAAAGCTAGGACTAGATTATCGCTTGAACAATGTAAGATTTGGTGTACTCTTGTAATGATGCACTTTTGCTAAGATCTATTATAATAGCTAATAATACTGACATTGATCAGCTATAGATATAGTGAAACCGCTTAGCTAATTGAGTAACATGACACCTAACTGAAACCATGACTATAGATAGCTGTGCATTGTGCATGTAGCTACATAAGCTATATTAGCCAAGGTTGGAAGGAAATTTCACTTGAGTGCTCGAAAGTCTTGCAGCAGCAGAGAGTGATCAATGGGCTTATATCACCACCAAAAAAGCACTTACCACCTCTCCTTATATCGTTTTCCATTACATCATATACTTTGGAAGAGAAGTTGATGCCCGGCACTGCTCTACATACAAGACTACTCAAATTTTTTGACTACGTATTCAAGCACAAATACCTGTGTGTGTGCAACTTTTGTGCTCATGCCACACCTCCAGACTAGAAAGTAGTCATATTCCATTATGAGAGTCAATACACCAACAGACACTGATGGTATGTTTTAGCAATTATGTGGGGTATTAATCAGAAAGCAAATAGTGGTGCAACCTGAGCCATGTGGAGAGACATGATATAATGACTACTTTTTGTTGTACGTAGCTAAGTGTGGATAGGTCAGAATAATATTGGTTGGCCAAGTCTGGTCTAAGGTAGGGAGTCACCCCCCCCCCCCCCCCCCCATACTCAGTAAGTATATTCACAATGCATGACCGGCATCAAGTGGGCAAGCATTCAATGAATATTGTTATTATGATGTAATCAATAATTGTTGCAATCAGACAGTATGCCTCGTACATGGTACCAAGGGCGTATCGAGCCGCGAAGTGGCGAGAGGGCATGCAACTAGTGTAGACGGCAAAATGTAAATTGTTACTATATTAAGCTATAGTTTACTGCAGTAAACGGACATATGTGGGCAGAGCCTACCATGTGCTAGGCTATTTTTAGTAACATTTTACATTATGCTGTCTATATATAGAGCATTGGCAGTTGCATGCCCTCTCACCGCTTCGCGGCTCGATGCACCCTTGCTGTGCTGCTGGTACCCAGGCCTTTTTTTTTCTGCATAAAAAATGCCTGGGTAGCTACGAGGCTAAGGCAGCTAGATGACTTATTTTCCCTCCACATACAGCATGCACTCACAATTCTTTGAGATTGGTTGGAGGTAGATCATTACTTGAAGGTCGTGTGGAGGTGTGTCGGAATGGAGTGTGGGGGACAGTGTGTGATGACCTCTGGGATGATACTGATGCCGTTGTGGTTTGCAGACAACTTGGCTTCATAACTCAAGGCCAGTGACTTGATAGCTATGTACATGCATAACTGGTGATCTAATATAATTATGTGGATTGATTTTAGGTGCCGTGGCATTCGATGGCACATTCTTATTCTTATTTGGTGAAGGAACTGGGCCAATTTTCTTTGATGATGTTCAGTGTACAGGGTTTGAACTACAATTAGCATCTTGTCCACTTAGTACAACTCATAACTGTCGCCATAGTGAAGATGCTGGTGTAAGATGTCAAGGTATAGCTACACTGTGTGGTCATGCATGCACATGCATGTATGTATGTATGTGCACACAGTGTGCATGCACATGAATGTATGTATGTATGTGCACGCAGTGTGCATGCACATGAATGTGTAATAATACCCTGAAAAAGCCTCTGATCATAATGAAGGATACACTGCAAATGGCACTTTTCACTTGCATATTTGCAGTGTATACAAACCAATGAGTAGCTAGCTACGCTATACAATGGAGCCAGTTGGAGCATCTTCAGAGACAAAATAATAGCATAGTACTGTTACAAGGTATTGTTTTTGAGGGTCTTTTTATTGTGTGAGCTGATAATACAATATTTTAACTATCACTGACACACGAGCATGCATGCATTACACAAATAGCTAGTCAATCAGAAATCAAATCTTGTGTCGCTATAGCTACCTGAGCTACTAGTAAGTGTGCTATAGATTATCTTATTAATACAGTATGTGTGATGTAATAGGATAGAAATGGTCGGGTGTAGTGTATGCATGGTGGGGAGTCACCATGCATGTTCACAGTGATGAGAATTATCCTCCTGTGTAGGAATTTCAGTATGCAATCACAACACTTTGAGATTGGTTGGAGGTACGTCACCACTTGAAGGTCGAGTGGAGGTGTGTCGGAATGGAAGGTGGGGGACAGTGTGTGATGACCTCTGGGATAATACTGATGCCGGTGTGGTTTGCAGACAACTTGGCTTCTCAATTGAAGGTGATAACTACGTACATGCACCACTGGTGAACTTCATTATTAATAACAAGTATGTGGATTGATGGATTAGGTGCTGTGGCATTTAGTGGAGCATTCTTTGGTGAAGGAAATGGGTCAATTGTCTTTGATGATGTTCGGTGTAGAGGGTCTGAACTACAACTGGCATCTTGTCTACTTAGTACAACTCCTAACTGTCTCCATTTTGAAGATGCTGGTGTAAGATGTCAAGGTAAAGCTACACTACTGTATGTGCATGCATGTATGTCTGCTATGTGAGTGAATATGTGTGTATGTTACTTTATGTAATAGTAATTCATCTGATCATGATGAAGGATACACTGCAAATTGCACTTCACTTGCATGTTTGCAGTACAAATACTAATGAGTAGCTAGCTATACGTACATTGGAGCCAGTTGGAGCATCTTTGGGGACAAAATAATGTATTATCGTAGCATATTAGCACTTACTGTTGCAAGGTATTGTTTTGAGGCTACATGTGGGTCAATCGCCCTTGATACAATGTAACTGTCACTGATCAGAACTGAGATAGCTGTGTGTATATGGTAAATAGCTCAGATAGCTACCTGAGCTACATTCAGCTAGTGGTTATAGTACTTATTAGGTGGACAGATATGACATAGGTCCAATCAGGTTTGTTCATGCATGCTGAGTGTGATAGCTTTAGCTGCAACCCAAATACTACATGCATAAACACTCCTGGGAGCTTCACCTGTGCATGTAACCAAGGATACACTGGAAACGGAACAACTTGCTTTGGTAGTAAATTAACAAATAGCTCATGGAACTTTGCTGTTTGATGGCTATTGTTTTCTCCTATAGATATTGATGAGTGTACCCGTGCTACCACTTGTGACTCTAATGCTATATGTACCAACACTCCTGATAGCTTCACCTGTACATGTAACCAAGGATACACTGGAAATGGAACAACTTGCTTTGGTAATTAAGCAAATGGCTCATGGAACTTTGCTGTTTGATGGCTATTGTTTTCTCCTATAGATATTGATGAGTGTGCCAATGCTATCACTTGTGACTCTAATGCTACATGTACCAACACTCCTGGGAGCTTCACCTGTACATGTAACCAAGGATACACTGGAAATGGAATCACTTGTGAAGGTAAGACACCAGTATAGTTTCCATAATGTGCATATTTACTTGCCTATAGACATCAATGAGTGCGCCAATGCAGCTAACAATAATAATGTAGCCAGTGATCTATAATGTGCAGACATATGTAAGAGTAGCATGCCCTGCAAAAAATTATATTAAAAAAAGCCTGGGAACAAGGCCTATAGCTATGCAATAGCTACAATGGAACAAGTTGGACAAGCTGTTTTATCTAGCCATACTCTTTGGAGGCAAGTAAGATCATAAATACTATACTCCGCCCTGGGATTGGAAACGAAATTTGTGCATCCAAATTTTTCCATTACAGCAATACAAAACATGCGCGGACACTCCGTGTTGGATAGTCAAAAAGCCGTAGCAACGGAGGTTTTTTCGCAATAGAATCTACACGGTAAAAAGATGGTCAAACTTTAGGTAACTTGCTATTCTCACTTCAAGAAATAAATATGTATATGTACAGAACATATTGGGATGAGAATGTCCATAAAAAGAGCACTTGAGCAGCTCGATACGCCCTTGCTGCGCTGCTGGTACCCAGGCCTATTTTTTTCTGTCAAAGGCAGCTAGATGACTTATTTTCCCTCCAGATACAGCATGCACTCACAATTCTTTGAGATTGGTTGGAGGTAGATCATTACTTGAAGGTCGTGTGGAGGTGTGTCGGAATGGAATGTGGGGGACAGTGTGTGATGACCTCTGGGATGATACTGATGCCGTTGTGGTTTGCAGACAACTTGGCTTCATAACTCAAGGCCAGTGACTTGATAGCTTTGTACATGCATAACTGGTGAACTAATATAATTATGTGGATTGATTTTAGGTGCCGTGGCATTCGATGGCACATTCATTTTTGGTGAAGGAACTGGGCCAATTTTCTTTGATGATGTTCAGTGTACAGGGTTTGAGCTACAATTAGCATCTTGTCCACTTAGTACAACTCATAACTGTCGCCATAGTGAAGATGCTGGTGTAAGATGTCAAGGTATAGCTACACTGTGTGGTCATGCATGCACATGCATGTATGTATGTATGTGCACGCAGTGTGCATGCACATGAATGTGTAATAATACCCTGAAAAAGCCTCTGATCATAATGAAGGATACACTGCAAATGGCACTTTTCACTTGGCAATGCATATTTGCAGTGTATACAAACCAATGAGTAGCTAGCTACGCTATACAATGGAGCCAGTTGGAGCATCTTCAGAGACAAAATAATAGCATAGTACTGTTACAAGGTATTGTTTTTGAGGGTCTTTTTATTGCTGAGTTGATAATACAATAATAATTTTAACTGTCACTGACACATGAGCATGCATGCATTACACAAATAGCTAGTCAATCAGAAATCAGATCTTGTGTCGCTATAGGTACCTGAGCTACTAGTAAGTGTGCTATAGATTAGTATGTGTGACGTAATAGGATAGAAATGGTCGGGTGTAGTGTATGCATGGTGGGGAGTCACCATGCATGTTCACAGTGATGAGAATTATCCTCCTGTGTAGGAATTTCAGTATGCAATCACAACACTTTGAGATTGGTTGGAGGTACGTCACCACTTGAAGGTCGACTGGAGGTGTGTCGGAATGGAAGGTGGGGGACAGTGTGTGATGACCTCTGGGATAATACTGATGCCAGTGTGGCTTGCAGACAACTTGGCTTCTCAATTGAAGGTGATAACTACGTACATGCACCACTGGTGAACTTCATTATTAATAACAAGTATGTGGATTGATGGATTAGGTGCTGTGGCATTTAGTGGAGGAACCTTTGGTGAAGGAAATGGGTCAATTGTCTTTGATGATGTTGAGTGTAGAGGGTCTGAACTACAACTGGCATCTTGTCGACTTAGTACAACTCCTAACTGTCTCCATTTTGAAGATGCTGGTGTAAGATGTCAAGGTAAAGCTACACTACTGTATGTGCATGCATGTATGTCTGCTATGTGAGTGAATATGTGTGTATGTTACTTTATGTAATAGTAATTCATCTGATCATGATGAAGGATACACTGCAAATGGCACTTCACTTGCATGTTTGCAGTACAAATACTAATGAGTAGCTAGCTATACTACATTGGAGCCAGTTGGAGCATCTTTGGGGACAAAATAATGTATTATCATAGCATATTAGCACTTACTGTTGCAAGGTATTGTTTTGAGGCTACATGTGGGTCAATACGCCCTTGATACAATGTAATTGTCACTGATCAGAAATCAGATAGCTACCTGAGCTACCTTCAGCTAGTGGTTATAGTACTTATTAGGTGGACAGATATGACGTAGGTCCAATCAGGTTTGTGCATGCATGGTGGGGAGTCACCACCCGGTTCATATATGATGACAGTTGTGCTTTGGTTCCTTCCTGTGTGGCTTTAGCATGCTCTTTGAGATTGGTTGGAGGTACATCATCACAAGAAGGTCGAGTGGAGGTGTGTCAGAATGGAGTGCGGGGGACAGTGTGTGATGACCTCTGGGACAATAATGATGCCACTGTGGTTTGCAGACAACTTGGCTTCCCAACTCAAGGTCAGTGACCATAACTGCATGGTGAACTTCATTATTAATGGCAAGTATATTTGATTTTAGGTGCCCTGGCATTCAGGCAAGCGTTCTTTGGTGAAGGAACTGGGTCAATTCTCTTTAATAATGTTCAGTGTACAGGATCTGAACTACAATTAGCATCTTGTCCACTTAGTACAACTCCTAACTGTCGCCATAATCAAGATGCTGGTGTGAGATGTGTATGTCTTGAAGGATACACTAGCAATGGCACTGATTGCATAGGTAATACATATAACCTTAAAAGTGTTATCATTGCATATATTGTGATATTAATAGATATTAATGAGTGTGATAGCTTTAGCTGCAACCCAAATACTACATGCATCAACACTCCTGGGAGCTTCACCTGTGCATGTAACCAAGGATACACTGGAAACGGAACAACTTGCTTTGGTAATAAATTAACAAATAGCTCATGGAACTTTGCTGTTTGATGGCTATTGTTTTCTCCTATAGATATTAATGAGTGTGCCAATGCTATCACTTGTGACTCTAATGCTACATGTACCAACACTCCTGGTAGCTTCACCTGTGCATGTAACCAAGGATACACTGGAAATGGAACAACTTGCTTTGGTAATTAAGCAAATAGCTCATGGAACTTTGCTGTTTGATGGCTATTGTTTCTCCTATAGATATTAATGAATGTGCCAATGCTATCACTTGTGACCCTAATGCTACATGTACCAACACTCCTGGTAGCTTCACCTGTACATGTAGCCAAGGATACACTGGAAATGGAACCACTTGTTATGGTAAGCAAATAGCTCATGGAACTTTGCTGTTTGATGGCTATTATTTCTCCTACAGATATTGATGAGTGTGCCAATGCTACCACTTGTAACTCTAATGCTAATTGTACCAACATTCCTGGGAGCTTCACCTGTACATGTAACCAAGGATACACTGGAAATGGAACCACTTGTGAAGGTAAGACACCAGTGCATATTAGCTTCCACTAATGTACATACATATCCTATAGACATCAATGAGTGCGCCAATGCAACTAACAATAATTGTAGCTCCAATGCTAAGTGTGCTAACACTCCTGGGAGCTTCAATTGTACCTGCAACGAGGGATTCCGTGGAAATGGAGTTAATTGCACTGGTAAGCAATTCATTATAATGACCACATGATGGTATTAAGAAATAACTCTGTAGTAGCTAGCACTTATTCATAATCATGACAATGATATTCATGTCATATCACCAGCATGCACATCAATGTATAGCACACAACAGTACATATGCCTTAATTAGTCATGAATAAGATAATCCAGATGACTGTATGCTGTGATAATTAAGTTTTACATCCTGATGAGTGTGCCAATGTTACCAACTGTGACTCTAATGCTCTCTGTACCAACACTCCTGGGAGCTTCAACTGCACATGTAACCAGGGAGATGCACTGTCAAATGTTGCACATTACTGGGATACCCTAGTGTATGTAGTACATGTGTCTATGCATTACAACGCATGTATGCATGTACATGTATGTAGATTGCATGTATGTATGTATATTGCATGTATAATGTACACATGTACTGTATATGCATGTATACTGCATGTACACTGTAGCTGTACCAGGGGCGGAGTGACAAAAAATGAAGTGGTCAGGTATTTTGACTACATAGTGCACCAGGTGGGTCTCAGGCTCTGGGGGCATGCCACCCAGAAAGGTTTCGGCTTTAGAGATTGAAGCTGATGCCTTACAATCATTAGCAAAATCAATTTCAAGAGGAAAAATTCAGAGTGAAAAAAGTGGTCAGGTTGAAACCTGACTAACCTGACCAGTCGCTCCGCCACTGTATACTGCATGTACACTGTAGCTGTGTTAATCTTAGTTAATAATTTTGTGGCCTAGCCATCCATTGATTGTGGATAGTGACAGTTTAGATGTCATGTGTTGTATCTGAGGTTTAGTTGTCATAGTCCATGACTACACACATCATACATTAGGTCATCATCTTTTTGTCTAGTAAGTAGTAGTCTTGTCAGTTGTTAGGTGTGCTAAAATTGTGAGTTATAAGATAATATTTGCTGCTTTAAACCTCCTACTTTGATTGCAAGATATTCCGCAAGTCGGCCACATTACATATGTATGCATATTGCATGTACACATGTACTGTATATGCATGTATATTGCATGTACACATGTACTGTATATGCATGTATATTGCATGTACAGCTGTATGCACATGTAATCATGTATTCATTGCATACACTTCATCACTTTTATCCACTTGATCATGGAATAGATCTTGATGAGTGTGCCAGCCGTGCCAGCAATAACTGCAGCTCTAATGCTACATGCACCAACACTCCTGGTGGCTTCAACTGTACATGCAATCAAGGATACACAGGAAATGGAGTATCTTGCATCTGTAAAGATGAAATATAAATCCTATGGAATCAATATTCATATAATTTTGTAACCGTCAGATTTTAGGCTATGTGATATTTGTGATCCTAATGCTGCCTGCATTCCTGGAATTATCAACTGTAGGTGTAACCAAGGATACACTGGAAATGGTACCACTTGTGCTGGTAGGAATATAGTATTTCATGGCCCCATTATAAGAACTAAAAGTAGTAAAATAATCATTTCTAACTTTGATGTCTCAGATATCAATGAATGCACCATGGCTACCAGTACTTGCAGCTCTAATGCTATATGTACCAACACACCTGGCAGTTTTGTCTGCACTTGTAACCAAGGATACACTGGAAATGGAGTAGTTTGTACTGGTATGTCAAATATTGGACATCATTGAAATCACCTATTATCATTATTTTTACTAGATATTGATGAGTGTTCCAATGCCAGTAGCTGTGACCCTAATGCTGTATGCACCAACAGTATTGGGAGCTTCAGATGTATATGCAACCTAGGATTCTTTGGAAATGGCTTCACTTGTGCTGGTGAGAGTAATATCATTATGCTTGTGCTATTCCAATGGGCCATCTGTGCATACTATATGATAAAGTTGCCTGGATGTGATTCAGAAATCGTGTGTAAATTAGTTGGTAGAAGTAGAGTTCCAGAGTTCACCACACTCTTATACAATCATGAAAGCCAGTTAGCTAGCTAAATCATCATGCCCTATCATAATTATAGCCTTCATAACACATTTATTCCATTATAGATGTGAATGAGTGTAGTGGTACCACTAACAGCTGTGACTCTAATGCTATATGTACTAACACTCCTGGGAGCTTCACTTGTACATGTAACCGAGGATACACTGGAAATGGAACAAATTGTGTTGGTATGTCAGTAAACATACATTCATATACAATAGCTTAATATAGGTAGGCTACCAGAAAGACTGAGAGAATTCTATAATTATCAGAGTTATATGAGTCTTTATACTTTATTATCATAGCAACACCTCTACTAACAACTCCACCAAGCACTACTGAACAAATGACCACTGCGCTAGTGGAAAGTAAGGATGGGAGTCCTGGCTAGAACAGTAATTGTGAAAGCTAACTTCTTCTTCTTCTTTTTTTTTTTTTTTTTTTAGCTTCTCTTGTTCAGTTGAGATTGACTGGGGTTAGAGATTGCAACAACTGGACGGTAAGGTATAGTCAGTCACCATTGACAACAATTTTAAAGTTATGTAATATAGGCTGATGATCCCATAAGCAAAGATCAAGCGATCGTAAGCATTATAATAAGTAATATCAGACCTCGTTGTGGGTGTGGCTTCTCTGAGGATCATATCATAAACAGAAATTTCCACTGCTTCCCTTCCTCTCCTAATGCTGTCACTTACCGAGCAGAACTTCGTGGCACTCTGGAAGCTTCTGTCCCTGACTTGATTGAAGACATCACTCAATGGCTGTCCTCTGGTGCCTCCATTGTAGTACAGCTACAGCTACTTACCATAGACAGCTCTTGCTCTGTAGCTATTAACTCCCTCAATGAGAATGAGTGCGCACAGACTTCAGGAAGCACAAATCAGCCTGCTATTGCTGATGTGACTGGAATAGCTGTCGGAGTGATTTGTGGTGTGATCGTAATGATTGTCATCATTGTCTTAGTGCTCTCTATAGTCGTCTATTACAGAAATCGACATAATACCTACAAGATAGATACAAAGTAAGTCATGCTGCAGCTAACTATAACCAAAAGTGATAATACCTATAGTTAATTATTTATATAGCTATTCAATGCTGGTAGCTATTCAATACTGAATATTAACTGACTGTAATAATCTAGGGTCCAACATGAGCAAGGTGCCGGTGCACTGAGTATGCTGAACCCAACATTCAAAGATGCCCCAACCCACATTATTCCCACCACTTCGTCAGCTGCAGTATAAGTGGAATATATATGCAAGTGCATGGTTATCTACCTGTCTATTTTTTAAAGAATTTAATTTAATTTTTATGATTGAAATGACTGTTATATTGTATTAAAATGACATCACAATTAGCTATGTAGTTAAATGAACAATGTTTATCAATTCGCTGGTATGTCTATGTCTACCTGACGGGTGCCCCACCCCTTTTTATTTGCCGCCACAGGCCAGCTACACCCCCGCATACTAGCTAGATACGCCCAGCTGTAGCTCGTGCCGAGGATGAGGTTCCTTCTTTTACTACTGTTCTTGGGATGCAGTTTCATAAGTCTTCAAGGTAAGCAGCTTGAAACTAGCTAGTAGGTGGCTGGCCATTGCACAGCAACAGTGGGCTATGGCTATGGCTTGTGCACCATCATAGTTATAACTGTTAGTTACTCCATTCCACTACCATTCACCATTTGATTGGCTCCATCACAAAAAGTGTGTCCAGTGCGATAATCAGAAAGGCTAGTGAAGTTGTTCTAGCTAGCTTAGCTATGTAGATTGATAAAATTTAGACTCAAGTAGGCTAGCTAGTTAACAATTCCCTCCCTCCTTCAAGGGTGTCCCTAATGTGGAACCAGCTATGTGTCCAATGTGTGCACTAGGTTACCCTAATGTGGAACCAGCTGGTCCAGTGTGTGTACTAGCTTACCCTAATGTGGATCCAGAAATGTGATTGGTAGACTTATGAAACTTGGACACCCCCTTAACATATCTGTCTTCAGTTACCAATCTATGTAAGAGAGAGGGTATCAGTGGACAGAGTGAAGAAGGTGGAGCTGCAATGGCCCACTATGTCAGTTGCAGGCAGATCCTGACACTGAAATTTCCCATATTGTTCTGATTAGCAAGGTTCTCCACATGCAAAGATCCTTCATAATCATCATCAGAGAGTTGACCAGCATGCAAGATTAGTCCATGTGTAGCTGATAGTATGGTTAGTAGCAGTGTTTGGGAGGACGGTGGCATTCCCCATCAAGGGAGCTGCTTCATTTACCATACACACACCACTTTGCAGTGAGTCAGGTCAGGATAGTCGGTTCTGATGGCAGTATTCTCTCCTTCAACTGGACACCTCGCTGATAGTGTCATTGATTATGTAGTGGAGGTCACAAACTTTGTCCAGCCTGAGTCTGCTGTCAAACGAGTCATCACAATACCTCTCACTTCACCTTTCGCTAAGAATGTCAAATCAGACCCCCCTGCATCTTTGAGGGCTGTTGTAGACTCAGGGGTTGGTGAGTGAACTGTAATTGTAATGATGTATTCTTGTAATAATTATTGCAGCAATGGGTATTCCATACAGTGTATCAGTGAGGCCTCATAACCCAGTGTGGTCTCATCACCAATAAAGTGTGTTTTACTGCATCCTGAAGGAGGTAAATAGAATTTGTATGATGCTAGCCCAGATCAAACAGACAAGTTAGTTCAACTCATACTGGAATAGTACCTGCTGTTGCTCCTGGAAATATTGCAGTAACAAGGTCAGAGAGTGAGTCACATCAGAGCTTTAATTGTTACCTGGGAACCTTTGACCCTCGTTGAGGCTAAGGATTCATCAATTATACGGTGACATGACACCAGGTGGTTCCCAGAAGAGACAGACAGGGGCACTCACCAGGACAGTAGCTACCAGGGAATCAGAACAGTACCACATTTACTGATACTAATCATACCACAGACTACACAGTTACTGTTGGTACTCTGACCTCTGATGGTCTTAGCATGGACAAGGTTGGTTTAGCTTGTTTATACATAGCATTAGCTACGAGGAAGATGATTTGCTTCAGTGCCATTAACATGGTATCCTTCCCTTTCCTCTCCTAATGCTGTCACATACCAAGCAGAACTTCATGGCACTCTTGAAGCTACTGTCCCTGACTTGATTGGAGACATCATCGAATGGCTGTCCTCTGGTGCCTCCATTTCAGTGCAGCTGCAACGACTTACCATAGACAGTTCTTGCTTAATTGCCATAAGCTTCTTCAATGAGAATGAGTGTATGGGACAGCAACAAATGGACCATCCACTGGTACAGTGGTTGGAATTGCCATTGGAATCATTGCTGCCATAGGTGTTGCCATAGCAATTGCTATTATTATTATCATATTCCTACGTCATAAGAATCGTCGTGCTACTTTCAAGGGGTGAAGGAGGTGTGGCCGTTCAACTGAATGTCTTGAACCCTAAACCCCCACATGCACATACTGAAGACCAGCTGCACTTCCAGCTGCCTCTGGTGGTGATTATGAATTCACCACCTGCCCTGCCTATGTTCCCAAGGTCAAAGTTCAGTTCCATCAGTGGTGGATGGGAAAGGAACTGAAGAGGGGCAATATGAAGCAGTGATCCCATCATCCAGAAAAACTTATAACAATTATAGTGGCCAGGTAGCTAGCTAAAGTGAAAGATATATAGATCATTTCATTGTGTGCTCAATGTAAAATCACCTGGAGCCGAGTTGCCCCACCCCTTTTTATTTAGCTAGGCCTACCACCCCCGCATAAAGCCATAAGTATAGATACGCGCCCAGCTGCTGTTAGATATCGAGCTCGTGCTGAGGATGAGGTTCCTTCTTTTACTTCTGTTCTTGGGATGCAGTTTCATAAGTCTTCAAGGTAAGTCCATCGTATGATTGAAACTATAGTGGCTTGTGCAATTCATACCAATAGACAGGTACTTCATATCATTTAACCACCATGCCATCATTCACTGTCCCATTGGTTTCAGTGGCAAGTGTGACAGTAAGATGCAATCTGTAGCTAGTGAAGATTGAAGGGAAGTGTAAAGATTGATAGTGGCCACCCTAGCTAGCTAATACCTATATAGTGATCTATAGTATTATGCAGTGCATGTGCAGACATACGTGTAAGAGTAGCCTGGGCCTCATACCCCTGCCAAAAATAATATAAAAAAGCCTGGCCTGGGAACAAGGCTAACATAAAAGTAGCTATGATAGAGCTATTTGTTGTTGTTTTTTTTTGGACAAGTTTTTTTTGTCTAGCCATATCTTTGGAGGCAAGTAAGATCGACTTAACTTAAAGGTTTTCTATATATTGTTTTTGAGGGTCCATTGTGAGAGGTTCTGCTGACTGTGCTGTTAGTTGAGCTGGTACAACTAGTGTGCACAACTGTTTCAGTGATTCAACCATAAATACATGTGTACTGTGCAATCATAATATAGATCCTCTGAGCTCATATACCACACCTCCAGACTAGAAAGTATAGCTAACTATAGTTGTATGAGTCAAGTCCACAGTTTAATACATCAATAGACACTGATGGCTATGTTTTGGCAATGTGGGCTATTAATCAGAAAGCAGATCTTTGGGTTTAGTGTGCAACCTGAGCCATCTTCTTAGTAACTAATCAAGAAAGTTCATGATAGGTCAGGTCTAAGGTAGGGAGTCACCCCCAGACTCAATTTTCTAAGTAATCATATTCACAGTAATGAGAGCTCAGAAAATCCCATTAATAATCAATGAATATTGTTATTACGATGTAATCAATTGTTGCAATCAAAAACAGTAGCCTCGTACCTGGTACCCAGGCCTATTTTTTTCTGCAAAAAAAAAAGGCCTGGGTACGAGGCTATCAAAGGCAGCTGAATGACTTAGAATCTTAATTTTCCTCCACATACAGCATGCACTCACAATTCTTTGAGATTGGTTGGAGGTACGTCATCACAAGAAGGTCGAGTGGAAGTGTGTCGGAATGGTGTGTGGGGTACAGTGTGTGATGACTTCTGGGATAGTAACGATGCCACTGTGGTTTGCAGACAACTTGGCTTCTTTCCTGAAGGTCAGTAGCTATAACATCACTGGTGAAAATTTTAATGCCAAGTGTGTGTGGATTAATTTTAGGTGCCCAGGCATTTATTAGAGCACATTTTGGTGAAGGAACTGGATCAATTTTCTTTGATGATGTTCAGTGTACAGGGTCTGAACTACAATTAGCATCTTGTCTACTTAGTATAACTCATAACTGTATCCATACAGAAGACGCTGGTGTGAGATGTCCTGACTTTCCTACCCCTAGTGCGTGAGACATGTAACTATAGAGTCATTATAAGTATAGCCTCAAATTATACTTCCCCATACCAATTATTGGGAGTGGCATATAATATATTGTCCACTTCTTACAACACATGACTGTATTGAGTATAATATTGTACATTGTCTATCTATTCCACATGATGTGACTAATTATGTGATTGTATCATAACCCAACCACTCCTATTGTACGTAGGTGTATGTCTTGAAGGATACACTAGCAATGGCACTGATTGCATCGGTATGAGATAACCTTACCAATTTCACGAGAAAGTGTTACCATAATCATTGCTTGATTACATTATAGATATTAATGAGTGTGCTGATAGCTTTAGCTGCAGCCCCAATGCTACATGCACTAACACTCCTGGCAGTTTTAACTGCATGTGTGTTCAAGGATTCCGTGGAATTGGAAAAGAATGTTATGGTGAGAAAAATTAAATACTGAAGCTATACCCTATGCATGATATCTTGACAGATATCGATGAGTGTGGCAATGTTACCACTAGCAACTGTGACTCTAATGCTAACTGTACCAACACTCCTGGGAGCTTCACCTGTACATGTAACCAAGGATACACTGGAAATGGAACCACTTGCATTGGTAATTAAGCAAATAGCTCATGGAACTTTGCTGTTTGTGTGTATGATGGCTATCGTTTCTCCTACAGATATTGATGAGTGTGCCAATGCTCTCACTTGTGACTTTAATGCTAATTGTACCAACACTCCTGGAAGCTTCACCTGTACATGTAACCAAGGATACACTGGAAATGGATTAGTATGTAAAGGTACATACTTATAAGCACTCCATAGTTGTTATTCAGTGAGCGAGCACATCGACTCTCAGGTCCATGATTCATTGAAATTTTGCATGATTATGTGATATGTATATATAATTATCTAGGGTCTACACTCCAAAATTGCTCGAGGTGTATGTACATAATAGCACCCTGCATGTGCATAATGTGCATACTCCAATTGTAATTGCAATCATAGGCAAGCCCTATTCATAGTGGATTGTAGGCACTATAGGGATTTTAGGTGCTATAGGCTTATCTAAGTGAAGTGTACAGCTTCCCATGTATGCTGCAATGCATACATGCATTTAATGTGCAACATTCGACAGTGAGCAAGCGAGAGCTGGAACTCAGTTTGTGCTTCAACACTGCATGTACACTGTATGTATGTAATCATTGTATGCATAATTAACTGCATGTATGTAGTCATACATACATGTAGTACATGCATGTATGCATGTACTTACATGCATCATGCATACTGCATATAAGGTACACTTCTATCCACTGAATAGATATCAATGAGTGTGCCAGCCATGCCAGCAATAACTGCAGCTCTAATGCTACATGTACCAACACTCCAGGAGGCTTCAACTGTACATGCAATCAAGGATACACTGGAAATGGAATATCTTGCATCGGTAAAAATGAAATATAGATCCTATAGAATCAATATTATAATTTTGTAACTGTCAGATTTTGGGCTATGTGGTATCTGTGATCCTAATGCTGCCTGCATTCCTGGAAATGTCACCTGTAGGTGTAACCAAGGATACACTGGAAATGGTACCACTTGTGCTGGTAAGAATAAAATTAATAAGCAACAACCAATATAGTAACTCATAATCAACCAGATATCAATGAGTGTGCCAATGCCACCATTAACAATTGTGACTCTAATGCTACATGTACCAACACTCCTGGGAGCTTCACCTGTACATGTAACCAAGGATACACTGGAAATGGAGTGACATGCAGTGGTAAGCAACTAGTTTTTCATGGCAACTACAAAAGTAGGAGATAAATAAATAAAAGTAAAATAATTATTTCGAATTTTATGACTCAGATATCAATGAATGCACCAGTACTTGTAGCTCTAATGCTACATGCACCAACACACCTGGCAGTTTTGTCTGCACTTGTAACCAAGGATACACTGGAAATGGAGTAGTTTGTACTGGTACGTATGTCAAATATTTGACATCATCAAATCACCTATGCGTATTAGCGTTATTTTTTACTAGATATTGATGAGTGTGCCAATGCCAGTAGCTGTGACCCTAATGCTGTATGCACCAACAGTATTGGGAGCTTCAGGTGTAAATGCAACCTAGGATTCTTTGGAAATGGCTTCACTTGTGCTGGTGAGAGTAATATTATGTTTGTGCTATTCTAATGGGCCTATTACATGTACTCTCTGTGTGATAAAGTTGAACAAACAAAGATCCACACCCAAACAAGAATGATACAAATCCTAAAATAACACACAATTAGGACACAAAGAAAAGTGATAAACATCAAAGGTCCAGAGTTCACTACACTCTGAAAGCCAGTTAGCTAAATCATTGCTCTATCGTATAGCCTTCATAACACATTCATTCCATTAGATGTGAATGAGTGTACTGCTACCACTAACAACTGTGACTCTAATGCTCTTTGTACCAACACTCATGGGAGCTTCACTTGTACATGTAACCAAGGATACACTGGAAATGGAACAAATTGTGCTGGTATGTCATGCATTCATATAATAACTTATTATAATAAACAATTTTTAATTCCAGTAATTATTAGACTGTTGTTCAATTTGCGTGGCACTATATATGAATCTGGTGATACTGTACTCATAACTGATATCGGAACAAGTGTATCTGGTTTTCCTGACTCTTCGTCTCTCGCATGCATCACCACCAATGTCAACACTGAGTGTTGTAGAGAGGAAGATGGAGGAAATGTGGGGGAGTGGTACTTCCCTAATGGTACCATAGTCCCTCGTGGTAGTACCAGTCCAAATGGAGACTTCACTAGGACTGGCTACCTTCAACAAGTTCGCCTGAATCGCCAGAACGATGCCATGGCACCACTAGGAAACTATATCTGTGTGGTACCTAATCTTGAGGGTGTTGCCTTCAATGCCACAATTAATATAGGTATAATATAAGGCTACCAGAAAGACTGAGTATAGGCTAGCTCTCAGAGAGTTATAAGTCTTTATACCTTTATTATGGCGTAATTATAGCATCATCTCTGCCAACAACTCCACCAAGCACTACTGAACAAATGACCACTGTACTAGTGGAAAGTAAGAATGAGAGTAGTCCTGGCTAAAACATGTGATAGCTAACTAACATTATTGTTGTTGTTTTAGCTTCTCTTTTTCAGTTGAGATTGACTGGGGTTGGAGATTGTAACAGCTGGACGGTAAGGTGTAGTCACTAGCTACAATTTTATATTTATGTTCTGTTATAAATATAGGCTGATGACCCCACAAATAAATATCAAACTATTGTAAGTGCTATAATAAGTAACATCAGACCTCGCTGTGGGTGTGGCTTCTCCGAGGATCACATCATAAACAGAGGTTTCCACTGCTTTCCTTCCTCTCCTGATGCTGTCACTTACCGAGCAGAACTCCGTGGCACTCTGGAAGTTTCTGTCCCCGACTTGATTGAAGATATCACTCAATGGCTGTTCTCTGGTGCTTCCATTTCAGTACAGTTACAGCTACTTACCATAGACAGTTCTTGCTCTGTGGCCATAAGCTCCTTCAATGAAAATGAGTGCATACAGACAGCAGTTCCAGTGAATACAGGTCAGCCTCCTGCTGGTGCTGGTGTGACTGGAATAGCTGTTGGAGTCATTTGTGCTGTGATCGTAATAATTGTCGTCGTTGTCTTAGCAGTCTTTATATTCTTCCGTTACAAAAATCGACATAATACCCTCAAGATAGATACAAAGTAAGTCATACTGTCATGCTGTATAATTTTTAAGTGGGAAGTGAAGGGAACTATATATAGCTATGTAAAAAAAAAATAATAATAAAAAAAAAAACAAACCTGACTGATAATTATGTAATTACATAATATAGTTAATAGCCATTCAATGCTGATATTAACTGATTGTATAATAATTCAGGGTCCAACATGAACAGGATGATGCAGGAGTTATTCCATTAAGTGCAATGAACCCAACATTCAAAGATGCTCATGAAGGAAATCATGAATATGATAAAATAGAGTACAGCATGATAGACTCTCACTCACTCCCCAGAACTGTAATAATACCTGACCATAAAGGGGAAGAAGGAGAAGAAGGCGCCTATAGTTATACAATAACATCCAACACTCTTCCCAGGACTGTAATGACACCACGTCTAGCTGCTCCTGCTGAGAGCCAAAGTTCTGATAGTTACAGCACAATAACGACCCACATCATTCCCAGAACTCTATTAGCACCGGCACAAGATTTATCGCCGCATCCAGCTGCCACTGATAGTGAGGGCATTGAACTTTCCATCTGTCCTGCTTATGGTCCCAACACAGCTCAACCGCTTTCCACGAGTGTGAAAAGAGAGGAGGTTGCACAGCCTTATGAAGTGGCAGTAGCTAGTGCGACTGTAATTGAAAATCCTTTGAAGGAAGAAGCTAAGGAAAATGAAGAAAATGAAGACAAATATGAATTCATGGCAGCAGTATGAGTGGATATACAGGAACTATCTATTCTTTCTTTTGTGATAATATATTGTGTTGTGTTGTTGGGTTGGTCTCCATGAATAAAGTCAGTACAATGTTTTATAGCTACCGGTAGTCATACATAGATTCATTGTGGTACAATGGTGCTCGCTCGCCGTGCCCCGCCCCGGCCCTATACACCCCCGCATAAAGTCATAAGTTCTAGATACGCCCAGTAGCGAGCTCGTGCAGAGGATGAAGTTCCTTCTTTTACTACTACTGTTCTTAGGATGCAGTTTCTTAAGCATTCAAGGTAAGCTTGAAACTAGCTAGCTAGTAGGCTAGCCATGCAGCGCTAGTGCCAACGGTGCATGGCTTGTGCTACGTGGATAGACACTATACTACCATTCATGATTGGCTCCATCACAAAAAGTCATGAAGCGTGTCAAGTATGACAGTAAGAATGGATCTGCAGTGAAGTTGTCCAAGATCTACTATCTAGCTAGATAGCTTGGACAAGTGTAAAGATTTAGACTCATTCGATAAATTAAAGTAGCTAGCTAGTTAATTCCCCTGATATCATGAGGCTTTTCCATCAATGTAGTTCAACTGCTAGATTCTGTGACTGTGATAAAATAATTTGCAAAGCCAGTCACATTTTATTAATGTTTACGTGAGCACGTGATTCTCCATAAGCAATACATGTAAAGTATTATCGTTCAAATTCCTGGGGAATGCAACAAAACTGGTATAGCACACTCACCAGACCCTTCCGCATTTCGCATATAGGGTCTGGTTCACGAGACTAGGGTGTCCCTATTCCATGATAGTATAATCAAGCTGATAGCTAGCTAGTGATCTATATAGCTATACATGCAGTCTGCATGAGTTGGACCACCTGTATATCTTCAGAGGCATGAAGTAATGTATTGGCTTTATAATAATATAGAGACAAGTTATAGACTCTATTTGGGAGGCTTAATTGTCTATGGTTCATTATGAGAGGTTCTGCTGTTTAATCTGTTAGCTAGAGTTGATTATTATAATAACCTGTGTTTTGATTACGTATTATTGTGATTCAAGCATGCATTTAACAAATACCCGTGGGTTATTTTATCCTCTGATCTCATTCCAGAGGGACTATTCAAGTGTCAAGTCCATAAGTGATCATTATCTATAGACACTGATGCAATTCTATGGTTTTAGCAATATTATGTAGGCTGGTAATCAGAAAGCAGATCTTTGGGTAGTAGTGTGCTATCTTCCTAATGCTATATAGTCCATGTGGAGAGAGACATGACGTAGCTAATGCTGAGATACTTTTGGTTAAGTCAGAACTGCATGGTCAGATATAGCTAACTAGTATACCCTCCCAAGTCTGGTTCATGGTAGGGAGTCACCCCCCCCCCCCCCAACTTAATTTTCTAATAGTCATATTCACAGCATAGAGACATGACGTCAAGTGGGCAGGCACTCAGAAATGCTATTAAAAAGCTGTTATTATGATGTAATCAATAGTTGAAATCAAAGAATGAAAGAGGCAGCTGAATGACCTGTTGGAATCTTTTTGTTTCAATTTATTTATTCCCTCTGTATACTCTATATAGCATGCACTCACAATTCTGTGAGGTTGGTTGGAGCCTCTGGGACAACGAATGAAGGTCGAGTGGAGGTGTGTCGGAATGGGGCATGGGGGACAGTGTGTGATGACCGATGGGACGATAATGATGCCACTGTGGTTTGTAGAGAACTTGGCTGGCCAACTCAAGGTCAGTATAAAACTTAGCTATCACGTTCATAATCATATTTGTGGATTGATTAGGTGCTGAAGCATTTTCTTTATCATTTTTCGGTGCTGGAACTGGGCCAATTTTTTTTGACGAGGTTCAGTGCACTGGATCTGAAGCGCAACTAGCATTGTGTCCACTTCAAACATCGAATGACTGTTCCCACTCCGAAGATGCTGGAGTGAGATGTCAAGGTAGATATGCCTAGCTAGTTAGTCAGTTGCAACCTCCATACAGTACTCTCAGTTGACCGCCATACAGCTTATATAGCTATACTTTGCACTATGAAACTTAGAAGTGAACCTTTATAAAACAATGTGCAATTTCCACATACGTAGGTGGTAGTACGACATCATGTGGTCTGAATTCTGTGAGGTTGGTTGGAGGTGCATCATCAAATGAGGGTCGAGTTGAGGTGTGCATAGATGGAACATCATGGGGGACAGTGTGTGATGACTTCTTCGGGTCACCTGATGCTCGTGTTGTGTGCAGACAACTCAGCTTACCAACAGGAGGTTTGTATAGCTAAACTCTATATTAATTTTTGCTGTGATAGCTACTACCATTGGACCAAAATTGAATGCTTAATAGCAACATTTAGCTACTTCCCCCTCCCCCTTGAATCAGGTGCTATTCCTTTGACCGACGTCGACCCAGGGGGTGGGTCAATTGTCTTGGATGATGTTGCTTGTGTGGGGACAGAACTACGGCTAACATCTTGTCCACATTCAACAAACCCCAATTGTCGCACTCACGATGATGATGTAGGAGTGAGATGTCAGGAAGCAGGTCAGTCATCAAATTAATACGTAATTATTATAGTGGCTCCATGGCTGTGCCTAGCCTAGATCATCATGTCTGAATTTTAAATGTGTTCCCCCTAGCCTTGGCAGAGAGGAGGGGTAAGGGGAACAGACAATTGCCCCTTTGATTTGAAATTTTGTAATAGGCTAATTATAGGCTGACTCATCGTACCAACCTAACACTTTCAAAATTATAAAATTGTATGCTCTCCTTCCCTCCCCCCCTTTAATGGAGCAGAATGCACAACCGAGAATGCTGTGAGACTGGTTGGAGGGGCAACTCAGTTTGAAGGTCGAGTGGAGATATGTAATTTTGGAACATGGGGGACAGTGTGTGATAACTCGTGGGACACACCTGATGCCGTTGTAACCTGCACACAGTTGCGCTTCCCTACAGGAGGTTTGTATAAGCATTATAGAATATTTTGAGGTGTAGCTATCAATTAATCAATTTTCAGGTGCTGAAGCACTTAGTCATGCAGTGTTTGGTGAGGGGACAGGGAGAATTCTTTTTGATTCTGTCATGTGTACTGGGTCAGAACAGTTTCTAATATCGTGTCCGTCTTCAGAAACAGAAGTTTGTTCCCACTCGGATGATGTTGGAGTAAGATGCCTAGATGCTCCCACTACTGTCCCTAGTACCACTACTGGTATGTGACATACTGACACAACATTATTATTTATCATTATCATCATTCCCTCAGGAACTACACCTTCTCCAACCGCTGGTACGTAACACACAAACAACCATGCTAGCTATCTAGCCATAATAAGTACAATGAAAGGTAATGGAGTCTTAGTGCATGGTCAAGCAAACTTACTGAGTTTATTGTCATCCTATTTTGTCAATAAATTTTCATTAGGCATTTCAGCAAAAGAATTGTCAATTTGTCAGCATATTACCCTTGAAATTAAATTTTGGAAAGGTTATTGGAAGTGATATTGAATATTTGACCTCCCCCTTCATAAAAATTGTTTGATAGTAGAGTTAGTGTGACCTAAGTATGACGGTGTAACAGAACGAATATGCATGATGGTTAACTAAATAGTACCAAAATACGTTTTACTCCCTTCTCCCTCATACTGTCAGCATGCTCTCACAATTCTTTGAGATTGGTTGGAGGTACATCATCACAAGAAGGTCGAGTGGAGGTGTGTCGGAATGGAGTGTGGGGGACAGTGTGTGATGACTCGTGGAGTACTGAGGATGCCACTGTAGTTTGCAGACAACTTGGCTTCTTTTCTGGAGGTCAGTGACTTGATAGCTATATCATCATTATTAATGGCAAGTTTGTGGATTGATTTTAGGTGCCATAGCAATTAGTCGAGCACACTTCGGTCAAGGAACTGGGCCAATTTTCTTTGATGATGTTTCGTGTACAGGGTCTGAAGTACAACTAGCACTTTGTTCACTCCGTACAACAGACATTAACTGTGCTCATTCAGAAGATGCTGGTGTGAATTGTCAAGGTATAGCTACACTGTGTAGTCATGTGCATGCATGTGTGCATGCATGTGCATGTGTGTGCATGTACATGCATGTATGTGTGCATGCATGTATGTGTGTGTGCACATGTATGTGTGTAGTAATTTGTATTGTACTCAAAGAGCCTCTGTCTACAGTCCTAAAACGAAGGATACACTGCAAATGGCACTTTATTTGCAGACTAGTCTTGCATAACTACCAATAAGTAGCTAGCTAGGCTATACAATGGAGCCAGTTGGAGCAGTTTTGTCTATTGCATCTTCAGAGACAAATATAATGTCTAGCACTTAAGAGACTAGCTGCATTGAAGGTGTCCTCTGTTATGAGGTTTGTTCTTGAGGGTCCTTTATTGCTATTGTACTAGAGTTCAGTGACACAAGCATGATTGAATTATACAAAAATAGTCAATCAGAAATGAGATCTTACACAGCTAGTTCAGCATCATGCAACCTGAACTAGCTACCTTTGAATAGTAGATGAGAACTGGCTAGAACTGGTCAGGTGTAGTGTAACTTCAATTATCCTTCCCAATCAGGTTCGGGGAGTTACCACCCAGGACTCTGTAGCTAATCATGTTCAATTGTTTACAGTGATGACCTTGCTTCCTTCCTGTGTACAGCTGCATGCACTCACAATTCTTTGAGATTGGTTGGAGGTACATCATCACTTGAAGGTAGAGTGGAGGTATGTCGGAATGAAGTGTGGGGGACAGTGTGTGATGACTTCTGGAATAGTGATGATGCCACTGTGGTTTGCAGACAACTTGGCTTCTCAACTCAAGGTCAGTGACTTGACAGTTATCACTGGTGAACTTCATTATTAATGTGGATTGATGGATTGATTTTAGGTGCCGTGGCATTTAGTCGAGCAACCTTTGGTGAAGGAACTGGATCAATTTTCTTTGATAATGTTCAGTGTACAGGGTCTGAACTACAACTAGCATCTTGTCCACTTGCTACAACTCATAACTGTGGCCATTCCGAAGATGCTGGTGTGAGATGTCAAGGTGTTCCCACTACCACCCCTAGTGCGTGAAGCAAAATTACCTATAGCCTTAAATTATACTTGCCCATGCTCAATAATTATCATAAATACGGGGAGTAGCACAGCTACTCTTACATCACATGACTATCAGATGTCAAACTGCTGGCTCATCCAAATGAATATTGGGCGGGCCATTTTTAGGGAGTTAGCTACCTCTACTTGATAATTGGAGCAAGATATTAATTACTAATTAGAATTATCAATAAAAGTAGCTACTAGTATGTTTCTGTTCTCCAGCAGCTGTACATATGAACTAGTAAGTTAAACAGATTTCATTGACCTTGTAGCTATAGCTAATATCTATTGGGTGTGGCCATGCTCCTCCCCCCTCCTAAATAGTTGAAGAATAATTATCGTACATTATGTCTGTCCATCTGTTTTATGTAACTAATTGTTATGATTGTATTATGACATGAAGAGTTTCTGACCACTCCTATAAATTTTCAGGTGTATGTCCTGGAGGATACACTGGCAATGGCACCGATTGCATTGGTATAGATAACCCTACCAATTTTATGAGAAAGTGTGTTATCATTGTATGGTTTGATTATGTTATAGATATTAATGAGTGTGCTAATAGCTTCACCTGCAACCCCAATGCTACATGCACTAACACTCCTGGCAGTTTTAACTGCACGTGTGTTCAAGGATTCCGTGGAAATGGAGTAGAATGTTATGGTGAGAAAAATTAGATATAATTAAAGCTATATCCTGTACATGATATCCTAACAGATATTGATGAGTGTGCCAATGTTACCACCAACAACTGTGATTCTGATGCTACATGTACCAACACTCCTGGGAGCTTCACCTGTACATGTAACCAAGGATACATTGGAAATGGAACAAATTGTGTTGGTACGCAAGTATAAACATAGCTACATCATACATTCATAATTCGGTGAACAAGCTGACTCCCAGGTCATGACTCATGGAAATTATTATAGCTATCTACACTCCAAAATGCCCCTACATGTTGGCAGTGTTGTAATTGCAAGTGTAATGAGTCATGATGACGCCATCCTTGGTGTGCGTGATTTAGAGTAATTGGTGTGTAAACCTTTCATGTATCTTTCTCCTGATCCCCATAATATGACTGTTTGTTGAAGCGAAAGCGGCGCTTTATTGATTTCTACAGCTGTTTATTGTAGTGGATTTATAGGTGCTAAGCTTATTGTGAGCTTCTCTAAGTGGATTGTAGATGCTAGGCCTATCTAAGTGCTTTACGGTGTAAACATTACAAGCTGCAGCTGCCTGGCTAGAACCGACTGAGATTTGAAGGTCCAAACTGAGTTCAGGTTCTCGCTCACTCACTCACTGTCAAATGTTGCACATTGTCCTAAGTAGCTAGCTGGTTAGGCTATGTAATCCAGGTTCGTGCATGGTGCCTATAGGACTTTTTGTTTAACTAAGGAGTGTTGCTAAAAATACATTTTACTCCCTTTTCCCTCATACACTCAGTGTGCTTCCACAATTCTTTGAGATTGGTTGGAGGTATGTCATCACAAGAAGGTCGAGTGGAGGTGTGTCGGAATGGAGTGTGGGGGACAGTGTGTGATGACTTCTGGGGTAGTAATGATGCCACTGTAGTTTGCAGACAACTTGGCTTCGCACCTGAAGGTCAGTAACTTGATAGCTACGTATCACTGGTGAACTTCATTATTAATGGAAAGTATATGGATTGATTTTTTTAGGTGCCCAGGCATTTTTTCAAGCACACTTTGGTGCAGGAACTGGGTCAATTTTCTTTGATGATGTTGCGTGTACAGGGTCTGAACTACAACTGGCATCTTGTCCACTTAGTACAACTCATAACTGTGTCCATTCAGAAGACGCTGGTGTGAGATGTCTGAACGTTACTACCCCTAGTACGTGACACAATTATTAATACCCTCCAATCACACTCCCCCTCATACTGTCCATATTTTTTAATGGGAGCATCTTAGCCACTTCTTACAACACATGATTATACCATAGATTGGGAAATTTTTGATGTTAATTTATTTTCGTGGTCATGTTCAAGAACCCCCCTTCCCCTTCCCCCCCCCCCCCGAAATTAATTACATGAAATTTAACTATCTTGTATAATATAGTGTAAAGCTATAATTACAAGCTGTAACAACCGAAATAAATTAACATGAAAATTGTAAGCATGAAGTATTATCTAAAGAAAATTTCCAAATTTATGGTATCAGATGTCAAGGTAGTAGTAGTATAATAATTGTAGTTGAATATTGTATGTTTGCACATGCACGTGACTAATTAGTTTCCAACCACTCCTATTGTAGGTGCATGTCCTGAAGGATACACTGGCAGTGGCGCCAATTGCATTGGTATGAGATAACCTTACTAATTTACGAGAAAATGTTACCGTATTATTTGCATATTGTGGTTTGATTATAATTATGTTATAGATATTAATGAGTGTGCTGATAGCTTTAGCTGCAACCCCAATGCTACATGCACTAACACTCCTGGCAGTTTTATCTGCACGTGTGTTCAAGGATTCCGTGGAAATGGAGTAGAATGTTATGGTGAGAAAAATTAGATATAATTGAAGCTATACCCTGTACATGATATCCTAACAGATATTGATGAGTGTGCCAATGTTACCACCAACAACTGTGATTCTGACGCTACATGTACCAACACTCCTGGTAGCTTCACCTGTACATGTAACCATGGATACACTGGAAATGGATCAGTATGTAAAGGTAAAGAGCTGTACCTATCTATGTACATGTACACTGCATGTATGCATATGTATCTAAATGTATTTAGATCCCGTTGCTATGTGGTTGCTATGTATATTAAATCAGCAAGTGTGCACTAATTTTGTAGGAGTGCACTAATTTTTTTGCATCCCCAGGCTATGCTGAATGCTGCAAGACAGCTTGAAAAAGTTGTTGAAATTCTGCCTTTTATGCTGGCTACTATACTCTCTGAAAAGCTTGTTGGGTTTGAAACGTTATGTCATTATAAACGTGCAACGTGTCAATGAATAACATTAAAATTCTACGTTTCAAACCCAACAAGCTTTTCTGAGAGTAGCTAGTATAAAAGAAGGAACATTCTAGCTGGTCTACAGCAAGCTGGTGTTTCACACGCCGCCTTCTTTGATCTTTGGACTGGGCAGGCACAAAATACTTGTATCCTTCGTGCTCGGGGAGTATCCCCGATTTATAGATAGCTATAACAGGAGCATCAGCAGGTACGTGGACTATTCTTGCCGCCATTTCACAACTCAAGAAAGAAGTGGAGACACAACAATTAGCTATAGCAAACCAAACAGTACTGATGTTTGTAACTATGGACTACAGTAGCTACGCGCATGCGCAATGGGATCTAAAATAGATAAAGCATGCACACTCGGTTTCTGGTTGATTTAGTGCACCATCCCTCGGGCCTGCGGCCCTCGGGGACGGTGCACTAAATCAACCAGAAACCTCACGCACATGCTTTATCTATTATATGTACACTGCATGTAAGGCATGTACACAGCATGTATGTATATGTATGTACCTAAATGTATATGTACACTGCATGTAAGGCATGTATGTATGTCCTACATGTATAATGTGGGTCATTTTATCTACTGGAATAGATTTCAATGAGTGTGCCAACAGTGCCAGCAATAATTGCAGCTCTAATGCTACATGTACTAACACTCCTGGGAGCTTCACTTGTACATGTAACCAAGGATACACTGGAAATGGATTAGTTTGTGCAGGTATTTCACCTCACCCTCCCCAAGTATCTGTGGTGTGGGATATGATGTACACCATACTGTATTAGATATTGATGAGTGTACAAGCAGTGGTGCTAGTAATTGCAGCCCTGATGCTACATGCAACAACATTCCAAGCAGTTTCTTCTGCTTATGCAATCAAGGATATAGTGGGAATGGAGTGACTTGTACTGGTATGTGATACCCCTTACATTGATTAGAGGTTTATTACACCATTTTATCAGATATTGACGAGTGTGCCAATACTGCCACTAACAATTGTGACTCTAATGCTATATGTACCAACTCTCCTGGGAACTTCACCTGTACATGTATCAAAGGATACACTGGAAATGGAACCACTTGTTATGGTAAGCAATCAATAATTAGTTCATGGAACTTTGCTGTTTTTGTGTGTATGATGGCTATTATTTCTCCTATAGATATTAATGAGTGTGCCAATGCTACCACTTGTAACTCTAATGCTAATTGTACCAACATTCCTGGGAGCTTCACCTGTGCATGTAACCAGGGATACACTGGAAATGGAACCACTTGTTATGGTAAGCAATCAATAATCAGCTCATGGAACTTTGCTGTTTTTGTGTGTATGATGGCTATTGTTTCTCCTATAGATATTAATGAGTGTGCTAATGCTACCACTTGTAACTCTAATGCTGCATGTACCAACACTCCTGGGAGCTTCACCTGTACATGTAACCAAGGATACACTGGAAATGGAACTACTTGTGAAGGTAAGACACCAGTGCATATAGCTTCCACTAATGTGCATACATAATACTGGCCTATAGACATCAATGAGTGTGCCAATGCAACTGACAATAATTGTGGCTCCAATGCTAAGTGTGCTAACACTCCTGGGAGCTTCAACTGTACCTGCGACGAGGGATTCCGTGGAAATGGAGTTAGTTGCACTGGTAAGCAATTCATTATCCACCAATAGACACTACAAGAAGATTACGACCACATGATAATCCCCTATAAAGAATGACCATCTACCTGCAATGTGGGTGGTACTTATTCAATGATATTCATGCATGTATGTTATGTGAATATCATATGTAGCACACTTTAATTAGTCATGAATAAGTTTCATTCCAGACAACAGCATGCCATGATAATTAAAATTTATGTCCAAAAGACATTGATGAGTGTGCCAATGCTACCACTAACAACTGTGACTCTAATGCTAATTGTACCAACACTCCTGGGGGCTTCAACTGTACATGTAACCAAGGATACACTGGAAATGGATTAGTATGTAAAGGTAAAAGCACTGTACCCTACAATGTATGTATATGTACACTGTGGTATGTAAGATGAGTCCTAGGGTCATTTTATCTACTGGAATAGATCTCAATGAGTGTGCCAACAGTGCCAGCAATAGTTGTAGTTCTAATGCTACATGTACCAACACTCCTGGAGGCTTCTACTGTACATGCAATCAAGGATACACTGGAAATGGAGAAATTTGCACTGGTAGGAGTAAAATATCCCTTGCAATTAGCTATGATTATCTTTCATGTAATTTTCATCAGAAATTGATGAGTGTGCCAGTGCTACTACTAACAACTGTGACTCTGATGCTATATGTATCAACACTCCTGGGAGCTTCACTTGTACATGTAACCAAGGATACACTGGAAATGGATTAGTTTGTGCAGGTATTTCACCTCACCCTCCCCAAGTATCTGTGGTGTGGGATATGATGTACACCATACTGTATTAGATATTGACGAGTGTACAAGCAGTGGTGCTAGTAATTGCAGCCCTGATGCTACATGCAACAACATTCCAAGCAGTTTCTTCTGCTTATGCAATCAAGGATATAGTGGGAATGGAGTGACTTGTACTGGTATGTGATACCCCTTACATTGATTAGAGGTTTATTACACCATTTTATCAGATATTGATGAGTGTGCCAATACTACCATGAACAACTGTGACTCTAATGCTATGTGTACCAACACTCCTGGGAGATTCACCTGTACATGTAACCAAGGATACACTGGAAATGGAACCACTTGTGAAGGTATGTATTATGTGTGTATAATTCCTTGAATTCTATTATTATCTCGCAGATATTAATGAGTGTGCCAGTGCTATTTCTAACAACTGTGATACCAACGCTGCATGTACCAACACTCCTGGGAACTTCACCTGTGCATGTGACCAAGGATACAGTGGAGATGGCGCTACTTGCATTGGTACTTAAATCACTAGCTATAATTCTTCAGTCCGTGTATACGTAATTGCCGTGTCCTGCTACAGATATCAATGAATGTGGCACTGCTGTTGATAACTGTAGCTCTAATGCCATATGTACTAACATTCCTGGTGGTTTCAACTGCACATGTCTCAAAGGATTCATTGGAAATGGCATAAACTGTCCAGGTACTCTGTAAGAAGAATAGCAAGCTATCCATAGCTCCTTACTTAATTAATTTTACATAATTATATTAACTGGCAAATTAAAGGATCGTGAATGAGTTCTAGCTGACTGAATGATTATATTCTTATAGACATTAATGAATGTGCCAATGCTACCACTAACAACTGTGACTCTAATGCTACGTGTTTCAACACTCCTGGGAGCTTCAACTGTTTGTGTAACCAGGGATACACTGGAGACGGAGTAAGATGTCTTGGTAAGTCTTAAAATTAAATTAAAGAGCTGGAATAGTTATTGCTAAGAATTGTGCTTAAATTTTACTTTTTTTGTGGGCAGACATCAATGAGTGTGCCATTAGTGGACTCAATAACTGCAGCTCCAATGCAACATGCACAAACACTGTTGGTGGTTTCAACTGTACATGCAACCATGGATACACCGGAAACGGAGTAGATTGCTTTGGTAAAAATGAAATATGTAGATCCCTATAGAATTGTATAACTGTATAATTAATTCCATCAGATTTTGATGTATGCGCCATCTGTGATCCTGCCTCTACCTGTATAAATATTCCTGGAAATGTCAGCTGTAAGTGTAACCAAGGATACACTGGAAATGGCACCACTTGTGTTGGTAAGAATAAAAGCAACTTCACAAACACTGATTCTTGTCTCATAATTAACCCACAGATATCAATGAGTGTGCCAATGCTACCACTAACAATTGTAACTCTAATGCTACATGTACCAACACTCCTGGGAATTTCACCTGTACATGTAACCGTGGATACACTGGAAATGGAGTGAGATGCAATGGTAATTAGATCTTCATTGCCTCATGTAACGGTAGCTTCAAAAAATAAACGTAATTTTTATGACTCAGATATCAATGAATGCACCATGGCTACCAGTAATTGTAGCTCTAATGCTACATGCATCAACACACCTGGCAGTTTCATCTGCACTTGTAACCAAGGATACACTGGAAATGGAGTAGTTTGTACTGGTATGTCAAATATTGGACATCATTGAAATCACCTATTATCATTATTTTTACTAGATATTGATGAGTGTGCCAATGCCAGTAGCTGTGACCCTAATGCTGTATGCACCAACAGTATTGGGAGCTTCAGGTGTAAATGCAACCAAGGATTCTTTGGAAATGGCTTCACATGTGTTGGTGAGTAACCAGAGTACTACAGTCATGACGGCCAGCTGGCTAAAATCATTGCTTTATCCCTATACTTTAGCCTTTATAACACATTCATTCCATTATAGATGTGAATGAGTGTACTGCTACCACCAACAACTGTGCCTCTAATGCTCTCTGTACCAACACTCCTGGGAGCTTCACCTGTACATGTAACCAAGGATACACTGGAAATGGAACAAATTGTGTTGGTACGTAAGCATACACACTGAATAAGAAATTAATTTTACAATAGCCAATAATTCTTATTCCAGTGATTAATAGACTGTTCTTCAGTTTGCGAGGCACTATGTATGAATCAGGTGACACTATACTCATAACTGATATCGGGGAAACTCTACCATTATCCACTTTTCCTGACCCTTTATCATCTCTCGTATGCATCACCACCAATGTTAACACTGAGTGTTGTAGAGAGATTGATGGACAGAATGTGGGGGAGTGGTACTTCCCTGATGGTACCATAGTCCCTCTTGGTAGTCCTGATTCATTTGGAGACTTCACTAGGACTAGTTTCTTTCAACAAGTTCGTCTGAATCGCAATACTGCCATGGGACCACTTGGAACCTACACCTGTGTGGTACCTAATCTTGAGGGTGTTGTCTTCAATGCCACGATTAATATAGGTAAGTAAAGCTACTAAATAGACCGAGACAGCTCTCCTATGATAGTTGTTCAATGGGAGGATGATGCCCGAGGGCAAAGGCAATATATCCTGTACAGCACGAGGGTGAGGCATGGTTTAACAGTTTTAAAGCCTACAATGGAAATGTATTGGCTTTCCCTAACCCATCCTAGATAAACAACAAGTCTGCTGTATGGTGCGGTACTTTGATATTAACCGCAAGTAGGCTTTTAAGTCTTTATACTATGGTGAAATATCATTATTAAACAGACCAAGACAGCTCTCCTACATGATAGCAGGGGTGTATCCACCACTCTGGTTGATCCGGTTCTCATCGGACCACTTTTATACGAAACACCACCACACATTTTAATCATCCACTTTTGCAAAATTCACACTAGCATAACTTTACTGATCAAAAAAATGGGCATGGCCATCCAAAAATTTCCACGCACAAGCACACTGGACCACTCAAAATTCTGTGGATACACCCCTGGATAGTGTCTGTTGTTCAACAGGACTGCATGCTATGAGTCTTTATACTATAATGTATTGTATTATTATAGTATCATCTCTGACAACTACTCCACCAAGCACTACCGAACAAACGACCACACCTCAAGGTACACAAGTGACCACACCTCCAGGTACAACATCTGTACCAGTGACCAACCAAACGACCTCATCTCCAGCTACAACATCTTCACCAGTGACAACAACCACTGTACCAGTAACCATGGTCACTTTACCAGAAACTACTGAGCAAGCGACCACACCTTCAGCTACAACACCTCCACCAATTACTGCAACTGGGCAAGTGACCACACCTTCAGCTACATCTCCACCGATTACTACAACTGGGCAAGTGTCAACCACACCTCCAGGTATGTATGCAAACTTTGTATAGTGCAAAAAAAATTTTTTTTTGAAAATCCCTTTCTTTACCACATAAAACTTTTATCCACAAATGTAATATTAGCTAGTAGCTAAATGAGTTCTCTTCTGTCTTCATTCTTTTGTTTAGGTCTTCCTCTTCCCCCAACCATCTTGGGAAATCCCATTGCGTCCACCACTTCTATTACCATCTTATTGGTCCAGATATCGGGGCCTGCTGTGGACTCATACCAGTTCTCATACTCGTTCACCATCAGAGGCTGTGGAATGATGGGTAGTAATGTAACATTGGTTGCTCCCACCAGCAGCACGATGTACACTCTGACAGGACTGGAGGAGAATAGCGACTTCACCATTAACATCACAGCCATAAATGGAGCAGGGAGCAGTTCACCTGTCACCATCAGCATAAGAACCCTAGTGGCTGGTTAGTAATTAAATATAGCAATACGAGTTTTTGTGGGAAGATTTTTTAATGGTTACCTTCATGCGCTGCAGCTCCTTCAGCTTCTCCAGATTCCCCAGTGATCACCACATCTGTGACCAGTGCATCCATCATGTGGGGGCGTGTTCCATGTGCTGAAAGGAATGTTGAGATGATCAATGGATACATGATCAGATATTTGTCCTCTTTGGATGGAGTTGTGAGGGGGAGTAGCACTGTGGTGAACGCTGAAGCTTTCAATAGGACATTCACTGCTAATGGTCTGATCCCTAGGACCAACTACACATTTGAAGTTAGAGCGTTTACTTCTGATTCTGGAGGTACACCATTAACGGGACCACCAGCTATCATGACAGGAGTCACTGGAATACCACAAGGTACGATCTGGGTACTCATATTATTCTCAAAAGTAAGATGACTTTTTTTCTACAGCTGTTGGTTTTTTCCTGAGAGGTGTGTTGTACCCCAACAACAGTGTGGTGTCCCTGACTGATATAGGAGAAGGCTACAATGCTCTGCACTGTCTCACTAACCTCACCACCTGCTGTAGAGGAGCAGATGGTGGTTCAGCAGGAGAGTGGTTCCTTCCTGGACAGACTAGTCCAGTGATAGGTGTCAATTCTGCTAGTGGAACGGAAAGATTCACTAGAAGTAGAGGTCCCAGTGCAGTCCTCCTCAATCGTAGGGTAATTGCTGTGGAGCACACTGGACTGTTCATCTGTCAGGTTCCAGATAGTAGTGGATCAGTCAGGACTCTTTATGCAGGAATTGGTCTAGGTAGGATTTCATGTGATATGCCTTCATTATGAATGACTTCTTTTCCTCTTACAGGGGTTCCTGTCATCACTGACCTTCACTATGATCGTGCTTCACTCACCTTAACATGTATATCCAGTGGTGGACCTGTGGACTCAGTCACTTGGATGAAGAACGGATTGAACATAACTAGAGACGATCCAGACTTCACTTTGACTCAGATAATAACAAATCCAACATCTGCCTCCTACAATAGCACCCTGACCAGTAACAGTCTCGCCAGCCTGGTGGGAAGCTTCACATGCATTGTCAGGGATGCAGCTGGCAATACTGACACCAGAACTCAAACTCCTAATGGTATAGTTCAGTGATATCATTATAGTTCATTTATAGGGGAAATATTGACGAATTATTTAGCTAGTGGTTACAAAAAAATTTCGTTTCAAAACACAAAATTTTCCTTTTGTCTTCTGAGTATAAATTCAATAACATATTATGATTCTTTATTGGACAGGTATTGATATATCTAACGATCCCTTTGTTGTGGGTAGTCGTGCAGTGGTCAATTGTTCCAGTGACTCTGGTGTCGTTGACAGAATAGAATGGATATCCAGGGAGAGGGAGGTGCTGGCCTCTGGGACGTCAATACAGCAGCTCACGTATGTAGTGGATCCAGTAAGAGACGACCTCCATAGGTCAGAGTTAACATGCATTGTGACAAGGAATCTTGGAAGGGTTAATGAGAGTGTTTCCAACCAAACACTACAGTTAACTATCAGGGGTAAGTGAGTACTTATTGCTGGCTACACTGTGGCTTATAAATACTTATTCCTCCCCTTGCTTTTTAGTTCCTGAAAATATCATCTCTGTCAACATCAGCCGATCAGGGAGACCAGTGGCAGGGTCAGAGTTCAACCTGACCTGTACTGTATCTGAATTGATCTCAGGGCTGACTAACATGCCAAGTGCCTCATGGTTCCAGAGCTCAAACAACATACCCGTTACTTCGCCTGTAACTATTCTACGTGGCGATGACTCAGTTGCTGCCGTCTTGCAGTTTAATGTCTTGACCACCTCTCTTCTGAATATTTATGTTTGTGTCGGGAGTCTTTCATCCTCAGCTCTGAATAATCCAGTCATGGTCATGGCCAGGACAAACTTCACCATACAAAGTACATAGCTGATTATACCACAACAAACATTGCCTCTCAAACCAGACAAATAACTTGTTTTCAGGAAGTCCACTATGAATGATGTGCTTCATGATTAACAGGCATTGAGAGAGAGAGAGAGAGAGAGAGAGAGAGAGAGAGAGAGAGAGAGAGAGAGAGAGAGAGAGAGAGAGAGAGAGAGAGAGAGAGAGAGAGAGAGAGAGAGTTTTTTTAGTAGGACAATTTTTGTGGTTTAGTGAAGTGCCATGTAAATTTCCTTGCTTTTTCATGTATTAATTTTCAAATCCACAAAAATTATCCTGAGAAATTTCCTGCCGTACAAATTTTTATACTTGTAATTTTCATGTTACTTTGTATTGTAGTTTCAACTCCTACTGTGTCTATTTCGGCTCCCCCTGGTCCTCTTTTCATTGGAGGTGTGGGTAATGTCACTCTCACCTGTTCTGCATCACTGAGCTCAGCTCTGGAGCAAAGTGGAAATAGCATATACCGATACATGTATTCCTTCACCTGGTTGGACGGGGAAGGCAACAGGGTGATCTCTGGTGATCGTACAACCATCCAGCAGGCATCCCCTTTCACTGGCTCCTCTACTCTCACCCTCTCTTCCCTCCGCACAACTGACACCAACTTCACATGTAGAGTTGTAGTCAGTGAGGCAGCGACACTTCTGGACACCAGTGAGCCAGGAGAACAGGTCACCATTTTAAACATCCAGAGTAAGTTTCTGCATTGTACTGTGGTAGCAATTAATCATGATTGTGATGAGTAACTAAGTAATGTACATATTATGTATTCTCAGTTCCCAATGCCCCTGCTGTGATGATCGAGTCTGTTGGTGAATCCACTGCTGGTTCCATCCAGGTCTTGACCTGTACTGTGATCCTACCTAATGTTCTCAGGGTCCCACTCCTTACCCAGTGGATAGCACCTAACAGAAGTATCATTGGGAATGGAGCTACAGTGTCGGGATCTTCTGATAGGTTATCACTCACTTTTGCACCTCTTCATACCAGTCATGGAGGCCAGTACTTCTGCATGGCCAGTGTGAACATATCTGATGCCAATGTCTTCATCAGTGGGCAAGCCTCATACAACATCACAGTTCAAAGTTAGTATGAAAATTAATATGCTGTAAGTTTTACCCAATTCACCTCTTCTCTTCCTCTTTTAGTCCCAATGCCTTCACTTGCCATCACTGGATCACCTGTAAACGAGGGATTCCACACTGGCCTTTTCCTCACCCTCACTGGTAGGGCGGAGTTCAATGCTGCTGTGGACACACCCCTCACTGTGGAAGGGACATGGACAAAGACCAATCCATTCTCCAACCTCACATTCAATCAGCGTGTGAGCACTACTGGTCCTGTCCAAGTACAGGGGAACCCTATGGTATACCAAGCCAGCCTCACTGTGAACCCACTGAATGCGGAACAAAGAGACACTGGAGACTACACTCTGAGACTGGACATCACTTCATTTCCATTCACTACAGGGACCACTGTCTCCTCCACACGCAACATCATAGTGTTAGGTAATTAAACAGTAGCTAAGGGATAAAGAAAATATCCCCCCCCCCCTCCCCCTCCCAATTACAGCCTTTCCTCTCCAGCAAGTTAGTATCTTTAGATAGCTAGGGGACAAGGAGAATATTGATTTCTAATCCCTCCCCTCCCAATTACAGCCTTTCCTCCCCAGCAAGTCAGTGTCTCTCCTGTGGTGACTGGTGTGCCCACTGCTGGTGATATGTACACTCTGGAATGTAATATCAGTCGTGCACCTACCTTATCCAACTCCACCCTGCTGGGGGTAGTGTGGTTGGACCCCAATAATAGAACAATCTCCTCTAACCCCAACTTCACCATCATGGGAGACACCAGCACCACAGCCACCGTCCTCACCAGTAGACTCACCTTCTCCCGCTTAAGGACCTCCCATGGAGGAAATTACACATGTTCCTCCAGCATGACCATTCCTGGTGGAGTAGCCACTGATCATCCAGTATCCAGCACCATCAGTGTCAGAGTCATGAGTAAGTGAAGTCTCTACCAATAAAATATTTCAATGTGTCATCCCTTTCTCCAGCTGCGTCTGATGGTGTAACCCTCCTCCCTAGTCGAGGGGGCTCTCTCTATGTGGGAACGTCCCTGAATTTCACCTGCATGTTGACTGTGGACAGGTCGCTGGTGGACACTGATATACAAGTTTCAATTACTCTCCTCAACTTGGCAAACTCCACAAGAATCACCACCTCCATCTCACAGCTGAATGACTCTGTATACAGGGGCACTGCTGAGATCAGTGTCTTGCTGCCTTCCAACAATGAAGTGATATACCAATGCATTTCATCATTCATACCATCTCCTTCCACTCCATTCGTAATGATGACCTCCAATACACCATCCAATCAATATACCCTGAGACTAGAAGGTAAAGTTGAAATTGACAATAAAATTGACCCATCAATCTCCCTTAGAAAAATTAATAGTGCTATAATGTTGTTGTTGTTGTTGTTGTTGTTGTTATTGTTATTGCTGTTGTTGTTGTTGTTTTCATTATTTTTGTAATTCCTCTAGCCTTGCCACCTCCTGTCATCACATTGCCTCCTGCACCAGTGACCATGGCTGGTCAGTCTCTCTCCTTCACCTGCACTGCCTCAGTCATTGAGTACTTAGCAGTGGACCCTGTCCTGGAGTGGCTCTCCAGTAATAGCAACCCCCTCACCACTATGGACACTACCAACAGTGGAGTGGAGTTCAACCGCACCTTAATATTCAATAACCTGCGAACCTCCCAGGGAGACCAGTACAACTGCACTGCCACTATCAATGTCCCTGGCATCTTTCCAGTGCAGAGTGTGCAACCTCTTGACGTAGTAGTGCAAAGTAAGTAAATAGAAATGTGGTTTTCTCATAATGGCAAACTTATGTATAATTACGATGATAATTATTCTCCATCCAGTTCCCACTCCAATACTGAATATTTCATTGTTGGCACCTCCCATCAATGGGACGATGGTGTCCCTCCTGGGGACAGCCCGACTCCATCCATCCGTGGACACGAACATAACTTTTTCAGGATCATGGAGAAGACAAGACTCCTCTGACCTATCACCATTCACCAACATCACTACTACCACTGAAAGTTCATCTTACACCTCCACTTTCACCTTTGACCCTCTGAGGAGTGAGAATGCAGATGGAGGAAGTTATGTGTACAATGTTAGTGTCACTCCAGCACAAAGCATTCCCTTCATCATGAGTAGCATGGATGATGAAAACTACACACTGACTGTGCAGTCCTATCCTGACCTGATGATAAATGACTCACTGCAAAGTGGTGTGTGTATGCAAGATGAAGCAGCCACCTTGATGGGGAACGTCACCCTCCTCCCAAACACTGCTACTAACCACACTCTCAGCTACACTTGGACTAACCCTGCTGGTCAACCAATAACATCCTCCAATGGTGACTATGTCGTCACTGAAGGATCCTTACGTGTGAATAACGTCCAGAACAATATGGGGAGATACATGCTTAATATCTGCCTTGACATCCCAGAGAGTAACATTGTAAAACATTGCAGCTCTGCTTCCTTCAGTGTGTCCACTGATGGTAAGGACTACACATACAGCTAGCTAAGTGTACACTGACCTATATACATATCCCTATAGAGCCTGGCCAGGTGACGGGATTGGTGTGTTCTTCCCCGGCTAATTCACGTGGCAATGTTCTCTCCTTCAACTGGACACCTCCTTCCCTCAACCCTGATAATGTTGTTGATTACGTGGTGGAGGTCACACAGTATATCCAGCGTGGAGGTACCAAACAACTAGAGTCCGTCCCTCTCTCTCCACCGTTCTCTCGTGATGTCAAGTCTTCTGATACTCTAATGGTATTAGTGCAATCAGGAGTTGGTAAGGGACTCGATAAGCTAATGCCATAAATCTATCATGAATTGCTTAGCTTTATGGTAGAAAGAACTGATAGATAAATCATTAAAAATTTGTACTTGCATGGAGGATACTGTGCATGATGTACCTCCATTCATTGTCCACCTCTTTTATATTATAAGTCATTTCTTGCTTAGTAAAAAGAAATAGATGGGATATCAAATTCAGATGATTAACTTTTGATCTTTATACAGCCATCTTTATACCATATCGTGTATCCATCACGCCTCGTAATCCAGCTGGATGTGGCATCAGGAGTGAAATAGACTGTTTCACTATGGAAGGAGGTTAGATTCTATACCCCCATCTCACTTTCTTCTTTTCATCCTCCATATCTTTTCATCCTCCATATTAGTCCCAGCTGTTGCTCCCGAGAATGTCACCATCACAAGATCAGAGAATCTAATAACAGTTGCCTGGAAGAAGTTGACCATAGTTGAAGCTAGAGGCTTCGTCACCTATAAGATCACACTGCGCCCTGTTGGATCCCGGAAGCGGCAGGATGGGGTCCTCATCATGACAGTACCAGGGGATCAGAACAGCACTACATTCAATAATGTTGATGATTCAGTCAATTATGAAGCCAGAGTTGGTACTGTGACATCGGATGGTAATAACAGTGGACCAGGTAAGGAAACAGCTGCTTATTTATTTAATAATATTGAAGAATTTTGCTCGTCATTACTAGACTCTGAAACAATTGCTGTACCAAGTGTCACTGCTATCCCTCAACCCTCCGTCACCATTACTAGTTCTCCTATTAATTCACACTACTTCTCTGGTCTCCAACTCAACCTGACCTGTCGTATTCAACTCCAAATGCCCAGGGGCTATAGAGTCGGAGTCTCTTCTCAGTGGAGCAAGTCAGGCTCTGTCCTTACTTCAAACAGTCGAATGAGTGTTGATAATCGAGCAGTAGCAGTGGGACCACTTCTCTACCAGAGTAGTCTTGTGTTCACCTCCCTGGATGCGACGAGGGGAGACAATGGAGACTACACTTGCTCTGTGACTGTTAGTTCAATTGATATATCTGGCCTTCTTCCAGTGACCGTCAATACCACACACACCGTGCTAGTGGAAAGTAAGGATAAGAGTCCTGACTAAAACAATACTTGTGATAGCTAATTAATTTATTTCCTTTTTTCAGCTTCTCTTTTTCAGTTGAGATTAATTGGGGTTGGAGACTGTAACAGCTGGAAGGTAAAGGTATCAGTCACCCTTGACTACACTTTTAGATTTATGTTAACACAGGCTGACACCCCCGAAAGCAAAGATCAAGCGATCGTAAGCGCTATAACAAGTAACATCAGACCTCGCTGTGAGTGTAGCTTCTCCGAGGATCGCATCAGAAACAAAGGTTTCCTCTGCTTCCCTTCCTCTCCTGATGCTGTCACTTACCGAGCAGAACTCCATGGCACTCTGGAAGCTTCTGTCCCTGACTTGATTGAAGACATCACTCAATGGCTGTCCTCTGATGTCTCCATTTCAGTGCAGTTACAGCTGCTTACCATAGACAGTTCTTGCTCTGTTATCATAAGCTCCTTCAATGAAAATGAGTGCATACAGACAACAGTTCCAGTGAGCACAGATGCTGGTATTGGTGTGATTGGAATAGCCGTCGGAATCATTTGTGCTGTGATCGTAATAATTGTTATCGTCATCATAGCGCTCTTTGTATTCTTCCGTTACAGAAATCGACATAATATCCTCAAGATAGATAAAAAGTAAGTCATGCAGTATAGCTAATACACAGTAAGACCTCCGAACAAGGAGACTCCAAAAAGCAGCCAAACTCTGGAACAAAATGAAATAATTATAACTTCCGAAAAGGGCCAACCTTTCTTAAAAAAAACCCTGTCCTGAACTTAGCTGTTTTTTCACTGTTAGTGGATCTTTAAGTACAAAAATTGACTTTCAAGGTGTTAATAGTCGGTAGCTAGCCAGCTATTCAATGCTGAATATTTATTTAACTGTTGTGCATGTATTCAGGATCCCACATGAAAAAGGTGGTACAGGAGTCATTCCACTGAGTGTGCTGAACCCAACATTCAAAGATGCCCATGAGAGCGAATATGAGGAAATTGATTACAGCATGATGAGCTCTCGTTCTCTTCCCAGAACTGTAATAACAGCTGACCACAAAGGGGAAGAAGGCGATTATAGTTACACAACAACATCCCACGCTCCTCGCAGTCACAGATATGTACGTCCACCTGCTCCTCTCCCTCCTGTGAGCAAAAGTTCTGAAAAGTCATCCCATGTCTTCCCAAGAACTCTATCTGCACCAAATCAAGACTTATCGCATCCAGCTGCTACTGATAGTGAGGGCATTGAACTTTCTACTTGTCCTGCTTATGTTCCAACTCGATCGCTTTCCATGAGTGTGAAAAAAGAGGACATTGCACAGCCTTATGAAGTGGCTGCAATTGGAAATCCTTTGAAGGAGGAAGCTAAGGAAAAGGAAGACGAATATGAAGTCATGGCTGCTAATGTGACCGAAAATCCTTTGAAAGAGGAAGCTAAGAAAAATGAAGACGAATATGAAGTCATGGCTGCTTCAAAGGAAGAAGCTAAGAAAAAGGAAGACGAATATGAAGTCATGGCTGCTTCAAAGGAAGAAGCTAAGAAAAAGGAAGACGAATATGAAGTCATGGCTGCTTCAAAGGAAGAAGCTAAGAAAAAGGAAGACGAATATGAAGTCATGGCTGCCAGTGTGACTGTGACTGAAAATCCTTTGAAGGAGGAAGCTAAAGAAAAAGAAGATGAATATGAAATCATGGCAGCAGTATAGCATATACACAGATGGCTAGCTGTCTAATATATTTATAATATTCTTTTGCAATAATCGAATTGATAAAGTTTGTAGGGGTCTTATGAATGATGCTATAGCTACATAGCTAGCTAGTTATAATTTCCGGGTATCTCAATCTTATTCTTGTACTCCAGGCCCCAATTAAAATTACATACAGTCATGGTTCTCTCTTTAAAGATTGGCATAATTTTTATATGATTATTAGCCTGACTCTAAAGAGAAATTTGACCTCTTATTGTAAAGGGGCATTGTTTTACAAAAATATGGGCGGAGTTGTGCCTTATCCAAATTTAGGGGTGAAGTCTGTGCATCCCATTCAGGCTGGATCCAGGGGTGGGGTTGAGGGGGTTCCCAAGCTATGCCTGTAGATAAAATGATACACTATACTTGCTTAGCCATATTTTTTCTTGTATTTCTGCTCTAAAGTAGAGAGGAACATTATATGAACTAACTTTACTAATAAATGTGATTTCTGCAGCCATCATCACTAGCTAAGGTATACATGACACATCCATTTTGGCTTGCACTTTCAAGGTCACGCATTAGATAACTCAGTGCATACTAACTGAGACTTCCTTAACAATCACACCGCATACGTATGTCACTTTAAAGATATCTTTTGGAGCACTTTGGCTTTCATTTTCAAGGTCACACATTAGATAACTCAGTGCATACTAACTGTGATTTCATTCATGAACACCTGTAACCTTGCATGTGTCATTTCAGAATTTGAGTGTAATAGCAAGCTAACTACATATAGATATAACTGAGATGGTTTACCCCTTTGCCTATGCTGTCATATAATAAATTATGTGCCAAATATGTGCCATTTGGTAGCCTGCAAGTGAAGCCAACATGGATCCTCCAAATAACTTGCTCTTTCTTGCACCCTTTTCCATGGCCCAGTGTGTAGCTATGCTAGTTATGCAACCCCACCTATCTAAAAATCCTGGATCCGGCCCTGCCATTTATAAAAGGATGTGGTTTTCTTTCCTGAATTCAGGGGGTGATTTCTTCCTCACTTATCCATCCTACTCCAGAGGAGGCCTTTCCCTCTTCCTTTCCTCACAGTTTTTCCTCCTCACTCTCACTCACTCCATCAACCCTACTCCAGAAGAGGCCTTCCCCTCCTCCTTTCCTCACGGTTTCCTCCTCACTCTCACTCGAACTCACTCCATCAACCCTACTCTTCAGAGGAGGCCTCCCCCCTCCTCCCTCAGCTAGCTACATTAGCTAGATACCTCTAACTGTAAGTTACTTTGCTTATCCCTGTGTGAGGAGAAGAGAAGAGAAGAACTGGAAGTTAGTAGAATGACTGTACGTTTGAATTTCCCGCTCTTCCTTGGCGGGAACTGTGAGGCGCATGCGTAGAAGACTATTGGCACTTTTGATTCATTGGGTTGCTCTTGAATACATGCAAAGTTCGTAGGTATGAGGGCATGTAAAGCGGATAAATCATGAATATAATCAAGCTAGCGAGACTGAGGCCAACCTCCATCAAAATATAGCCCACAGTGTGTCTTTGCAGTGAACCAGAATGTTGAAAAGGCATGCAACTGCTTTTATCATGGGCATCCAGAATTGAGTAGCAGCGATATATCCCAATTTCCGTTATAAAACTATACCTTGAGATAAATAACTCAACATGCACTTCAAGAATAACTCCTAGGCCCGCCCGCGAGACTAAGCCCAAGGAATCATTCTAAGCATGCGCACAAGTGAGTGCTGTGCATGATTTATAAAGGGGTAGCTACAGAGCTAACTAGCTGCAGTATCATCTCCAAAGCACACGTAAGGATCCTACAATGCTGCTTCAAAGTCTTCTTCCACTTCTTTTGTTGCTATTCAATCAGGTATTGGAGGGATAGTGAATAGTTTGGATGGAGGGAAGAATAGCTAGCTACTGTAGCTATCTATAGCTACTATAATTGTAATGCATGGCCTAAATTTCACCGTTGTGATAATATAGCTAGTTCTACCAGTTAATAGCTAGCTAGTTGGTAGTAGCTACACAGAACATCCTGATCCATGCTATGATGGCTAGCAATCTAACTTCACTAGCAAAAAAATAAAATTAAATTAGCTAATAGGGGATGTTGCTAGTCTGGCGGCGCCAGCCCCGAGTGAAGGGAAGGGTCTGGTGACAATTACAAGCAGGCCACGTAGCTGTTTTGGAGGAATTCAGGAAATGAACTAGTGACCGCAATCATACTGCAATCTTGACTAAGTATTCTTTCATGGTACATAGCTAGCTATACCATGATCACTTTCTCCCCTTCTCCAAAGAAAGGGGCCCAACAAATAGCTCTCAGTGCAGATTCATAACCCACTTAATGATATTCATAACACATTAATGATCATTCAATCGTTTTACCTGAACTCCATAAAACGAACAATTGACATGTCTCCAGACCCTTGAGGTTAGCTATTGACAAACCGTTATCCTATCAGATTAAGCTATAGAGATTTGTGTATATAATTATATAGCTACAGTCATAAAAGTGAAACTGAATATCTATTTTGCTCTTATTTTAACTGGCTTTAGAACACAGTGGTAGGGCAATGGCTATTGGCTACCCTACAACTTTCAATAACAACAGTTCTTGTAAATTATTTTAAAATTTCAATGAAATTCTGGTTAGCTACCCATGACCTTATTCATAAGCACATGAAAACTTAGCCTTATCAGCTCATACATGGCTAGCTTCTTGCCTCCTCTAATCACCTTGCAGAATCACTTTGTGTGCTAATATTGAAACATGGTGATACCCTAGTTTGGCAGTGCCAGCCCCAAGTGCATAGCGCAATATTCCATTACCCGTAGCTAATTCTATTCTATTCCCTATAGAATAGTAATTTTTAATTGTGATACTAGCTGCAGCAACTAACAAATGAAAAAAAATTATGTATCCTCTATAGCTAGCTAGGTACTTGCTTTTAGTTTGCTACCAGCAGACTAAACACTTGTATAGTTGACAGTTACAGTTGCAGGCACTCTGCCAGAGTTAGCTATCACTACACTCATTTTTCAGTGAATTTTTGTGTATCGATTGAATGTGCATGCCATCCCATTATACTTGAGAGAGTTGTACCCATCCTATGCCCAGATCATTAGTTAGACATGACAGCACAAAATCCTACCCCTCCCCCCTCCCCCTTCCCATTTGGAAAAGAATAACAACAAAAATAAACAACAAATAAACCAATCTAGCTACATCCCTAGTTGTGGCCTTTCACCAATGTATTTTATCTTCTACATGCAGCTGCCTCCTTCATCCACTACTTTTGAACTTGAAGTGATGCTAAACCGATACACCAATGCTGAAGAGAGAGAAGGCAGAAATAGAGAGTATTGTGAAGAGGGTTGCTTAGCCTTTTTTTCTTCTGACTGTCCTTGTGATAACATCTTCACCTTCTGTCTAAGACCACTTGACACTACACAAGACAATAATAATGCCAATTATCCTCTTGGAAGATTTGTGACCGGGACCTTTGAAGATAATGACAACATTGATTTTACTCACGGAACTAATCTGATGAACTCTTTATCTAATCCATTGGTCTATCGAGGAAATCTATGGCCTGTGAGTCCTCCAGTAATACTATGAAAGTTTTGCCACAATTTATTTGGAAAGGGGAGGGGAGAGGTGGCTTACTTCTTTCTCTGACACTATAGATCAAGTATGTAGAGCAGGGAATGCATAATACTAGGGCAATGTACAACATATGAGTCACAGCGAGTGAGCAAGCAAGTATTCACTTTTGTGCTGATACTCATTTTGTGCTTCAACTCCTTAGAAGCTTTTGCTGTGAGTTTATATGTAAGTGGCAGGCAGCTGCATACATAGAAAGCTGTAATGCTTGCCTCAAAGCACTTAATTAAATAAGCAATCCTTAGATAACCCTTGTGCCTATACTGCCCAAAAGGTTGTAGAAATCAATCTTGCAATTACAATTTGAGCATGCACATACAGGGTGACCAGTGACTACACTGTACATACAGCCTGAGGCATTTTGGAGTGTAGGACCTAAATATAATTGCAGCGAGTGAGCTGAGGGAGCAAGCTGACTCTCAGGTCATGACTCATTGAAATTGTAAATATATATATATCTAGGTCTACACTCCAAAATGCTACTTTCTGACTGGTAATCAACTGAAGCAGCTAAAAAGAAAATTTATGCTGTATTATAACTTGTCTTTTTTTCCAGGGAGATTTCCAGCTTTATGTGCGTGTTACCGACAATGATTATGGTTTAAGTTCAGATGACATAGTGGATCACATCTACTTTGAGATGTCCCTCTCCCCCAGGTCTCCTGCAGTCACTAGCAACCAAACTGGCATTTTTGGGAATGGAAGACTGGAAGCTCGTTTCAGTGTCCAGTGCAATCCTAACTTCTTTGGGGAAAACTGCAACCTGACAAGTATGATGATAGATAATTATGTATATTGCATGCACCTAAATTCAGGGGGGAGAGGGGAACATGCAACTACAGTATTACCATGGCAACTACAGTATTACCATGACTTCCCCTGTCATAGATGCTTTCACCACTCGACCTGCCACTACTGCATCTCCCCCTACCCAAGCACCTCTTGCATCAGCCCCCATTATCGGAGGGGTTGTGGGGGCAATAGCTGTGATCATGGTGGGTGTGGTCCTCATTGTTCTGATTGTGGTATGTGCTAAAGGTGGTTCCAAGGCTGGTCACCAGAGGTAAGACCCTTTCTGAATGCCATAAAGCAACTGTTACTGTTATCATAGCACTCTCCACATATGTGGATAAGCAATTGTTATGCATGTAGGGATGACCCTAGTCTCACGCACCAGACATATTTTTAGAAAAAAAAAGTGCGGCTGGCTAGCGAGACTAGGATGACCCCATATCCCTACTGGCATCACTTTCAGAATAAACAGTTCATTTTCTTTACTTTTAATTGATTATACATGCAGAGAAGCTTCTTATCAAAATGGATCTAATGAGGTCCAAATGACAGCCAAAAGTGAGACTGATGTTGCATTCCCCATGACCCACAGTGCTGGTACTGAAAACCCTTACATCTCATATGCACATCCTTCCACTCCTCCACCCGATTACCAGGAGAAGGCTGTCGTTGTGCCTCCAGTAGATGAGGAGCACACCAGCAATGATTTATAACTAGCTAGCTAGTTACTTTACAGATGCAACTTTGTTATTAATCTTTAGCAGTAGTTTATTTGACTAGTTTAAACTGCTATAATTATCATCAATATGAATCATTGCTGTATAATTAGTTGATATTATAGTTATAAATGTGCAGGGGAGCACCCATGTAGCTACTCCAAGAATTAGCTAGTTGACTAACTCATAGGTTAATCACGCATACACTGAAACTGCATGCACTGTTTAGCTAGAATCTGAGGTTCTTTTCCAGGGGAGTGCAGTTGTTATTATTACAATTCTGTTATGGCCATCTCTTAGATCGAGTGGTGTTTCTGTTTTGCACTATTGACAACATGTGGAGTCACTAGCAAATATTTCTCTGCCATTTTAAAGCTACTGCATGCTGCATGGGTGCACATGAGGGGCATGGCCACAGGCGAGACACCATGGCTTGATATAGAGCTAGCAGGAAGCATCATTTCAGTATGCTAGCTATTTATTGTATACTGTAGAATGTACATCTTGGAAACAAAAAACTTTCTAAGGTAACAAGTGAGAAAAAAAAATTTCTTTGGAAATGAAAAAAAAGTTTAGGGATGACCATTGCTCAAAAAATAAGCAAACAAGCTAGGGTAGGGATATCCAGCCAACTATTTCTACACATCATACATACAGTACTGCATAATTTTGAAACTTACAGGTTCAGCTTAACTGTAATGTACATATATGTGGGGATCCTTAGACCCCATCCCTTCCTTTATCCCTGCATGATCATTGCTCAAAAAAATATGCTAACAAGGGTAGGGATGAAGGAAGGGAATAGGGTCTTTGTTATCTGGCTAAGTGTGACGTATATTATGTAGGGATTGTTGGCTGGATATACAGAACAAAGGCTTCCTTTATCCCTACCCTTGTTTGCTTACTTTTTTGAGCAATGGTCATCCCTACACTTTTTTTCATTTAAAAGAAATGTTCTTCCCTCATTTGTTGCTGGACTTTTTTCTCTCTCTCAACTAGTACGTATTCAGTAATAAGCTGAGCATGCGCGAGAGTGAGCGCGAACAGTAGTGGCTCCCGCCGCGCCTAGCGCCTAGTACAGTACAGTAGCGCCTCCGTACCGTATAGCCTTAGGCTTTGTCCGCAAACGTACGTATATGAACAAAAATGAAGTTCCTTACCCTGGTACTGTTCTTGAGATGTTGTGTCACAAGAGGGCAGGCACAAGGTATGTTCAAAAATACTATAGGGTATAGCAATTGACTAGAGCAACAGTAGCTAGAGCTAAATAACAGAGAGTGATATTGTAATTAATAGGGAGAAAGGGTAGCTATAATGAATTCAAGATAAGGGAACAAATTTAATAAATTGACTGTTGAAACATTATACAGTGGAAGATTCTATTGAACCTTTTGTCAACAGTCATTAGCTACCACTCCCCAAACAATCTTTGCAAATAAGAACAGTAGGGACATTTTCATGTTCTGGAAGCATTTAGATTTTAGATTTAGATTTAGCTTGTGGGGGGGGGGGGGGGGGGGGGTCCATATATGCCATATATGTATTTAGCATAAAAATATAAAACATATAGCTATATAAGTCCAGGTTCTAACGGTCAAAAGTGAAGTTAATTGTTCAATTCTTGTGTTCTTGATCTGATGAAGATATTGTTTATCTATGGCTACATAGCTTCATATTTTATAAATTCAGTGATCCTATTTATGATTGCTGTACATACCAAACTAGCTAAACCTGCATTCTGTTTGAATAGGGCAGCTCTGGCTTCCCCTGTTAATTCCTATGCCGCAGTGAGCTACTTTAGAAGAATATAGCTATATTATAACAGTCTGCAGTCTGCTTGGTCAATTTGATTCCTTTGCTTACTCAAAAGGATATGCCAAATTTAGTACCCAGATTGGAAGGTAGCTATAGTTAGCAAGCTAAGAAGTGTTGCAGAAATAATGCACCAAAAGGTACAAACTTTAGCAGGTAGACCATGAAGTATGGCAGAGTAATTGCATAAAGTATACAGTGGTTGACAATGATAGCTATGACACCAAAGTTTGATTGGACTTGATTATAATATTATGCTTGCTTTGGAGACACGATTAGGGGGTGCCTGGCCCTTGTGGGCATATACATACTATGAGATCAACAAATCCTTTTTTTTTTTAAATAGCTCTCAGTCCATAGCTACCCTCTCGGTGATTCATAACCCATTAATTTAATGATATTCATAGATGATTTAATGATATTCATAACACATTAGGTTTTACCTAAATTCCGTAAAATGAACAACTCTAAGTAGTACATGTCTCCAGACCCTTGCGCTATGCACTTGGGGCTGGGACTGCCATGCAAACTAGGGTGTTACCATGTTTCATCATTAGCGTGATTCTGCAGAGAGATTATAGACCCATGGAGGGCAAGAAATTGAGAGATATAAGTAGGCCTCGATAAATTATGCTAGCTTTTTCTCCCTATTATGCTATTCTCAAATTCCCATGCACAGTGCCTATTATGCTTTGAAATCTACCTATTGTGCTAAAAAATTGAACCCATTATGCTAATTATTCCTATTCACATTGTGACAAAATGAGACCCATTATACCCATTCACTGTTACAAAACTGTTAGTCTACTTTTCTATAGTTGATGTTTCAATGTAGTCTTCCAAAGAAGAAGTTTGCTGAGAATTAAAACTATTTGATAACAGTGAAAAATCATTCTTATCTACATGTATCTTGATCATAAAACATGTCGACACCCCCCTAAGGCCATAAGCTGGTTGCTAGCCATCATAGTAGGGATCTGGATGTTCTGTGTACTGGCTATTATAGCAATCATAATGGTGGAATTAAACTGCCAACTTAAAAGGCCATGCATAGCTACCTACCTACCTAGCTCTGATTTACTATCCCTCCAAATCCTTTCCTCCAGTCATACCTGATTGAATAGCAGCAGAAGAAGTGGAAGAAGACTTAGAAGTAGCATTATTCTCGTAGGATCTTTGCGTGTGGTTTGGAGACACTGCAGCTAGTTTATAGCTCAGTAGCCAGCTTTATAAATTTGAAATGCACTCCGCTGTTGCTGATGAAGGTTGCATGAGTAAAGCAATTTTGCAGGATTTATAGTTGCACGCCAATTACCACTGAGCTAGCCATAGGCTCCAATCTCTTAGTAGCTTCTATGCGAGATCCTGCATGTGACTACTTTCACTTGATAAACACAAGCTGCATCTGAAAGGCCCTCTCCTATAGGATGCTTTTCTGAGCTTGTCTAGAAGACTAACTACTGGTACTAGAACAATAGGGACATTTTCATGTCTGGAAGCTTGGACCTACATTAAGATTTAGATTTAGCTTGTTGGGGGGGGGGGGAGGGGGGTCCATTTATCATAAAAATATAAAACATATAAGTCCAGGTTCTAACGGTCAAAAGTGAATTTGTTCAATTCTTGCGTTCTTGATCTGATGAAGATATTTGGGAAATTTCATATGGTTTATCTATAGCTACATAGCTTCATATTTTGTAAATTCAGTGAACCTATTTTTGATTGCTGTACATACCAAGCTAGCTAAGATAAAAACAAGTTATCCAAGCCTGCATTCTGTTTGAATAGGGCATTCCCCTGTTCCTATGCCAATGAGCTACTTTAGAAGAATGTAGCTATATAATCAGGGGCGTCAGAAATGATGAGGCTGGTCACTTTTTGGGTACTATTACAGGCCACTACCATGCTGCTCAACACATCGTGTACTGTTAATTAATAACAGGTTATGTCATGTGTTTACACATGTATAACCTGTAGCTACCAAACAGTTTCAAGGAAGAAAATTATTCCTCTCTGATATAATCAAGCATTTCAGATGCGCAACAAGAGCTAATATCTGAGGTTTGTAAGTTAGTTCAGCTGCTCCTAGTCATGCCTGCAACCAATGCTGTCAGTGAACGGTCATTCAGTGCCCTTCGTAGGATAAAAACTTACCTGTGACACAGCATCGCCTTAACTATCTAATGACTTTACACATACACAGGGATCTCACTGACAAAATTGACTTGATAGCTACTGCAAATGAATTTATTCACCACAGAGAACTATTATTTGGAAAATTTAAAAACAGTGATATATTATTAATATTATGCTGTTATGTACTTTACTAAAATTTCCCCTCAGATTGCACCAGATTGAATCTAAGAGCCCCGAATATCCCTGGGGGGGCATGCCCCCAGACCCCCCTAGATGGCGTGCTTTGCGCGCTGCATGGTCACAAAATCCTATGCAGGGCCTCACCACTTCAATTTTGCCTCTGACGTCCCTGATATAATATCACAGTCTGCAGTCTGCTTGGTCAATTTGATTCCTTTGCTTGCTCAAAAGGATATGCCAAATTTAGTAGCCAGATTGGAAGGTAGCTATAGTTAGCAAGCCAAGAAGTGTTGCAGTAATAATGCACCAAAAGGTACAAACTTTAGCAGGTAGACCATGAAGTATGGCAGAGTAATTGCATAAAGTATACAGTGATTGACGATGATAGCTATGACACCAAAGTTTGATTATATGCTTGCTTTGTTCGGGATAAATATAACTGAGCCTAAATAGGATATATCTGCAGCTCAAAAGAGCTATAGTGCTTTGATTGTTTGTATACAGCTGCTCCCAGTACAGGACTGTACTTCACCTTGAATGGTGTTGTGTATCTCCCTGGTGACACTGTATTCATCACTGATATTGGGATTGGTCTAGTGGCTGATCCTAATCCTGGATCTTCTCTTGTGTGCAACACTTCCAATGTCAACACTCACTGCTGTAGAGGTAGAGATAATCCTAATGGACCTTCTCTGGGGGAATGGTACTTCCCTAATGGTACCATAGTCCTTCGTTTGAGTTTTAGTCCAAATGGTGACTTCACTAGGAATGGCTACACTCATCAAGTTCGTCTGAATCGCAGGAATAATGCCATGACACCACTTGGAAGCTACACCTGTGTGGTGCCTGATATGAACAATACAATGAATCACACTGCCACTATAACACTAGGTGAGTACTCATAATTATTGCTGAATGTAGCCATGTCCCTTCCACACAATGTTGGACTGGATCATGTGAGGTAGTAGATTGTCATCCCCTAGTATGACTCAAATGCATGATCTTAAGGATTATAACTACTCCTACTCCTGCCACTCTCTCTCTCCCACTACACCCACTACTCCCCCTCCTACTCACTATTTCATAATACCCTTATCTACCCTACTCATGATTTTGCTTACAGATAATATTGATGAGTGTGCCAGTGCTACCACTAACAACTGTGACTCTAATGCCATGTGTACCAACACTCCTGGGAGCTTCACCTGTACATGTAACCAAGGATACACTGGAAATGGAACCACTTGTGAAGGTATGTAGCTGTAGGTATCTAGGATTAATTCTCACTCGATCATGATGTAATGGCTTATGCATAGATATTGATGAATGTATTGATGGAGTTGATAATTGTAGCTCTGATGGTAAATGCTACAACACTCCTGGAGGATTTAACTGTGTGTGTGACCAAGGATACACTGGAAGTGGAGTAGTATGCAATGGTATACTTACATACAGACTTTTTAGTATATTATACAAAATGTCATCTCATCAGATATTGATGAGTGTGCTAATGTTACCACTGATAACTGTGACTCTAATGCTAACTGTACCAACACTCCTGGGAGCTTCATCTGTACATGTAACCAAGGATACACTGGAAATGGAACCACTTGCACAGGTACTGTCATAATTAATGGTTTGTATGTTGTCATGGTGATTGTTAATCCAATTAGATATAGATGAATGTAGTATTATTTACTGTATTAGATATTGATGAGTGTGCTAATGCTACCACTAACAACTGTGACTTTAATGCTAATTGTACCAACACTCCTGGGAGCTTCACCTGTACATGTAACCAAGGATACACTGGAAATGGAACCACTTGTGAAGGTATGTAGCTGTAGGTATCTAGGATTAATTCTCACTCGATCATGATGTAATGGCTTATGCATAGATATTGATGAATGTATTGATGGAGTTGATAATTGTAGCTCTGATGGTAAATGCTACAACACTCCTGGAGGATTTAACTGTGTGTGTGACCAAGGATACACTGGAAGTGGAGTAGTATGCAATGGTATACTTACATACAGACTTTTTAGTATATTATACAAAATGTCATCTCATCAGATATTGATGAGTGTGCTAATGTTACCACTGATAACTGTGACTCTAATGCTAACTGTACCAACACTCCTGGGAGCTTCATCTGTACATGTAACCAAGGATACACTGGAAATGGAACCACTTGCACAGGTACTGTCATAATTAATGGTTTGTATGTTGTCATGGTGATTGTTAATCCAATTAGATATAGATGAATGTAGTATTATTTACTGTATTAGATATTGATGAGTGTGCTAATGCTACCACTAACAACTGTGACTTTAATGCTAATTGTACCAACACTCCTGGGAGCTTCACCTGTACATGTAACCAAGGATACACTGGAAATGGAACTACCTGCTTAAGTAAGCATCCTAGGTGCACTCTACATACTGATAATGATAATTGTGGAATGTGTTTACAAGAAGGTCAATTTATACAAATGTAATTGTCATAATGCATGCATGGGTGTTAATTTTTTAGTGCCTCCTTCCTCGCCTACTATGCTGAGTGCTATTTCCCAGTCCACTTCCATCACCTTAACATGGAGTCAGTCTCCAGGGGATGTGGTGGACTCCTATCAAATCTCATACTCATTTACTATGAGAGGCTGTGGGACTCCAGGCAATGACGAAGCATTAGCACCTGGTTCCTCCAGAGAGTACACTCTGACAGGACTGGAGGAGAACAGTGACTTCACTATTTCCATCACTGTCATGAATGGAGCAGGGAGTAGTCCACCTGCCACCACCATTGCAAGGACTGCCATAGCAGGTAGGATACATCCATCATAATATGCAGCTAGTGCACAAGTGTCATGTACTGTACACTGCAGCTCCCTCTGCTCCTCCAAGAGATCTGATGGTCTCCTCCACCTCTCCCACTAGTATCTCCCTCTTATGGGGAGAAATTGAATGTGCTGGCAGGAATGTGGATAGGATCACTGGATACCAAATAGTCACTAGGACCACCTCTGATAATGTGATCAGAGACAGGGAAAGAGATCACAGTACTAGAATGTTCACTGCTAATCGCCTCATTTCAAGGACAAACTACACATTTGAAGTTAATGCTCACTATGATGATATCAACTTAAATAATCCATTATTTGGACCAGCAGCTGTCATAACAGGAGTCACTGCAGTACCACAAAGTAAGTCTTGTTAGTTATTTACAAGTTATGCCATCACAATCCTACAGCTGTTGGTTTCTTCCTGAGAGGTGTGTTGCACCCAAACAACAGTGTGGTGTCCCTGACTGATATAGGAAAAGGCTACAATGCTCTGCACTGTCTCACTAACCTGTCCACCTGCTGTAGAGGAGCAGATGGTGGTTCAGCAGGAGAGTGGTTCCTTCCTGAGCAGACTACAGTGGTAGATGTTGATGCTCCTAATGCAGGCACAGAGAGCTTCACTAGAAGTAGCAGTCCAAGTGCAGTCCTCCTTAATCGTAGGACTGGTGCTGTGGGGCCCACTGGACTGTTTACCTGTCAGGTGCCCGATGGGAGTGGCACTAATAGAACTCTGTACATTGGAGTGGGTGCAGGTACAGACTATACATCATGTGATATGCATGTATTATGTTAGCGTTCCCCTATTTAAATTTTAGGTGTTCCTGCCATCACTAACTTTAACTATGATCGTGCTTCGGGGACCTTGACATGTATATCTAGTGGTGGACCTGTGGACTCAGTCACTTGGATGAAGGATGGGTCACTCATCACAAGAGACAGTTCAAACTTCTCTCAGGCTCAAACCATCACTAATCCAATATTGTCTACCTACCATCACACCCTCTCCAGTTCAAACTCCTCTAACTTTGTGGGGAGCTTTACATGTACTATCAGGGATGCAGTTGGAAATAGTAACAGCAGGACCCGAGTATTCAATGGTATGGTTTATTAGTGATTTATATACTATATGACATGGTGTTACTGTCCAGGTATTGAGGTATCTAATGATCCCTTTATTGTGGGCAGTCGTGCAGTGGTCACTTGTTCCAGTGACTCTGGTATTGTTGATAGAATAGAATGGGTGTCCAGGGAGGGGGAGGTGCTGGTCTCTGGGACGTCAATACAGCAGCTCATGCATGTAGTGGACCCAGTAAGGGACAACCTCCATGGGTCAGAGTTCATATGCAATGCCACAAGAAATCAAATGGTTTTCAACCAGACACTACCACTAACTGTAAGAGGTAAGTGATGGTGTTCTCTCACTGAGTCAGTCATGTGCTATCTGATAACAGAACCTAATCATCTGACTGTTGTCATGTAGTCCCTGAAAATGTTATCTCTGCTTCAATCAGCCAATCAGGGAGACCAATGGCTGGGTCAGTGTTTGACCTGACCTGCACTGTATCTGAGGTCATTTCTGGCCTGACTAACATGCCTATTGCTGCATGGCTGGACTCGAATAACATGCCCTTGCCAGCAACTGTTTCAAGGAGTGATAATGTCTCTTCTGCTATTTTGCGGTCTAATCCACTGAGGACATCCTTACAGCAACGATACAGATGTTCAGGGAGCATTGTGTCCCCAGCTCTTACTAATCCTGTGCGAGTCACAACAGACAGTACTTTCATAATAGAGAGTATGTTTAATAGTGACTGTTTCTGCTAGTGCAGGAGTGAACTGTTGTACTATGCATCTTGCAGTCTCAACTCCTACTGTGTCCACTACTGTGCCATCTGGTCCTCTCTTTGCTGGAGGTGTGGATAATGTGACTCTTACCTGTTCTGCTATGTTGGGTGCTGGTGTGGATGATCCTGCTGTTATCCGCTACTCCTACACTTGGCTGGACAGAAATGGCAGAGAAATAGTGTCTGGGGGTCGTACCATCATCACCCCCACTACCCCCTCCACCAGCTCCTCCTCCACTCTCATCCTCTCCCCCCTCAGCACCACTGACACCAACTTCACATGCAGAGTCACACTCAGTGATGTACGAAACTTACTGAATCCCAGTGATCCCGGAGAACAAAGAACTGATGTTAATGTTCTTAGTAAGTACTAGTGTATATTGAAGTGTACATGGTACACAATGTAGTGTAGCATTACTGATAGTGAACTATGTCTGTACTATTCTCAGTTCCCAGTGCCCCTGTGGTGAGGATTGAGTCTGCTGGTGAATCCACTGCTGGAGTCAACCACATCCTCACCTGTATTGTGACCTTGGAACAAGATCTTAGGGCCCCACTCATTCTTCAGTGGACAGCACCTAATGGAAGTATCATTGGGAATGAGACTCTAGTGGATGTGACAGTGTCCAGGTCTTCCAACAACCTGTCCCTCACCTTTGCCCCCCTCCACACCAGTCATGGAGGCCAGTACTCCTGCATGGCCAGTGTCAATGTACCTGAGGCCAATGTCTTCATCAGTGGACAAGTCTCACTCAACATTACAGTTCAAAGTTGAGGATAGCCTCATCGTGTACAGAATTAATGTGTACTTTCTTTCTTCTTTCAGTCCCTACGCCTTCCCTGATCATCATTGGGTCACCTGTGGACGAGGGATTCCACACTGGCCTCCTCCTCACCCTCACTGGGAGGGCAGAGTTCAACCCTGCTGTGGACACACCCCTCACTGTGAATGGAATGTGGACTAAGATAAATCCATCCTCCAACCTCACGGCTGATTCACGTGTGAGCATTAAAGACCCTAGACAGGCTCAGGAGAGACCCACGATGGTGTATGAAACCAGCCTGACTGTGAATGTACTGGATATGGGGAGAGGAGACAGTGGAGACTATACAGTCAGACTGGACATTAGTTCACTCTCCTTCACTACAGGGACCACTGTCTCCCGCACACGCAATATTGTAGTGTTAGGTAATGATACCAGCTATGCACCTTTGAGTGTGGGTTACTCAGTATGCCATTGTATGCAGACTTTCCTCCTCAACAAGTCAGTATCTCTCCTCTGGAAGTGGGTGTGCCCACTGCTGGTGACATGTACACTCTGGAGTGCAATATCAGTCGTGCAGCTACCTTATCCAACTCCACCCTGCTGGAGGTGGTGTGGTTGGACCCCAATAATAGAACAATCTCCTCTAACTCCAACTTCACCGTCATGGGAGACACCAACACCGCAGCCACCTTCTTTATCAGTAGACTCACCTTCTCCCGCTTAAGGACCTCCCAGGGAGGAAAGTACACATGTTCCTCCAACATGACCATTCCTGGTGGAGTAGCCACTGACCATCTGGTATCCAGCACCATCAGTGTCAGAGTCATGAGTAAGTGAAGACTCTCTACCTATAATATTTCAATGTGTCACGTGACCATCCTTTCCACACAGTTGCCCCAGCTGTGCCTAATGAAGTAACCCTCGTTCCCAGTCGAGGGGACCCTCTTTATGTGGGAACTATCCTGACTCTCACCTGCACAGTGAATGTGGACAGGTCACTGGTGGACACTGACATTAACATCATGTTGAACTTTGCTAATATTACTAACTCCATGAGGATCAACGCCACAGTCTCACAGCTGAATGATTCCACATTCAGGGGAGTTGCTCAGTTCAGTTTCTTGCTGCCTTCTGATAACAGAACTGTATACCAATGTTTATCATCATTCTTGCCATCCAGTGAAACTCCATTCGTAATGATGGTCTCTAATCCACCTTCTGGTGAATACATCCCCACTATTCAAGGTACAACTGAGTGGATTTTCAAATATCTTATTGACTAATGCTTGCCTTCCTCTAGCCCTGCCACCTCCTAACATCACACTGCCTCCTGCACCAGTGACCATGGCTGGTCAGTCTCTCTCCCTCACCTGCACTACCTCAGTCATTGAGTACTTAGCAGTGGACCCTGTCCTGGAGTGGTTCTCCAATAATAGTAACCCCCTCAACACTACGAACATTACCAACAGTGGAGTGGAGTTTAGGCACACCCTAATATTCAATTACCTGCGAACCTCCCAGGGAGACCAGTACAACTGCACTGCCACTATCAATGTCCCTGGCATCTCTCCAGTGCAGAGTGTGCAACCTCTTGATATAGTAGTCCAAAGTAAATAACTAGAATACTCCTCATTGTAGTAATGTTTACAAGCTCATAAGGCCTCATGACCATGATATGAATGATTATTATTAATCCCCATCCAGTTCCCCTGCCAATGTTAAACATCTTGAGAGGGTCACATCCCATCATTGGGACTGTAGTATCCCTCCAGGCGATGGCTAGGCTCCACCCATCAGTGGACACTAGCGTGACTGTTACAGGATCATGGAGAAGACAGGATCTATCACCATTTGCTACCATCACTCACATCACTCAAGCACCACTTTACAGCACCACTCTCACCTTTGACCCTCTGAGGAATGAGAGTGCAGATGGAGGAAGTTATGTGTACACTGTTAGTGTCACTCCAGCACAAGTCACTCCCTTCATCATGAGTAGCATGGCTGATGAAAACTACACACTGACTGTGCAGCCTTATCCTGACCTAATGATAAATGACTCGCTGCGAAGTGGTGTGTGCATGCTAGATGAAGCAGCCACCTTGATGGGCAATGTCACCCTCCTCCCAAACACTGCTACTAGCCACACTCTCAGCTACACCTGGACTAACCCTGCTGGTCAACCAATAACATCCTCTGATAGTGACTATGTCATCACTGAAGGATATTTGCGTGTGGAGAACCTTGCTAATCAGAACAATATGGGAAACTTCAGTCTCAGGATCTGCCTGGATGTCCCTGCAACTGACATAGTGGGCCATTGCAGCTCCACCTCCTTCACTCTGTCCACTGATGGTTAGACCCATTAACATCACAAATAAGTCATGCACTTCATAAATTCCTGCAGTTCCTGGTCAGGTGACCGGATTGATGTGTTCCTCCTCTGGTGGCAGTGTTCTCTCCTTCAACTGGACACCTCCCTCCCTCAATGCTGATAGTGTCATTGATTTTGTAGTGGAGGTCACACAGTATGTCCAGCCCGATCCTATCGTCAAACAAGTCGTCACAACACCTCTCACTCCACCTTTCTCTGAGAATGTCCCCTTTACATCTTCAATGGCTGTTGTAGACTCAGGGGTTGGTGAGTGTACTGTACCATTAACTTTGATTCATTGTAGTGATGTATTCTTGTAATATTGCAGCAATGGGTATTCCATACAATGTATCAGTGAGGCCTCGTAACCCAGCTGGATGTGGTCTTGTCACCAATATTGTGTGTTTCACTATCGAAGGAGGTAAATAGAATTTGTATGATGCAAAAATTAATCTTTTGCTAGCCCAGATCACTGTTGAAGGAGATTATATAGAATTTTGAGTATTGTAGTTGTGGAGAAAGTTTGTGAACTTCCAATTCCCTTTATAGCTCCCACAAAATTTGCTATAGTCACTGCAGGTCACTCCATGGCACAAGATTGTACACCCCTAGCAACCACTTTTTGCTAGCCCAGATCAAGCTGTAGCCATTTATAGGCAACCATATTATTTTCATATCAGTTTTTCATCCTGATAGTACCTGCTGTTGCTCCTGGAAATGTTGCAGTAACAAGGTCAGAGAGTGACATCAGAGCTTTAATTGTTACCTGGGAACCTTTGACCCTTGTGGAGGCTAAGGGGTTCATCAATTACACAGTGTCATTGACACCAGGTGGTTCCCAGACTGGGACACTCACCAGGACAGTACCAGGGGATCAGAACAGTACCACATTTACTGATACTGATCCTACCGTGGACTACACAGTTAAAGTTGGTACTCTTACCTCTAATGGTCTTAGCAGTGGACCAGGTAGGTTCAGTTAAATAGCTACTGGTTCATACATTAACATTGCAGGTTCTATTACAGTTGTTGTGCGTGTTACTAACATCTCTCCAGCAACAAATGGACCATCCACTGGTGCAGTGGTTGGGATTGCCATAGGAGTCATTGCTGCCATAGCTGTTTCCATAGCAATAGCCACTGTTGCCATCATCTTATTCCTGCATCATAAGAATCATCGTGCCACTCTCAAGATGACAAATACCAAGTACCTAGCTAAGTCACCATTAGCTAGCTATAGCTCAAAGTTGTTATTATTAATTTCATAGGGGTGAAGGCAGTGCCACCATTCACTTGAATTATCTGAACCCTGGCCCCCCACATACTGAAGAACAGCATGATTATGAGGACCTTGAAATATACAGTGAAATCCCTCCACAGACCCCACCAGGACCAGCTGCACAGTCCTCCCTTCCAGCTGCCTCTGGTGGTGATTATGAATTCACTATCTGCCCCGCCTACGTTCCTGTTACTTCTCAAGGTCAAGGAACAGAAGAGGTGCAATATGAAGTGGTGCCCTGGATATATCGCTATGGTTCAACAAACTGAGCAAATTATATAACCTCACAGTTAGCTAAGTGTTATATATAGTTAACAACGTTACTACTGCTATATTATTATAGTGATTTTATTGTGTGTGCTCAATAAAGTCCAAACGCGCGCGCACTTACACAATCGGCGCATGCGCACATGTGAGTGCAACTTGAACCCTGTATTTCCTGTATTTCTTATTTTGTTATGCCCACTTGGGTCTTTACAATGAACTTTGACAGCCCTTTGCCGTGATTTATAAGCCCAGCTAGCTGAGCTAACTAGTAGCTGCGGTGTCTCCAAACCACACGTAAAGAGAATAATGCTGCTTCTAAGTCTTCTTCCACTTCTTCTGCTGCTATTCAATCAGGTATGACTGGAGGAAAAGATTTGGAGGGATAGTAAATCATAGCTAATAGTTAGCCAATTGGCTAGGTAGGTAGGTAGCTATGCGTGGCCTTTCACGTATAATTTCACTGCTATAATAGCCAGTACACCTATGATGGCTAGCAACCAGCTTATGGCCTTAGGGGGGATGTCGACATGTTTCATGATCAAGATAGATAAGAATGATTAGTTATAAGAGTGATCCTGCAGAGAGATTAGACCTAGGCCCATAGTGAGAAAGTTCTTTTGTGACCTTTGAAAACTTCTGGTTAGCTGACCTTATTCTAAGCACATGAACAATCATGGCTGCTAGCTCTCAGTTTCTTGGTGTGTTCTAAAGCTAGGATGCCTGCTATTAATAAAGTTGATTTAGTGCATTGAGCAGAGTAAAAACCTACGTATGACTCATTTTATAAAGATGAATAACCTTTATAGCTATAGCTAATGAATTAGCAATCAGAGCACAGGCCACAGCTGTTTGGAAAGTTTCAATAACTTGAGTGACAATGTTTCTATTGAAAGGTAGCTTTGAACCTGGCATGCATATCTTGAATCCTCACCAAATAATTGAATTTAAGATGTGGAAGTCTGCTCATTATGGACCTAGCTATACTTTGACTGCAGCTCCAAGTTTTGTTAATAATTCTGGCAAATATATCAAACTATAAGGTGACCATTTGCAGTTCGGGCAAATGATGTTGAAACAAAGTAGCTAGCTAGCTATCTAGCTATTTTGCTCTTATCACAATTTAGCTAATACTCAAAACATTTATGAATGGCTATAAAACACAAGTATCAGTTTGTTTAATAAAAATTAATGTTCCATTAATAAGTACATGTTCCAAAAACCCTCAAGAGTATACCTAAATGTAGACACGACTAGGAGGTGCCTTGGCCCTTGGGGGCATATACATGCTATGGGATCAACAAATACTTTTTTTTTTTTTTTTTTGGAAATAGCTACATACTTTGCAGAGTAACTGTCAACAGCATGAGTCACATGACCTCAAAATTTATTTTCAAAGGTTTATAGGTAGCTATTAAGTAGAGCCTAGATTGTAACTAGGAAAAAAATTTTTTGAAGTTTGTTACAGTTGGAAGAAAAGGGGCATGGCATTGTAATGTACTATTTCTGTAGGGAATAGAATAGCTGAAATAAAATTATGGATGCAATCTTGACTCAAGTATTTTTGACCGGTCTTTCATGGAAGCTACCACGATCACTAGAACCTCTTTCTCCCCCTTCTCCAGAGAAAGGGGCCCAACAAATAGCTCTCAATCCATAGCTACCCTCTTGGTGCAGATTCATAACCCATTTAATGATATTCATTGACGATTTAATAATATTCATAACACATTAATGATCATTCATTGGTTTTACCTAAATTCTGTAAAACGAACAACTCCAAGTATTACATGTCTCCAGACCCTTGCACTATGCACTTGGAGCTGGCACTGCCAAACTAGGGTGTCACTGTGTTTCATTATTAGCGTGATTCTGCAGAGAGATTAGACCCATGGAGGGCAAGAAATTGAGAGCTATAAGAGCCATGAGCTGATAAGGCTAAGTGTTCATGTCCTTTTGAATAAGGTCATGGCTAGCTAACCAGAAGTTTTCATTGATGTTCTGTTTCTTGTTATTGAAAGTGGTAGGGTAGCTATTGCTGTTTGAAAGCTAGTGATGCCTGCTGCTAATATCTCTTCTGAAAGTTGATTTAGTGCAATGAGCAGAGCACTATGAGACTAAAGAATTCTTATTATGAGACTTTACATGTATAATGTTGTGTTCTCTGGCAACTATATCAAGGTATAAGGTGATCAACATTGGGAAAATAAAAGATATCTTAAATAATTGTGATAAGAGCAAAATCAATATTCAGTTTCACTTTTATGACTGTCTGTATACACAAATCTCTATAGCTAAATCTCAGTTTGCCAATAGCTAACCTTCAATATCCTGTTACTCGTAATCCTATTCTATTCCCTACAGAAATAGTAATTTTTAATCATGATGTTATTATATACTCTGGAACTTCCAAGCTGCACCCACACAACTAACGAGTGAAAATTTTTTTTTATATTTCCTCTATAGCTGGTACTCACTTTTAGTATGCTACCAGCAGATTAAACACTTGTAGTTTATAGATACAGCTGCAGGCACTCTGCCAAAGTATTTTGAAGTAGCATGTGACCACCGGGCCCCTAACTGTGTCTCCTTAATAGGTATACTTGAGGGGGGGAGGGGGGGAGAGGAGAGCAGAGAAGTAGGATTGGATCTTGTGCTTGCTGTCACATCCCCAATTTGAGATATCATTATGACTGTAACCATAATACAAGCCATGCCTGACAGGAATAAAAGTACTGAATCATAAGCACTATAATTATGTATAATTACATGCAGCTGCCTCCTTCATCCACTACTTTTGAATTTGAAGTGATGTTGAACCATTACGTCAATGCTGAAGAGAGAGTAGGCAGCAGAGGAGACTATTGTGATGTAATTTGTGTCCCTCCATATTGTTCTTGTGATAACATCTTCACTTTCTGTCTAAGACCTCTTGGCACTACACGAGACAATAATAATAATACCAATTGTCCTCTTGGAAGATTCGTGACCGGGACCTTTTATGATAATGACAACATTAATTTTACTCGTGATCTGATGAATTCTGTATCTAATCCATTGGTCTACAGTGGTAATCTATGGCCTGTGAGTCCTGAAATAATAGTTTTGCCATGATTCAAACTATTATGTTTGTGCATTGGAGAGCTTGATGAGATGAAAACAGGGAAAGGGGGTGTGGCAGCTTGGAGAACAGGGAATGCTCTACTACCCTAGTCTATTTTGTACACTATCTAACTGCATGTTAAGTGGCCAATTTTTTTCCCCCCCAGGGAGGTTTCCAGCTCTATGTGCTTGTTGTCGATGAAGATATTATAGGTGAAGAGATAGTGGACCACATCTACTTTGAAATGTCCCTCTCCCCTGGCTCTCCTGCAGTCACTAGCATACAAACTGGCATTTTTGGGAATGGAAGACTGGAAGCTCGTTTCAGTGTCCAGTGCAGTCCTAACTTCTTTGGGAGAAACTGCAACCTGACAAGTATGATGATAGATAATTATTGCATGCACCTAAATTCAGGGGGGAGAGGAGAACATGCAACTACAGTATTACCATCACTTCCCCTGCCATAGATGCCTTCACCACTCGACCTGCCACTACTGCACCTATGACTTCCCCTGCCTTCACCACTCGACCTGCCACTACTGCATCTCCCCCTACCCAAGCACCTTTTGCATCAGTCCCCATTATTGGAGGGGTCGTGGGGGCAATAGCCGTGATCATGGTGGGTGTGGTCCTCATTGTTCTGATTGTGGTGTGTGCTAAAGGTGGTTCCAAGGCTGGTCACCAGAGGTAAATGCCATCATAGAGCAACTGTTACTCTTATCATAGCACTAGTAAGACCCTTCAGGATGCCATAAAGCAACTGTTAGCTACTGCTATCATAGCACTCTGCACATGTGGATAAGCAGCTGATAGTTACTTTACGCACGTAGGGATGACCCCATATCCCTACCAGCATCACTTTCAGAATTTACTTTTAATCAATATATATGCAGAGAAGCTTCTTATCAAAATGGATCTAACGAGGTCCAAGTGACAGTCAAGAGTGAGACTGATGTTGCATTCCCAATGACCCATAATGCTGCATATGAGACAGTACCACATCCTTCCACTCCTCCACCCGATTACCAGGAGAAGGCTGTCGTCGTGCCTCCAGTAGATGAGGAGCACACCAGCAATGATTTATAACTAGCCAGCTAATTACTTTACAGATGCAACTTTGTTATTAATTTTTAGCAGTAGTCATGACTAGTTTAAACTGCCCAGGTGGATATAATTATGGCTTTAGTATTGTATGGCTTAAGTTGATGTTATAGTTGTGAAACTGGAGATATATGTATGTGCAGGGGAGCACCCATACAGCTACTCCAAGCATTAGCTAGTTGACTAACTGATAGGTGAGCTCAGCATGACAAGTATTACAGTGAAACCTCTGACTGAATATTACTTGGGACCCATCCTTTAGTCCTTTGTAGAGAGGTTGTCCTCTTATTTTGTATAAATGTATAGATAATTATCATATGATGAAAATTGTGAGGTTCCACTGTATAACAGGCCTAAAAAATTATGACACTCATTTGGCACTTTGATTTGCACCACTTGACTAGTGGGTTTGTAGTGGGTCTTTAATAATTAAAGTGATGGAAAGATGAAAAGTGATTCTTTGAAGTCCTCCAGTTTACCATGTGACAGGTCTACAACATTGCAACCTCCATCAACCTCCCTTCTCCTGGTGCATCAGGCATGTCTGCTCCAGCAATTGAAGTGTTATTACTGATAACCTATAAAGATGTAATTTATTAATAAGTGTCATGCTTCAAGTTCTAGCTACGGCATCCGTATACAGTGGTCAGTGGCACTCTGAATAATGGGACCCAAAAAGGCTGTCCTCTTTTGGAGGTGCTGTAGCTATATCATATGATGCAGGGTCTCCCCTAGCTGTACTTTCAAACAGGGTGCTTAAGTATATTCATGAGAATATAATTCAATTAGTGTCATAGACCCAGCCCATTTTCTTTGAAGTTCTATATCCAAACAGGGTGTACGAAGCCTGCAGACAGCATAGTTACACATAGTACTGATGTTATGAATAAGAATTTATCTTGTGATAAACCATAAAAAGAATGGCCCGCCCTGGATTTAGTATACTGGGGGAAACACTGTGATATAGAAAGGTATTTTTAGACCGTCCTTTGTTGAGAGGTTTAGCTCATTTGTCCTAGTTTTTGAGTGTCCTTTATCAGAGCGGGTTCTACTGTATTAAGTAACTACATTAGACCATTCCTTCTATTTACCCTTATGCTCAATTTTCTGTAATTGTCTCCGAAATGCGTATACTGACTCAACCAATCACACGCTTCCTCCTGGGTCATTGCTTTCAGAAACTCCACCTCTCACAGATAACAATCAAACTGATACTGCCTCAGTACTATTTCTGACCAGTTTCTGCTGACTTCCTTTTCAAGTGAGAAATCAGGCTCCAGCTTCCCTTGAACAAGACCATTCACCTTTAAGTGTACATGCATGTGCATAAAATGAAAAGGTTATGGAACTCTGAAAATAGTTTAGCTATAATGTGTAACTGAACTAGCTAGCTTACTCCCATGTAACACATGGGAGTAAGCTAGCACACATCCCCAGTTTACCATGAAAATATTCTCAGTTTACCCAATGGTCATCATGAAAATAAACATCGTAGCTAGGAATGCAGCAGCCAACTCCCCTCATGTGGGGCTCTCTAGCAATGGCATACATTTAACTATGATTATTATAACAGTGAGGCTAATAGGATACATAGTATGTAGGAATGGCTCACCAATGAAAAAATATATAGTGAGTCTAACCTGGGCTTTAAAATCACTTTCTTTCATTGACTTGAGACGATCACAAAATCCCTTGATAAAGTCATCCATTCGGCTACTGGCAAAGGCAACACTGTACATATAGAAATCACACAGTCTCCTTGCATGGCTTGCATGTAGCTAATTGGTAAAGCAGATAGCTAGCTAACCTGTGCTTTTCTGTTTGAGTGATGAGTGTTAATGATATTCCCACCACTCCATGAGTATTGTGCTCCTGGCAGTAAACTTCATATCTGCAGGCATTATTTTTGAAAATTACGTATGGCCAGCCATAAACTAATACTTACTGGGAGATATGTACTTAAGCCACTTACCCTAATTGTTGTTTTGTCCTGAGAGTATCAAAGCATGGTTCATGCATGCAATTCTACAGTTTTAAAAATTGGAATTTCATAACAAGTCCAATGTAGTGTGGATGGAAGGATGGTATTCATATCATGTAATATTTCAGTTGCATAAGTACACAGTAGCTACACATACTCACTCACCACAATTAACTCAGACATCGCTTTATCTCTGTTAGCCAAGGCACAGCACTAAAATATAAGTTGTGAGAGATACATTAATTGCAATGTTCTTCATTATAACATATACTTGGTAGTAGTCGGTTAGAACGGTATTGAGACAACTAGAATCCCTATTCTTTGTACAGTAGGAGACAGCAGTGTTAGGAGGCAGCTGGACTGTCCTAGGCTGCAATAATAATAATAATAGTCACATGCTGACACGTATGATTGTCATGTGATATTATCCAGAAATTTAATGGTACTTATACCGGAGTGAAAACTGAGGGTGAGAGAAGAGGAAGGTGAAGACATTCAGTGACATACGACATCAAATTCTTAGCAGCCTAGAGGAAAATAAACAACAAAATTTTTAAAAATAAACAAACAAACAACAAATAGCTAACTAGTAAGTACTGTATACCTCTTGTGAGAGATTTCCTTGCACCAACATCTCCACAAACATGCTTTGCTTGAAGTGTTTCATGAAATCCTAAGGATTAATAATTCTACACACTTTTAACTAAGTTAGCACAGCTAGTTAGACTCATACAATAAGAGTTTGAACTGACATTGACTGCAGAGAGAGTGACGTGGTCTATGACATCCACCTTGTTGAGTGTGTTATTGAAACATTGATGCTCCAGAATCTTCAGCCGGCTCAGTCTTGAAACAAGAGATAAAGAGAAAGAAAAAATGAGATGAAATGACCTAGAGCTAGCTAGCTAGCTATACACACTTGCACAACTTCTTCGGCTTCAGTAGATAGTTATGATACCCTCTTTTGAGCTTCTCCTGTATATAAAAATATGACAGACTCATGTAGAAAATCGATTTCTCAAATAATTATGCTTTGATGAATTTGTTCCAAACTTCTGCCATGTGTGTTATACACCAAATTTCCAGACCATGACCACTAATAGTCATGAATTATGGTGAGCCAAAGTTTTAAAAGTGGCTAAAAATGAATGTGTCCAATATTTGATTTCTATATCACATGTGATAAACCATGCATGCAATGATTATTGTTCTCGGAGAAAGTTTCTATACTTTAATGGGAAAGTTTGGCCAGTCTCATTCATGGAAACAACATGTCCATTAGCCTCGTACCCAAAGGCTAGACCTATAGCCTCATACCCAGAGGCTAGACCTTGTAAAGTATTGGATCATGAAAGGGCTAGCGGGTGTGACCACATGTGCATGGAACTTGAAGTCTCACTTTGATCATTAGGAAGTCTTCTTCCATGTCAGTGATATTGAGACTAGCAAAATGATCTACTAAATTCTTGAAGAGCATCTGTAGAAGTACAAAGAAGTAATACAGGTGATAAATATTGTGCTGTCCTAATAACACTGCTGGGTAATACAATGAAACCTCCGAATAATTAACAGACACACTTGGGACCCATCCATTAGGCCACTATTTGTAGAATCCTAGTTTCCTGTCCAAGAAGACATCCACAAGTGCTGCGGGCGGGCGGTTATTATAATTATTCTATTACTGCTTCGTTGTTTGTCTCAAGAGTCCTGTCTTTATTATTCACTAGTCTCGCGGGCCGCGAGACTAGTCATTCACCACGGGCTTTCCCAAAAAGAGCTGCGTGAAGCCAAATGTGCCCGCTCTACTGCGCGCATGAGCAATGGCAGGCGCTAGGCAGTAATAATATTTTTTGATGCGGTGACATTTTCAATACGCGGGCGATGGACAGGAAACAATCATTCTATCAATAGTGGCCTTATCCGTGAAAATTTTGACGCATGCGCAAACAGTGGCTCACATTATTTTCTATCCCTTTACAATGAAATTTTGGAATTTTGGCTCCCGCCTATCTGTCCGCAAACGTACGTATGAACAAAAATGAAGTTCCTTACCCTGGTACTGTTCTTGAGATGTTGTGTCACAAGAGGGCAGGCACAAGGTATGTTCAATATACTATAGGTATGGCTAGAGCAACAGTGGCTAAAATAGCAGAGAGTGATATTGTAATTAATAGGGAGAGCAATGGGAGAAAGGGTATAATGAATTGGAACCATTTTAATAAATTGACTGTTGAAATGTTATACAGTGGAAGGTTCTATCATGTAATACCAAACCTTTTGTCAACAGTCATTAGCTACTCCCACAGTTGACACAAACAATCTTTGCAAATAAGAACAATAGGGACATTTTCATGTTCTGGAACCTTGGACCTACTTAGATTTAGCTTGTGGGGTCCATTTATGTATTTAGCATAAAAATATAAAACCTTACGGTGTTGTTCAATTCTTGTGTTTTTGATCTAATGAAATATTTGGGAAATTTCATATGGTCTATCTATAGCTACATAGCTTCATATTTTGTAAATTCAGTGATCCTATTTTGATTGCTGTACATACCAAGCTAGCTAAGATAAAAACAAGTTATCCAAGCCTGCATTCTGTTTGAATAGGGTAGCTACTGTAGCTCTGGCTTTCCCTGTTCCTATGCCAGTGAGCTACTGGAACTTTAGAAGAATATGTAGCTAGCTACAGGGTCAGACTGGAAGCTGAGAATGTTCGTATGAAATTGTGGTCCAGTTCATAATGAGAGAATTTCGCTTTGATACTTCATGTGACAATTAGTTGTTGCTACCACATGGTTAGCTTCAAAGGAGAGATATATAGCTAGCCATGAGTGGGATACACACAATTTAGAGGTCAGTGTATAATTATGCACTTTATTGGTCGAGTTGTTTGGAAGACATCAAATAAACAATGATAATTCATGGCCGGAGGCACTACTATGGCTGGTATGGCTATGGCCGTACTACTATTCAGAGTTGTTTGTTGTTGTTGTTTTTTTTGTGTGTGTGTGTGTGTGTGTGCAATTTGAATAATAACAATGACTTATAAGTTAGTACATGGCATTGCCTAGATCATATCAGAACTAATAATAACTGGAGGGCATTCCCCAGACCGATGGTAGCTATGGCCGTTACCACTACGAATGAGCTGGCTCCAGCTCTGTAATTATATCAGCGATGACCTGGTTGGGAGGGAGTGCATGACCAATAACTACTACAATAAAAATAATAAAATACTGAGCTAGCTAAAAATCATGACTTTCCTAGCCATCACAATCTGTTCACCAGACTCTCTTGTTCACTGCTTGATAGTCCAACTTACTGTAGTACTCCAGCATGCACTGCAGTAGCTATACACGAAAAATTGACTACAGATATGCTAATTCAATTTGATGAATCAAGAACTAAGATTTGTTTCCTTCTTTTTCTAATGTGGATACATTATTCAGTTCCTCCTCCTACCATTTTGACCACTTCTCCCCAGTCCACTACCATCACCTTAACTTGGAGCCAGACTCCAGGGGATGTGGTCGACTCCTACCAAATCTCATACTCGTTCACTATTAGAGGCTGTGGGACCCCAGTCAATGACGTAGCATCAGCACCTGGTTCCTCCAGAGAGTACACTCTGACAGGACTGGAGGAGAACAGTGACTTTATCATTTCCATTACAGCCATGAATGGAGCAGAGAGTAGTCCACCTGCCACCACCACTGCAAGGACTGCAATAGCAGGTGGGATACATCCATCATGATATGCAGCTAGTGCACAAGTGTCATGTACTGTACACTGTAGCTCCCTCTGCTCCTCCGGCTGATCTGATGGTCTCCTCCACCTCTCCCACTAGCATTACCATCTCATGGGGGGTAGTCCCATGTCTTGACTGGAATGTGGATAAGATCACTGAATACCAGATAGTCACTAGGACCACCTCTGATGATATGATTAGAGGAAGGGAAAGAGATCACAGTACTAGAATGTTCACTGATGATCGCCTCATTCCAAGGACAAACTACACATTTGAAGTTAATGCTCGCTATGAGGATAATCAATTAGAAAATCCATTCCATGGACCAGCAGCTGTCATAACAGGAGTCACTGCAGTACCACAAGGTAAGCCTTATTGGTGTGAATTCAGTTGTATAGCTACCATCACAATTCTGCAGCTGTTGGTTTCTTCCTGGGAGGGGGTAACTACAGCAACAACAGTGTAGTATCCCTGACTGATATAGGAGAAGGGTACAATGCTCTGTACTGTTTCACTAACCTCACCACCTGCTGTAGAGGAGCAGATGGTGGTTCAGCAGGAGAGTGGTTCCTTCCTGGGCAGACTAGTCCAATCGTTGGTGTCAATGTTCCTAATGCAGGCACAGAGAGCTTCACTAGAAGTAGAGGTCCCAGTGCAGTCCTCCTCAATCGTAGGACTAGTGCCATGGGGCCCACTGGACTGTTCACCTGTCAGGTGCCTGATGGGAGTGGCACTGATAGAACTCTGTACATTGGAGTGGGTGCAGGTACAAACTATACATCATGTGATATGCATGTAGTAGCTATAAGTTTTCTCCTTGTTAAATTTTACAGGTGTTCCTGCCATCACTGACCTTGACTATGATCGTGCTTCAAGGACCTTGACATGTATATCTAGTGGTGGACCTGTGGACTCAGTCACTTGGACGAAAAATGGGTCACTTATCACAGGAGACAGTTTAACCTTCTTTTTAACTCAGACCATCACTAACGCAACATCATCTACCTACCATCACACCCTCTCCAGTTCAAACTCCTCTAACTTTGTTGGGAGCTTTACATGTACTATCAGGGATGCAGTTGGCAATAGTAACAGCAGAACTCAGACTTTCAATGGTATGGCAATGCATGTGTTGTGCTATATGACATGGTGTTCCTGTCCAGGTATTAAAATATCTAATGATCCCTTTGTCGTCGGCAGTCGTGCAGTGGTTACTTGTTCCAGTGACTTTGGTGTTGTTGACAGAATAGAATGGATGTCCAGGGAGGGGGAGGTGCTGGTCTCTGGGACGTCAATACAGCAGCTCATGTATGTAGTGGACCCAGTAAGAGACAACCTCCATGGGTCAGAGTTCATATGCAGTGTCATAAGAAATCAAATGGTCTTCAACCAGACACTACCACTAACTGTAATGGGTAAGTGATGGTAGTGAATAGCCCTCATTCATATTGTTGTTATGTAGTTCCTGAAAATGCCATCTCTGTCACCATCAGCCGATCAGGGAGACCAGTGGCGGGGTCAGAGTTCAACCTGACCTGCATTGTATCTGAGGTCATTCCTGGCCTGACTGACATGCCTACTGCTGCATGGCTGGACTCAAATAGCATGGAGATCACACAAGATACGACTGTTTCAAGGAGTGATAATGTCTCTTCTGCTATTTTGCGGTTTAATCCACTGAGGACATCTTTACAGCAACGATACAGATGTTCAGGGAGCATTATGTCCCCAGCTCTTATCAATTCTGTGAGAGTCACAACAGACAGTACTTTCATAATAGAGAGTATGTTTAATAGTGACTGTTACTGCTAGTGCAGGAGTGAACTATTGTACTATGCATCTTGCAGTCTCAACTCCTACTGTGTCCACTTCAGTGCCAGCTGGTCCTTTCGTTGCTGGAGGTGTGGATAATGTGACTCTTAACTGTTCTGCCATGTTGGGTGCTGGTGTGGATAATTCTGCTGTTATCCGGTACAATTACACTTGGCTGGACAGAGAAGGCAGAGAAATAGTGTCTGGGGGTCGCACCATCATCACCCCCACTACCCCCTCCACCAGCTCCTCCTCCACTCTCACCCTCTCCCCCCTCAGCACCACTGACACCAACTTCACATGCAGAGTCATACTCAGTGATGCACGAAACTTACTGCGTCCCAGTGATCCTGGAGAACAAAGAACTCATGCTAATGTCCTGAGTGAGTGCACTTTGGTACAGTATAATTATCATTATTTCTAATAATAATATGTTCTTAGCTCCCAGTGCCCTCGTGGTGACGATTGAATCTATCGGTGAATCCACTGCTGGAGTCAACCACATCCTCACCTGTACTGTGACCTTGGAACAAGATCTCAGGGCCCCACTCCTGATTCAGTGGACAGCACCTAATGGAAGTATCATTGGGAATGAGACTCTAGTGGATGTGACAGTGTCCAAGTCTTCCAACAACCTGTCCCTCACCTTTGCCCCCCTCCACACCAGTCATGGAGGCCAGTACTCCTGCATGGCCAGTGTCACTGTACCTGAGGCCAATGTCTTCCTCAGTGGACAAGCCTCACTCAACACTACAGTTCAAAGTATGTGAGAACAGCCCCATCATGTACATTAATGTGAACTTTCTTCTTCAGTCCCTATGCCTTCCCTGACCATCACTGGGTCACCTGTGAACAATGGATTCCACACTGGCCTTCTCCTCACTCTCACTGGGAGGATAGAATTCAACCTTGCTGTGGACACACCCCTCACTGTGAATGGAATGTGGACTAAGACAAATCCATTCTCAGATCTCACAGCTGATTCACGTGTGAGCATTAAAGGCCCTCACCAGGTGCTAGACAGTCTCATGATGGTGTTTGAAATCTACCTCACTGTGGACACTCTGAGTATGTCTAGAGGAGATGGTGGAGACTACACCATCACACTGGACATTTCTTCACTCCCCTTCATGACAGGGACCACTGTCTCCCTCACACATGGCATTGTAGTGTTAGGTAATATCATATTCCCATTATAAAGTCAGTGGATTACTTTATCCTTTCATTTTATGCAGATTTTCCTCCTCAGCGAGTAAGTGTCTCTCCTGTGGAAGTGGGTGTGCCCACTGCTGGTGACATGCACACTCTGGAATGCAATATCAGTCGTGCAGTTACCTTATCCAACTCCACCCTGCTGGAGGTGGTGTGGTTGGACCCCAATAATAGAACAATCTCCACAAACCCCAACATCATCATTGTGGGAGACACCAGCACCACAGCCACCTTCTTCACCAGTAGACTCACCTTCTCCCGCTTAAGGACTTCCCAGGGAGGGGATTACATCTGTTCTTCCAACATGACCATTCCTGGTGGAGTAGCCACTGACCATCCAGTATCCAGCACCATCAGTATCAGAGTCATCAGTAAGTGAAGACTACCTTTATAGTGTATGTGTGTCATATGACCATCCCTTCCACATAGTTACCCCAGCTGTGTCTAACAATGTAACCCTCCTCCCCAGTCGAGGGGACCCTCTTTATGTGGGAACAACTTTGACTCTTACCTGCACAGTGACTGTGGACAGGTCACTGGTGGACACTGACATTAACATCATGTTGAACTTTACTAACATTACTAACTCCATGAGGATCAACACCACAGTCTCACAGCTGAATGACTCCACATTCAGGGGAGTTGCTCAGTTCAGTTTCTTGCTGCCTTCTGATGACAGAACTACATACCAATGTTTATCATCATTCTTACCATCCAGTGAAACTCCATTTGTAATGAGAGTCTCTAATCCATCTTCTAATCAGTACATCCCCACTATTCAAGGTACAACTGAGTGGATTTCAAATATCTTATTAACTAATGCTTGCCTTCTTCTAGCCCTGCCACCTCCTGTCATCTCACTGCCTCCTGCACCAGTGACCATGGCTGGTCAGTCTCTCTCCTTCACCTGCACTGCCTCAGTCATTGAGTACTTAGCAGTGGACCCTGTCCTGGAGTGGCTCTCCAGTAATAGCAACCCCCTCACCACTATGGACACTACCAACAGTGGGGTGGAGTTTAATCGCACCTTAATATTCAATAACCTGCGAACCTCCCAGGGAGACCAGTACAACTGCACTGCCACTATCAATATCCCTGGCATCTCTCCAGTGCAGAGTGTGCAACCTCTTGATGTAGTAGTGCAAAGTGAGTAACTAGAATATTCCTCATTATGACTTAAGATATGAATGATTATTCCATCCAGTCCCTCTGCCAATTTTAAACATCTTGAGAGGGTCACATCCCATCATTGGGACTGTAGTATCCCTCCAGGCGACGGCTAGGCTCCACCCATCAGTGGACACTAACATGACTGTTACAGGATCATGGAGAAGACAGGATTTATCACCATTCACCACCATCACTCATTTCACTCAAGCACCACTTTACAGTACCACTCTCACCTTTGACCCTCTGAGGAATGAGAGTGCAGATGGAGGAAGTTATGTGTACACTGTTAGTGTCACTCCAGCACAAGTCACTCCCTTCATCATACGTAACATGGCTAATGAAAACTACACACTGACTGTGCAGATCTATCCTGACCTGATGATAAATGACTCGCTGCAAAGTGGTGTGTGTATGGTAAATGAAGCAGCCACCTTGATGGGCAATATCACCCTCCTCCCAAACACTGCTAACCACACTCTCAGCTACACCTGGACTAACCCTGCTGGTCAACCAATAACATCCTCCAATGGTGACTATGTCGTCACTGAAGGATCTTTGCGTGTGGAGAACCTTGCTGATCAGAACAATATGGGGAACTTCAGTCTCAGGATCTGCCTGGATGTCCCTGCAACTGACATAGTGGGCCACTGCAGTTCCACCTCCTTCACTCTGTCCACTGATGGTCTAACCATTTATGTACACTATATAAGGCATACATTATTTATTGATCATTCATGCAGTTCCTGGTCAGGTGACAGGATTGATGTGTTCCTCCTCTGGTGGCAGTGTTCTCTCCTTCAACTGGGCACCTCCCTCCCTCAATGCTGATAATGTCATTGATTATGTAGTGGAGGTCACACAGTATGTCCAGCCCGATCCTATCGTCAAACAAGTCATCACAATACCTCTCACTCCACCTTTTTCTGAGAATGTCCCCTTTACATCTCCAATGGCTGTTGTAGACTCAGGGGTTGGTGAGTGTACAGTGCCATTAACTTTGATTCATTGTAGTGATGTATTCTTTTCATATTGCAGCAATGGGTATTCCATATAATGTATCAGTGAGGCCTCGTAACCCAGCTGGATGCGGTCTCATCACTAATAAAGTGTGTTTCACTATTGAAGGAGGTAAATAGAATTCATATGATGCAAGAATTAATTTTTTGCTAGCCCAGATCACTGTTGAAGGAGGTAGAATTTTGAGTATTGTAGTTGTGGAGAAAGTTTGTGAATTTCCAATTCCCTTTATAGCTACTGCAAAATTTGCTATAGTCACTGCAGGTCACTCCATGGCAGCTAAATGGTCAAGATTGTACACCCCAAGCAACCACTTTTGCTAGCCCAGATCAAGCTGTAGATTCCATATCATTTTCATATCAGTTTTTCATCCTGATAGTACCTGCTGTTGCTCCTGGAAATGTTGCAGTAACAAGGTCAGAGAGTGATATCAGAGCTTTAATTGTTACCTGGGAACCTTTGACCCTTGTGGAGGCTAAGGGGTTCATCAATTACACAGTGACATTGACACCAGGTGGTTCCCAGAAGAGACAGACTGGGGCACTCACCAGGACAGTACCAGGGGATCAGAACAGTGCCACATTTACTGATACTGATCCTACTGTGGACTACACAGTTAAAGTTGGCACTCTTACCTCTAATGGTCTTAGCAGTGGACCAGGTAGGTTCAGTTAACTGCTGGTTCATACATAACATTGTAGGTTCTATTACAGTTGCTGTGCGTGTTACTAACATCTCTCCAGCAACAAATGGACCATCCACTGGTGCAGTGGTTGGGATTGCCATAGGAGTCATTGCTGCCATAGCTGTTGCCATAGCAATAGCCACTGTTGCCATCATCTTATTCCTACATCATAAGAATCATCGTGCCACTCTCAAGATGACAAATACCAAGTAGCTAAGTCACCACTAGCTATAGCTCAAAAATTATTATTATTAATTTTATAGGGGTGAAGGCAGTGCCACCATTCACTTGAATTATCTGAACCCTGGCCCCCCACATACTGAAGAACAGCATGATTACGAGGACCTTGAAATATGCAGTGAAATCCCTCCACAGACCCCACCAGGACCAGCTGCACAGTCCTCCCTTCCAGCTATAAATTTACCACCTGCCCCACCTATGTTCCTGTTACAAGGAACAGAAGAGGTGCAGTATGAAGTGGTGCCCTGGGTATGCCTCTATGGTTCAACAAACTCAGTTAGCTAAGTGTTTTATAGTTAACAATGTTACTACTGCTATAATTTTATGTGTGCTCATTAAATTGAATATTAATTGGCCCAGTCCAAACGCGCGCGCACTTACACAAGGAATCGGAGCATGCGCACACGTGAGTGCTGTGATTTATAAAGGCTTAGTACTGTAACTAGCTGCGGTGTCTTCAAACCACACGCAAAGATCCTACGAGAATAATGCTGCTTCCAAGTCTTCTTCCACTTCTTCTGCTGCTATTCAATCAGGTATGACTGGAGGAAAAGATTTGGAGGGATAGTAAATCATAACTAATAGCCAATTAGCTAGGTGGGTAGCTATAAGAAAGTTCTTTTGTGACCTTTAAAAAAACTTCTGGTTAGCTGGCCTTATTCAAAAGCACATGAACAATCATGTAGCTCTCAGTTTCTTGGTGTGTTCTAAAGCTAGGATGCCTGCTGCTAATAAAGTTGATTTAGTGCATATGAGCAGAGTAAAAACCTACCTACAAAATACATATGACTCAAGATGAATAACCTTTAGCTATGTAGCTAATGAATTAACACAGACCACAGCTGTTTGGAAGATTTGAATAACTTGAGTGACAATGTTTCTATTGCTTTGAACCTGGCATGCATATCTTGAATCCTCGCAAGAGTGCACCCAATAATTGAATCTAAGATGTGGAGTCTGTTTATCATGGACCTGCACTTTGACTGCAGCTCCAAGTCTGTGTTCTCTGGAAAATATATCAAAGTATAAGGTGACCATTTGCAGTTCGGGCAAATGATGTTGAAACAGAGTAGCTAGCTATCTAGCTATTTTGCTCTTATCACAATTTAGCTAATACTCAAACGTTTATGAATGGCTATAAAACACAAGTATCAGTTTGTTTAATAAAAATTAATGTTCCATTAATAAATACATGTTCCAAAAGCCCCCGTACAACCCTCAAGAGTATACCTAAATGGAGACACAATTAGGGGGTGCCTTGGCCCTTGGGGGCATATACATGCTATGGGATCAAAAAATCCTTTCTTTTCTTTTTTTCCTTTTTTTTTTTTTTTTTTTTTTGGAAATCTTTGCAGAGTAACTATATCAGCAGCATGAGTCGTATGACCTCAAAATTTCTTTTCAAAGGTTTATAGGTAGCTATTAAGTATATAGAGCCTAGATTGTAACTAGTTGAAGTTGCTACAGTTGGAATCAAAGAAACGGGGCATGGCATTGTAAAGTAGCTACTATTTCTGTTAGTCAGGTTGCTTAGTGAAATAATCGTTACCGGGCGGACAAAAGTGCCATTTTTTGCACAAGAGTTCATTTTGTGATACTAAACTATATTAGCCTAGGAGCCCCCGACAAATTCTTAGCGTACTCGCAGAATAATAAAATGGCCGCCATATTCAGCAATTATCTTGTGATAAATGACTGAAAATTGCATTATTATTCACAATAGCAGTTACAAAGTGGAAAATATTCCTAGCGCACTCGCAGAATAACAAAATGGCCGCCATATTCGGCAATTATAAGATAAATCACTGCAAATTGCATACAAAGTGAAGATTATAGTAGGCTATTGCAGTCACTTTTACATGAAGATCCCTTACTAGGCTAGGAGCTAACTTCAACAATAATTTAGCACTTATGGTTAAGAACAAATGGCTGCGCGAGAAAAAATAACTGATGCAAAATTAGTTTAGTGTAAACAGAGTCATTACATTTGCATTGGCAAAGTGATGAGCATTGAAGATTAGCTTTAGCACATTTGCATCTGGTATAATCTCCTTTGCATGAACATTTTACGAGTTCGCTGCATGCTCTGGAAACTTCTGTGATTGTAATCCACACTGGGATCCAAGGCCCTGATGTTGACTCCTTGGTCTACGAGAATTCATGTGGTGAAGAAATAACTGGCTGTGTTTGCATGCAGGTGGTCCAGATTCCAGCTTGGACAGTGCATGCTGAGTACGAGTGTGCTGAAGTAGTGCATCTTGTGTGGGTGGTATTCTGTCAATTGATCTACTCTCTCGACAGAAAAGTTCTTCTCTCGCTTGATTGACTGAGCTCAAAGGACTGCATATATAATGACAGTTAGCCTATCAATTCTCTGAAAATGAAGACATTCTACACTCAGATGCTCAAAAGCATGACTGGCAAGGTGTACGAATGTGTCTGTGACAGCTTCATAGATCTGCCAAGCTTGCCAAGCAGTCTTCTTTCCCTTAAAGGCTGAAGCAGTGTCACAGTCAGTCAATGCATGAAACACTGGTAGACTTTGGGATCTTGGCTCTCCTAGGGTGGAACAGACGATGTTTATGGAATAGAAGCAGTAGTTCTTCCCCATCCCAAAGGCAACCCATGCAGATGTCTGCTTGAGGTTGAATTGCAGTAAGGTCATAGAATGCGCCAATAAGGATTGTTACCACATCAGTGTCTACTGTGTACAATGACCCTGGTATCAGCTTCTTCATGGTTGCAATCTAGCATTGGATTGCTTGAGCCTATGCACACAACAGACTTCCCCGATGTGATATACAGAAACTTGCTTGGTGGAAAAGCGTATTCAGCAACCTTGACTGTAAGAAAGGTAAACAGTATTCTTCGAGTCATGAAGGAATCCTTCCAGTTACCAGGGAGCGTAGTTGAGCCAGACACTTTTCTTCACACACCCTTCCCCTCTTGTTCCTGGTGGACTCCTTTAAACTGTCTACAATGTATGTATCCCCAATCATGTAGTATTCCCTAGCTGCTTCATTAAGTAAGGCATGAACACCTTATCTGCATACTCATCAGAGAGTGTGGTAGCACTCTCTATGTAGGGTTAGTAAGGAATGGGCATGAACAATACAAACTGGACTCTCTGTATCTATTCTTGCTACAGGCTCAACTAAACTTCTTACATCTAGAAAACAATGCAGCTATGTCCGCTCAAACTCCTCCAGAACAGCGTCAACAATCAGCACCAGCTGCCGTCTAAATCTAAAATTTTTATGATTCGTTCATCATCATCATCATCATCATCATCAGATTTTCTTTGATGGCTGTAACTCCATGATCCTTTCACATACGACAATCAAATTCATATCAACTTGTGCAGTTATAATCACACAATGTGCTTTTACCATCGTTATTCACACAGTTTCCTCTAAAATAATCAGTCATATCGAACGACTTTTCATTACAAATGATACTATGTCAGCCATTTTGAAATTAATGACGTCATTTATGACACACGAGCGTCTGTCATGATCACATGCATGTATGCGTGTGCCAACCAGTACCTAGCTAGCTAGCCACTCTAAATAAAAATGAATAGAGAAAAGGTCATATAAAAAGTAAACAAACAAGTGAAAGGGAAAATATTTAAAAAGGCCATGTAGGGTTAGTCTGTACTTTTACCTATAGCAGTTTCTGTGAACAAACATCAAATTATGCTGCCTTCAATAATAATCCCTACATCACTGCCTAAACCAAGCAGAACTTTACACTGACATGAACAATAAAGCAGCTTGGTGGGAGGCAGTGATGTAGAAGGCAGCATAATTTTGATGTTTGTTCACAGAAACTGCTAGCTATAGGTAAAAGTACAGGCTAACCCTACATGGCCTTTTTATTTAGCATAAATTTTTTCCTTTCACTTATTGAAAGTAGTAACCCCAGAGGTTGGCAAGCTGTGGACGATAACAGGACCATCAAGCACCATGCAGTCAAACATAGCAGGTGGCTCATTCTCTACAGATTGCTCAATACATTGCAGTAATTCAGACTTAGCACTTGGCAAATTGAGCTTACCCAGCTCCGAGAGAGATGGTGGGAACGATTGGATCTCATGAGCGAAAAATTCACTTTCAAAAAGCCACAATCCACAAGAAGAAAAACTTCTATTTACTGAGCACATGGGATTTAGAATTCTATTCAGTGCATACCTTATTAAAGAAATTGTTTTGAGCAAGGTAGACCTCTGTTTGTTCGATCAGGCAAGGAATCCGCATACTCATCAAATCCACATGCATGTACTTGATGCAGAAAAAGTACAATTACAGCACTATCCGAGACCTTGCATTCAAAAGCTGAAGAGGTAGTTCTATTAGCTAATGATTAACAAATGAATGCTAATATCACTTGTGCACTCATGCAGCAGCGAAAAAAAAAAACACACATTAATAAGCCACAAAATAGTAATTTTGAAGGATAAATAGCGGCCATTTTGTTGTGCGGCGAAAAATTTTGAACATCCAAGAATAATTATAATGCTAATGCACCACTTTTACCTCATGTGTAGAAAAATAGGTATTTATATACTATTTGATGATAATAAGCCCACAAAAATAGTATTGCGTCAATTAAATGGCGGCCATTTTGTTCTGGGGCGTGAATTCATGAGGGCTCCTAGGCTAATATTGATTAGTATGATGAAAGCAAGCTGCTGACAAATTTTGGCGCTTTTGTCCGCTTCGTAACAATTTCATGAAAATTTGCCTCTAAGCAACCTGACTATGTAGGGAATAGAATAGCTGAAATAAAATTATGGATACACTCGAGTATTTTCATGGTAGCTACCACGATCACTAGAACCTCTTTCTCCCCCTTCTCCAGAGAAAGGGGCCCAATAAATAGCTCTCAATCCATAGCTACCCTCTCGGTGCAGATTCATAACACATTTAATGATATTCATAGACAATTTAATGATATTCATAACACATTAATTTGTTTTACCTAAATTCTGTAAAACGAACAACTCCAAGTATTACATGTCTCCAGACCCTTGCACTATGCACTTGGGGCTGGCACTGCCAAATTAGGGTGTCACTGTGTTTCAATATTAGCGTGATTCTGCAGAGAGATTAGACCCATGGAGGGCAAGCTATTAGAGCCATGAGCTGATAAGGCTAAGTGTTCATGTCCTTTTGAATAAGCTAGGTCATGGGTAGCTAACCAGAAGTTTTCATTGATGTTCTGTTTCTTGTTATTGAAAATGGTAGGGTAGCCATTGCTGTTAATGTTTTAAAGTTAGTGATGCCTGCTGCTAATATCTCTTCTGAAAGTTGATTTAGTACAATGAGCAGAGCACTATGAAACTTATTATGAGACCAATGTTAATAATTCTGTGTTATCTGGCAACTATATCAAGATCAGCATTGAATAAATCGTGATAAGAGCAAAATAAATATTCAGTTTCACTTTTATGAATATCTGTATATGCACATATCTCTATAGTTAAATCTGACAGTTTGTCAATAGCTAACCTTCAATCTCCCATTACCTGTAATCCTATTCTATTCCCTATAGAAATAGTAATTTTTAATCATGATGCTACTATATACTCTGGAACTTCCAAGCTGCAAGCACACAACTAACAAATGAAAATTTTTTTAATGTTTCCTCTATAGCTGGTAGCTACTCACTTTTAGTATGCTACCAGCAGACTAAACACTTGTAGTTTATAGATACAGCTGCAGGCACTCTGCCAAAATATTTTGAAGTAGCATGTGACCACCGGGCCCCTTAACTGTGTCTCCTTAATAGTATACTTGAGGGGGGGGGGGGGGGGGGGAGGGGGGAGGGGAGATAGAGGAGTAGGATTGGATCTTGTGGTTGCTGTCACATCTCCAATTTGAGAGTTTAGTATCATTATGACTGTAACCATAATAGCTACAAGCCATGCCTGACAGGAATAAAAGTACTGAATCATAAGCACTTTAATTATGAAGTTGACAGCTTGTCACAGATTTTCCGAAAAAGTGTTGCTACCTGGTGAATGAAAATCTAAGCTATACACCTTTCATACTGAGTGGTTGTGATAGGCAGAGGAAGATGATGTGTGTATTGTTAGGCACAAACTTATACACTTTAAATCCAAAGTCACAAGCATACAGCACACCAAGCAGGAATCACATGATACAATGGTGATAATCATAAGCTTTTCTCACACTAGCTAATTAGTAATTACATGATATAGGATCAGTCAGTCATACCACAATGTGAAGGTTGGTGAGTGGGGGAAGGGCTTGAATCTTATGTACCTATAGCTAATAGTTCTACTGTTAACTACATGATGAATTATGTAAGTCCAGTGATAAATACACATAGCTACAAGTTGTCCAAAGATTAGCATTGTACTGTAATACTATTAGCTACTACACTCATTTTTCAGTGAAATTTTGTGTATCGATTGAATGTGCACACCATCCCATTAGGGTTGTACCATCCTATGCCCATATCATTAGTTAGATGTGACAGCACAAGGTCCTACCCCTCCCCCTTCCCATTTGAAAATAAACAAACATACAAATAAACAAACAAACAAACAAACAAAACAACCAAAAAATAAACAAAAAAATAAACCATTATCTAGCTACATCCCTAGTTGTGGCCTTTCACCAATGTATTTTATCTTCTACATGCAGCTGCCTCCTTCATCCACTACTTTTGAACTTGAAGTGATGCTAAACCGATACACCAATGCTGAAGAGAGAGAAGGCAGAAATAGAGACCATTGTGAAGGAGATGAAAATGGTTGCTCTCTAACGGCCACATTAATTTTGGACTGTCCTTGTGATAACATCTTCACCTTCTGTCTAAGACCACTTGGCACTACACAAGACAATAATAATGCCAATTGTCCTCTTGGAAGATTTGTGACCGGGTCCTTTGAAGATAATGACAACATTGATTTTACTCATGGAACTAATCTGATGAACTCTTTATCTAATCCATTGGTCTATCGAGGAAATCTATGGCCTGTGAGTCCTCCAGTAATACTATGAAAGTTTTGCCACAATTTATTTGGAAAGGGGAGGGGGGAGGTGGCTTACTTCTTTCTCTGACACTAGATCGAGTATGTAGAGCAGGAATGCACAATGTACAACATTTGAGTCACAGCGAGTGAGTAAGCAAGTATTTACTTTTGTGCTGATATTCATTTAACTCCTTAGAAGATTTTGCTGTGATTTATATGTAAGTGGCAGGCAGCTTCATAAATAGAAAGCTGTAATGCTTACCTCAAAGCACTTAGATAAGTCTAGTGCCTACAATCTGCTTAGATAACCCTTGTGCCTGCTGCCCAAAAAGCTGTAGCTAGAATTCAAATCTTGCAATTACAACTTGAGCATGTGCATAAAGGGTGACCACACCGACATGTATACACATATGCCTGGACCGCTTATTTTGTAATCATCTGAAGCAGCTAATGAAAATCTTTTATGCTATAATAACTGCCTCTTTATTTATTTATTTATTTATTTTTCCAGGGAGATTTCCAGCTTTATGTGCGTGTTACTGACAATGATTATGGTTTAAGTTCAGATGACATTGTTGATCACATCTACTTTGAGATGTCCCTCTCCCCCGGGTCTCCTGCAGTCACTAGCAACCAAACTGGCATTTTTGGAAATGGAAGACTGGAAGCTCGTTTCAGTGTCCAGTGCAGTCCTAACTTCTTTGGGGAAAACTGCAACCTGACAAGTATGATGATAGATAATTATTGCATGCACCTATATTCAGGGGGGAGAGGGGAACATGCAACTACAATATTACCATGGCAACTACAGTATTACCATGACTTCCCCTGCCATAGATGCCTTCACCACTCCACCTGCAACTACTGCACCTATGACTTCCCCTGCCTTCACCACTCCACCCGCCACTACTGCCACCACTGCACCTATGACTTCCCCTGCCTTCACCACTCGACCTGTCACTACTGCATCTCCCCCTACCCAAGCACCTCTTGCATCAGCCCCCATTATCGGAGGGGTCGTGGGGGCAATAGCTGTGATCGTGGTGGGTGTGATCCTCATTGTTCTGATTGTGGTGTGTGCTAAAGGTGGTTCCAAGGCTGGTCACCAGAGGTAAGATCCTTTCAGAATGCCATATAGAGCAACTGTTACTATTATCAATGCCATAAAGCAACCGTTACTGTTATCATAGCACTAGTAAGACCCTTTCAGAATGCCATGAAGCAATTGTTACTGCTATCATAGCACTCTCCACATATGTGGATAAGCAACTGTCATGCATGTAGGGATGACCCCATATCCCTACTGGCATCACTTTCAGAATAAACAGTTTATTTCCTTTACTTGTAATTGATTATACATGCAGGGAAGCTTCTTATCAAAATGGATCTAACGAGGTCCAAATGACAGCCAAAAGTGAGACTGATGTTGCATTCCCCATGACCCACAGTGCTGGCATTGAAAACCCTTACATCTCGTATGAGACAGTACCACATCCTTCCACTCCTCCACCCGATTACCAGGAGAAAGCTGTCGTTGTGCCTCCAGTAGATGAGGAGCATGCCAGTAATGATTTATAACTAGCTAGTTACTTTACAGATACAGCATTATTTAAGCAGTAGTTTATATGACTAGTTTAAACTGCTATAATAATCATTGCTGCATAATTAGTTGTTATAGTTGTGAAACTGAAGATTATGTATGCGCTGATAGGGTAATCATACACTGAAACTGCATGCTCTGTTTAGCTAGAATCTGAGGTTCTTTTCCAGGGGGGTATGGCCATCTCTTAGAGCGGCAATAGCATGTGGAGTCACTAGCAAATATTTCTCCGCCATTTTAAAGCTACTGCATGCTGCATGGGTGCACATGAGGGGCACAGCCACAGGCGAGATAGCTTGATATGGAGCTAGCAGGAAGCATCATTTCAGCAGGCTAGCTATTTATTTTGAATAGAAAAAAGTTTAGGGATGACCATTGCTCAAAAAATAAGCAAACAAGCTAGGGTAGGGATATCCAGTCAACAATCTCTACATATCATACATACAGTAAGGTAAAGCGGGGCTATTTCGAACGGCGGGTAATTCCGTATTGTTCAAATATTTCTGAAACTACTCAGGCTTCTGAGCTCAATGTTGGAGGATATAATCTACCATAATAGTAGAATATACCTTTCAAAATAGAGCTCATAGGCTCGAGGAGTTTTGAAAATATTTGACCCTACGGAATAGCCCCACCGTTCGAAATAGCCCCGCTTTACCTTACTGCATTATATTATTTGAAACTTATGGCTTCGGCTTAACTGTAACGTATATGTAGGGATCCTTGATATACAGAACATAGACCCCATTCCCTTCCTTTATCCCTGCATGACCATTAAAGTAAGCTAACAAGGGTAGGGATGAAGAAGGGAATGGGGTCTTTGTTCTGTATATCCAGCCAATAATACATGCACATTATATCTGGCTAAGTGTGACATAGATCTATGTAGGGATTGTTGGCTGGATATACAGAACAAAGGCCTTTATCCCCGATTTGTTTGCTTACTTTTTTGAGCAATGGTCATCCCTACACTTTTTTTCATTTCAAAGAAATGTTTTTCCCCTCACTTGTTCCTCTCTCTCTCTCTTAGAATAGCTAGTACGTATAAATAAATGCAGGAGTTCATCTATGTAAATACAGGGACAGATGGAAGAAATTCAGCTACTGAAGAGCTAGTTAGTGACTGTCAAGTAATAAGCTACTTGAAGAGCTAGCCAGTGACTGTTTTAGTATAGTTCTAACCTATTAGCATCCCATTCACGATCCGGTGGCTCGAAGTTGAGCATGCGCGCGAGCGCGAGCGTGAAAATTTTGGCGCATGCGCGAACAGTGGCTCCCGCCTCCGCATAGCTTCTGTCCGCAAACGTACATGTACAAAAATGAAGCTCCTTATACTGGTACTGCTCTTGAGATGTGTCACAAGAGGGCAGGCACAAGGTATGTTCAATATACTATAGGTTTATTATAGGTATACCTAACAAACAATTGACTAGAGCAACAGTGGCTAAATAGCAGAGAGTGATATTGTAATTAATAGGGGGAGCAATGGAGAAAGGGTATAATGAATTCAAGATAAAGGAACAAATTTAATAAATTGACTGTTGAAACGTTATACAGTGGAAGGTTAATGTGTAATACCAAACCTTTTGTCAACAGTCATTAACTACCACTCCCACAGTTGACACAAACAATCTTTGCAAATAAGAACAATAGGGACATTTTCATGTTCTGGAAGCTTGGACCTACATTTAGATTTAGCTTGTGGGGTCCATTTATGTATTTAGCATATATAGTCCAGAACGGTCAAAGTAAAGTTGTTCAACTCTTGTGTTATTGATGATGAAAATATTTGGGAAATTTCATATCACTCCTACATATTCTTCTAAAGTTCCAGTAGCTCACTGGCATAGGAACAGGGGAAGCCAGAGCTTCCCTATTCAAACAGAATGTAGGATTGGATAACTTGTTTTTATCTTAGCTAGCTTGGTACGTACAGCAATCAAAAATAGGATCACTGAATTTATAAAATATGAAGCTATGTAGCTATAGATAAACCACTGGTCAGACTGGAAGCTGAGAATATTTGTATGAAATTGCATAATTTAGAGAATTTTGCTTTTATTTGAACTTTGAACTTTCATGTGACAGTAAAATTAGTAGCCTCGTCCCCCCAGGCCCTCTTTTTAGTTATGAATGTGGAGGGCCGGCCTGGTACGCGAAGTCACGGAGGGATAGAACTGGGGTAGAACCGTCTTAATTGGGCGTGGGCAGTGCACGAATATGACCAGGATCGACCTAAAGGCACCGGGTGTTCAGAAGAACTTCTGCTGTTTCTCTACAACAAAAAGACCAATTCGCTATGGCTATACAACCAAGGACTTACTAAAACTCGTGAAGAATTCTGAGGCCGATCTATTTATAATCCAGCTGAGCCTAAAATCTAGACTACTCGATAGCTTTACTATCTAGATGATAGGCAGCTCCGATACTATCTGCTGCTAGGCTAGCAAAGCGTAGCAAAACTCGAATTCAGTGGCAGCTCAATGGCTCAACGCCTCTTGGCCAGGCCATGTGCTAGTGCGTGGTCGTAGCACCGATTCGTCATGGTGACGTATGCGATGGGAATGCGTTTCCTTGGACACACCCACGCTATGGGGTTTCTATGGTTAGGTTCAAAGGTGAGATATATAGCATGGGATACACACAATGTCATGTTTAAAAGTCAGTGTATAATTATGGTGGAAGACATCAAACAATGAGTGATAGCCTCATGGGCATGGGTTGGGAGGGAGTGCATGACCAATAACTACCATAATATACTGAAAATCATGACTTTCCTAACCATCATAATCTGTCCACCAGACTCTCTTGTTCGCCGCTTGATAGTTTGATTGTTAAATGGCCAACCTACTGTACTCCAGCATGCACTGCAGTAGCTACACAGAAAATGAATAGTAAACAGATTAGCAAATCAGCTTAATATTTACCTTGTTATTGGAGTGTAGCTAAGTGGATCATTCTACTTTAAGGTATTGAAGAGCTGCAGTCTTTCTTCGGAAGTATATTAACTCATGACTGCTACTAGTAGTTAAATCATGCAGTGCCAGATTTGAGGCTACAACTTCACAGCTATACTACTAATTCAATTTGATGAATCAACTACATTTAAGTGATATTTGTCTCCTTTTTCTAATATGGATACATTATAATAGAGCATGGTAACCAGGTTGTTGTCATTATTTTATTATTCAGTTCCTCCTCCTACCATTCTGACCAGTTCTCCTCAGTCCACTTCTATCACCTTAACATGGAGCCAGTCTCCAGGGGATGTGGTCGACTCCTACCAAATCTCATACTCATTCACTATTAGAGGCTGTGGGATCCTAGTCAATCATGTAGCATCAGCACCTGGTTCCTCCAGAGAGTACACTCTGACAGGATTGGAGGAGAACAGCGACTTTACCATTTCCATCACAGCCATGAATGGAGCAGGGAGTAGTCCACCTGCCACCACCACTGCAAGGACTGCAATAGCAGGTAGGATACATCCATCTAGCCTCGAACCCAGCCTCTTTTTCCTCTTTTTTTTGAAAGAGAGGCTGGGTTCGAGGCTAACATCCATCATGATATGCAGCTAGTGCATAAGTGTCATGTACTGTACACTGCAGCTCCTTCTGCTCCACCGGTTGATCTGATGGTACTGGTTTCCTCCACCTCTCCCACTAACATCTCCCTCTTATGGGAGGAAGTTGAATGTGCTGACAGGAATGTGGATGGGATCACTGGATACCAAATAGTCACTAGGACCACCTCTGATAATGTGATCAGAGACAGGGAAAGAGATCACAGTACTAGAATGTTCACTGCTAATCACCTCATTCCAAGGACAAACTACACATTTGAAGTTAATGCTCGCTATGATGATATCAACTTAAATAATCCATTATTTGGACCAGCAGCTGTAATAACAGGAGTCACTGCAGTACCACAAGGTAAGTCTTGCTGTGTAAATTGCTTACTAAGATATCATATTATGCACAATCCTACAGCTGTTGGTTTCTTCCTGGAAGGTGCGTTGTACCCCAACAACAGTGTGGTGTCCCTGACTGATATAGGAGAAGGCTACAATGCTCTGCACTGTCTCACTGACCTCGCCACCTGCTGTAGAGGAGCAGATGGTGGTTCAGCAGGAGAGTGGTTCCTTCCTGGACAGACTAGTCCAGTGATCAGTATCAATGCTCCTAATGCAGGCACAGAGAGCTTCACTAGAAGTAGAGGTCCCAGTGCAGTCCTCCTCAATTGTAGGACTGGTACTGTGGGGCACACTGGACTGTACACCTGTCAGGTGCCTGATGGGAGTGGCATGGAGAGAACTCTGTACATTGGAGTGGGTGCAGGTACAGACTATACATCATGTGATATGCCATGTAGTATTAACCTTACATTTACAGGTGTTCCTGTCATCACTGACCTTGACTATGATCATGCTTCGGGGACCTTGACATGTATATCTAGTGATGGACCTGTGGACTCAGTAACTTGGACAAAGGATGGGTCACTCATCACAGGAGACAGTTCAACCTTCTTTCTAACTCAGACCATCACTAATGCAATATCATCTACCTACCATCACACCCTCTCCAGTTCAAACTCCTCTAACTTTGTGGGGAGCTTTACATGTACTATCAGGGATGCAGTTGGCAATAGTAACAGCAGAACTTGGACTTCCAATGGTATGGCAATGCATGTGTTGTGCTATATGATATGGTGTTCCTGTCCAGGTATTGAAATATCTAATGATCCCTTTGTCGTCGGCAGTCGTGCAGTGGTCACTTGTTCCAGTGACTCTGGTGTCGTTGACAGAATAGAATGGGTGTCCAGGGAGGGGGAGGTGCTGGTCTCTGGGACGTCAATACAGCAGCTCATGTATGTAGTGGACCCAGTAAGGGACAACCTCCATGGGTCAGAGTTCATATGCAGTGTCATAAGAAATCAAATGGTCTTCAATCAGACACTACCACTAACTGTAATGGGTAAGTGATGGTAGTGAATAGCCCTCATTCATATTGTTGTTATGTAGTTCATGAAAACGCCATCTCTGTCACCATCAGCCAATCAGGGAGACCAGTAGCAGGGTCAGAGTTCAACCTGACCTGCACTGTATCTGAGGTCATTTCTGGCCTGACTGACATGCCTACTGCTGCATGGCTGGACTCAAATAACATGGAGATCACACAAGATATGACTGTTTCAAGGAGCGATAATGTCTCTTCTGCTATTTTGCGGTTTAATCCACTGAGGACGTCTTTACAGCAACGATACACATGTTCAGGGAGCATTGTGTCCCCAGCTCTTACTAATCCTATGCGAGTCACAACAGACAGTACTTTCATAATAGAGAGTATGTTTAATAGTGACTGTTACTGCTAGTGCAGAAGTGAACTATTATACTATGCATCTTGCAGTTCCAACTCCTACTGTGTCCACTTCAGTGCCAGCTGGTCCTTTCGTTGCTGGAGGTATGGATAATGTTACTCTTAACTGTTCTGCCATGTTGGGTGCTGGTGTGGACAATCCTGCTGTTATCCAGTACAACTACACTTGGCTGGACAGAGAAGGCAGAGAAATAGTGTCTGGGGGTCGCACCATCGTCACCCCCACTACCCCCTCCACCAGCTCCTCCTCCACTCTCACCCTCTCCCCCCTCAGCACCACTGACACCAACTTCACATGTAGAGTCACACTCAGTGATGCACGAAACTTACTGCGTCCCAGTGATCCTGGAGAGCAAAGAACTCATGCTAATGTCCTGAGTGAGTGCACTTTGGTACAGTATATTTATCATTATTTCTAATAATAAGCTATATTTTTAGCTCCCAGTGCCCCTGTGATGACGATTGAATCTATCGGTGAATCCACTGCTGGAGTCAACCACATCCTCACCTGTACTGTGACCTTGGAACAAGATCTCAGGGCCCCACTCCTGATTCAGTGGACAGCACCTAATGGAAGTATCATTGGGAATGAGACTCTAGTGGATGTGACAGTGTCCAGGTCTTCCAACAACCTGTCCCTCACCTTTGCCCCCCTCCACACCAGTCATGGAGGCCAGTACTCCTGCATGGCCAGTGTGAATGTACCTGAGGCCAATGTCTTCATCAGTGGACAAGCCTCACTCGTTGCTACAGTTCAAAGTATGTGAGAACAGCCCATCATGTACATTAATTTGAACTTTCTTCTTCAGTCCCTATGCCTTCCCTGACCATCACTGGGTTACCTGTGAACGGGGGATTCCACACTGGCCTTCTCCTCACTCTCACTGGGAGGATAGAATTCAACCTTGCTGTGGACACACCCCTCACTGTGAATGGAATGTGGACTAAGACAAATCCATTCTCAGACCTCACAGCTGATTCACGTGTGAGCATTAAAGGCCCTCACCAGGTGCTAGACAGTCTCATGATGGTGTTTGAAATCTACCTCACTGTGGACACTCTGAGTATGTCTAGAGGAGATGGTGGAGACTACACCATCACACTGGACATTTCTTCACTCCCCTTCACGACAGGGACCACTGTCTCCCTCACACGTGGTATTGTAGTGCTAGGTAATATCATGTTCCCATTATAAAGTCAGTGGATTACTTTATCCTTTCATTTTATGCAGATTTTCCTCCTCAGCGAGTAAGTGTCTCTCCTGTGGAAGTGGGTGTGCCCACTGCTGGTGACAGTCATACTCTGGAATGTAATATCAGTCGTGCAGTTACATTATCCAACTCCACCCTGCTGGAGGTGGTGTGGTTGGACCCCAATAATAGAACAATCTCCTCTAACTCCAACTTCACCATCATGGGAGACACCAGCACCACAGCCACCTTCCTCACCAGTAGACTCACCTTCTCCTTCTTAAGGACCTCCCAGGGAGGGGATTACATCTGTTCTTCCAACATGACCATTCCTGGTGGGGAAGCCACTGATAATCCAGTATCCAGCACCATCAGTGTCAGAGTCATGAGTAAGTGAAGACTCTACCTATAATTAAATATTTCAATGTGCCATGTGACCATCCCTTCCACACAGTTACCCCAGCTGTGTCTAACAATGTAACCCTTGTTCCCAGTCGAGGGGGCCCTTTTTATGTGGGAACTATCCTGACTCTCACCTGCACAGTGACTGTGGACAGGTCACTGGTGGATACTGACATTAACATCATGTTGAACTTTGCTAACATTACTAACTCCATGAGGATCAACACCACAGTCTCACGGCTGAATGATTCTACATTCAGGGGAGTTGCTCAGTTCAGTTTCTTGCTGCCTTCTGATAACAGAACTATATACCAATGTTTATCATCATTCTTACCATCCCGCGAAACTCCATTTGTAATGAGAGTCTCTAATCCACCTTCTAACCAGTACATCCCCACTATTCAAGGTACAACTGATTGGATTTCAAATAGCTCATTGACTAATGTTTGCTTTCCTCTAGCCCTGCCACCTCCTGTCATCACACTACCTCCTGCACCAGTGATCATGGCTGGTCAGTCTATCTCCTTTACCTGCACTGCCCCAGTCATCGAGTACTTAGCAGTGGACCCTGTCCTGGAGTGGCTCTCCAGTAATAGCAACCCCCTCACCACTATGGACACTACCAACAGTGGGGTGGAGTTTAATCGCACCTTAATATTCAATAACCTGCGAACCTCCCAGGGAGACCAGTACAACTGTACTGCCACTATCAATGTCCCTGACATCTCTCCAGTGCAGAGTGTGCAACCTCTTGACATAGTAGTGCAAAGTAAGTAACTAGAATACTCCTCATTGTAGTAATGTTTACAAGCTCATAAGGCCTCATGACTTATTATGAATGATTATTCCATCCAGTCCCCCTGCCAACTTTAAACATCTTGAGAGGGTCACATCCCATCATTGGGACTGTAGTATCCCTCCAGGTGACGGCTAGGCTCCACCCATCAGTGGACACTAGCGTGACTGTTACAGGATCATGGAGAAGACAGGATTTATCACCATTTGCTACCATCACTCACATCACTGAAGCACCACTTTACAGCACCACTCTCACCTTTGACCCTCTGAGGAATGAGAGTGCAGATGGAGGAAGTTATGTGTACACTGTTAGTGTCACTCCAGCACAAAGCACTTCCTTCATCATACATAACATGGCTGATGAAAACTACACACTGACTGTGCAGCCTTATCCTGACCTAGTGATAAATGACTCACTGCAAAGTGGTGTGTGTAAGGTAGATGAAGCAGCCACCTTGATGGGAAACGTCACCCTCCTCCCAAACACTGCTACTAACCACACTCTCAGCTACACCTGGACTAACCCTGCTGATCAACCAATAACATCCTCCAATGGTGACTATATCGTCAATGAAGGATCTTTGCGTGTGGAGAACCTTGCTAATCAGAACAATATGGGGAACTTCAGTCTCAGGATCTGCCTGGATGTCCCTGCGACCGACATAGTGGGGCACTGCAGCTCCACCTCCTTCACTCTGTCCTCCGACGGTCTAACCATTTATGTACACTATATAAGGCATATTTTTATTGATCTTTATGCATTCCTGCAGTTCCTGGTCAGGTGACAGGGTTGATGTGTTCCTCCTCTGGTGGCAGTGTTCTCTCCTTCAACTGGGCACCTCCCACCCTCAATGCTAATAATGTCATTGATTATGTAGTGGAGGTCACACAGTATGTCCAGCCCGATCCTATCATCAAACAAGTCGTCACGAGACCTCTCACTCCACCTTTTTCTGAGAATGTCCCCATAACATCTCCAATGGCTGTTGTAGACTCAGGGGTCGGTGAGTGTACTGTACCATTAACTTTGATTCATTGTAGTGATGTATTCTTGTAATATTGCAGCAATGGGTATTCCCTACAATGTATCAGTGAGGCCTCGTAACCCAGCTGGATGTGGTCTCATCACCAATAAAGTGTGTTTCACTATTGAAGGAGGTAAAGAGAATTCATATGATGCAAGAATTAATTTTTTGCTAGCCCAGATCACTGTTGAAGGAGGTAGAATTTTGAGTATTGTAGTTGTGGAGAAAGTTTATGAATTTCCAATTCCCTTTATAGCTACCGCAAAATTTGCTATAGCCACTGCAGGTCACTCCATGGCAACTAAATGGTCAAGATTGTACACCCCAAGCAACCACTTTTGCTAGCCCAGATCAAGCTATAGCCATTATAGACATTCACAACCATATTATTTCATGTCAGTTTTTCATCCTGATAGTACCTGCTGTTGCTCCTGGAAATGTTGCAGTAACAAGGTCAGAGAGTGACATCAGAGCTTTAATTGTTACCTGGGAACCTTTGACCCTTGTGGAGGCTAAGGGGTTCATCAATTACACAGTGACATTGACACCAGGTGGTTCCCAGACTGGGACACTCACCAGGACAGTATCAGGGGATCAGAACAGTACCACATTTACTGATACTAATCCTGCCATGGACTACACAGTTAAAGTTGGTACTCTGACCTCTAATGGTCTTAGCAGTGGACCAGGTAGGTTCAGTTAACTGCTGGTTCATACTTAACATTGTAGGTTCTATTACAGTTGTTGTGCCCACACTGAGTGTTACTAACATCTCTCTAGCAACAAATGGACCATCCACTGGTACAGTGGTTGGGATTGCCATAGGAGTCATTGCTGCCATAGCTGTTGCCATAGCAATAGCCACTGTTGCCATCATCTTATTCCTACATCATAAGAATCATCGTGGCACTCTCAAGATGACAAATACCAAGTACCTAAGAGTCACCACTAGCTATAGCTCAAAATTGTTATTTTTAATTTTATAGGGGTGAGGGCAGTGCCACCATTCACTTAAATTATCTGAACCCCAGCCCCCCACATACCGAAGAACAGCATGATTACGAGGACCTTGAAATATACAGTGAAATCCCTCCAAAGACCTTACCAGGACCAGCTGCACAGTCCTCCCTTCCAGCTGCACAGTCCTCTCTTCCAGCTGCCTCTGGTGGTGATTATGAATTCACCACCTGCCCTGCCTATGTTCCTGTTACTTCTCAAAGTCAAGGAACAGAAGAGGTGCAATATGAAGTGGTGCCCTGGTATGGTACAACAAACTGAGCAAATTACATAACCTCACAGTTAACTAAGTGTCAACTTTTAACAATGTTTATATACGTAGGTACAAGTGAGCACAAAAAAAATTTTCTTCTAAATAAAAGGTTAAGTAGGGATAGCCTAAAATCTAGCTGGGCTGTATAATGTACTGCAGCCTCGTACGAAAACCATCCCTACATTTATATCCACTGCCTATAGCTAGCTATGACAATTGTAAATGTAGGGGTGATTTTCGTACGAGGCTGCAGTACATTATACAGCCCAGCTAGATTTTAGGCTGTGCTCACTTGTAATAGCTCGCAGGTTGCCATGGGGAGCAGAGATGACGTAGGATTTGCCATCCAATTTGCCACTGGTGTGTCGATCCGTTCTTGAGCCAGAACTAGAGAAGAAGACAGCACTACTGAACGTAAAGGGTTAGATATGATTTTTCTTATGTTAGCGAATGAATTTTTGGTTTTTGAACATTCTCCTCTCTTCTTAATAATTCACTGTAGCCTTCTGGGAACCTGTAGAGTAAGGGTAAGAAGAGAAAGAAGAGTTTTTAGTTTATACAGACTTATGACCTTTGACTTGCCATCCCTGAGTACTAGCGCACTCTCGATAATGATTTTATTGTGTGCTCAATAAAATTAATAACAACATGCACTTTCAAAAATAACTCTGAAGGTGCAAGTTGGCCGAGTCCAAACACACACGCACTTGCACAAGGAATTGGAGTGCTGTGATTTACAGGGTGTCTGAATTCACTGGACTGGACTACTGGACTACTGGAATGGACTGCTAATCTCTAGCTAATTGCTGGTAGCTGTGCTAGTAATTTCATCTTTCATACCTCTGAATGACACTTGTTGTCTTGCACAAAAAAATAGGCTGGCCCATAGAATCTACTAGATGAAGATGCTAGCAAAATTTGCTACTAGTTGTTTAACTTCCAAGTGGCTATGATGTCACGAAAATGTATATTTGTGGTCAAGTTTAAGGTGAATGGTTAGTCCAGTAGTCCAGTAGTCCATTCCAGTAGTCTAGTCCAGTAGTCCAGTCCAGTGAATTCAGACATCCGATTTTCAGGTTGTAGAATTTGCGCATGTGCAAGATAAATTCAAGCGAGCAAAATATACTGTCTTACAAATGCAATGGTCTTAAATTTAGCGAGCACGAATTTAATTCTGCACTGTTGGCAACCAACCTTATAAAGGCCCAGCTAGCTACTGAGTTAACTAGCTGCAGTGTCTCCAAACCACACGCAAAGATCCTACGAGAATAATGCTACTTCTAAGTCTTCTTCCACTTCTTCTGCTGCTATTCAATCAGGTATGACCATGGAGGGAAAAGTTTGGAGGGGCCATAATTAGCCAATTAGCTAGCTAGGTAGCTATGCGTGGCCTTTCAAGTTGGCAGTTTAATTCCACCATTATGATATACAAAATTAATAGCCAGTACACAGAACATCCAGATCCCTACTATGATGGCTAGCAACCAAATAGGGGGGTGTCGCCATGTTTCATGATCAAGATAGAAGATAAGAATGATTAGTTATAGAGTGATCCTGCAGAGAGATTAGACCTAGACCCATAGTGGTAGGGCTATTGCCCTACCACTTACAATAACAGAAAAAAGTTCTTTTGTGACCTTTGAAAACTTCTGGTTAGTCGAAAGCACATGAACAATCATGGCTGCTCTCAGTTTCTTGGTGTGTTCTAAAGCTAGGATGCCTGCTACTAATAAAGTTGATTTAGTGCATTGAGCAGAGTAAAAACCTACCTACAAAATGCGTATGACTCAATGAATCTCAATGAATAACCTTTAGCTATGTAGCTAATGAATTAGCAATCAGAGCATTGCCATAGACCACAGCTGTTTGGAAAATTTGAGTGATAAAGGTAGCTTTGAAGTTTGAACCCGGCATGCATATCTTGAATCCTTGCAAGAGTGCACCAAATAATTGAATCTAAGATGTGGAAGTCTGCTTATTACGGACCTGTACTTTGACTGCAGCTCCATAATTCTGTGTTCTCTGGCAAATATAAGGTGACCATTTGCAGTTTGGGCAAATGATGTTGAAACAGAGTAGCTAGCTAGCTATTTTGCTCTTATCACAATTTGTATGGTAAAGATTGTCAACATGGAGACGGTAGTACAATTTCCGACCTGATGTGCAGTCCAAAATGAAGTAGAGTAAGGCGCTCTAAGTTAATAGCATGAAGAAGGACGAAGTTGCTTTAGTGGCAGCGAAGCGCTGAGGTACTCAGGGAAGAAACACGCTTTGATTAGATTATTTATTTATTTATTTATTTAGATTACATTACGTATTTCTTCTACTTGGTATGTAATTTGAAATGCTTTGCAGAGTGCTTGTAGATCAATCAGCTGTAACTGTCATGAGTTGCATGACCTCAAAATTTAAGTTTATTGGTAACTATTAAGTAGAGCCTAGATTATAACTAGCATATTAAAAAAAATTTTGAAGTTTGTTACAGTTGGAATCAAAGAAATAGGAAGAAAAGGGGCATGGCATTGTAAAGTATTATTTCTGTAGGGAATAGAATAGCTGAAATAAAATTATGGATACAATCTTGACTCGAGTATTTTTGACCGGTAGCTACCATGATCACTAGAACCTCTTTCTCCCCCTTCTCCAGAGAAAGGAGCCCAGCAAATACCTCTCAGTCCATAGCTACCCTCTCGGTGATTCATAACCCATTTAATGATATTCATAGACAATTTAATGATATTCATAACACATTAATTTGTTTTACCTAAATTCTGTAAAACGAACAACTCCAAGTATTACATGTCTCCAGACCCTTGCACTATGCACTTGGGGCTGGCACTGCCAAATTAGGGTGTCACCGTGTTTCATTATTAGCGTGATTCTGCAGAGAGATTAGACCCATGGAGGGTAAGCTATTAGAGCCATGAGCTGATAAGGCTAAGTGTTCATGTCCTTTTGAATAAGCTAGGTCATGGGTAGCTAACCAGAAGTTTTCTTGATGTTCTGTTTCTTGTTATTGAAAATGGTAGGGTAGCCATTGCTGTTAATGTTTTAAAGTTAGTGATGCCTGCTGCTAATATCTCTTCTGAAAGTTGATTTAGTACAATGAGCAGAGCACTATGAAACTTATTATGAGACCAATGTTGTGTTATCTGGCAACTATATCAAGATCAGCATTGAATAAATCGTGATAAGAGCAAAATAAATATTCAGTTTCACTTTTATGAATATCTGTATATGCACATATCTCTATAGTTAAATCTGACAGTTTGTCAATAGCTAACCTTCAATCTCCCATTACCTGTAATCCTATTCTATTCCCTATAGAAATAGTGATTTTTAATCATGATGCTACTATATACTCTGGAACTTCCAAGCTGCAAGCACACAACTAACAAATGATTTAATGTTTCCTCTATAGCTGGTAGCTACTCACTTTTAGTATGTTACCAGCAGACTAAACACTTGTAGTTTATAGATACAGCTGCAGGCACTCTGCCAAAATATTTTGAAGTAGCATGTGACCACCGGGCCCCTGATTGTGTCTCCTTAATAGTATACTTGAGGGGGGAGGGGAGATAGAGGAGAAGGATTGGATAGCTAACCAGAATATCTGTATATGCACATATCTCTATAGTTAAATCTGACAGTTTGTCAATAGCTAACCTTCAATCTCCCATTACCTGTAATCCTATTCTATTCCCTATAGAAATAGTGATTTTTAATCATGATGCTACTATATACTCTGGAACTTCCAAGCTGCAAGCACACAACTAACAAATGATTTAATGTTTCCTCTATAGCTGGTAGCTACTCACTTTTAGTATGTTACCAGCAGACTAAACACTTGTAGTTTATAGATACAGCTGCAGGCACTCTGCCAAAATATTTTGAAGTAGCATGTGACCACCGGGCCCCTGATTGTGTCTCCTTAATAGTATACTTGAGGGGGGAGGGGAGATAGAGGAGAAGGATTGGATAGCTAACCAGAATATCTGTATATGCACATATCTCTATAGTTAAATCTGACAGTTTGTCAATAGCTAACCTTCAATCTCCCATTACCTGTAATCCTATTCTATTCCCTATAGAAATAGTGATTTTTAATCATGATGCTACTATATACTCTGGAACTTCCAAGCTGCAAGCACACAACTAACAAATGATTTAATGTTTCCTCTATAGCTGGTAGCTACTCACTTTTAGTATGTTACCAGCAGACTAAACACTTGTAGTTTATAGATACAGCTGCAGGCACTCTGCCAAAATATTTTGAAGTAGCATGTGACCACCGGGCCCCTAACTGTGTCTCCTTAATAGTATACTTGAGGGGGGAGGGGAGAGTAGAGGAGTAGGATTGGATCTTGTGGTTGCTGTCACATCTCCAATTTGAGAGTTTAGTATCATTATGACTGTAACCATAATAGCTACAAGCCATGCCTGACAGGAATAAAAGTACTGAATCATAAGCACTTTAATTATGAAGTTGACAGCTTGTCACAGATTTTCCGAAAAAGTGTTGCTACCTGGTGAATGAAAATCTAAGCTATACACCTTTCATACTGAGTGGTTGTGATAGGCAGAGGAAGATGATGTGTGTATTGTTAGGCACGAACTTATACACTTTAAATCCAAAGTCACAAGCATGCGGCACACCAAGCAGGAATCACATGATACAATGGTGATAATCATAAGCTTTTCTCACACTAGCTAATTAATAATTACATAATAATTATAGGATCAGTCAGTCATACCACAATGTGAAGGTTGGTGAGTGGGGTGGGGGAGGGGGGAAGGGGTTGAGTCTTATGTACCCACAGCTAATAGCTCTACTGTTAACTACATGATGAATTATGGCAAGTTCCAGTGATAAATACACATAGCTACAAGTTGTCCAAAGATTTGCATTGTACTAGAATACTATTACTACACTCATTTTTCAGTGAAATTTTGTGTATTGATTGAATGTGCACACCATCCCATTAGGGTTGTACCCATCCTATGCCCATATCATTAGTTAGACGTGACAGCACAAGATCCTACCCCTCCCCCTTCCCATTTGAAAAACAAACAAACAAACAAACAAACAAAGTAAACAAAAATAATAAACTTATCTAGCTACATCCCTAGTTGTGGCCTTTCACCAATGTATTTTATCTTCTACATGCAGCTGCCTCCTTCATCCACTACTTTTGAACTTGAAGTGATGCTAAACCGATACACCAATGCTGAAGAGAGAGAAGGCAGAAATAGAGACTATTGTGAAGGAGATGGAGAGGGTTGCTTAGCCATCTTTTCTTCTGACTGTCCTTGTGATAACATCTTTACCTTCTGTCTAAGACCACTTGGCACTGCACGAGACAATAATAATGCCAATTGTCCTCTTGGAAGATTTGTGACCGGAACCTTTCATGATGATGACAATATTAATTTTACTCGTGATCTGATGAATTCTGTATCTAATCCATTGGTCTACAGTGGTAATCTATGGCCTGTGAGTTCTGAAATAATAGTTTTGCAATGATTCAAACTATTATGTTTGTGCATCTGAGAGCTTGATAAGATAAATAATGCTATACCGTCATGCTGATATTAAATTGTGGCTATTTTTCAGGGAGGTTTCCAACTCTACGTGCTTGTTGTTGATGAGGATCCTTTTGATGATGATGACATAGTGGATCACATCTACTTCAATATGTCCCTCTCCCCCAGGTCTCCTGCAGTAACTGTGACGCAAACTGGCATTTTTGGGAATGGAAGACTGGAAGTTCATTTCACTGTCCAGTGCAGTCCTAACTTCTTTGGGGAAAACTGCAACCTGACAAGTATGATGATAGGGGGATATATAGCAATGATTACCACAACTTCCCCTGCCATAGGTGCCTCCACCACTCCCCCTGCCAGTTCCACTGCCTCCCCTGTTGCAACTGCCTCCACCACTCCCCCCGCCACAACTGCCGCCACCACTCCCCCCGCCACAACTGCCGCCACCACTCTCCCCGCCACAGCTGCCGCCACCACTCCCCCCGCCACAACTGCTGCCACCACTCCCCCCGCCACAGCTGCCACCACCACTCCCCCCGCCACAACTGCCGCCACCACTCCCCCTGCCACCACTCCCCCCGCCACAACTGCCACCACCACTCCCCCCGCCACAACTGCCGCCACCACTCCCCCCGCCACAACTGCCGCCACCACTCCCCCCGCCACAGCTGCCGCCACCACTCCTTCTGCCACAACTTCTAATACAGATGGGCAAAGTCAACAAAGTACATCACGTAACACTGTTGAAACCACAAGTACTACACCTCCCCCTATGCCATCAACTGTAAGTTGTATCAATAGCTACAATAACTAGCATAGTATAAATCAAGTCTTCCAGTCTGCTGATAGTAATATTCTATTCTTTCATGCTTTGATAATTACATGCAGCTGCCTCCTTCATCCACTACTTTTGAACTTGAAGTGATGCTAAACCGATACACCAATGCTGAAGAGAGAGAAGGCAGAAATAGAGACTATTGTGAAGGAGATGGAGAGGGTTGCTTAGCCATCTTTTCTTCTGACTGTCCTTGTGATAACATCTTTACCTTCTGTCTAAGACCACTTGGCACTGCACGAGACAATAATAATGTCAATTGTCCTCTTGGAAGATTTGTGACCGGGACCTTTTATGATAATGACAACATTAATTTTACTCGTAATCTGATGAATTCTGTATCTAATCCATTGGTCTACGGTGGTAATTTATGGCCTGTGAGTTCTGAAATAATAGTTTTGCCATGATTCAAACTTATGTTCGTGCATATGAGAGCTTGATAAGATAAAATAATGCTATACCGTCATGCTGATATTAAATTGTGGCTATTTTTCAGGGAGGTTTCCAACTTTATGTGCATGTTGTTGATGAGGATCCTTTTGATGATGATGACATAGTGGATCACATCTACTTCAATATGTCCCTCTCCCCCGGGTCTCCTGCAGTAACTGTGACACAAACTGGCATTTTTGGGAATGGAAGACTGGAAGCTCGTTTCAGTGTCCAGTGCAGTCCTAACTTCTTTGGGGAAAACTGCAACCTGACAAGTATGATAATAGTTATAGCATACCTAAATTCAGGGGGGGGGGGGGGGGGGGGGGAATGTACATGTACTATAGCCCAGTACTAGCTACAATGATTATCACAACTTTCCCTGCCATAGGTGCCTTCACCACTCCCCCCGCCATAACTGCCTCCACCATTCCCCCTGCCACAACTTCTAGTACAGATGGGCAAATTCAACAAAGTACATCACACAACACTATTGAAACTACACGCACTACACCTCCCCCTATTCCAACAGCTGTAAGTTGTATTAATAACCACAGTAAAATAAGTATAAATCAAGTCTTCCAGTCTGCTGATGTTAGTGCCCTACCACTTTCCTTTGAAAACTTCTGGTTAGCTGACCTTATTCAAAAAGCACATGAACAATTAGCCTCATTAGCTTGTGGCTGCTAGCTCTCACTTAATCACGATGCCTTCCTGTTTCTTTGATTCCAAGCTGCGAGCACACAACTGTTCAAATTGTTTGTTTGTTTTTTTATATGCTAGTTACAATCTAGGCTCTACTTAATACCTATAAACCTTTGAGGTCTCATGCAACTCGTGCCGTTGACAGTTACAGCTGATTAACCTACAGGCACTCTGCGAAGCATTTCCAAAAAAAGATCTCATGGATCATGCCATAGCACCCCAAGGGCCAACCCCCTAATTGTGTCTCCATTGAGACGTGACACAAGATCCAGTTATGGCAGCCTTTCACCAATGTATTTTATCTTTTACATGCAGCAACCTTCGTCCACTAATTTTGAATTTCAAGTGATGCTAAACCAATACACCAATGCTGAAGAGAGAGAAGGAGAAGGCAGAAATAGACAGTATTGTGAAGGAGATGGAGAGGGTTGCTCTGAGTTAGCCATGTTATTTTCTGACTGTCCTTGTGATAACATCTTCACTTTCTGTCTAAGACCACTTGGCACTGCACGAGACAATAATAATGCCAATTGTCCTCTTGGAAGATTTGTGACCGGAACATTTTATAATAATGACAACATTGATTTTACTCACATAACTAATCTGATGAACTCTGTATCTAATCCATTGGTCTACCGAGGAAATCTATGGCCTGTGAGTCCTCTACTATGTATAATAATGAATGTTTGTGCATTGGAGAGGGTGGCTTCTTCTCATCCCCATGTACTTTCTGGAAATTTATTTTGTCATCAATTAGAAATTTTATGCTAACTCCTTTTTTTTTTCCAGGGAGATTTTCAGCTCTATGTGCGTGTCGTTGACAATGATGATGATTTAAATCCAGATGACATAGTGGATCACATCTACTTTGAGATGTCCCTCTCCCCCAGATCTCCTGCAGTGACTGTGACACAAACTGGCATTTTTGGGAATGGAAGACTGGAAGCTCGTTTCAGTGTCCAGTGCAGTCCTAACTTTTTAGGAGAAAACTGCAACCTGACAAGTATGATGATAGATAATTAATATGTATTATTACATGCAATGATAGTATTATTGCATACCATGACTTCCCCTGCCATAGATACCTTCACCACTCGACCTGCCACTACTGCATCTCCCCCTACCCAAGCACCTCTTGCATCAGCCCCCATAATTGGAGGGGTTGTGGGGGCAATAGCTGTGATCATGGTGGGTGTGGTCCTCGTTGTTCTGATCGTGGTGTGTGCTAAAGGTGGTTCCAAGGCTGGTCACCAGAGGTAAGGCCACTCCAACTTGCATGTTAGTTTCAGGTCCTCGCCCGCATTGAAATATTGAATATTGAGTGTTTGAGGATTATATGACATCATCATAATTTATTGGCGGCACGTGTGCTCAACTATTTTTTTATGGTCCTAATAACTCACACTAAGATGTAAAGAGCTTCTACTAACTACCATCAAAATAACATCGAATGGCTCTATATATATTGTGAATTTATATTTCTGTGCTCAAACCCAACCCTACCTCTGCTGACTCCATGGAAGTTGAAAGAAATTTTAATTTATGTGGTTTTTAATTATTATGTTGTGGTTAATTTTAATCTATAAATATATGAATATCATCCCATATCCTAGCCCTCTCGCCTCAAATTTTTGAGGTCTAGAGGACCTGAAACTGAGATGCAACTTGGCATGGCCTAAGATCCTTTCAGAATACCATAAAGCAACTGTTACTGCTATCATGGCACTAGTAAGACCCTTCAGTATGCCATAAAGCAACTGTTACTGCTAGTAAAACCCTTCAGGATGCCATAAAGCAACTGTTACTGCTAGTAAAACCCTTCAGGATGCCATAAAGCAACTGTTACTGCTATCATAGCACTCTCCACATGCAGATAAGCAGCTGTTAGTTACTCTACGCATGTAGGGATGACCCCATATCCCTACCGGTATCACTTTCAGAATAAACAGTTTATTTCCTTTACTTGAATTGCAGAGAAGCTTCTTATCAAAATGGATCTAACGAGGTCCAAATGACAGCCAAAAGTGAGACTGATGTTGCATTCCCCATGACCCACAATGCTGGCATTGAAAACCCTTACATCTCGTATGAGACAGTACCACATCCTTCCACTCCTCCACCCGATTACCAGGAGAAGGCTGTCGTCGTGCCTCCAGTAGATGAGGAGCAGCACACCAGCAATGATTTATAACTAGCTAGTTACTTTACAGATGTAACTTTGTTATTAATTTTTAGCAGTAGTTTATATGACTAGTTTAAACTGCCCAGGTGGATATGATTAGCTATGGCTTTGTTATTGTACAGCTAGCTAATAGTTGATGTTATAGTTGTGAAACTGAAGATTTATGTATGTGCAGGGGAGCACCCATGCAAGTTACTCCAACCATTAGCTAGTTGACTAACTGATAGGGTAATCATACACTGAAACTGCATGCTCTGTTTAGCTAGAATCTGATAATTTACACATTAAGGCCTTGAAGTTATATCTATGGTTACAAGTTGAGCTCAGCATGATAAGTATTATAGTGAAACCTCTGACTGAATATTATGGACACACTTGAATTGGGACTCATCCTTTTGTCCTTTGTAGAGCTATTTTGTATTAATTATGAGTGTATAGCACTATATGATGGAAATTGTGCCTTATTGGAGAACCTCCAGGTTCCACTGTATAACAGGCCAAAATTATGACACTCATTCGGCACTTAGCCTAGCTATATACATTCAAATGTTAGCAACACTGCACTGATAAAATTATTAACAGATGATAGCTACATAAAGCCCGTAGAATGATTTGCACCACTTGACTACCTATTCACTAGTGGGTTTATAATAATTAAAGTGGTGGAAAGATGAAAAGTGATTCTTTGAAGTCCTCCAGTTTACCATGTGACAGGTCTACAACATTGCAACCGGCTTGGGACTCCATCAACCTCCCTTCTCCTGGTGCATCAGGCATGTCTGCTCCAGCAATTGAAGTGTTATTACTGATAACCTAAAGATATAATTTATTAATAAGTGTCATGCTTCAAGTTCTAGCTAGCTACAAGGTATCTGTATACAGTGGTCAGTGGCACTCTGAATAATGGGACCCATGGAGTCTTTTGTAGAGAGGTTGTCCTCTTTTGGAGGTTATGTATATGTATAGTGATGTAGAAAGCTGTCCTTTGTTGAGAGGTTTAGGTCATTTGTCCTAGTTTTTGAGCATCTTTATTAGAGTGGGTTCTACTGTATTAAGAAACTACATTAGACCATTCCTTCTATTTACCCTTATGCTCAATTTTCTGTAATTGTCTCCGAAATGCGTATACTGACTCAACCAATCACACGCTTCCTCCTGGGTCATTGCTTTCAGAAACTCCACCTCTTGCAGATAACGATCAAACTGATACTGCCTCAGTACTATTTCTGACCAGTTTCTGCTGACTTCCTTTTCAAGTGAGAAATCAGGCTCCAGCTTCCCTTGAACAAGAGCATTCACCTTTTAAGTGTACATGCATGTGCATAAAATGAAAAGGTTATGGAACTCTGAAAATAGTTTAGCTATAATGTGTAACTAAACTAGCTAGCTTACTCCCATGTAACACATGGGAGTAAGCTAGCACACATCCCCAGTTTACCATGAAAATATTCTCAGTTACCAATGGTCATCATGAAGTAAAATATAATGCTTAGTTCACCCAATGGTCATCATGAAGTAAAATACAATGCTTAGTTTACCCAATGGTCATCATACAATGTTTACCCAATGGTCATCATGAAAATAAACTACAATGTTTACCAGTAAAATACAATGCTTAGTTTACACAATGGTTATCATGAAGTAAAATATAATGCTTAGTTTACCCAATGGTCATCATGAAAATAAACTACAATGTTTACCCAATGGTCATCATGAAAATAAACATCGTAGCTAGGAATGCAGCAATGGCATACATTTAGCTATGATTATTATAATAGTGAGGCTAATAGGATACATAGTATGTAGGAATGGCTCACCAATGAAAAAATATATAGTGAGTCTAACCTGGGCTTTAAAATCACTTTCTTTCATTGACTTGAGACGATCACAAAATCCCTTGATAAAGTCATCCATTCGGCTACTGGCAAAGGCAACACTGTACATATAGAAATCACACAGTCTCCTTGCATGGCTTGCATGTAGCTAATTGGTAAAGCAGATAGCTAGCTAACCTGTGCTTTTCTGTTTGAGTGATGAGTGTTAATGATATTCCCACCACTCCATGAGTATTGTGCTCCTGGCAGTAAACTTCATATCTGCAGGCATTATGGAAAATTATGTATGACCAGCCATAAACTAATACTTACTGGGAGATATGTACTTAAGCCACTTACCCTAATTGTTGTTTTGTCCTGAGAGTATCAAAGCATGGTTCATGCATGCAATTCTACAGTTTTAAAAATTGGAATTTCATAACAAGTCCAATGTAGTGTGGATGGAAGGATGGTGATCATATCATGTAATGTCTCAGTTGCATAAGTACACAGTAGCTACACATACTCACTCACCACAATTAACTCAGACATCGCTTTATCTCTGTTAGCCAAGGCACAGCACTAAAATATAAGTTGCAAGAGATATGTTAATTGCAATGTTCTTCGTTATAACATATACTTGGTAGTAGTCGGTTAGAACAGTATTGGGACAACTAGAATCCCTATTCTTTGTACAGTAGGAGACAGCAGTGTTAGGAGGCAGCTGGACTGTCCTAGGCTACAATAATAATAATAATAGTCACATGCTGACACGTATGATTGTCATGTGATATTATCCAGAAATTTAATGTTACTTACCGGAGTGAAAACTGAGGGTGAGAGAAGAGGAAGGTGAAGACATTCAGTGACATACGACATCAAATTCTTAGCAGCCTAGAGGAAAATAAACAACAAATTTTAAAAATAAACAAACAAACAAACAAATAGCTAACTAGTAAGTATACCTCTTGTGAGAGATTTCCTTGCACCAGCATCTCCACAAACATGCTTTGCTTGAAGCGCTTCATGAAATCCTAAGGATTAATAATTCTACACACTTTTAACTAAGTTAGCACAGCTAGTTAGACTCATACAATAAGAGTTTGAACTGACATTGACTGCAGAGAGAGTGACGTGGTCTATGACATCCACCTTGTTGAGTGTGTTATTGAAACATTGATGCTCCAGAATCTTCAGCCGGCTCAGTCTTGAAACAAGAGATAAAGAGAAAGAAAAAATGAGATGAAATGACCTAGAGCTAGCTAGCTAGTTATACACACTTGCACAGCTTCTTTGGCTTCAGTAGATAGTTATGATACCCTCTTTTGAGCTTCTCCTGTAACATTATGATAGTCTCACATGTGATAAAGCCATGCATGCAATGATTATTGTTCTCGGAGAAGGAGTCTCTGCACTCTAATGGGAAAGTTTGGCCAGTGCCATAAATGGAAACGACTTGTCCATCATGACCTTGTATAGCCTCGTACCCAGAGGCTAGACCTATAGCTTTGTACCCAGAGGCTAGACCTTGTAAAGCATTGGATCATAAATTATGTTGACAGAGGGGCTATAGCGGGTGTGACCACATGTGCATGCATGGAATTTAAGTCTCACTTTGATCATTAGGAAGTCTTCTTCCATGTCAGTGATATTAAGACTAGCAAAATGATCTACTAAATTCTTGAAGAGCATCTGTAGAAGTACAAAGAAGTAATAGCCACAGGTGATTATCCCAATAACACTGTACTGGATAATACAATGAAACCTCCAAATAACGGACACTCTTGGGACCCATCCATTGTATTGTAGAGAAATTGTCAGGTTATTTTATACACAAGATCGAGTACTTTTAAATTGTCCTTTGATGAGAGGTTTATCCTCTTTCAGAGTGTCCTATATCAGAGGTTCTAGCAATGTATACAGAGTCCATGGAAATAGATCCGTAATCAGTATGCTATTCTATAAGTACGACCGCTAACTTCTATTCATTCTACTACACACAATCGTACATGTAACTTGTCGCTGAATCCATTGAGGACTATAGTCATTCCTCTGTGGGTTATGTCAACTGAGTACTCCAGCAGCGCCATTTCTGCTGCGTATGCCAACTCAGATACACAATGGCTGTACAGACTCTCAAACATGTCCATCAAAACTGAACTGTGGCATTTCGTAGTACATTCATGGAAGTAAGAGAAAGTCAGAGGTAAGTTTGAAAATCATACACTGCTATTAGCCAAGTGTAGTAATGACTGTAACAGCACTTTGGCCACAATAACCACAATGTCGTACGTCATTAATACATCACTCTTTGATTCTGCTTACTTTTCAGTGCTTTCCATGGTGTGCAGACTCGTTTCAAACATAAGACAGATCCAGGCTGCAAAGAGAACTCCATACATGAAATTGTCAAGGGGTAGAATTGAAGTATAAACCACATAAATTATGAGTTTTTTTCGAAACCACAAAATCCACAAAATTTTCCCCACAAAAATTTCTAGCCATACTATGGCAACATCCATGAAATAACCTGCTTATACCTTTTGGAATTTGAAATGTGATATCTCCTTTGTACCACAACTTGTGGTGGTCAGACTGCTCTATCAGCACGGGGTAGTCTGTCGGTGAAGGAACCTTGATGATGGAGAAGTCAGTGGAAATGTACTCGTTCTCAAAGGGAAGGTAGAGCTCTGGATTTAGACCTGGGTCTAAGATTAACACAAATAGATTAAAAAGAGGAAGAGGGAGAGAGAGAATCCCTGGATCCCTAGGATCCAGCAAGGATCCAGCTACCTATAGCATATGAGTTTGTCCGGCCCTTCTCACCTTCTTGGATCCATTCCTTTGGAAAGTCTGCAATACGATAAGAAACACTGAAATAAGACATCTACTAATATTATATTGAGGATAATCTTGATCTTTCTCAGTTCTTAAACAAACTTCAAATTCCAAAAACCAGCTCATAAAGTGGTTGATCAATGTGTATTAAATGTGAAATTTAATTGAAGTTAGAGTAGATATAACGAGTAATCAAGGGATCATGTAAACATACCTTGTATCGAATACTTGATTCCAAACCACTTCTCCTGGATAGAACACTCACTTAAGAAACTCTTGGAGAGCCACATGATGTTAACTCCATCAGGAGATAGTAGATTTGTGACCATGGCGATGCATTCGGGGTCATAGTCCATCAGGAGGTCGTCCCCTGTCAGGTAATCTTCCTGTGGATACAGCTGGAATGGAGAAGGAAAAATGATAGCTGGCAATACTTCATGATTGCACTTGGATCTATGTAGCTGTGACATTGCATATGATTCTATAGCCACACACGATGTGATATGCATACACAGACATAGCCATGCAAGATATGATGCATACACAGACATAGCCATGCAAGATATGATGCATACACGGACATATGACACATACACACAGCCCTGGAAGTAAAAATCCCCTATTATGCCAGCATTGTGCTGGCATTAAGGTTCAACCCATTATGCCCAAAACTATGCCGGCATAATTTGCATGTCCCTACATATAACCTTATTTTCTTTTAAACACTGGATACATACCTGCATAGCCTCACAGATCCTCTCCACAAACACCTCAGGCTCTTCATCCTCCTGGTAATTAAACTCATTTTCCTCTATCACCTGAATCTCCCTAAATATCCTGTACATGGTGTGCATTAATTTACACAGCTAGTGATAGCACTTAAACAATATTCCCATTCTAGTTCTGACTTGAAATTGTGATACCAGAATGAGACCTGCTAGATTATAGTTGGCATGCACACCTTTCTTGTGGTCCAAGTTCCTTCAACATCTTCAGATACTGAAACACAACCTGAACACACTGTGTGTATACACAAAAGTAATACAAGCTATGCAGCTGTTGAGCTCAACGTGTTGATCAGGTCCTAGTGACCACAGAATACTTCCATTCTTCCACATTGGATGTGATAATTGACTTGAAGTATAGAAGTGATATTAGCTAAGGCCAGGATGAGTTTGTGTGGTCTAATGAACTGTTGGGACAAGTAGTGGCATGAGATTTAATATCAACACTGAAAGCTATTGCAAATGATAACCAATCTGTACCCTAATTATTGACGACAGAATCTAATTTAAGGGCTAGTTTATCTATATATCTACCATCTTACCTGGTCAATGTTATGAAATCCTTTATCCTATAACGTGTGTGTGTGTGTGTGTGTGTGTGTGTGTGTGAGTTTATGAGCAGAGAATCAGCTTCTTTGTAGACCCGGGAAGCAAAAAAACAACAACACAAAAATAAACAAACAAATAAATAAACAAAACAAAAACTGTCTATGGGGGGCCAAGCACAAGTAATTATAAAACATAGTTAAGACTGTACATATCAGAAATAATGTGTCCATCAGCTGCAATTGGTGTAGCTCTAGCTATGGCTAAGATTCAAAGGGATGAGGGGGTTGCTGGATAAGGGATGAGGGGTTGCTGGATAAGGGATGAGGGGGTTGCTGGGGGTTGCTGGATAGGTGACAACACCGAAAGTGGGTCTAGTCGTAACAATTATAGAGAGTCATGCACTCAAAGGATTATATTAATTATGTTTATAATATGTGATAGTACCTGAGAAAAGGGGTCTTATGGAGCAGAAATTCGAAATGGAGTTATTGGTATCATTCTAAAGCTCTTAATCTGGAGATTTACATGGCTTTTAAATCAAATTTATACACCACTTTGTTCCTGAGTTATACTTAATTGAATTTTACATCTCATGTACATTTTATATGTAGCTTGTAAACTTTACAAGCATTTAACAGCTTTTAATGTTTTGCGGGATAAGACCCCTTTTCTCAAGTACTATCACATAATTATTATAACCCTGGGCAATATGCACTCAAAGAATCATATGTTTATAACCTCATTGGGCTATAATAGATATCTACCATCTACAGTGCATACAGTCATATATATGGTAGCAGCAAAACTACGGCTGCATGACTATATTGAATTATTGTGGCTATTATGGCAATGTTAACTAGCTACTCTGGGCATGTGACATACACATTATCATACCATAACAAGCAAATGTGGCATATATCTACACACATACATAAATCTGCTGGGAACTTTGTTTGATTTTTTGTAATGAGAACAGCTTAATTGAAAAGAGTGGTCACAGAATGATGGATCAAGAGGAAGTGGGTGTGGTTCTAATTGCTTGCTTATCTACTGTTATTGAAGTTTGAGGAACTAGTTTTAGATTTGACTAAGTTTGTAAAGATGAGTGAGATACAGGTTCTCTACCTTCTGTGCTTACTATGTTGGAATTCCATGCAAGCAGCAAGTGCTGGAAAGTTCACAGTTCTAGTTTTGTATTCATCACAAACTGATTCTCTAACAGAAGTTATTTTGCAAAGTTTCTTATCAAATGTTAGTGCCAATGATACAGCAACTGCAGATCTTCAGCTGGTGGTTCATGATCTTAACTCCTCCAGTTGTGATGAAGAAGAAACCACTGCTGTTGGTCTTTTTATACGCGAGATTTTTAAGAATGAGATTGGAGCTGTGGCTGTTGTTGGTCCATCATGTACTGACTCAGCATATGCCATCTCCAGATTGATCGGCAGAGGAGCATTGCCTATGATTCACCTCCACACCTCACCCATGCCTGAACAACTAGCTGCTCAAGTGGAGGAGAAATCCTTTGGATTACTGGGTCCAGTTGACCTCCTAGCCGATGCCAGCATAGCACTGATGCAGCATGCAAACTGGTCTCGCATTATAGCTCTTTACCAGGACACTAACACTGACATGAACTTCATTTTCCTGCGCATGCAGAAACTATTATCGAGTGGAGATTCAAACACAACATTGGGATATTCCTCTCTAGTGCACGAGGGAAACACACACTTGAAGTTTGTGCTATCAAGATATGCTGTAAGAATCATCTTTCTCATGATGGATAAAGAACTAGCGAGGAGCATTTTGTGTGTGGGTTATCATCTTGAAGCAGTCTATCCTGCTTACCAGTGGGTCATTATTGGGACAATGCCACACGACTTGATTACAGATGAACCTATACATACTGAAAGTTATGAATGCAGCAAAGAAAACATGCTGACTGTTTTAACAAAAGCTATTTTCATTGGCTTTGAGGAGCAATTCCCTTCACTCATATTTCGGAAAACCTTTAAACTATTGTCACAAACATTGAGCCATGTTGAAAATACAAGCTTATCGAACAGTTTGAGTCAAGCTCAACAGGGACAGCAAGCATTTCTCTTTCAGACTCACAATAGCGAACTATTTCCAGTAGCAGTTCACGATGAAACTGATGGTATGCACATTAAAAGTAACTCAACTCTCTATCTGATTCCAAACAACTTCACAAAAGTTATGAATGCTGTTGAGTTTCATGTGTTTGCAGTGGCAACAGTCATTCTTGTAATTCTGGGTATCGTCACGGCCATATTGCAACTGATAACAATACGCTACAGGAAGACAAAGTACATTCGAGCCACCAGTCCTAATGTCCAACACTTGGCATTTCTTGGTACCTACCTGGTGATATTTGTCACATTTATCTACGCTATTCAAAAATCACTTTATCTGGAGGACAAATTGTACACTGATTTGTGCATAGTTTATAGGTTCTGCTTTAGTTTTGGGTTCACTTTGTTATTTGGAACACTTTGCATCAAAGCATGGCGACTCTACCGCATATTCAATCACTACATGGACCCGGGAAAGCTTCTTTCAGATAAGATTCTTGTCGTTGTTGCCCTGAGTCTCACTTTGTTGAATCTCGTCATTTGCATCTTATGGACAGTTATTGGAAAAACAGTCAGAACTGAAATCCCCGTAAGAACAGATTTCCAGGAGAGGATCGAAATCGTGAATAAAGTTTGCCGGACGAGATACTATGCAGTGTGGATTTCACTCACTCTTGGTTATCAAGGTATCCTTTTGATCATTGCAGCAATATTCTCCACTTTAGTCAATATATCAGCCCCAAAACATCAAGATCAATTCAGACAAAACGAAGTGACTTTTTTGGCATATCTGCTGAATACTTTTTTCCTATCTGCCTACCCAACTTACTTAGTTGCTCACTATATCACTGGAAACATAATACTCGAGTTTGTTGTTGTAATGGCCCTGCAGTGTAGCATAATAACTGCCTATATACTCTTGCTTTTTGCCGTTCCACTTCTTCGTGCCATAAGACATGAAAAATTAAAATCAGGCACTGGACACTTAAATGTTACATCTGGTAGTTGTTTATACATGTAGGTCATTTATGAAACTCATTACATTATTCCCTTCTTGTAAAACATAATCCAGTGAAGAGTAGCTATTATATAACTCTTGGGGGGGGGGGGGGGGGGGGGGCATGCCTCTCTGTCCCCATAGGTTCCTCCAAGAGAAATCAGGGTATAAAGAGCAAATTCACACTGAGCAGTGTGGGGTAGTATGCTGTGTGTTAACTGAGCAGTGTGGGGTATATATATAGTACATAGCTACATTAAACATTAAATTTAAATTTAAGGCATGCCACAGGAAGACTTGGCCACATGAATCACAACATGTTTTTCCTTGAAGTTTTACATTAAGAGCTTTTGTTTAGACTAGGCATGCCAATGCTTCCCTTCATTATAATACTGGAATAGTGTGATGAACCGTTAAGGCCTTCACTTAGTTCCATATAGGCCTGGGTATCACACTAGAGGTCACTAAGTGTCTCCAAGCACATATAGGCCTGGGTATCACACTAAAGGTCACTAAGTGTCTCCAAGCATTTATTATTCTTTTATCTCTTACTCTCCAAGGAGATGGAGGGAACCTAAAACCTCAAGAACAGAGTTTTCCAGGGAGTAAAACATACCGAAGTTCACCATAGGTATAGGAATGGGAGGGGCCATGTCCTCCCCTATAAATTAATTAATTTTGATAAGGAAAGTATTCTAAAATTCCAAATATAAAAAAGGCCACATTGGCACATTGGCCCCCCCCCCCCCCCCCCCCCCCCAATAAGAACGTTATTCATGTAGTAACATAGAATAAAATTGGAAACCCTTTACCATACTATGGCTTAAAATTATTGTCCTTTCAAGGTAAAAACTATCTTACGTCTATTGTCAGTCAATACAAAAGTGTCAATATCATCATTGTGCTTTCCTAAATTGACATAAACATCTAATCAAGAAATGCAAAACCATAATTTCACACCTTAATACAAAATTTAGTGTGTTTCAAAATAATCTTTTTAGCATCAACCTATGCCGTTGGTGAAGCAGTTTGTTTAACACTGGAGCAAGTGGTGGTAAGAACAACATGAAGATAAACGCTGTCAGGATGCCGAAAAACAGAACACCAATCATAATGAACTCGAAATACAAGTTACGCAGGATGTAGTGGGCTAAGTAGTACATTGGCAGCCCCAGGGCAACGATGAATAATGTAATATAAACCAACTTCAGCACTGAAGTGGATTGAAAATTCCTGTGGGTCTTTGGGATGTGTTTCCTCAGCAGATATATGAACCACATGGCGATGAACAGAAGTTCCACTTGGAAACAAAATAGAAGAAGAAGCAGAAAGAAGTAAGACTTTGATTCACATACAGCTTGAGTTTTGACCTTTCCTAGAATGTAATCTGTTGATAGTTCGTTATATTGGCGTTTTATTGGATCAATGGTAAACCAGAAGGTGCAGATAATAAAGTCCACACTTGTCAGACCCAATACCATCACAATAAGTGAAGAATTTGATAGATACTTTGCAGGGTTCATGTAATGCACAAAGATTTGGTAGAGACGCCATGTTTTCACTAATACCGTTCCAAACAAAAGAGTAAGACCAATTCCACCAAAGAGAAGAAATGATCTACAAAGATTCTCGTACATAAAATCAGATGTGATTTCAAAGGACTTCTGCACAAAGTAGATGTACATTACAGTGAAGATAAAGTATGCTCCAAGATAGCTGAGAGAGAGTAGAACTATACTGTGTGCTTTAACAGACTTGCTCTTTCTGAAGTAAACTGTGAGAGCATGAAGAACCACAACAATAGTCAGAATCACAGTGGCTATAGCCAAGAAAATTGTCGCCAAGGGAAGGCTAACCACCTCTATAAGTGGTATAATCTTGCTTGAAATCATTGTCAAATTATTCGGTTCAGATAGAATTTTACGTATCATTGGAACAGTGGAATTGACGACCACCTGATTACTCACACTATTGAATTGAGAAATAGCGATTTTTCTTTTGTGGTTGTACAATATCCTGCCAGCTATGTCTGTGCCTTCAGCAAAGCCCACGTCTATAGCATTGATATCGTAACCAGTTGAATTCCACACCATATTAGCTGCTAGAATACCACATTGGTACAGGGCCAACTTCAAGTCAGCATGTTCATTGATACAACTTGATATGGTATCATTACCAGAAACTTTGGAATGAAAGTTGATGGCTAATGCTTTTACTAGGACAGAAGCCAAGTCATGTCTGCTACATGATAAGTGATTGATCATTATATTTTGCTCTGGAAGTATGTCACGCAACTCAGTTCTTAAAATAACCCACTGGTAGACAGGGTAGACGGCTTTAAGATGAAAACCAGCACATAAAACCTTCCTTGTTAACTCTATATCCATCAAGAGAAACATGATTCTTGTAGCATGCTTAGTGAGAGAAGACTTCAAATGGTTATAGATGCCTCCCTCATATATCAAAGATGAATTCATCAATATGTCATTTGAGTTCACTTCTGACTGAATTCTTTGGAAAATGTAGTTAATTTCATTGTTGTTGTCTTGGTACAGAGTTACGACTCTTGTCCAGTTTGCATGCTGCATCAGTGCTATGCTGGCATCAGCTAGGAGGTCAACTGGACCCAGTAATCCAAAGGATTTCTCCTCCACTTGAGCAGCTAGTTGTTCAGGCATGGGTGATGTGTGGAGGTGAATCATAGGCAATGCTCCTCTGCCGATTAATCTGGAGATGGCATATGCTGAGTCAGTACATGATGGACCAACAACAGCCACAGCTCCAATCTCTTTCTCAAAAATCTCATGAGCAAAAATACCAACAGCAGTAGCTTCTTCTTCATCACAACTAGAGGTCCCAAGATCATGGAACACTAGTTGCAGACCTCCACTTATAAAGCTATAGTTTGAACTATGATTGCTTACAGAAGAGTGGAGGACTAGAACGACTGGTACACTAGCAACCTCAACAGTCAAATATAAACAGCCATAGTGAAGCAGTAGAAGAAAAAGGCACTCCATGATATTCAGTGAAGACCTTCCTATTATGCAGTCAAAATTGATAGTCTTCACAGCAGTAGAGAATAACTAGCTAGTTATTTCAAAGCTTTGCTACTTGTACTGTGACCTCTTTCCCTAGTTTCCTGAGTAATAGACTTTCAATTCTTGAGTTCGAAACAGCCACTGCCCCATTTGACTTTGTTAAGAGTGCGCTTGTTATGGCCATTTCAATAAACATTGAAAGTGTATACTGGGACTAGAACTGCATAAACATTCATCATCCTATCTATGCAAGTGACGCTGTATGACAATCAGCTATTGCAACTGGGGCTATATATCTATATAGTGTTATACATAATATTATAGAGACACTATGATGATCAACAGTCTATAGACATGTGTATACCGTCTATATATGCATCAACTGTTTATAAACTTGCACGTGATACAACATGACACTCAACTGAATATGCACTAATTTTAATTCTACAACCAAAATGTGGTTATAAGTTATGATCAACTGCTCAAAACTTTACAATAAGTTACAAATTAATGGAGCCGGCCAGACTACTCTCTATTAGTATGTATACATAATAATATTATATAGATCTGCGAAAATAGTTCACTTCAATAAACAAAGTGGCTATATAGCTAACACACATTTCAGTTCATCCTTATCTATACAGCAGACATTTCTCCTACTCACCTTTAGAGAATAATGCATATTAGCTATATACAAGTGAGTGCAAAAATTTCTTCTAAATAAAAATGTTAAGTAGGGATCGATGACCCCAAAATTTAGCTGGACTATGACTGCAGCATCATATCAAATCAAGCCGTGTGGCCTCAAATCTAGCTGGATTATATCAGAGAGTACGATAGTACTCTCTAAGTGGGGATGGCAAGAATTGCCCCAAAACTTTTTCCTTTCGAAATGCTTCTCTTCTATCAACAACTCCTGTCTTGAAGACAGAACACCTTCAATGTGCTAGGACTCAAGTATGAAGAGCAGAAGATAAAGTCAACAGCAAAATCACTGTTTTCATCTGGTCGTTCATCATCTTTCACATCATTATTCAGAAATGGTTCACGGTTTTGTTGCTGAACCGTACACAGCCATCCCTACTTCTCTTTTTTATTTAGAATAAATATTTTTTTCCTTTTACAGAGCCGGAGCCAGCTCATTTGTAGTGGTACAGCCATGCATAGCTACCATCTGGGTGGGGGGTATTTTAATCTGGTATGATCTAGGCAATGCCATGTACTAACTTATAAGTCATTGTTATTATTCAAATTGCACACACACACATGCTGAATGGTGGTACGGCCATGGCCGTACCAGCCGTAGCAGTGCCTCTGGCCATGTTTTATAACTGCAGCATCATATCAAACCAAGCCATATGGCCCCAATACATACTCTATTAATACTTCACATACCATGCACTTATGTAGCTATGTATGCTTACAGTGAGGGTAATGGAGCAAGTGAAAAGACTGAAACAGCTGTTAAACTCATAGCCCAACCCCCCATTCCCCGTCTCTATGGAAACAGCCAGATTCCTATAAAATTAATTAAACAGCATTATTCAAACAGCTATACGGTGGAACCTTCCAATAAAGGACACTTTGGGATCAGCCACTTTGTCCTTTGTAGAGAGGTTGTCCTTTTCTTGGAAATTTATATGGTAAAGGGGCCAAAAGAGAGTTTTTCTTGGAGGGTCCTTTATTGGAGGTTTCAAACATTGACCTTTTCTTCAGATAGGACAAAACACTTCCTTTTCCTTCATGACCTAATAACCACCCCAAATAGTGGAGTGGTTTGGTCCTGGAATGAGAAAAAAAAGAAGTCATAGATATGCCTTAATCAATTCCTGTTATGGAACTCAATATAATTTTTCGTTCACCTTTCAGTACTTCATCAGACATCTATGATCTACATGTAACATTTTCTTACCGGTACTTGCTAAAGAGTGGAGGAAGAAGCCAGTGCATGTGAATCTCTTGAGTGTCTTTCACAGGCACCACTGCAAGTCCATGCAGAAGTAGAAATTACTTCCTGTGAACTAACTACCCGGCTCAAGCTATGTTGCAACCACACACCAAGCTAACCTTTTATCAGCTTATTGAATGTTACTTCTTCAAATGGAGGCTATAATAAGAGAATAAACATCAGAAATGCAATGAGACCTATATAGCCAGCTAGGCTACATGCATATGATATATATGCCCACTTCTTACTTACGAATGTCATGGAGAAGTCTGGTGCAGAGAGATCACTGAAAAATGAAAGAAGTCATGCATTATTATTTATTTATTTTTATATAAAGAGAGATCACTCACTTCCGAGGGATTGCAGAGAAAGATTCATTAACCCACTGTTCCAGAGTGTCCAAAGAATCTATCATGGACATAAAGAAATATGGAGTACCATGGATGACAGGGTATGCTGTGTGCACTTATATGTTGTGCAGTATAACTACCTGCTGAATATACTGTCAAAGTCATGGAGTGACTGGAATACATCCTTTGTTGAAACTCTCTGAGTCTCTTGCAGAGGTTGGTGTCTTTATTCCTTCCATCTGATTCTCCCTTCGAGTTCTGGCCGAGGGATATGGCATTGCCCCATACAAACTTGGAGTAAGGGTGGTCTTCTTTGGCCAGGGTGCAGAGGAGCTGCTGCAGCCGTGCTGAGTCCTTCTGAAGTGAGATCTGAAATTCTGTGGGCAATGAATGATTGATGTTACTATGGTACCCATATGCTCCAGCACATGATAAAGCAGTCAGGTCCACTGCAAGTGCATGTTAACTAACCACTGTCCACTGCCTTGATCTCTCTGCTCAAGCAGTCCTCCAGGAGCTGAGGAGACACAAAGAAGTGAGCGAAGCTGCATGGGTTATAACAAAGTGTAGCTATATGAAAACTGCAGGCAGGTAGGAAGAGAACACTAAACTTGGGCTCACATGTCCAGTGCTTTCTTAAGATGTTTATTGTGTATGGCGAAAGTGAATACCGTCTAATATAATACAAACAGGAAATACATAAATTTAATTTGTACTTTTTGTAATGATAATAGGTTTTTCATGGGTTAAAATTTTTGTTTTTTAAAATTCACTAAATCCACAAAAAAAATTTTTGCCACATAGTTACCTTTTCATAATCTGTCGAAGCATTGTCGAATCCACCATGCCGGTTTGTCAGCAGGTCCAATGCATTGTCTCCAGGATACTTATCACTACCCATGAATACCACTAGAGTATAAAAAGGCAATATAAACATATGCAAGAATTCACAAGTAAATACAGACATGCACAAGAGAATACAAAGAAATACAAGAGAGAATACAAATTGGTATCTCAACTTACTGTGTTCCAAGAGATGAGCTAGTCCTGGAACGTCGATGGGATCAGAGAAGCTTCCCACATTTACACACAAACCACAGGCAGACTGCATATTGATAACAGGGATAAGTCAACTTAGCTGAAAAAATAAACTCCACAAGAAACAGTTATTGCTTAGTTAGTGAAAGCTGTTGATACTACAAAAAGCTAGTTAGTTATTCTACATGAAGCATAATTGTTGCTATTGACTCCCATCAGTCTTAGCTAATGCTTATGGCTGTCCATTCACTTACAGACAGGTCATTGGGATCCAAGTCACTATGTTCAGCCTTCTTCGATTTCGTTTTGCATTTCTCTCCATCTACCATCTCCTCCTCTTCCCGGCCACTCACACTTATATCACTACCTGAATCAGCCACACCCTCCATATCAGTCCCATCCCCTTCATCTTCAGACGTAGCCTCTTCACTTGTTCTCAAATCAGCACTATCATCGGTACTCTCAGAGAGAGCATGGATCGATTTGATATCACTTGTCTTCTTCTTCCTTCTTTCCAAGCGCTGGTCTTGGACTAGCAACGCTACAAGCCCATTCTCTAATTTGACAACTCTGCAAGGATTTCAACAGTTGAGAGAACTCACAAACAACTTCTTTTTCTCTACTACCTGTACTTCTTGTGGTCATTTGGTGACTTCCTGATTTCCATTGGTATAGCTACTTAGCACACATGTTCTGTGACGTCATGAAGTCTCGCTCCGTGGGCGTGGCGTGGGTGTGAGGTCACATGACTACGTCACAACTCTCGCTATATTGACCTCTCGAAATTCGACCTCAAAAACAAAGTGATGAAACAGCTGTGTATTACTCTCCAAATGTACAGTGTAAGGAGCCAAAAACGGACTGGCGTATTTAGCTAGCTATTTATATAAGCGGGACCACCTAGAAACTCATAGGTAGTGAAACAAGGCTGTGTTTACGACAATGTTGCGTGCTATAAAGGCGTCCAGGCGATTGCCTGGACTGCTGAACTTCCGCCTTGAAGTATCGAGAAGACCCATCTCTACTTCTCTCGCTGTGAGGCATGAGCGGCTTTACGAAGTTTTGCCACCTCTAGAGTCGTTCTCTCGACGCCATATCGGTCCTTCCCCAGAAGAGGTACAGGAAATGCTCAATGCTTGTGGTGAGGAGGTAAGGTTCTGGTGTTGTACTCTACTGAAGGGTAGGGAGGGAGGGAGAGGGTAGAAATTGTTATATCTGCTCAGTCGTTTCCATATTAAAGTGCATGATACGACATGACAGTCTGACATTCCATCACTTGTGAATTTGGTGTTGTGATAAACCATAGCGTCAACATCCTTTGTGGTAGATGGACAGGTACAGCATGCCACAAATTGGATCTGTAGAGTCACATTATATACAAGTATTGACCGTTACACTTTTGATGTGGTTAGTGCAAGTTGTACTGGAACATGTTATTGTTAGCCCTGTGTGGTTGATGGAGAATCATTCCAGCGGACTTCCTTTCTTGTATAACCATTTCCTCCATAGCCCCATTCAAATGTCTGCTCTTATATAGATCATGGTTATGGATGACTATAGTAGGGTACAAAGTTCAAAGATAGGGGAAGTTGGGTTGTTCATTAGTAACAGATCCTCTCAGTCTAGGTTGGTCAAGAAAACAAATGAACCAAAAAAGAACAAAAGTATTTCTTAATTATTTCTATTCATGTAGGAGATGGAGGATTTCATATCAAAGACTGTGCCGGAGAGCATACGTCTAAAGAGGCCACTCAAACTGGATAGTCCAAAATGTATTATTATTATATCTAGCCTCCCCCACTTTTAAAGGGTATAACGATTCTACGATGGAAAATTTGTGTGGGGCACTGTTTCTTTGATTTGGAGGGTAGTCCTAGCACACTGTACATTGTCCTTAGCCCTCCTCATTGCTTTAGCCACTGCATAATAGTCCTTAGCCCTCCCCATTGGTTTGATTCAGAGAGTATGCTTTCTTGCAATCTCTGATATGAGGTCATGATACGAGGTCGGCCAACTGGAATGACTGATTGCACTACCAGTACTTCCTCATTAAAGATTGTTCTTTGATCTTTCCTTTTTCCCCTTCTGCTCCTGCCCCCTCCCCCCCCCTTCCTCCCACTACCCCTCCCTCCTCTCTTCTTGTCTCCCCCCCTCCTCCTCTCCCCCCGGCACAGCTGAACTGGAGCTGCGGGATTTGATAGAGGACTTGGCAAGCAAGAATCGGATCCATCGCTCCTACATTGGTCTTGGCTACCATGACACCATCATGCCACTGGTCATAAAGAGAAATATCCTTGAAAATCCTGGATGGTAAGTACACAGTAATAGTTTACCAGTAGTTTACTGAAGTTTACTATGATTCACTGTAGTTTACTATGATTCACCTAGTTTACTATGTAGTTTACTATGATTCTTTCTGCCTTTAGGATCACTCAGTACACGCCCTACCAGGCCGAACTGTCGCAGGGCAGATTGGAGTGTCTGATGAACTTCCAGACCACGATAGCAGACCTCACAGGGCTCGGCATTGCCAATGCGTCCCTCCTGGATGAAGCCAGTGCAGCAGCTGAGGCAATGGCCCTCTGCTTCAGGTACACTGCATGTGTAGGCAGGCAATAAAATTGAGAAATTATCTCTGTAGGACAGCATCCAGCATAGCAACCATTAAAAGCAGTTGCTGTGCTTTTTCAGATCTGTTGATGTGACTACACTTTCAGTGTTTTCAGAAAGTGCTGCATCTCTTAATATAAAATACTTTGAACTGTATATTTTGTGCAGCTGGAACTTTAGTCCGTCGTCTCTGAATGTACTTTGAACTCTGTGGTTCCTGTTAATAATTGTTTCATGTCCTGCAATTACAGGCAATCAAAAAACAATAAAAACGTGTTTCTTGTGGACTCTCGCTGTCACCCACAGTCCATAGCAGTGGTGAAGACCAGGGCCAATCATTTGGGGGTGGAAGTGATGGTCCAGGAGAGCAGAGACTTCACCTTCACGGAGGACGTGTGTGGAGTCCTGGTCCAGTACCCCAACACAGATGGGCAGATCAATGACTACAGAGAGACCATTGAACAGGCCCATCAGCATCAGGTACCATAATTATAATACCAAGAAATATTCACAGAGGTAAATTTTCATCATTATTTTTGCAAGAATTGAGCCATAATAAATTCCCTACATGAATTTTCGAAACCATAGAAGATTTTATCGCACAAAAGCATCCCCATACATGGCAACCCTCCAAGTAGTTGTGGTGTGAAAGTCTCTTCCAATTCCCTACAATTTAGGAGGTGCTAGAATTCAATCAACAAGTGTCCCACTATCATCCATACTCATTTAGCACTTTATAAAAGACCTCATTATGTGCTGATGAGATTTCATCAATCAAAGGGGGTGGGGCTTGATCAGATTCTCTCTCTCTCTCTCTCTCTCTCTCTCTCTCTCTCTCTCTCTCTCTCTCTCTCTCTCTCTCTCTCTCTCTCTCTCTCTCTCTCTCTCTCTCTCTCTCTCTAGGCTTTGGTGGCAATGGCAACAGATCTCATGGCACTGACCTTGCTGAAGCCACCTGGTGACCTTGGAGCTGACATTGCTCTAGGCAACTGCCAAAGATTTGGAGTTCCAATGGGTAAGTATTATCAATGATATCATTTGGTAATGATCATCATCAGATTTAAGTTAGTAACACATCTTCACTAAGTTTTGATAAACTCATTACATTCTTCAGGTTATGGTGGACCTCATGCTGGATTTTTTGCCGTCAAGCGAGAACTGATGAAGCTATTGCCAGGAAGAATAGTGGGAAAAACAAGGTACGTATAAATAATTTTTGTGTCTGGACAGTAAGGTCATCTCTAATTATAGGGACAAACATGGGAACCCCACCTATCGGCTCTGTCTTCAGACCAGAGAGCAGCACATTCGTCGTGATAAAGCGACCAGCAACATCTGCACCTCCCAGTCTCTCCTGGCTAACATTTCGGCCATGTATGCCATCTATCACGGACCCAAGGGTCTCAAGGAGATAGCCCACAGGATACACAGGAGCACTTTACTGCTAGCAGAAGGTACAGTTAGTTAGTCAATGAGTAACTTAAGCAAATAATCCACTGCTTTGTGTAGCAATTACCCACAAGTTATTATCCCCCCACTCATACAGCTCTAAGGCTTGAGGGCCACATCATCCACCAGGGACCATTCTTTGACTCCATAAAGGTAACCATATCATATTATTGTTTTATTCACCATTGGTTCAAGAACCCTCCTGAATGATAGATAGAGTTTCTTTCTGTTGATGTTGTAGGTGACATGCAATTCAGATGTGGCTGATCGCCTCAAAGTCCTTAGGAGAGGAATGGAGAAGAAAATAAACCTCAGAAAATATGAAGATGGTTCAGTAAGTCCTCTACCAATAGTCATGAAAAGCACTGGAGTGCTTACCCTCAGCGCACACTGAAAATGCTTAGTTATAGCAAGTATTGATAATATTACAGATGTTGAGCAGATAACTGATGAGCAGGAGGTATTTAGAAGTATCATTCTTTCCAATCATTTATAAAGCAGTTGAGCTAGCTGGCATGTTTCTACTACAGAGTCCATATGCTTGGAGAACTCTGAGGTAGTTAATGGCTACATAAAGCTTGTTATGGCAACACCATTGTAGACTTGTCACTAAAGACACTCCAGCTAATTCATGCTGTTGCTCTACACCACTAAACAGGCTCACCTTGTAGTCTCACACAGCCTGAATAGAGTAGATAATGGTCGGCAGTCTGGAGTGTGCATTATATGGAGTATAGCCCATATAGTATTATACTATAATAGGAATGCACGCTTTTTTTTAAGACGGCACGGAATTGAAGGATTTCACTTTTTTCAAATGAATAACTTTTCAGCTGCTGTGTGCTCGTAGCTGTTTGAGCTGTGGTAAGTGCGCTAGCTCCTAGATCAAGGTGTGACAGACAGACAGAAAAATGATTACTATAACCCTTGCGCATGCACTGAGGGTTAATAATAGCAAATTCCAGCTGTTCTTGCTCATTTATGTTCATCTCTCTCTCTCTCTCTCTCTCTCTCTCTCTCTCTCTCTCTCTCTCTCTCTCTCTCTCTCTCTCTCTCTCAGCTTGGAGTGTGTTTAGATGAGGCAGTTACTCCTGATGACCTCAATGACCTCATGACGATGTTTGGCTGCACTCGAGCTACTCAGGACTCCATTGTGAACATGGACCCTGCAAGAATCACAGAAGGCTCATTCCTAGACTCTCCCCTCCAAAGGGAATCACAGTTCCTACAGCACCCGATCTTCAATTCGTAAGTTATAAAAATCAAGTCATAAAAACATGTAACCTGTTTTGAAAGCCTATATGGTCACCCCCAGCTCAATGTTACTTCATATCAAGTCAGTATTCTATGTTTATCTACCATTGCATATATACTGCCTGTGTAGGTATCATTCTGAAACAGCTTTGATACGTTACATGAAGCAGCTGGAGAACCTTGACCTTTCATTGGTTCACTCCATGATTCCACTGGTGAGTTTTTTGACCCTTGAAATTCACCCACCTTTTTTAATGTACTGTGACCAGTTGGTATATCTGGTATCGCTTAACTCATTATCCCCACTCAACCCTCTTGATACTGAACAGAGTGGTACCACGTCTCTCTCCCTGCTAGGGTTCCTGCACCATGAAGCTGAATGCCTCCTCTGAGCTCGCCCCCGTCTCCATGCCAGAGTTCAACTCCCTCCATCCCTTCATCCCCGATGAACAAGCTGTGGGTTACCAGGAGTTACTGGAGGAACTGGAGAGAGACCTTTGCGAGATTACTGGTTATGACCGCTTCAGCTTTCAATCAAATAGGTACTCCTACCCCTCCTCTTCCCTCCTTCCTCTCCCTCTTCCCCTCCTCCCCCCTCCTCCTCTCTCCGCCCTCTCTCCTCTCTCCCTCCTCTCCCCCTTCCCTCCCTCTCTCCCCTCTCTCCAGTTCTCTATCTCACCAGTTAGTTTTATGAGCATCTTCCAACATTTAGTGGTGCCCAGGGTGAATTTTCCGGACTGTGCACCATCAAGGCTTACCATCTGGATCGAGGAGAGCAGCACCGTAACATCTGTCTGATCCCTGCTTCTGCCCATGGGACTAATGCTGCCAGTTGTCAAATGGCAGGACTACAGGTAGTCACCTTACCCACTGATAAAGATGGAGGAGTTGGTCTGGATGTATTCAAAGAACAGGTATTGGTGTCTTCTGTACTAGTTTCTTATGACCAATACATGATTGTGTTTGTTAATATGATGACCCTTTACCATGTAGCATTCTCACTCTATGCAATGGGTCACCCTTTACTTATTGTATTTTTGCGGTTTAATAATGTGACACTCTCTTTCCCTCGTGCTCCATTGCTGGAACTATTTCTTGTGAACTGCTCAATTCTTGACCAAGATACCAGCAGAGTTACAATTAATTTTCTTCTTGAAATTTGGTCAAGAATTTAGCAAATGCAAATTTTACCTCAGTCTGAAGTCTGGGTATCAAGGGTGAAAGTTTGCTCGTTTTTTTGTTTTTGTTTTTGTTTTTTGTTTTTTGCAGATTGAGAAGCACCAGAACAATCTAGCTGCTGTGATGATCACATACCCATCCACCAGTGGCGTGTTTGAGGACAACATTCGTCAGATATGTGACCACGTCCATCACTACGGAGGCCAGGTCAGTCAGCTAATACTCTAGAAAATCACACGTAAAAAAGGGAGGCATGAGAGCAGGAAAATCTGATCTGTAGCAGTAAAAGAGAAATCTCTCCTTATTTCTTTGGGAAAAGGAAGTTCAATTTCATATCAGTGCATACTTTCATCTTGATCGTAGTGTTTAATTGCTGTAACTTTCTCAGTTTTTGACCAAACTCCATCAGCATAGAGTTTATCTCTGTTGATATTTGAAATTAGAATTTGGTCAAGAATTGAGTAAGTTATAGTGCTTAGTAAAATGAACACTAAAGGATGTATACTTCATGTTTAGCACTCGTTTTCAAGCTGTTGAATCTTCAATTTTTGCGTCATTTGTTGGAAGTCTTCATCTTAGTGATTGGTGAGATGGCCGCTCTAATATCCCTAATAAGGAAGCCAGTGAAGAAACCAGTGGATTCCAGTATCAGCTGTTAGACATGACCACAATCTGACCACAGCTAGCCAACATTGGTAGAGCCCAATAGTGGAAGTAGAAGGGGTATCCTGGCAACGGTCTCTCCTTCTCAGTTATTATAAGTCCACAAAGCACAAACTTCCACTTAATTTTCACTCTGAGGCATGTAGTAGGGTGGTTTAATAAGCCAACTCTTTAGGTATTGTTAATGATGATAGAATGAAAAACAATACATATTTCCCTCCATATCTGGAGGGAAAAAAGTTTGGACCGGAAATTTTTGCTGCCTTTAAGTGAAAAGAAATTTCAAGGCTCCAAAAATAGCCTGAAGCATGTGGTGATGATGGTGAGGGAGGATATGATAGGTCACTGCCCAAAGTATGCAAGTGGGTGCTAGATCACACCAGAGTGGTGTCCACAGTGATAGGTGAGTCTCAAGATGGGGAGGTTTGGGTTGGAGGTCAGGGATTGCTTGTGTCCTGCCACTGCCAAGCACCAGCTGCCAGTTGTTGTATCATCCTAACACCAAATGTGATAAGACTAGCTCTCAGAGGAGCTAAGGTGGGCCTGTTTTGCATACATTATATGATATTTATATTGAGTATTACTGACCAATATGCAGTTCTATATCTAAAGGATTTTCAAAGGCATTTTTTTGCTTTAAGATTTGGCGTTGATCTGTTTGTTTCTCGATAGTAGTGGTTATATTAATTAAACAGGGTTTCACAGTAGCTGTTCCAAAACAACATAATTAAATATGCACATGGCAAGGTCTCACTTCATTAATGTTTGGTTTTAATAAGGCCTGGAATTTATTTCCCTTTTCTGGAAAACTCGTCTTTCCCATGAATAATCTGCTCTCAAGTTCCATGTCTGTGATTAGCGCAGGAAGTGTAATTTGAAATCTAGGGGTAAGCACCCAGAGAGCTGAAATGGCATAATAATGTATTATCATGTGACTGGAATTGCAGAGCCAGCTCAGTTCTTGTGGAGGACTGCTCGGGGAGGAATGTGTATCGGTAAAGAATCTCTAATCCTATTGGGTATAGACTCGGCAATTTGTAGATGTCGTGGATTCCTATGAAATGTAATGTGCATGATTATATATCTACTCTAGAACTGAGAGCACCTCTTCATCATATTCCTTGTCCCCTAAAGCAACCACCCCAACCCCCAGCTAATTTTCACACTTCTCTTCGAATTTACCAAAATTTTCAATATATTATTTTTGACCGTACCAAACAGCCTTGACATCTGCTAATACAATGCACAAATACCATAGAAAGTTGCTCTTTTATGTTAAGTGTAACAGGGATAGCTAGGTAGATTGAATAATGAAATCTTGGTATGTTTTTAACCATTGACATCTGGGAAGCCACTGCTAGCACAATACACAATAATGCCCACAAAAAAGGGGAATTCTCCACTGAGCAATTCAACCAATCAGAACAATGTGCCATCCACCTGTGCCCGGCTTTCCAGTTAGATAATCAGCAACCACTGCATGCCTGGCTGACTGTAAGACCCTCCCTCATCCTTAGGCTTTACTACTGGTGGGTTAGCTATCTGGCATTGGAGGACATTTTCCTAAGGCAGTGGCTACCCTTGGGGTAGCTGTGTGGTTTCTATCTTTGCTGTGGTTCGGTTTGTGTGATGTCCTGATTGGTCAAGTCCAGAGACCTCTGACGCTGTCTCTGCCACTAGAAACTTTAGCCCTATGTTCCAATCCTTGTTCACAAGCACTGGGGTCAAACAAAATTCAGCTTGTAGCTTGGATCAAAGTATTCTAACTTTCAATACTCAATGTGTGATGTAGAGAAGAATTTAATTAGCTGCTTCATGATGGAGTGGACACTTTAGGGACCTGTGGAAGTGTCCTGATTAGGGAGGTGTCCTAATACACATATGCTGTCCTGATTAGGGAGGTGTCCCAATACACATATGCAGTAATAAAATGTGTCCTGATTATAGTCATCGAAATTTAAGGGAGAGAAGGTGGCATCCAAAAAATTTTAATCTAATAGAATTGTTCATTTGCCTTCTTCTCTTCTTAGGTCTATGTGGATGGGGCCAATATGAATGCCCAAGTGGGACTGTGTCGACCTGGGGATTACGGAGGTGATGTCTCCCATCTCAACCTGCACAAGACCTTCTGCATCCCCCATGGGGGAGGGGGACCTGGCATGGGACCCATTGGAGTGTAAGTTACATATACAGGGAAACCCCCTAAATGTGACCTCTCAAAAAAATAACAATAAAATAAATAAATAAATAAACAATAAAATAAATAAATAAACAATAAATAAAAACCCACAATCAAGGGAACTAGTCCAAACACTTGTGCTGCCAGTTATGTAAACTAGTAAGGTAAAGGGTCACCAATGTTATATTTTTAGTTGCCTCTGGCTCCATAGTGCTTTGTACTTGTAAGCCAATAGATCTGATCTCATATCAAGTATCAGTTCTACATTCAGATTCACAGTCTCTATTTAGTTAGCAGTTTGACCCCATATCCTTTTGCTTTAATAAATGAACTCTTTGATTCCCTCCCACCCACAGTAAAGCGCACCTTGCCCCCTACTTGCCCTCTCACCCAATCACTCCACTTCCTGGGGATCAATCCCACAAGAGTTTTGGAACAGTTGCCTCTGCTGCGTGGGGCTCTGCGTCCATCCTTCCCATCTCCTGGGCCTACATCAAACTCATGGGTGCTAAGGGACTCAAACATGCTTCAGAGGTATGTATAATTTTACTCCTCTCACCCCAATGCTCCTATAATTGGTAATTACATAATGTTTTATCTCATTTGACCCCTTTTGCTTCCCAGCCCCTGCAATTATTAGTTGCCCCCTTTTGCTTCCTGGCCCCTGTGATTAAGCAAGTACATATCTTATTTCCCCCTTTTACTTCCCAGCCCCTGCAATTATTAGATAAGCATATTAGCCAAGGTCCTCTTGTTATGGAGGGCATCATTGATTGTACAGACTAACACAATGCATAACATGACGCATGTACTCTTGTGTGTACTCATACTCTTGCATGCTACATCTCTATGTGGTTCACAAATACACAAATACTTCTTTAGCGATACAATCACTTGAGCACTGTTGCTGTCTTGGGAACCATGTTTAGATAGGATGAACCAAACATGAAGCTTTTTAGCAAAATGACAAGCATGTAGTTTCATTTCTGTGCAGATAAGTTTAAAGTGTGTTTCTACTTAATTTAATGACCACTAATGTTTTCAGTAACAGGCGCTTGACAGTGAGGTACATTAGTTGCCTATGCTATAGCATATGTGATGGAGTAATTGATGAAAACTTTGTACCCGGTTGCTTATCAGTTGCTGTATGTGCAGGTTTCAGTAACAAAGACTTGATAATTCCAAACCACTTTTTTCCTGCATGCCTGTAATGTAACTAAACCACAGGCAGGATACTGAAAATTGGATTGGGTGTGGGTTGCGTGTGGAGGCAGCGTGACGTTCTTGTACCTACGCTTGCTCTAGTTATGCTGTGCTGGGACACGACTGCATAGAATGCATTAGTTAATAAAAACAATGACAAGAACAACAACAACAACAACAACAACAACTGCAATAGAATGAGATGAGAATAGAGTTATTACTCTGCAGGGCAGAGAAACATAGAAGCCTGTGGTTATATATAATTTATTATGATAATAACAATTTTTATTTTTAGGTTGCTATTTTGAACGCAAATTACATGGCAGCTCGCTTGCAGAAACACTACAAGATATTATTCAGGGGGGCCCATGGTAAGTGGACCAATGCTTGCATCCCTGCAAATAGACATTAAGTGTGATGTATGTAGGTCTCTATGCTTTTAATTACATGCCAGTGAAGATAGTTAAGTGATTTACCATGGTTATCAGGCAATCAATTCAGGTTGTACCTACACATAGCTAGTAGAGAGGTTAAATGCAATTATCTGACCTCATTACTTGATTATTGGCTGTTAATGACAGGGTTCAATGCACACGAGTTCATCCTGGATGTGCGGGAGTTCAAGACCACTGAGAAGGTGGAAGCAACGGACATAGCCAAGCGTCTGCAGGACTATGGGTGCCATGCTCCCACTCTCTCCTGGCCCATCACCAACACACTCATGGTGGAGCCCACAGAAAGCGAGAACAAAGAGACTCTGGACAAGTATTGCGATGCTCTCATCTGTGAGTGCCTAATATGATATCTGGTCCCCAGTACTGCATACTAGTGGCGCTGATTCTTAAATTTAGGGTAGAGATACAGAAATTTTATTAAACTGTGTCAGAGAAATAACTCAGGCTGGTTTAATTGTTGATGCTGTCTGCACAAAATTAACAATGTCTGAATGATTGCAGACTTGATGGATGCCTCTAAGCTCCCTTGATAATAAACCTTGAAATTCTGTCCTTACTATGTATACTGAATTCAAGTACATGGAATTCTGTTTGTTTGTTTGTATAATTGTAGCGATCAAAGAAGAGATTGAGGAGATCAAGCAAGGCAAATATGACACTGCTAATAATGTCCTCAAGGTAGAGCTAAAGTATAAATGACACACCCTTTTGTTAACATGTATTCTCACCTGCAGCATGTTATCTTTATATTTATTTTACCTATCATAACACTATTCACTTTGTAGAATGCTCCTCACACGATGAAGCAAGTGACATCTTCAGAATGGAGCCTCCCCTATTCCAGAGAGAAGGCAGCCTTCCCTGCAGTAAGTATTGTGGTGCATTTATGATTGCAAGTGTGGCAACATGCATGTACATGTATGTATTACATGCATGTACATATAAAAGTATGCACAGAGAGAACTTTCCTGTTAGTTTTATCACAGCTTATTCTCTTCCACTAAATGTCGGCATAATATATGCATACACAATCATTATTAATATTGTGCTTTTTTTCTTATCCTTGGAAAATGACCGCTGATAAATGTAAATGTGGCAGCCAACTTAATGACCTCATCCGAGTGGAATTAGAATAGCCACGCCTGGTATACCCTAGCCCTATACCCATGTGCATTGCACTAGCCTGTCAATGAGAACTGTAAGAGGAGGACAAAGAGTCACCTGGGAATTATAAATATACTACCACCAAGTGGTTTATTTAGATCACTGGGTGGTCCATCTTGTTATCTCTGCATTATAAAAACACAACCTTTTCTTCTCTAATTTGCTTGTGTGGATAAGACTTGCTGTTGTATATTGACAATACTGTTGAATATCGGATGTCGATCATTCTTTTAAGACTACGTAGGCAGTGTGCTGTGAATATTACTAAGTAAGATTTCCCCACTGATGAAGTGCATCTTCTCCCAGTGAAAGGGATTATCTTGCATCAACACGACATCAATATATCCTCATCTATCTGTGGTGCAATAAAATAGATGTACATTTATGAAATAATGTACTACATTTTATTTATATTTCTACCATGTGCACAATTGTAGTATCACTATAGCAACATAGTAGCCTAGCCCATAAAGGTTTTACTACACCGCCATGCGAAAGTCATCAATAATTTCCACTTATGTCCTATACTGGGCAAAATGATGCTTTAGGCAGTGTCTTCCTTATGAACATGATTTAGTAGTATCATGCTCATATATAGAACAGATCCAATTGTTCTGGTGCACAAAGCTCATGTGTAAATAGTACAAGTAATTATCAGTGGAGTGTGCATGCTATCCACTGCACTGTTTACTGAGTTATCAAAACTCATAGCTTATATAAATAAGTGGATCACTTGAGTGGATGGAATAGTGGCTCTGAAAATAATTCCCAATTGCTCTTTCATTCATCTTGTATAAATAGTGTGGGTCATTTGAGAATGGAAAGAGGGGAATATAATAGATTAAGTCACCAAAGAGTTTTAGGGCTAAAATGATAGTTTTAACACTTGTTATAAGTATTTTCTTTGTAATAAATTTCAAATCATGTGTATGCAATCATCTTTAGACCAGCTAATATTTATTTCCAGCTACTGTTTTATTTCCAGCTTAATGAACATGAGGAAATAAAAATAAATCCACATGAGGAGAATGCTTCAATTTGCAGAATCGTGCACACACTGAATTAGCACTTCTTGGCATTCTTTGGCACATATCATGCATGTGAATGTGTGACCAATGCAGTGACCAATCCTAATGCATAACACCTGATTATCATCAACCTCACTGCATTATCTAGTGCCCAAAAAAAAAACTTCACCAAACTTTATCTCCGGTTTCATGTGACTACAAGTCTTGTTTTCTAGTGAGTAATTAGTTATGATTGCTTTATTAATCATTTCACTTATGATGTCAGCAGTAAGTGAGTTATTGTTACTTGATCTACGTCATCACAGATCACATAATATCGTCACCTTTATGACCAATCACTATTAACGTAATCCAATCAGCAATAGTTTGCACAGTCTTATTAATAGCTTACATAGCGTATTGAAGTGGGTTTGCATGTTTCATACTTTTAAATTAGTGAGTGTTGACATTAGAGGCCCCATGTGCAAACTCTCTTTCTTTGTGATATTGAGGTTGGCCACAGATTTGTCATTATTATTTGTACCATAAGCTGCTAGCTTACACACGCTTGCTACAAGTTAGTTTATACTCTCTTTGGTTATTACAATACCAAGTCTGAAGTAAAAAGTGTTTGTATGCTTAGATCAATATTTGCAGAAGGGACCACATTGTTGCTACACTTCTCACCTGTGTATCAGCTGGAATTGTTTTAGATACTCTATGCTGGTACGGACTAAAAAAATATTGGCATATTCCATTATTCAATTCAATCTTTTACATGTCGAATCATAACAAGCTCTTTCTTTCTTTCTTTCTTTCTTTCTTTTTGCATGAAAAGTGCCAACTGTTTGTTCTTTAATGATATTCATCATTTGGTAATGAGAGTGCTGGTGGGATGCGTATGAATGTGTCTTCCCACAGATGGTGTCCAGGAAACAAAAATAGGTGATTAAAATGTTCTCAAAAACTTCCACAGGATGAGAGTTCTGCAATAGTCAAAGTCTCCTTACTGTACAACGTTATTCTAGTCTCTATGCCAAATCTACAATTAGAAAGTGGTATCTCTGGTTTATGATCGCATTGTGCCTGCATCTTACCCTACCTCCAATATTAATTTCAGTCTACTAATGAAATTGTTGGTGTCATCCACCTGGCCATTATTAAATCTCAGTGCCTTGGAATTTCCTACTCCTTATGCCTGCCAGACAGTGTCAATAATTATGAGATCATTAGCCCAATCCCCACGCGTGAAAGCACCCCATGCATAAAGTTCCCTCAAAATGAATCAATTTTCATTGTGTGTTTGAGTCATTTATGGATTGTGTGTAATACTCAATTATGTACATATAGAGCATAATATTCTGACTAAGCCCAATTTCTCAAATTCTATAGCTGTAATCCGATTTATTATTATTTTCCCCCTGATTCTTTGTCCGTGTTGCAGCGTCTAGTGCACTATCACAATTCTGTGGCTGTGCACAGTTTGAAATTAATCACTAGTGTTTTTAGTTCACTGAGAGATGATACTGAGCCTGAGCCTTATTGACATGGGTTCGAGTGTAGAACAAGCTCTATTGCCATTATGTATGCACTTTTCACGGGGTATTCAATGCATATAAAAATTAATGTATGTACTTATGCACTCATGATAGACTATGTTACTCACTCTCTACATTGCATTTTGCACAACAGCCTTGGCTTACACCTGCTAATAAGTTGTGGCCGGGAAGTGGACGAGTGGATGAAGTATTTGGTGACAGGAATGTGGCTGCTACCCGTTACGACAAAATCCCTGAGATCAAAAAATGAAGCTCATGTCAATAATAACTAATTCAGCTGATATCCTATTGACTCTTGATCTATCTTTTGATCACGAAATCTCCTTATCTCTCTTTCTTTGGCTCTCTCTTTCTCTCTTCATCATCACTTTTTTTAAATATTATTATATTGTGCACTTCATTCTATTTCAGTGAATTTCTGCCTTATTATAAAGCTCAAATCAGTGAGCTTTAGATCAACTTGACTCTATTTTCAATCTCATCTTGAAAAAAAAAGAAGAAAAACAAACTTCCTCTCTCACACTCATCACTTTGTCCTTCCTAATATCATTATATTGTGCACTTCATTCTATTTTAGTGAATTCATGTCTCAATCTACATATTTATATAATCCACACTGTCTTTCTGTACAGTGCCAACAACATTAGTATTATTGTCTGATTATTTTTGGACAGTAAAATTTATCAATCATCGATCAGAATAATATTTTATTATTATTATTAATGCACTGACCAGCAGAACTATTTATGTTAAATTTAGATTAAATCCCTGCTGCTGCAATGATCTTTAAAAAAATGATGTAAATTATTATACAAGCAAATAATTATAATAATAATGGGTGGCCTTCATGAATAATTGAGTTACTTTATAGGTCATATTATGTATGAAAAAAAAAGACAATCCTGAATCAATAATACTGAACACTATAATAGTTATACAAAAGTGATTGTGATAATCTCAATGGGTAGTAGTAAATCAGAGAGTGCTCACACACTACAAAACAAACAAAAAAATGGGATCATGAATTCAAAGAAAAAAAGCACTGATGAGTAATAATACATTAATAGTAATTACAAAGAGCAGGAAAATATAATTCAATTTTTTTAAAAATAATATAATGAGCTTGCACTGTTGCTGTTATTTTCTCAAGTCGAATCCTTCAGAAGATTTGAAATTGTGAAATTGTTACACTTGCCGACAGGGTGCAGGTCACCAGAGTGCAGTTCAGTGAGTCCAGCTGAATGTGGGGGGTACACGATGTGAGGGCTAGTGCAAGCATTGGGAGGATGGTAAGTTGTGTAAGTGAACGCAGCAGGTGGACTTGCTCCATGCCCATTCTGCATTCCATACGATTCTATGGGTGTGTTGGCATGGGAATGAGGTGATAATCCGTTGGTGGTATGATAGGGAGGAGCGGGCTGGTGACTATTTGACGGTGTTAAAGGTGTGCCGGGGGTTATAGGCGTGACAGGGGTAATTGGACCAGGGGTTCCGGGGGTGACCGGAGTGGGAATGGCGGGAACGTGTGATGGTGTGATAGGGGTGAGTGGTGTGATGGGAAGATGCGAAGACTGGCTTGAAAATGGTGGGTAGGTCCACGACGACTGTGTCGGTCCATCAACTGGCTGGTAGTGTCTAAGTGAATTCAGATGCGATGGAGGACTTCCCAATGCATAATTACTCTTAGTAGCAGACGCTGGGAGCTGGGGGTACTCGAAAGGAGGGATATCGCCAATTGGTGGGGAAGAAAAACTCCGGGACCGCCCAAATTCTTCACTTATAATGATCCGTGATTGATCTGGAGAGGACATAGCCACTCCCACTCCACTGGCCGGACCGAATGTCGTGTGCATTGGAATTCTTCCATCATAGTTATGCGGAGAGCACGGCAAGCTATTGAAAGGAATTTCCTGCTTAGGGATAAGGGGAGGAGGAAACGTCATCTCGTGATTCTGCAAGCTGGTTGGAGAGGTCATGACCTCAGAATACGGTTTTTGTGGCAACTGGTGAAGAAATCGATACCTCCTCCTAAGGAAACTCCCATTTTTGAACATTTCGGTACTAGCTGGATGGAGTTTCCAAAAATTACCCTTTCCTGATGATCCATACTCTCTTGGTACCTTGATGAAGCAGTCATTCAAGCTCAGGTTGTGTCTGATTGAGTTTTGCCAAGTTGGCCAGCGCTTTCGATAATATGGAAACTGCTGGATGATGTAATCACAGATTTCTCCAAGTGTCAGCATCTTATTGGGTGACTGAGAGATGGCCATAGCTATTAGTGCAATGTAGGAGTATGGTGGTTTGATATCATCTTGATTACACTGCGACGTCGAGGCAGACTTCTTGCGATTTCTGTTCTTCTTGCTGTTCCCCTTGTTGGCATTCTCGCTAGCTCCATTCGACAAACTGCTGCCACTACTTGAGACTGGGGTGGAACTTGCAGAGGAAGAAGCAGACTCTGGACTTAGTTGTTCCTCATGCAAACTTTCCTCTGAGATTTCGTCTCCAATTCCATTCTGCGACTGTTTTTTCGCTGCAGACTTCATCGATGAACTACGTTGGCACTGAAGTTTCGTCTTGCTTTCACTCTTTATATCCTGTTAATGAATTAATTTAAATTATTAATGCAGACCTTTACAACTTTACTATAATTGATACCAATTAACTGAAGGAATTGAAAAATAACAAGAACCATCTGTTTTCCCCATCTATGACATCATACAGTGCATAGCAACTGATGGTCATTAAGCACTGAACTACATTATGAATTTATGCAGCTTTGCAGCTGGACATAACCAAGCTCAGGATCAAATTTCACTTTTACTCAACTGGTAACACGATAAGCCAAAGCCCCGGAATGGCCGAACTTGTACACATGCTAACTCTTAGCTAAGTAAGTACGTCCAGAGACAAGTTTCTTGCATGTGCAATGACAACGCATTTTTACAAGGTCGAGAAATAAAAACCGCTCCAATACACTAAATAAACCATACAAGTATTAACAAAAGAAACTGTAGCATACTCTATATAAACATCACACAGCTGAATGAGCATGATACAACCATCTAGCTAGCTATCGTGCAACTTACCATTTCTTAGGACTCTGTAAAAACTGCCGATATGGCTCGGGATATTATGCAGCTCCTGCTCCTCTCCACCAGTGTCCAATGCAACTTTCTGAGAATCCAACTAAGTTTCTGCTCTGCAAAATCTATTTTTATGCTTGCTGCAAACTTTACTCCGCGCGCAAATATGCGCATGCGCGTAGAAATGTTGAGAGAACTGTTTGAGAAATGTTGATAGAACTCTGCTCTGTCATCATCAGAACCTGAGATCATTTTTATGTTACACCTGAGTAGCCTCCCTCAGTCACTTGACATTCTTTTTCCCCCCGTTTATTTTGCATATGCCCTTTGGGCTTTACATTGCTAAGATTGATTGATTGATTGATTGATTGAGTCTGGATAAGAATTGATAACTAAAGCAGCTTTATTATAATTATAAATGCAATCATAAATGCAAGAGTCCTGATATACATACACACATTTACTACAATTATTATTAATGTCATCTTAAGTCTACTATTTGGATGAAAGAATTGGTGTCATGATGAATGTGCTTGCATTCCTGTATATAATATGCATGGAAAAGGAAAGTGGAGAATCAAATATGAATCTATTATTAAATTGAGACTTTCAGATAACAATAGGGAATTACATATATCTTTGAACATGCAGTCTACTTTAAAAGTAGTAAAGGGGAGTTATGTGCTGTAGCTAAAAGCTCCTTCATATCATCTGCATGGCTGGCATGAAATAGTGAGAATGATATAACATTACCTCATAAAGGGGAGGCTCCTTTGGATGGACGTGAAAACCTTCCTCCTCGCAGTGAGTGATGTAGTTAAGTCCGTGGGGATCGGTCAGCATGTAATAGCCCACCCTTTTTTTGATAAATAGAAACAAGCAAGTCAGCATGAAATAGCCTTTGATAAAACAAGCAAGTCAACTATAGCTACCAATATTAATTAAATTATTCACTCAGTTGAATTAAAATAACATTATTATAGTGACTTATACTTTATGCTAATAACTAATACGATTATAAATACGATTATTTATTAGTAAGTTAGTCCATTACAAAAAGTTGTTATAACCAATTATTATACTACTACTTATAGCAATAAAACAACATTAAATCTTTCATATCTAAAAAGATAATGTTTATTGCTTCTCTTTAATGGTAATCATGGGAACTGCGATATCCCAAGATGATGCGCAGGCTTAGTTAGCTGCTTGCTAATCACATATTTGAGATAGATGGAGGTCCTAGGGCCACACACACACTCAGACTCCACCACATGTGCACATCATTGCTAATCCAATTAAGCACATCCCAAGGGTCATCTATAAGGCCCTCTGCAAATAAGGTAGACGAGAGAAATATTCCCACAACAGTTTGAGAGCATTCATGTGTAGCATTTAATTGAATCCGCATTGCACACATCTATTATTATATTTGTGTTCATTTTTTCACCTTGAGTGCTTGCATACCATGACTGATTGCTGCAACTTCATGCAACTTATTCTTGACCAATGATAAAATCCACACTCTCTCTTGAAGTAGGAATTCGGTCAAAAATTATAAAGGTAAAAATGTTGTAAATGATCTATACATCAGTCTCTTTTGCATTATGCATGGTGCATGTGATATACTCGGCTTATCAGCTGTCCTGATCTCGAGTAGCCATGGTATTACTCACAACTATACAATGCAGGACCAAAAGGAGAAAAGCAGTCTCCCACGCCATACCATAGCAGCTACATCACTTTCTTTATCACTTCATAATATAACATGTACTTCGTCTCATCAAAACCACCCACAACTTCTACACTGCAGGAAAAAAATTCACCAACCCACCTCCATTATGGAAAATTAATTGGAGGTCCTCTGAAGTCACACGAAAATGGTTAAGTAGATGCATGCTCCATTTGATGAGGCCAGGAAGCTAGCAATGGGGATTTGTGCTAATTGTGACACTTTTAAACAAACTGTACCCACACTACACACTTAACACAAACTATGCTTCAGTGAAGACATCCCATATATAGTGTCAGTCTTATACTACTGGCTAGCTAGCTAAATACAGTCCCCACTTCACCCAAACAATGCACGGGCATGCATTAATTGGTTGAATAATTAGTAATATAAAGTCAATGCTTTAGCAGCCTATAGTAAATAACGAGAGAGAGAGAGAGAGAGAGAGAGAGAGAGAGAGAGAGAGAGAGAGAGAGAGAGAGAGAGAGAGAGAGAGAGAGAGAGAGAGAGAGAGAGAGAGAGAGAGAGAGAGAGAGAGAGAGAGGTGCTGACTTCATGTTCATATCAGACTGATATTAAGTGATAATGTATTATAATATCATGTCCTCAAAGGTTGATAAGTTCACGATGAAGAAATGTGTTGCCTCACACAACAAAGGCTTTGACTATGCAAGGCACAGCTGCAACTGGAATACCCTATCATCCCAAACTGAACTGATTGGTCACTTTTGGGGTCTGTTACTAGCCAAGCCATTGCCTCAGTGCTAAGCCAGAAAAGTGGCTTACCATACTACCATACAGCCAAAGCTTTATGCCTGATAAGAATAGCTACCAGCTGATCCTGCCATCAGGAGAGTAAAGTATTACTTGTATCCATGCTACATGCAGTGAGCGATGAGCCTCAATTTTGCCAGTGCTTCTATTATTAAAAAATAAAAAATAAAAAATTTCAGCAGTAACTATAAAATTTCTATAATCAAATATCATACACCACAATTACCTCTGTTAGCAGATCTATAGCCATTGCCCCATGCTAAGATAGATATGTGTTAGTGCAGTAATTAATTTGCATGGTTCAGGATCATAGCTAATTATTCGAAAATTACACCAGCAATTGCATGTAGCTAGGAGCTGCAATTGAACATAATGTTCATTCCAGCTCATATTATTATTCCAACAGTCAAGCATGCTTACAACTCCTGCAGTAGCTTCATTTCTACAGAAGCAATATTATCAAGAGGTTTTAGTCTCAAGGACACAGGTAGTTGCATATCATAACACTCCGTCAAAACAGCTTTGCTTGGCACAGTAGCTGCAATGACAATTCATTACAATGTATAAACTAGATCACTCATGGCTGGTGATAAATGTGGTACCGAACAGCTGACAGATCTGTACAAAAGTTGTGATAATGTATATCTTGCCGCTAGACCACAGCAGGGAATATAAACACAAGATAATGATAAGCAATCAATCAATAAGGCTAGTGTTGAGACTGCATCCGTCCACTGCTTACACTAAAAACCCACATTGCGTAAATAAGAAGTTGCTATAACAGGAATGCAATTCAATACATATCCATTTATGCAGCCATGAATTTGGAATGTATTCCTTGCATCTTTTCTCGATAATTATATTAATCAGAGATGCATGTAGATAATAACAAGCCCTCCATAGTACATACGGGTGTCAGGATCAGCATATACACTTGCTTAATAAAGACATTTGTTTTATACATTATTGTGAGTGCCAAATTGAGCTTTGATGCAAATCTTTCCTCTATAACATTCGATCTTTGAATCATCAACTGTACATAGCTACTGTGCATGGATCTGTGGAAATGTTTCAATGTTACAAGTGGTCTGCTGGCTATTCATATTAGGCTATTGCATGTAACATGTCTCGGTCAGTGACTGGCTAATGTCACCCGTCTCCAGGGCAGCATCTCGCATAGATTGCAGTAGTCATAATAAAAAGATTGCTCCTCGTTCTGTCCTGTCAAATTTTAGATCAAATCTGAGCAATAACATATTGGGGAAATACACACTATATTCTCTCCATGCAGTTCTACTAAAGATTCTTGAATAATATCTATTTTCACACAATCACCCATTGTAACTACTCACTGTGAATTAACACTGTTGAACCAGATCAGGAGCCTAAGAGGTATGGTACCCTCCCCTGTGATTGAGGGAGTCCATTTCTACCACATGCAATGCCACCACATTTTTTGCATGCATTTATTTCCAGCACTGAAGATTTCCAGCAACTATAGAGAAGAACAATGAGGTCATCAGGATCATGTAACAGAGAGACAACTATTGCATGAAAGATTGAACCTGATTCCTCCTCCATGGCATGGCATAGCATAGCAGATAAAATGCTTGAGTAGTTTGGTTTTTGTGCGATGAAGAATTTCATGCTACTCAATGTCAATAATTATTAGAGGATATATTCATGAAGCAGTTTATAAGAATGACAGCTAACCTTTGGCTTTGGTTGAGCTAAGAAATCTTTTTTTCAGAAGGGAAAGAGTAAGCAATAAGCACGTCATTCTGATAAAGTTTGACGAAAATGAATTAGAATCCAGTGGCAAGAGTGACAACACACACTTCTTTTCACCTATTCCCATCTCCAGCCCAGATGCATTTAGCACCTGTCTGGAAATCCAGTGTACTGACCACATCAGGAATTAATTATGAAAGGTATCCTGAGAAAAAGTCTGATGGGACCAGCTTAATTTTCCTTCATCATATGGACAAAAGCACCCAGACAAGGACTGGCATATATCACCCCAGATGTCTTCCTAAGCCCAAATATTATAGCTACATGCAATCTTACTTCAATATTTGTTATAGCAGAAGCTAATGAAGATGTGTTTACAACTGGTGGAGCTTTTACAAGAAAATGTTGCATTGTACTCTAACTCAGTGTTTATTCAAGAACAACCAAGGACACTTGAAATTGGTGCCGCCATACCTAAGCCACACTACTACCCAAAAGAAAAGACAATTTCTGTCATTTCTTGGGCAGGAAAGAGAGTCTTATCATGGCCTAGCCCAAAATACTACATGGTTAGCCAGTGCTGGAGAGATAGGCATCAAAGCCTATATCAAATTATGTGTCTGCACCACATTGATCTCACACATCATCATGACCTTTCCAAATAGTGAATCAGTTCCAATGAGTCCTCAGTCCTAATCCCACTCCAATTCCAAGGTATCTAGGGTCATGGATGGCCCGCAGATTTCGATAGAACCAGGTGCACTTTGAACTCAAGTTATGATGTCAGTTGTTGGTGCATGCTTATGCCTAAATTCCAGGACTACAAATTTCCAATTAAGTTCTTAGTCCAGGCTAATAATTTATATTCATCACATTTTAACACAGTCTGGGAACTCTAGTAAAGGCATAGCCACACATGGCTAACATATATAGGATGCTATTTGTATTAGCTCCAGATGAGAAATTTGTCTAAGACCTGAATACTAAAAATAAGATTCCAACGCTTTTTTAAAAATTATTATTATTAAGGGAAAAAAGCTTCCTTGATGGTCCATAACAGAATCTGTAGAAACCTAAACTAGTCATAATTAAGCCAATCTGTCCTACATATAATATATGTAGAGTTCTACGATACAATGCAAGCCCATGCACGCATACATGCATGCAGCATGTAGGAGGGGGCTTGGCTGAGAAGCAGAGGTGGGGAGATGAGTTGCTAGGCTGATAAAGATCAGGTTGGAGTAGTGGTGGTGGTTGGGTCATGCAGTTAATGCTGAGGTAAAAATGACTTTATCCCATTTGTCGTTCCCACATAAATATTCCAGGGCAGGCATATATGTGAGATAACGGTGCACACTATGGGGGATGGTACAACATCTATGTAGGGGGCAAAGGGAGAAAGGTGGGGGCTGGGTACAAGAGACGGCCGCCGTTAATGTTCTTCATAGTATCCTGATAGGACAGTGGTTAGGAAGAAGTATGTGTGGGATGGTACACTAATGTAGATTTATAGAGTCCTACATACGGGCTATACAGTGGATTTCCACCACACGCAAATACTTCCTGGTCCATTTCATACTCACATGATAATGAATGAGATAGCAAGTGCAAACTTCTAAGGAAACATCAATTCTGTACTACTTAAAACTCAGCATCTTAGCAGCTTATTAACTGGGCTAAAACTCAGTTCATAGGGGTGTCCTGAGGCCCATACCATCACTAGCCTTAGGGCACACACAAGGCTGGTCCTGCCCTAGGCATTCAGGCTAGGAAACTCCAAGGAGTTGGTGGTTCCCAACACACTCAATATCCCCCTCCCCTGCTGTGTGGAATTTAGACTCCAGACAGCCAATGCCACCTGGCACAGTTCCACTGAGGTATTGGCAAACTTTGATTTCCAGATTCCCTGAAAGAAGAATGTGGGATCTACCAACACTGCATTGGTAGACTGGTACCATTAGATGCACCTTATCATTATCATGATATCATTATACCACTCTGGGCTATTGTCTCATCAGTCATTAAACAATTCATTCTCTCTGTCTAAGCATTCAAATTTGGCTTTTTAACTAAATGAAAGAAAAAGGGTGCCATAACCAATGACAGATGCAGTAGTGAGTACAGTCTCTCACCACAGAACAGACAGACATTTTGTTATCATGTATCATGCGATATTAAATGGTGGTAGCCACCTCCTACAGGTTTATGCTGGTGTTAGAATAATAGGACTACTCACTGGCTGTACTTTGGGGCTACCACGATAGCGACTGCCTCGTCCATCATCACCTGATAGGAACAGTGACAGTGGAGGTCCACACTGGAAAGGAATGCTGTTTGAGAAGGATGTGTCTGCAGAGAGAGGGAGGGAGGGAAGGCGATACTAAAGTCTATTTGCATTCACCTTGCCCCTTTAACTGCTATAACTTTCTAGATTCCAAATTTCAAACACCAGCAGAGAGAGTGGATAATCAGCTCTCTGTTGATGCATTAAACTAGAAATTTGGTTAAGAATTGAGCAGTTATAGAGGGGCAAGGTAAATGCAGAAGTTTCACAAAATCTGTAGAACTGGCAAACTACATAGTCAGAGTTTATAGAGTGTGCCCAAAGTTGTACAGAGAAAAATAACGGTATGAATCATTTTCTTCTTTAAGCTTCAAATATATATCTAGTTGTGACAGTTCACACTGAGTTGTTGAAACATTCATCTGCACTCAAGCATTATATAGTATTTCTCCATAAGAAACAGCCCATAATTAAGTGGCTAATTTGCATCAAGTACCTGCTATTACAAGTAATTATTCTGAAGTGTGTGCAGCAGATTGTGGTTTTGAGCCTGAAGAGTACGCTAAAAAGATGTTCCATACTATCAGAAGCCTTGCAACTGAGCTAATGCCATTGATTGAGGAAGCAATGCACTATGAACTACCTAGACTTTCTTCCACTTAATGACTGCCACATCTATCATGCTTAAAAGGTTTCCCCCCTGCCCTTACTAATTCCTCTCCATATAAGCCTCTCTCTCTCTCTCTCTCCCCTTCCAAACTGGTGTTTCACATACATGTATCCAGCCAAGTGTGATGAGGTCATACTGATCTTGGACATCAAAGAGCTCCTCTTCATTCAGAGTCTCACAGGAATCCGGCTTGCCTTTCTGCTTGGGCACAATGATGTGTGTGATTCGGAGCTTATCCTGTGACTACAATTAATGATAAAAAAGATAATCACCAGTTTTATTATCCACTTTTCCCGCCAACTTCCCGCATTCTTACCAGTTTTCCCGCCAGTATCCCACATGTTTCTATATTCTTGCATGTATTTGAAGATGCTACTTCTTCAAATCTGCTGGCGGTATCTAAAGGTATGAAGAGGGGTCTGCACCCTTCTATACCTGTAAGATTAGGTAAGAGACATCACAATCACAAACTCTATACCTACTGTACAAATTGGGTTAAGGGTTATTCATCTACTTACTACTCAAGCCAGTGTTAAGAGCTTTCAAGGAGTCTGGCTTTGTGGAGCGATCAACAGTAGGAGGACCAGTCTTCTCTTCACGTTCCTCCTCAGTAGTCACACCTTCTGCCACACCCACTGCACTGACCTGGTAGGCAGGGTTTATAGATGGACCCGCACTCCATGTCCCTGGCACTCCACCAGGAGGTGGCTGAGCATACTGACCATACTGATAGTTGTATGGGGCACCATATGGAGGAGCATACTGTTGAGGATGGGGACCACCAAAAGGTGGTGTCGTCAGTGGGCGTGACTGGGGAGAGGGTGGGGTTTGAGCTGGACTTTGAGCAAAGGGTGACTGGAATATCGAATTCTGGTAAGTTCGCTGCTGAAGAGTAGCTGCCTGTGGATTACGAGATATGGTAAGGATCATCACAATCATGGATAATTATATGGTAAGGATCATCATCTTATAAACTAGAATTTCAGCCAAAAAATGTGATCGTACCTGGCTGGCAGGGGGTGCCAGTTGTGATGGTGGTGGTGGTGCTGGTTGGTAGCCACCAGCAGAGCTGACAGCTCCTCCCACCATCCCCTGGACCATGGGAGGCGGTAGCTGCTGCTGTTGGGGTGCAGAGGAAAGAGGGAGTGTCTGCTGTTGGGCTACAAAAGCTGGGGTTGTTGTTGATGGAAATGTGTCTGAAGGGGGTGGGGCTGAAGGGGGTGGATCTAAAGTTGAAGGCGGAGCTGAAGGGGGTGGTGCTGTGGATGTATGATCAATGACCGCTGAAACATCACTTGAAGGTAGAACATGTGCTAATGTTGGATCGGTAGCAGTGAGTTCTGATTGGTCGACTGGAGGAGTGATTTCCATCTGTTCTTGTGGCATAGTCAAATCAGTATGAGCAGCTTCTTCCTCAATTGATCTTGATTGGTGGACTAGAGTGCTGTCTTTCTCAAGGGTTTCTTGCTCTCCCTTTCCCTGCACTTCTTCATATGGTGGTGGCGGTGGTGAGGATTTACCAGTCTCCATCGCCTCATCAGTGACCTTTGAACTCTCGTCTATGACAACCACAGCTGTAGTTACGCCCCCTTGACCACCCAAAAAGGCAGCAATCTCTTCTGATTGGTCATGACTTTTCTCCTCCTTTTTCTCTACCTTTGGGCTCTGTTCTTCCAGCCTTTTTGCTTTCTCAGCCTCCTACAGCGTAAAATGGGAAATTCATCTCTAACATTATGCAGAATCCCTCATAAACAATGTGTACAACAGAACTCACATGACCTTATAATTATATCACATGACCACATGACTACCAAGTCCAATTGGAACTGGAACTATAATGCATTTGGCAGGTGACAAGTTTATCCTCAGGCACCTTGTATAATTATTATTTTAAACTCTCATAACTTGTCAATCATTTCGGGGAGAATGTGGACACACACCTCTTCAGTACACACTATTAACATCCAGCACTATGGACTTAACACTTCTATAGTAAATCTCTAACACGTCCCTTTTCTATTTTCAGTGTGCAGGATCAAGGCTACACTTCTTGAACCTTCTTGGTGAAATATACCCTGATTAGGGTAAGCCATAATTTTTACCTCCAGCCTACATATACTCAACACACCTCACTTTGGATAGCTTTTTCTAAGTCAAGTTTCTCTTTCTTGTACTTCTCCTTCAGCTTCTCCTTGAGTTCCATGGCCCGAGGCAACGCTTCTTTCAACAATTTCTTGATTCTTGACTTGTCAGAGGCTGGAGCTTTTCCATACTCGGGATGTTTTGGCAGCTTCTCGATGAATAACCTACACACAAGATAAAAGAGAAGTAACATGAGCTTGATATTTCTATTAACCACATAATGATATGAATAGCGTCTATCAAGCAGACTCAACTTACTGGTACCTACAAACTGTGCTTCAAGACATTCCCTGACGGTGACCCTAACCCAAGTTCCCAGAGGAATAAAGGCCAAATGCACCATTTAAGCATAAGGGGAGAACCCTTTACCATATTACAAGATCTCCACCCTTGTTATTTGTGCCAAGTTTGTTTGTATAATACCTTACGTTGCAAATTTATTGTAGAGCATAAAGGCTCTGTCCCACTGTCCTTCTGTGTAGTAGACACGAGCCTAGCAACAGAAAGGATGATGTTAGAATCTAAGCTAGGAGTATAAAGTATCACCTATATAAAAAAACATGGATAAGGCCTAGCCACATGAGACTAGCACTGCTAGTTGGGAGTGGGGGAAAAACTGAAGGGTGAAACAGTACTCCATAATTGATGCTATGGTTGGGTTTCTAGATTAAATTTCTGAGTAATCTCCATGGCTCCTTAGGACATCCTAGCTAGCTACTATCTGGCTATTTAAAAAGTGCACCTGTCTCTCCATCTCTGATCCACTTCTGAAATACCGTTTGATAGGAATAGTCTTGTCTATTTCCACAGTGCTCCCATGCTCACTCAGCTGCCTCAGCCTCGCCCCCGGGTCCAAAACCAGCGCTCTCGAGGTAGCCTGTCTCTTTATCACTCCGGGCATAGTTCATTCACAAGCAAAATACCGCTCTTCAGGCTGCTACTGAAGCTTTTAAGAAGACATCCAAAGCGGTCTTGTGACTGCTGATTGAGCACTTTTAACAGAGTTCAAAGGTCACATAAATTAATCCTCAGGAGAGATCGAGAATTCACAGAGGTGTTTGTTTGTCCTGATTTCTCCTGCCCACAATGCGCTGTTCTGTTCTTCGTGTCTTCCTTGGCTCTGTCTTATTCTTTCTCGCCTCGTTTGCGCTAGTAATTCACTTGGACATTCTTCCCGAGCACGAAGGAAGTGAAGAACTATTCCACAATGGTGATGATGACAATCTTCCAATAGCAGCGAGGAGTCTGACACCAGTGCTTCTTCCCCCTGAGGAACCTACAGACTACCCCATCATCGTATGGTGGACCCCCTTCACTCCTACCCAGAGACGAATCAATAAATGTCCAAAGGGTACATGCCTCGTCACCCACAGTCGGACCGAATTGACCAATCCTAAGACAACAGTATCAGCATTTATATACTATGGAACGGAATTTAATCTGAACGATGTGCCACTTCCAAGAAAACCAAACCACCTCTGGGCACTTCTTCATGAAGAATCACCGAAGAATAACTGGGTACTTGCTACCAAAAAGGGGATAGCCCTCTTTAATATTACATCCACCGTTAGCAGATATTCCGATTACCCCCTCCATTTACACTACCTACACACACTAGAACATCTTCTCCAGCCTGTTCGTACTCCAGCACACCTGAAGAGCAAAAAAGACCTTGGTTTGGTGATATTTTTGCAGTCGGGCTGCAACCCACCTTCCGATCGTGATGCTTATGTGAAAGAGCTTATGAAGTTCATCTCTGTGGACTCGTATGGAAAGTGTTTACACAATAAAGATCTCCCTGAACATCTGCACAATCCTCTGACATTCGGAACAGATGATGTCCTGGACATAGTGGGGAAGTACAAATTTGCACTCTCCTTTGAGAACGCTCTATGCCAGGACTATTTCACTGAGAAATTCTGGCGGCCTTTGTATGCAGGATCTGTGCCTATCGTCAGAGGTTCCCCTACTATCCGTGATTGGGATCCATCGAGTTCTCATCCATCAATAATTCTTGCTGATGATTTTGATAGCCCGAGAGAATTGGCTGAATATCTGTTGAAACTCGACAAGAATGATACTGAATATGAAAGGTATTTGGAGTTCAAGAAAATAGGGGTCACAAATAAGCTCCTTCTGGAACATTACAATACTAGAAAGTGGGTGGTTGATGCTCCGGGAGAGAACTTTATCGATGGTTTTGAGTGTTTCGTGTGTGATACTTTGCATGACAGAAAACTCAGAAAGATGCAAGAGGAGGCCAAAGGGAAGAAGAATGTAAATCACTCCATCATAGCTAACATTTCTCATTACGACTGTCCAATTCCTAAACCTTCTGTGAAGCAGAAATCTCAGAGGGACAGCATGGAAGAGAGGGAGAGTAATGTCATGGACTTGGAGAACTGGATTTGGGTTGCTCAGCGTGCAAAGGAGAAGGCACAAGTGGCATCAGATGCAATAAGTAGAGGGGCTGACCAAAAGCAGCTGGACGATGCACTGCTGAAGCATATGCATGATATTAAATGACAATAGTAGGACCAGCTATAATTATGCTATCTTGCCTCCGACTCATAGCCAGCATTTTTATATACAATTTCCCATCATAAATCATATAAAAATTAAAAATGAGTTAAATTGATACTGAAAAATGAATACCATTATAGCTGAGTATATGTTGATGCTAGATGATCGTTCTCATTGGGGACTCAGGACCCCAGGAGGGACTCTTGTAGTCACTGTGATACTCGTCACTGACAGATTTGATGCCATTGAAGACAGTGGGAAGGGTCGACTTGGACAACCTCTTCTCATCAATCTTCATCTAGAAAAGAGAAAAGGATTGATTCTAAAAGAGTAGAGATCTGTATTATTAACACAAGTGATCATTGGCATATGATTACTTGTCTTTCTATTTTCAGACATGGAGGAAAGGAAGATGGATTAATTGTTATTAACACAAGTGAGCAGATTATCATCTTTTCTGGCTGGTGTTTGAACTCGAGAATTGAGCAGAGGAGCAAAACACTCAAGAGCAGCCCAGGCATCTTAAGGCATAGCAGGCCACTATCCCCTATCCCTTATTATTCACTATTGGTGGCTGGCTTCTACACCAGGAGGCATCTCAAAACATTCATAGCCAATCATGGTCTTGCCCCTATGCCTTCAATAATCCTAAGGAGATTCCCGAAGAGGTGATTCACCTCAGGTGAAAAAGTGAATGGAAACTTCTGTTACCTTATTGTAGAAAGCAACTCCTCCAATAGCCATCAACATGCCACAGATGTTCCACAGAGTGACAGGATTCTTGAGCATGAGCAAAGAGACACTGATGACAATGATCCTCTTTGTGGCATTTGCCACGGAATAGCTGACAGGAGAGACAGCAGATATCATGCTGAAGGCCACAATGTTCTGTCCGAAGGTAAGGAAGCCGTTTAGAGGGAGGACCAGGGCTAACCAACTTAAATGCTGCACCTGATAAGAGAAAGAAGAAACAGTTCTAAATGTTCTTCCTAGGAGATGTCCTTATTAAAGGAATGATCTCATTTCCAATGGTCAAAAATGGAGGGGAGAGAGGGAAGGGGAGGGGGAAGGGGGAGGGGAGAGAGGGAAAGAGGAAGGGGATGGGGAGAGAGGGAAAAGGGGGAGGGGGAGAGAGGAAGGGAAGAGGAGGGGAGAAAGGCAAAAGGGGAGGGGGGAAGGGGGAGGGGAGAAGAGAGGAAGGGAAGAGGAGGGGAGAAAGGTAAAAGGGGAGGGGAAAAGGGGGAGGGGAGAGAGGAAGGGAAGAGGAGGGAGAAAGGTAAAAGGGGAGGGGAAAAGGAGGAGGGGAGAGAGGGAAAGAGGAAGGGGATGGGGAGAGAGGGAAAAGGGGGGAGGGAAGAGAGGGGGAAGGAGAAGGAAAAGAAATGGGGAGGAGAGAGGGGGTTAAAGAGAATACAGGAGGGGGAAGGGGAGCCCTTCATTGGCCCACCTTGTGGAGACTTGTGATGATGTCCCATACGTCTGTGTATAGCCAGAGGGGGAGCAAGAAGACACAGGCTAACTGACTCAGTGACAACAATAGTCTCAAGTGGTGAATTCTTGTGTCCTTCATGCACTGCGAGTAAAGTATCATAATCAGTATCAAAACTCAGTAAACTCGAGTTAAATATCAGTATTCAAAGAATCACCTTTTTAGAGTAAATATTCTGGAGGGCAAAGCAGAGTGTTGCTGAGAGGGCAGCCAGGAGTCCAACCAAGTCAAATCTGAGTTCAGTGACCGTTGCTATCAACACTCCAGTTACAATGGGCAGCAGTGACAGGTAAACCTAGAGTGCACGATGAAACCTCCGATAAAGGACTCTCTGGAAGAGGACACTAAGGACAATCTAAAACATGTACACTCCACCTCCAAAAGAGGACAACCTCTCTACAAAAAGGCTGGGTCTCATTATCAAAGGCTGGGTCTCATTATCACAGGCTGGGTCTCATTATCACAGGCTGGGTCTCATTATCACAGGCTGGGTCTCATTATCACAGCATCTAATCAACATGCACTACATTCTTTTTAATAGACCACTTCATGCAATAATTATTAGGCAACATGTTTCACAATAATTATTTCTGTGCTTCTCAGGGGAAAACAAACTTCTAAATCAACACTTGCCTTCAGAGAAAAAGACTCCCGCAGGACGAGAACAGATAACAGGACTGTGAAGATAGGCATCATAGCCTAGAGGCAAAACAATATAATATTTAGACCCTTTGTACTTAAAGAAAACCAAACATACCTTAACTTCAGAGTTGAGATAGCAGGTTGACGATATCAACATAAAAATTAATGAAAAGTTAATTACCAATGTGGTTGACAAGAAAATTTTCCTTATAAGTAGTAACCTATTTAATCACTAATCCTTTGATAGCAATAGGTCAATGTCTCTTCTTACTTACCTGTGTGTGCATAGGAGACAGGAACTTTTAAGATGCTGAGTTGTGAGGACAGGGAAGCAAATAGTTTCCCCAGAGCCAGAGGCGTCATTCTCCTGATATAAAATCGTCTACTGATGTAGGGTGCTGGCTCTACATTCAACAGCGCCAGGGAAGGACCTAGAAAAGCGTTCAGAGCCAGTAGCTGGGCCATACATAGAGTCATAGGGTAAGGAAAGACGTTGAAAATCTGTTTTCCAATGACATTATTGGCCGAACTGAAACTGTACCACGCTACACACAGACAGATGATCTTCAGAGCTTCTCTTGAAACGTATTTTCTTAGCATTCTCTCTCTTTTTTACTACAGTACGGTACACTATAAACTACTGCGGTCAAAGGGTACCGGGTAATCCACGCCCCTAATGACATCATCGCTTTATGACGTGTACATGGCGCATGCGCGAGTATGCATGTATTATTTTCTTAATGGCTGGATGCCCAGTTTAGCTCTCAGTTCATTAGCTTGCTTTATCTCCAGATCTTCATCTTCAGTGCTCGCTTTTTCCTTCTTCTCCTTCTTGTGTGAGGACTTCGATGACTTCTTGTCCCGACTGCTCTTCTCCGACCCCCTACTGCTTCGATCCTTCTCATGGGGGTGGTGCTTACTGGATGGGGAATGTGACCTGCTGTGTCGTCGTCCATGTCTACTCTGGCGGGGAGAATGTGAACGCGATCGATGGCGCCGTGGAGAGTGGGACCTACTCCTACTGCGTCTGAAAGAGGGAAAAAAATTAATATAATAGATATCAGATTTTATAGGAATTACAATACTTTCGATTGTCTCTTCTGTCTCTATCCCTCTCTCTCCCTCGTTCTCCACGATGAGGACTAGCAGAGGAACGTCTTCTTGAGGATGGGGGCGGGGATTTCTCCCCTTCATCCTCTTCCTCCTCCGACTCCACATCGGAGAGGTCCTCATCAAGGGCACTGACCCTTGGTTCCAACTCCTCGTTCTGTTCCAGAATGTATCTCTTTTGCACTCTGGGTAGGATGATGTCACAACATCGCTCCTCATGTAGAAGTTCGTCCACAAACTCATCAATGTGAATAAGCTCAAATTCTGAATAGAAATTAATGGTCAGTAATAATTACCGAAAAAAACAACAAACAAAAACAAACAAAAAACAAACAAAACAAACAAACAGTGGAACCACACTGCAATTGTACTGTGTACAGTGGAACCCAATAATTTACTCTGAAAGAGGACAAACCTCTCGACAAAGGACAATTAATCTGTACAGAAATAACCTCTCCACAACCTTAGGACGAAAAGATTAGGTCCCATTATTTGGAAGTTTCACTGCACACACTCAACCTCCAAAAGAGGCTACAAAGGACAATCTCTCTATACAAAAATAACCTCTCTATATACACAAGACAAAAAGAAGGTCCCAAGTGCGTGTACACTCCATATAAAACAACCTTCAAAAGAGGATAAACTCTCTACAAAGGACAAAAGGATGGGTCTCAAGTGCGTCCATTATTTGGAGGTTCTACTGTATTTTCAGGAAGAACCTGGTGTGATGGGATAGCTAACACATTGACAGTACCAGTCATGACTTGACATGGGTAGGTACAAATGGACTTATACATACGTCCATCTCTTTTCTTTCTCTTGAGCTTGCGATAGTCATTGTACAGGGGCTCCAAGTAGTTGTAGCACTCCATTGTGTCACCCACCAAACGCAAATACATAGCACCCAAAGCTCGCACGTATCTGTATGTATATAATAGTGAATGTGACTATACAAATGATGACCCTTTACCATACTTGTAATCTGGGTTTTTGATGAATTCCACGATGATATCCTTGGAGGGCTGTATCTGGAGCATTTTGAGGATGAGGCAAAGGAAAGGAGTGGGTTTAATATTGCTACTAAAGTGTCCTCCGACATGGTCCAGCTCCATTGCTTTGTCTACTAACAATTCCGCTATGAAAGAGAGAGAGAATGTTTTAACGTATTCCCTAAACAGGGAAAAATAGTAGACACACGGTACCCAATAAGACTACCATCACTGTGGCATCACCGAGAAAAGATCCCTTAAACTTACCAGTGAGTCCAAAGCATTCTTCTTTCCAGTACTGGCAGTCATAAATCCTAGTCCTTATGATCTTCTCCACCAGATACTGGGGATTTGTGCCTTTCACGGATTTGGCGTCTTTGGCAGTTCTATTTGCCATCACGCACCTGGAGTTTCTCGCCTCTCTACTGCTAACTCAGCCACTAGCTACCTCCTCTGAACTTTGAACCGAAAACGCGCGCGCGATTCCCGCATGGTGGGCGTGTTCCTTCACTGAAAGAATTTCTCTATTCCCCTATTCCAAGAGTTCAAAATTATAGCTTCAGTTGAAACAACTGTGATCTATAAATTATCACATTTTAGCGGTATTCAATTTCCCTATTCCAATAGCTTCAGTTGACATCAACTGTCTGGCCTGGTTTCAATGGTGATGGAGGAACTTTAATTATTTTGATCATCAAGAGTACATTTTGCAGTTAATGACACACTTGCCAGTTGGAATGAAAATTAGCTAGATGTCCATACATTGTAGGATTTGTAGCTAACAAACCAGATAGTCATTATGGACACTACACTGGTCAATTAAGGCAAGGGTCTAACTAAGGAAATGCATAGTCTGGTGTCGCCAACGGCTGACGACACCAGACTAATTAAAGGAGAGGTCTTTAACTAACACTCAACAACATTAGTTAGGTAATGGTAATGATATTCTCCCAGAATTCAATGGCTATTTCAATGACTTCTACATTATCACATAGCTATTCTCCAAAACTTTTTGGGATCTTCAGATCAACATTCCTTAATCCTTCAAGGAACAAATCTGGACTGCTGAATAATTACCACAAGTAGGTTAATTATCTACATTTATGCAGAAGAGGGTATGTAGCTAATGTATTAAGACTACAAACATAGCAACCTTGCAAATAGTACAAGTGTACAAGGTATTAATTAGTGCTTAAAAGACTTGACCGGCATAATTATTTGAATAATAGGATCATTTTCCCCTACCACACCCATTTTTAGCATCTTGTTGCTTCCGTCTGAAAGTTGAAGTAGGTAAAATGTCTTCTAGGAGTCATTTAATAATAGTTACGGAGAGAAATTAGCTAATAATAATGCAGACATGTAGAAGAGAGTTTTGCACTATAACCAACAGTAATAAGGACTAGTGTTCCCTTGAATTAGACATGCATGTGTTAACAACTTATAGCAGCTAGTTATGGATGTACTTCATTCTGTGGGGACTATTCACATGGCCTAACTAATTATTTATGCATGCACTACATGCAGTACCCATTTAACCCAGCTTTGTTGTGTTACAATTATGTTTGATCAGATGACGTATATAACTGATGCTGATGTTCTGCTAACAATGAAATAATAATCTGTGGTTTATGCTTCATGAATTACATGCTACGAACACATGCGTGATATTTGATAGCTAACTCATTATAGTAACGAATATCTTTGTAAAATCAGTTCAAGTTTGGTATGTCAAGAATTAAAACAATTCGAGTATCTTTCCCATTGTGGTAGACCTCGTGTTCCCAGGAGCTGTCAAACATTATTACTTTTCCCTCTTGCCACGTTCTCCACTCGTTCCCTACTCGAATCTTTGCTCCACCAGTGTGGATCAACGTAAGGTGTATTCTGAGTCTAGAATTGGATGGTCCTGTGTGTGGCTTGATATGTGTTCCAGGTTGAATTGTAGAAAATTTGATTTCAATGAAATCTGTGTTGCAGTCTTGTATGATCTTCACTGTCTCTGTGAAGAATCTGGAATATGCGGTGAAATTTTGAGCTCCTGGGTGTTTTAAGTACATTACTGTCCATATCTTATCCACATCAATTGCAGCCTTGTTTGAAATGTCGTCAGCCATAGCAACTTTCCCATAGTTCAGATTCGATAGAAGTTCACTGTAGATCTTGGCATACCCAGCTTCAAGCTTACGAATGAAAGGATAGTCATTAGGATTGTGCCATGGCTTGGAATTAGTTTTAGGAATGTAAAACCATTCTGGACGTTGTAAGATATGGGGCCAAAGGCCTCTCTCTACTGCATTAGAAAATAGTGCATTTGCCAAAGCTTTTGATCCATACGACATCAAGGCCAATCCAAATTGACTGATGATAAAGGTACTGTTTGGATGCAACACGACTGCTTTGGTGTACAAGTCGATCTCTTCAAGTGGATTTAACCTCATTTCAGTACGTCTTAAATCAAATAACTTCAAAGCTTGTTTATCTCCCGACGGTGCCTCTTGTAAGACTTGCAACATCTCCCAGTAAAAATGACTGAAATCATCTTTCTTCCTGTAGATTGGGAAAGTTTCTTTGCAGTTCATGAATAATCGCTCATCCACATCGAGTTGATTCATCACACTTGAAAAGCTCAGTATCTCCTTCTGCATCTTCCTCTGGTACATATGCACACATCTATGGGTTGAAGAAACATTCACAAACATGCAGTATTGAATAAGTTCAGAGCATGGATTATCATTTTCCCTGAGCACTAGGTCTCGGCCAGGCACGAGTTGGAATCTGAAGAGTTCCTTGCTGCTCGTCCATCCTGAAGATATTGGCTGGTAGCATGAAGCTGTATGCAGCAGTATGGTCAGAAGGGTAGCGAATTTCAAAAACATGACTAAGAAAAGTTTACTAGTTCTATCTTGCCGTTCGTGATCGTGGATTGCTACTTAATCCGTGATTTTTATAGTGCAGCTGAAGTTAGTTATTATTAAATTTCTGCGCATGCTCTGTAGACCTAGAAATATCTACGCGCAAACAATGCAATGATAGGGCCCGCATCAAAATTAAGTGGAAGTTGCATGTCAGAGAGCCGTATAAAATAGTCACTGCAAAGCTGCATGTAATTAATATGACATGATAATAATACAGTGAATTGCTAAACTATATCAGTCCTCAACATCAGTCATCCTCAGAGGAATCACTTGAATAAGCAACAAGTCCTGACGAGCTTTTGATGTTTTCAGCATCATTTTCTCTTTTTCCTGTCTGCTCGCTTTCTTCCTCTGTCTTATCAGACAGAGAAGAAGAACTCAACTTTGTCTTCTTCTTAGGAGATACTTGCTTCTCATCCGACTCACTGCTAGACTTCCTGTGAGTGTGTGTGCAAATGAAATCAACCTGATATTTACACATGAATTTTAGTAATCCAGATTATGTATTAAGTTACCAAGCTCTCAGTATAGCTGTAGGTGCTATACAGCTGTGCAGTTGTCATTCAAATAACCCCTAGGGTCTTATCTTATAACCCCTTGGCCCCAACAGCTATGTAATATAATGAATCTGAGCAAGAAAGGGTCATATAAAAATTTCTTAATTAAATTTTCTCCAGAAAACATCTCTGTAACCCAATCTATCACATCGAGCGGACGAGGATTATAGTTGAGTGATATAACTAGTTTAGCGTCCTCCCCCTAATTCTAAGAATAAGTCAAAGAATGTTTATATTGTTGTCAGATGAGCAATAGAGCAATGTTTGCACTGCTTTGGTTCGTCGACTCTATCACCAACGACTTAAAAGCACCAACAGTAACTAAAACAATATTTCATCTCGGGACCAAATAAGGGACACACTTGGGACCTACGTAGCCTTTCGTCCTTTGTAGAGAGGTTGTCCTCTTGTGGAAATAGAATGTATAATACAGATTGTTCTGGCTTGTTCTCTTTCGAAGTGTCCTTTAATCGGAGGTTCCACTGAGGGAATGAACTTCCAGTCAGAAGGTTGAATGCAAATCATTTCCCCTGTTCACACTCGACTTCAAGTGTGGATGCACACGTACACATAGTCACAGGAACCAGAACAAACAATTATTACTAGTATGTTTACGAATTCTCATTTCATTCATACACCGAAATGAACATGATACTTCCTTGGTAGCTAATAACCAATGTGCTACATTTTTTTTAGTGATCTCTTTAGTATCCTGATGCATAACTAGGATATGTGCATCAGCCTACTAAAAAAATGTAATTTGATAATAGTACAAGGCTGTATAATGTATCCTAGTTATGCATCAGGGCACTAAAGAAATGTAATTTAATATAGTACAAGGCTACTATATTAAATAAGGGAAAAAAACATTTCATGAAATGAACAAGGCTGTATAATATATAATATCCTGATGCATAACTAGGATATATTATACAGCCTTGTACTATTATTAAATTACATTCTGATGCATATGTACTATATTAATGAAATAGTGGCAACCCTGTAACTAGGATTGCATTTAAATTACATTTCTTTGGTAGGCTGATGCACATATACAAGATCCAGATGCGTAACCAGGACATACACAACTTTTTACTATATCAAATTACTTTCTAGGATGACTATCTAATTAACCACAAGTCATTATAACAAGTGCACTTTTATAGACTAAGCAATTAATCAAAGTTGAAATTACACCTGTAGAGAAGCACAGTAACCCCTCCTTCCTCTAATTTTGATGCTTCCCCAAGAAAAAAAAATATATATATTAGGGTCAAAGTTCAAAAATATTGAGCACCCCCAATGTTGGGAGTTGATTACCATAGTTACGTACACAATTATACACATCCTAATTACTGATTCCACTAGCTCAAGGCGCCCTCCACAAACTTATAGCTAATAACAACATAATAGGGTATCAAACCTTTTTCTTTTAGTCTTTATTGAACCAGCAATCAGTGCCAGCTGCGATTTAGGATCACTTGTTGTCGAGTTACTTATAAGACTACCTCTGCTTGTAAGATTTCGGTTCCCTGAAGCATCCTTTACAGAAGATCCTGAGCTATTCTTGCCAAGGGCTTCAGATTGTCCTGACGACAGCGAAGGTGCAGTGGCTTCTTCTTCGAGTTTGGCTACCGCATCCTGCAAGATAACAAACCTTTAACAACTGCCTTGCCTAAGGCAATAATGAGCTTAGGCATTGAATGTCTCACTGGCTAGAGTTATGTCTAAATGTCTATTTGCAATCCATTATTCACTTGATCCCAAAAATCATCTCCTCTAACTTTCACATTTGACAGAGAACTGATCTATGAACTGGTTTTTTTTTTGTTTTGTTTTTTTTTTTTTTTTGAAATTTGGTTTAGAATTGAGAAAGTTATAGTAGTTAGAATGAAATGATCAAAGGATCAAGTGAACGTAAAAACTTTAGTCCATTTTTATCAGTCAATAGCCATGACATTAGGACTTTCATCATGTCAGAATAATAATCAAGCACTGAGAAATAATTCTAGGCTGCTGCTGACTAGTTAGAACCACCCTGGTCAGAATCTGCTTAATTGTAATAGTGTCAGGACAAACAGGAAAATGGCCGGACAAACGCTAACTGGAGTTTTTGCCTGGACATTTTGTTACTGTCTGGATTGCATTGAGTAAATATTTCCTAATGTGAGATCACTTTCACATTCAAATCTGCATTGCAATTGATATGGGTAGAGTGACAATAACTATGTGACAATAACTACATCAGGTGTGTCAAATCAGTGCAAATGCTATGCCATCAAATGTCTGGTCAACTGTATGTGAATTGTCATAACTGGTCCTGCAACCCCAGAAAAAGATGTGTTATTCAGAGGAATTTAGAAAGAAAGGCTAGTGGGAAGGAGTGGGAAGAAGTGGGTGGTTTCACACATTTATAGCATCCAATTGAGCATGTCGTGGAAAGAAAAAAGAAGACATATGTCATCCATAGAAAAGACAACTTGAAGGACAACTGGGATTTCACACCCACAGATATGGTTTCTCTTGTATATACTTCACCTTCCCCTCTCAAAACTGGATTTATGTGAGGGTGGCAGGATCTAAGTGATAAGGAGAGACACCTCTGCAATTATCAAGACAGCTAAATAATAATCAGGACACCTCTCTAATAATCAGGACACCTCTCTAATAATCAGGACACTGCTCTAATAATCAGGACACCTTTCTAATAATCAGGACATCTCTCTAATAATCAGGACACTTCTCTAATAACCAGGACACTTCTCTAATAATCGGGACTCTTGGGACTCATTTGCACTTACTCTGTATGCATGAACTTCTTCTGTTTCCCTTCGGATCAAAGTGGCTTCATGTTCAGCCTGTCTCTGGGCCACCGAGGTCAGAAAGCTGGCTTCTTCCTCATCCAAACCTTTGTAAATCATATTCTCTGAAAACAAACAAAGTCTTGTGTAAGTAAATTCAGTAAAAATCTGACGGGTGACTAAAAGAGGAAGCTGGACATGTGCAATGTCAGTAATACACACGTACAGAAAACTTCACACTTTTGGGACCAGAAGAAAGTGTCCTGATGAATCCGGTGTCCTGATTAGAGTAGTGTCCTGATTAGAGTGGTGTCCTGATTAAAGTGGTGTCCTTATTCATGGACAAATTGAAATGGGATATTGAAATGGGACATAAATGTGTCCTGATTAGAGGGGTGGCTGATAATTAGTGTCCTGTGTTTTTTTACAATGTCCTGATGTTTTTTACAGATAAGTGTCCTGATGTATTTTACAGATAAGTGTCCTGATTATAGAGGTGTCCTGATTATAGAGGTGCTACTTATGGAGTCCACACAGGAAAATTCCACCATTAGAACTAAAAGTCTATTTCATTCACTTGATCCCTTGAACATTCGCTACATCTGCTCTAACTTTCTCAATTCTTGACCAAATTTCACATTTACAACACCAGCAGAGAGAGAGCTGATCATCCACTCTATGAGCTAGTTTTGAAATTTGAAATTGGTCAAGAATTGAGAAAGTTATAGCAGTTATAGTGAATGATCAAAGGGATCAAGTGTAGACTTTAACATAGCTAATGCACTCATAAGAAATCTTGCATTTCTCTGCTATAATTTGGTGTGGTTCAGCTCTATATAGCATTGGTATGATATGACCACATGAAATAAATTTTTTGAATACTGATGTTGGGATGAGAAAGAATCTGCGTACCTAGCTCAGATTTTTTTTCCCAGAAATTGCCTTGTGATGAAAATCATGCAATGGAATCTTAAATTTCAAGCATTCCGCACCATTGCACCGAACAGATGCAAATTCTTTCCTATCCCAAGACGCATGTACCAGTAATGGGAGAAATGGTTTGTTCCACTTTGTCTTTTAATTTCCACTAATTGGAGTGTCCACTCAAACAGAAAACTTTATTATTGGCAGGAATTTATAAGTCAAAAGGGCCTTGAAGTTTCAACACACAAGAGATTTCCAGTTAAAAGGGAATCAGATAACATGCAGAGAATGTTGGGATGAGTTCAGTCAGTGTCCCCTTGGCTCCAGTCCTGGCAGCCTACTTTAAGATGCATGTAGCAGACTTTATGTGTACCCTATCAGGGTTTCATCTAGGAATTTCACCTTGGAGGGGAAGCTCATGGAATGTGTGGCCGTAAGGCCATGGTGAGGGGGAGGGTGCAGGAGGGGGATGTGCCCCCTCCCATGAAGCCAAAAATGCTTAAATCCTAAAATAATACTTAGAAGTATTTGTTGTCCTGAAATTGGCTTGGGGGGGAGGAAGCTGGGTCAGTTTGGGGGGGAAGTTGAGCTGCTTGGAGGGGAAGCTTCCCCTGTGCCCCCTTCCTTAGATGAAACCCTGCCTACTTCAGTGGTGGAACCTTAGTGTGTGGACACAGTGGAACCAGGAAAGCAATGTCTTGACCAAACCTCATCCAATTTTGCTCACTGAATTTGAATTGTTCCTCCCATTCTTCTTGTTTCCTGTCTTTTTGTTCCTTGAGTCTCTCATATAAGGTCCGAGGATCATAAACTTCTTCAGGACGTTCTGAAATGAATCAACCCCATAAGTACCCAGCCAAGAATTGATAATATCTTAACTCTACCTAATGGCTGATCTGGTCTCCTAACTTTTTCCCATTCTTCCTGTCGTTTCTTCTTCACCTCTTCAATTTCTTTCTCTGAGATGAATGACTTGAAGGTGGGTGCAGTCATTTTTTTTCTTGGTCCGGAAAGGAAAAGGGTCGGCGAGACTGCAAGTGGAATACACGCGCGCGCAAATGCACGTGGCTAACTAAAGTGAGACTTCTACCTGGCATAGCTATGGTGCTCTCTGACAGCAGTACTGTCTCACGTGTATGGAAGTGAAGTAGAAATCATCATAATTTTTCATTCATTAATTTTCATTCGAATTATTTACAGTGCTGAACAAACAGAGATTATTATATAAAAGTAATAATAAGTTTCTTATAATAGAAGTCTATAATAATATAGACTTTATATTATAAAGTCAATAATGTGGTTCATAGGTTCTTTTTCGACTTGCTCATCTCTAGAAAGCGCTCTGAGGAGGTGATTTTGTAGAAGCAGTGAGACATAATAACTTTGAACTAATACAGCGAAACATGTCTAATCAGACCACTGGCCCCCTGCATTGCAAACTAAGGTACCTAAAACATATTAAGGCCATATATTATTCCTGGCCCTGAATACTCACTTCAGCTGAGTAGCTGATGTCAATGTATTTTCCTAAGTAAAGCTTGATGTACTCTTGAAAACCTTTCTCCCAGATTTTGGCCAATTGGTTGTCCTGGACTGGAATTGAGACGACAAGTCTCGTGGCATTCTGGAAGTTGGGCTTTCCATTAGGCAGGACTGTAAAGGAGGGAGGAAAAGAAGAAGGTAAGAGAGAAAGGGAAGGAGGAGAGAAATAGCTACTTTTAGAATCTGTTGATAGCTCACAATTGAATCCTTCAAATGCAAAAATAGGTAATACTGGCCCTCCAAAGGCCCCCAGGCAGGACATCTGTCGACTTGAGTACAAGGGGTTCTTAGACGAGGTTGGGTCCCTATGAAGGAGAAGGAGAAGGTAGGGAAGAAAATCTAGTCCAGGATAAAAGATGGCCTATTTTTTCTATGCCCACTTTTTGGTGTTGCAACGACCAAAGCCTGTTGTAGTGTTCACTTGATCATTCATTATAACTAGCTAGACTATCTCAACCAAATTTCAAATTTCAAAAATCAGCTCATAGAGAGCTCTCTGCTAGCTAGTATTTGAATTCTATGCCCACTATTTGGTGTTGCAACAACCAAAACCTGCTAGAGTGTTCACTTGATCACTATAGCAATCTCAATTCTTCAAATTTCAAAAACCAGCTCATACAGTGGATGATCAGCTCTCTGCTAGCATTTTGGTGAAGAATTGAGAAATAGTGTATCTATTTTACCTTATGCAGTAGTAGATGTGGTAAGAATTGTTTATCAGACCAAATTCCTCAGTGTATAGCAGATTTTCCTTGCTGTTCTGGAAGTAATTGAGCACACTCCATATGGTGCAATTAGCGTTTGCAGGGGCCAATGGCTTGTGGCAAATGTCACTCAGGGTCACAACGACATCAGTCCCATTGCCAAGAGTACCAGTGTATCTAGCATAGTTGAGGTAGTCTTGCACTTCTAAGAGCTGTGCATGTGATGTGTAGACTATAACTTATGTTAACAATCTCTCTATAACTCATCTCTAAGAGAACTTCATTGTCAAGAGCTGGTCCAAAAGTCCAATTGCCAGCACCATACACTCCAACAGGTTGGAACTCAAAGGAATATGCATTGGATTTTGGGGTCACTATAATCCGTTGGGAAGGGGGATAAGGAGGACGAGGAGGTAAAGGGCAGAGGTCAGGTGTTTTGCAATCATCACAGCTGCATCGGTACTGAGGATAACTGGTGTTGCATGGGATGATGAAGGTCTCGTTCTTGACATGAGCACCAGGAGGTATGGAGGAAGTGGGGTGATCATAGTGATAATGTATGGGAAAGGGTGAGATATGGTTCTGGATAGGATTACTGAGATAATTCAACCATTTTGTTGAGCTGCAGCTGTCTGTGCCTCCACACATGAGATCTACCACATTTGTATCACCCTGGGGATATCGCACGTCTGAACAAGACCGATACAGACTCTTTGCGTACTTGTCAGAGAGATAGAATGCAATGCTAGTGATGGCCATTGTAGCTTTCCCATCTCCATCTGTACAGTCTTCAGGGGTGGAGTAGAGGGATTGATCAGGGGAACATGTTACAAAACAAAAATGATCAATGAAATTCCTGATGCAAGCGGGACAATGACCGAAGAGTTGTCGAGGAAATTTCATTTGTGTTGCAAGCTCAACTAGTTGTGAGTAATCACAGCAAGCCAACCCACGCTCAGCTGCTATTCTGGGACAAGTTTCCTTGAGTAACTCGACAAATCCTGTTCCGAGGGAATTTATATCCCGGGCAGGATTATTGTCGTAGCAGGGAAGCCTACCACCTGCGATATAGGGACTATCAGCACACATGCCATACCAAGTACAACGGCCAGACTCCCTGGTGAAGTTATTGAGGTTGCAGGCTGAAGATAGTACCAGTGGGATACAACCCAGAGCCTGTTCAAAGTGCAACATCCGTGAAGTATCACAATAAATATAGCTAGTCCTAGCCCATGTGCAGAGTCACCTGATCTTAGTAATTCAGAACTCAAAGTTGAACTAATAGCTAGTCTTGGAAATGTTGATGTGTCTGCAGAATTATTTGGTGGTGGTGGTTGTCATCAACCAAGGCATACTCTGCACCATATCTCAGCTATAAGCACTATAGTTAGCTAAATGCTAAAATAAGGACTCATAGCATATATAAATGACCTAGCCAAGATGTAATTCCACTTTGTAATATTTGCAATGTGAGGTTTATGCTTAGTGCCATCCAACTATAGAGTGTTTGCATGTATCTTTATATGCCTAGTTGCCAACGGCAGCAATTCGGTGCACAATCTCCATAGAGCATAAAATGATTGGTATGGTAAAAGACGCCTGGTAAAGGATGCATTACAAACACTCTACTGCTAGCTAGAAAGTGGACTCACCAGGGGCAGCAGACTAAGAAGAAGTTTGAGTGAATACATCATTAAATCTTCTGTTCAGCTGGAGAAACTGCGCTGACCTGTGCAACTATCTATGAACGATCTGATAGCCAGCCCTTTTACCTTTGACCCCTTCGGGGAGGTGACCATATGCACGCACACATAGGGTGCATAGGGTGCGCGTGCATGCTGCTCGAACCTAGTACCTATACTGAGGTTTTCAGGTTGGTTGACACAAAATTTGCCAACAGTGCAGAATTAAATTCGTGCTCGCAAACTTTAGGAGCATTGCATTTGTATGACAGTATTTTTGCTCGCTTGAATTTATCTTGCACATGCGCAAATTCTACTGGTCAACCAACCTGAAAACTTCAGTACAGGGGTTTTCAGGTTGGTTGACCAGTAGAATTTGCACATGTACAAGATAAATTCAAGCGAGCACAATATACTGTCATATAAATGCAATGATCTTAAATTTTGCGAGCACGAATTTAATTCTGCACAGTCGGCAAATTTTGTGTCAACCAACCTGAAAACCCCTGTACACCGATTTGCAGGTCGGTTGTCACAAAAAGGTCGTCAAATTTCACGCATGCGCGTTCGTCTCGATTCAAAACCAATGGAATTCAACACGCATGCGTGCAAATTGACGACCTTTTCGTGACAACCGACCTGCAAATCGGTGTAGTACGACCTTTTCGTGACAACCGACCTGCAAATCGGTGTAGTACGACCTTTTCGTGACAACCGACCTGCAAATCGGTGTAGTACGACCTTTTCGTGACAACCGACCTGCAAATCGGTGTAGTACACCGATTTGCAGGTCGGTTGTCACGAAAAGGTCGTCAATTTGCACGCATGCGTGTTGAATTCCATTGGTTTTGAATCGAGACGAACGCGCATGCGTGAAATTTGACGACCTTTTTGTGACAACCGACCTGCAAATCGGTGTACTGCAGATTTCACTTGCCTTTGAAAATTGCGTGGGCTACTGCGCATGTTTTGTATTGCAATTTTATACAGTGGTAATGAGGGTCAAAGGTCATACGCAAAACTCAATTTTCAAACGCAAGTGAAATCTGCAGTACACCCATTTTCACTTCACTTTGAACGTGCTCCGGGAAGCGTATGGTTTGTTTTTTCAAGGCTGTTTCAATGGGCATCAATGGAACCCACAAAGCATAAGCTTCCCGTGAGATATTTGGAAGGTTATGCTTTGTACGCGCCGTTTAATGTTTATTGAAACTGCCCGAAAAAACAAACCGTACGCTTCCCGGGGCACGTTCAAAGTGAAGTGAAAATCGGTGTACCTATATGCTACCGTACTCGCGCGTTATTAGGCGTATGCGCTTATACAGAGGTTTTAGGGAATCTTGCAAAATGCTGAGTGTGCATTCTCGCGCATGCTCAACTTTCGAGCCTCGAAAATCTCACCGGAGATGGTGAATAGCATGCTAATAGGTTAGAACTATACTAGAACAGTCACTAGCTAGCTCTTCAAAGCTTACTTCTCTAAAGTCCTGAACAAATCTGAGCACAATTTCAAAAATTCAAGCAGTGCGCATGCGTAGTAGTCCGAGGCCTGACGACCAATTTTTGCAAGATTCACAGGAAGCAAACCACCGCTTAACAGCGAGTATGCGCCTAACGGCGAGATGGATAATTTAATTTAGGTGGGCATTAATTAGAGTATCGCGTGAAGCTAGCGTGAAGAACCATAGATAGTAGACACGGAACAGGATTGGAAACTTAATACTACCATGCGCGTGCTATCCGTGTTTGCCGGGAAATTTTGGCGCGAGATATGAATGCATAGTTACCACATAATATGTAGTTAAGAATGAGTTCTGCAAAAGATATCAGAGCGAATATTAGTTTAGTAGCTTAATATTAGCTGGACTAGAGTGTTTCCATGTTGTGCTTTTATAAAATAATAAAATTTAATATGAGACTAGATCTAGCTAGATAGTATAAATCTATGAGAGATTCAGTATCTCAAGTTTTGAAAGATGAAGAGTTTAGTCTTCCTCTCCAGCCATCTATAGATGCCCGTTCTTGTGCAGAGAGCTTTATGGAGTGGATAATGAAACATGATAATCCAAATAAATAATAGAAATGTAATAATAATAACTATTTAACCCATAGTTTAACACTGCAATCAAAAAAAACTAACAGCTATGAATCAATATAACATATATCATCCGATAGACAAACTATTATACTACTAAAAGATATCAAACGCTTGACTTCTAAATTTATATTAGTCCTGTTCTAGTCCCACAAATTGGTAGGCCTATAAAATCTTTAGCAACATATCCTACACCAAAAACAGTTATTACACTCTTTATTTCAGTCTATTCCAGTAAGAAACTTTACCTTCCAAAATTCTATAGGATAAAATTGCAAGAAAAACACTTGTACTCGTAGCTCTAGTCCCACAAAGTCTGTACCTCTCTTCCTCAGAAAATGTATTGCGACAATAGGGCTAAATTTTCTATGGTTACAACGCGGATAGCACGCGCGAAATGTATTAGCTTAATGGGAGTGACGTCACATGACGTAGGCAGTTTCCAATCCTGTTCCGTGTCTAATATCTATGGAAGAACCAGCAGTAAGTGGCAGTTCTGTGCAGAAACACAGTTTTAAGTGAGGTAAGCTTAGCAAAGAGTTGCTAAACCAGTAAGAGAACACAAATAAGCCAGAAGAAGCAGAAATAGAGCTTATTATTATTAGGATTAAACTATGGGTTAAATAGGAGCGCTTAACAAAGGGTAGTTAGTGCAGCAAGAAAACCAGCGCCTAACAATGAATGTGCGCTTATTAGCGAGATGCGCCTAATAACGCGCGAGTACGGTAGTACATAGCCTCTACTCTATCAATTCACAGATTCTTCGAAAGAAAACTCAAAGTAGCTAATAGCTACAGTAGCCATAGAAACACATGGAGTCCAAGACCATAGTTCAATGATAACCACCCAACCATGGTGTGCAGTCATTTTGTAGCTAAAATCTGGAAATCATCACAATCATTAAAATCTAATCTTTTCCTGTATTTATACAAATATAAAGGTAGTAAGTAGCTAAATAGCTAGTAACACATTTCTTTAAAAATCATTAGCAGTTAAGTTCAATCACTTCTTTTCCATCTCTCAGGGAGCACTCTGTGGAGCAGAAGCAGTGAGCCACAATATAATAACACAACTTAAATTTTAGCTAATACAGTGAAACATGTCTAATCAGACCACTGGCCCCCTGCATTAAAAACTAAAGTGTCCAAATAGCACCTATTCAAACTATTATTCCTGGCCCTGAACGCCCACTTCAGCTGAGCTGATGTCGATGTATTTTCCTGAGTAAAGCTTGATGTACTCCTGAAAACCTTTTCCCCAGATTTTGGCCAGTTGGTTGTCCTGGACTGGAATTGAGATGACAAGTCTTGTGGCATTCTGGAAGTTGGGTTTTCCATTAGGCAGGACTATAAGGGAGAGAGGAAGGAAGGAGGGTGTTGAGGAGTGGAGAGAGAGAAGTGGAACACTCATCTTACTTTGAGAATCTGTTAACTCACCATTGAATCTCCTGAATACAACATCAGGGTACACTGCCCCCCCAAAAGCCCCCAGGCAGGACATTTGTTGAAATTCGTAGAAGGGGTCATTGGATGAAGTTGGGTCCCTAAGAAAGGGAGGATTTCTTAAATGATGGCCTATTTCTACATTTTTTGGTGCTGCAAACAATTTGGTACATTGCATGCAACACCCACCAAAACCTGTTATAGTTTCAATACTGGAATTAGTTTTCAGCTGACATTTCAACCAGAATTACTCTAGCCTTCATCAGCGTTTGTTATAGTCTATTTGCATTCACTGTGTACTGCTCAATTCTTCTAAGACTAGAGAAAGTTATAGTAGTTATGAGAAAGTTATAGTAGTTATAATGAAGTCTGTTTTTAATAATTATTATTAATGCGACATTATGAGCAAATATCAGTGAACACAAATAGACTTAGTTAGCTACTTATGGTAAGAGTTGTTTATCATACCGAATTGCTCCATACGTAGCAGATTTTCCTTACTGTTCTGGAAGTAATTGAGCACACTCCATATGGTGCAGTTAGTGTTTGCAGGGGCTGATGGTTTGAGGCAAATGTCCTTCAGGGTCACATTGACGTCAGTCCCATTGTCAAGAGTACCAGTGAATCTAGCATAGTTCAGGTAGTCTTGCACTTCTAAGAGCTGTGATGTGTGTGTGTGTGTGTGTGTGTGTGTGTGCATTATGTGTGTGCATGCGCATGCGTGTGTGCATGTGTGTGTGTGTGTGTGTGTGTGTGTGTTGGTATAATTAGCTATAAAAAGTTTTTTGAAATCTTCCACCAATTTTTCAGTTTCTTCATATCTGCACTGTAAAGATTTACTGCACCATTTTGTCCCAATAGCTAGTCGTGTTGTGTTGTTGTTGTTTTTTGTTTTTGTTTTTGTTTTGTTTTTGTTTTATTGTTGTTGTTGTTTTAGTGTGTGTGTATTGGGACAATTTAGTGTGCAGCACACACTTTCATTTTTATAGCTCTATCTCTAATAGAAGACAATCTCTCTCACTATAACTCACCTCCAAGAGAACTTCATTGTCAAGAACTGGTCCAAAAGTCCAATTGACAGCATCATACACTCCATAGGGTTGGACCTTAAAGGAATATGTGTTGGATTTCGGTGTCACTATGATCCAATGGGAAGAAGGATAAAGGGGATCAGGTGGTAACGGGCAGAGATCAGGCGGTTTGCAATCAAAAGAAGGTAAGGGAGAAAGGGAAGGAGTGGAAAGAGAGAAATACAACTCATTTTACTTTTAATAGCTCACCATTGAATCCTTCCAATGCAAAATACTGGCCCTCCAAAAGCCCCCAGGCAGGATATCTGTCGACTTGAGTACAAGGGGTTGTTAGATGAGGTAGGGTCTATGAAGGAGGAGGAAGAAAATCTAGTCCAAGATCAGATTTAGATTTTGCAGTAGTAGATGTGGTAAGAATTGTTTATCAGACCAAATTCCTCAGTGTAGCTAGCTATAGCAGATTTTCCTTGCTGTTCTGGAAGTAATTGAGCACATTCCATATGGTGCAATTAATGTTTGCAGGGGCCAATGGCTCGTGGCAAATGTCACTCAGGGTCACAACGACATCAGTCCCATTGCCAAGAATACCAGTGTATCCAGGGGCTGATCCAGGTAGGGGCGGGCCTAAGGGACCAGGGCCCCCCCTTTTCCATAACCGCAGTATACATGCGCACTCGCATGCATACATGCTTTGGGTGCGCATGCGTGCATGCTGTACTGAGGAAGTAGCTAATAACTACAGTAGCCATAGAAACACACACAGTCTCCAAGACCATTGTTCAATGACAGCCACCCAACCATAGTGTAAAAGATGACTCCATTATGTTTAATAGAGTGACCCTTAAGGATGCAGTCATTTTGTAGCTAACATCTGGAAATCATCACAAAATCTGTTTATTCAGTATATAAAGGTGGTAAGTAGCTAAATAGTAACAATAAAGTCATTAATTATCTTAGAGGGGTGGGGTTAAGTTCAATCACTTCTTTTAGTTCATCTCTCAGGGAGCACTCTGTGGAGAAGAAGCAGTGAGCCACAATACAATAACACAACCTAATACAGTGAAACATGTCTAAGATTCAGACCACCCCCCTCCCCCCTTGCATAGTCACTCCACCATGTCCAAATAGCACCTATTATTCCTGGCCCTGAACACTCACTTCAGCTGAGCTGATGTCGATATATTTCCCTGAGTAAAGTTTGATGTACTCCTGAAAACCTTTCTCCCAGATTTTGGCCAATTGGTTGTCCTGGACTGGAATTGAGACAACAAGTCTCGTGGCATTCTGGAAGTTGGGCTTTCCATTAGGTAGGACTATAAGGGAGGGAGGAGGAAGGAGAAGGAAGGGAGGGTGTTGAAAGGAAGGAGTGGAGAGAGAGAGAGAGAGAGAGAGAGAGAGAGAGAGAGAGAGAGAGAGAGAGAGAGAGAGAGAGAGAGAGAGAGAGAGAGAGAGAGAGAGAGAGAGAGAGAGAGAGAGAGAGAGAGAGAGAGAGAGAGAGAGAGAGAGAGAGAGAGAGAGAGAGAGAGAGAGAGAGAGAGAGAGAGAGAGAGAGAGAGAGAGAGAGAGAGAGAGAGAGAGAACACTCATCTTACTTTGAGAGTCTGTTGATTACTCACCATTGAATCCCCTGAATACAACATCAGGGTACACTGGCCCCCCGAAAGCTCCCAGGCAGGACATTTGTCGATTTGAGTAGTGGGGGTCGTTAGATGAAGTTGGGTCCCTGAGAAGGGAAGGATTTCTTATTTTCTACATCTATGCCTATTTTAGTGCTGCAAACAAATTTGGTACATTGCAACACCCACCAAAACCTGTTATAGTCTCAATACTGGAATTTTCAGCCTACATTTTAACCTCTAACCTTCATCAGTCTAATTGCATTCACTGTACTGCTCAATTCTTTTACATTTAAAAGACTAGAAATTTGGTCAAGAATTGAGAAAGTTATAGTGCAGTTTGTTATAATAATACAGTTTTAATACTATACTATGAGCAAATATCAGTGAACACAAATAGACTTTAGTTAGCTACTTGATTTACCTTGTGCAGTGGTAGATGTGGTAAGAGTTGTTTACTATACCGAATACCTCAGTGTGTAGCAGATTTTCCTTGCTGTTCTGAAAGTAATTGAGCACACTCCATATGGTGCAGTTAGTGTTTGCAGGGGCCGATGGTTTGAGGCAAATGTCCTTCAGGGTCACATTGACGTCAGTCCCATTGTCAAGAGTACCAGTGAATCTAGCATAGTTCAGGTAGTCTTGCACTACTAAGAGCTATGCATGTGGTGTGTGTGTGTGTGTGTGTGTGTGTGTGTGTGTGTGTGTGTGTGTGTGTGTGTGTGTGTGTGTGTGTGTGTGTGTGTGTGTGTGTGTGTGTGTGTGTGTGTGTGTGTGTGTGTGTGTGTGTGTGTGTGTGTGTGTGTGTGTGTGTGTGTGTGTGTGTGTGTGTGTGCATCATTTATACGGTGTAGTTAAGGCTCAATCTCTAATAGAAGACATGTAATCTCTCTCACTAGCTATAACTCACCTCCAAGAGAACTTCATTGTCAAGAGCTGGTCCAAAAGTCCAATTGCCAGCACCATACACTCCATAGGGTTGGAACTCAAAGGAATATGTGTTGGATTTCGGTGTCACTATGATCCAATGGGAAGAAGGATAAAGGGGGACAGGAGGTAATGGGCAGAGGTCAGACGGTTTACAATCAGCACAGCTGCATTGGTACTGAGGATCACTGGTATCACATGGGATGAAGGTCCCGTTCTTGGCATGGGCACCAGGAGGTATGGAGGTACCATAGCGATAATGTATGGAGAAGGGCGAGTTATGGTTCTGGGTAGGATTACCAAGATAATCCAGCCATTTTGTTGAGTTGCAGCTGTCTGTGCCTCCACACATGATATCTACCACATTTGTATCACCCTGGGGGTACTGCACATTTGAGCAAGACCGATACAGACTCTTTGCATACTCGTCAGAGAGATAGAATGCAATGCTAGTGATGGCCGTTGTAGCTTTCCCATCCTTCACTTCTCCATCTGTACAGTCTTCAGGGGTGGAGTAGAGGGATTGATCAGGGGAGCATGTTACAAAACAAAAATGCTCAACGAAATTCTTCAGGCATGCAGGACAACGGCTGAAGAGTTGTTGAGGGTATTTCATTTGTGTTGCAAGCTCAACCAGTTGTGAGTAATCACAGCAAGCCAACCCACCCCCAGCTATTTGGGGGCAAGTTTCCTCGAGTAACTTGACATATTCTGTTCCGAGGGACTTTGTATCCCGGGCAGGATTATTGTCATAGCAGGGGAACCTACCACCTGCGATATAGGGACTATCAGCACATGTGCCATACCAAGTACAACGGCCAGGCTCCCTGGTGAAGTTATTGAGGTTGCAAGCAGAAGATAGTACCAGTGGGATACAACCCAGCAGAGCCTATATTGAAAGCACAACATTAAAGTAATGTAATCTTAACTCATGCACAGAGTCTCTTGATCTAAAATTAATGGCTGAACTATAGAGTGTTTGTATGCATCTTTTTACCATGCCAATGGTGGCCATTTTTTGGTGCACAATCTCCATAGTAAGCTAGAGCATACCTAAAACTGCATGTGCACCAAAATGGTTGTCATTAGCAAGGTAAATGGATGCTTTGAATCAGTAGAATTGGAGATACTGCTAGCTAGACTGACCAGCGGCAGCAGTAGAAGTTTGAGTGAATACATCATTACTGAAGTCTTCTGTTCAGCTGCCAGTTTATGCTGTGCAATGATTTATATAGCTGATGGAGAGTCGCACCATAGTCGTGCCATGCTCGTATGATGACGATCTTACGGTCTTACGACGATCTTACGATGGATTCATGGGCTTACTGCGGGGCTAGTCTGGCAGACTACCGCGGGGATTTTTATAATTCAGTTATTACGCTAAAGATCGACCCCTACGCGACCTCTAGTCTAGTAATGACGCAAGCTTATGTTGCGCATGCGCGCGTGATAGCTATGGGCGTGTCGTATAGTGACCTTCGACCTTCTCTATACCCAGCAGCTGGCTAGTTTGTGAAAGATGAGCTTAACCAAACTAAATATAGACGAGGCAAATGCGCATCTCAGACAGCTACATAAGAGGGTCTTTGAGCTGGAAAACCAGATCCAGATGCAAGCTTTACACGTGGAAGAACTCCAGAATACTAATCTCCACTTGCAACAGCAGCTGAAGAAGACCACAAGAGAACATGCTGAGGCTTTAAAGGAGAAAGATGGTCTAGTTTCAGAACTGACTCAACGCCTGGAGGAGTCAGAGGAACAAGTTCAGCAACTTCTTGAAGCAGCCCAAGAGAGAGATGCTGCTGTTTCAAAGCTGGAGAAGAAAGCTAGATTATTTTATGAAGTAGTCGAACATCGTTCATCTTTATCTTGCATTCTAGCAGTGATGGATGAATTGAGTGTACAAGATAGTGAAGAAGACGAGAAGGAAGACAAAGAAAGAACAGATAGTAACAGAGGGACCACTGGTGGATCAAACCCAAGAAACAGTCCAGAAACTGAAACAGCTGCAAAGCTAGACTCAACAAGTTGATTGTGAAGTCACTATGGTTATTATTGTACAGCACAAAAACAGTTACAGTTCATTTGTATATCACTACTTGAACATGGAGTGGCTAGCTCACACCTTCTCATTTCTTTCTGGATAGTCCAAATATGGCTTAGCCCACTCTAAGCCCTCTTCAGTAGTCCCTGCAGTGCAATAGTTATTAATTGTGACATCACTATTAGATATTCTTTACCAGTAGGGATATATTCACAGCCCAGCCATCCATCATAACCGAGGGAAGCTAAAGACTTGAAGAAGAAAGGGAAATTAATCTCTCCATTCTCGTTTGGTTCATGCCTGCCAGGAACTTGGCTAATTTGCACATGTCCTGGACGAAAATAAGTACATGATCTATAATGACCTACAAGAGCTACCATGTGGGTCACACCAATGTATTCGAAGTTATTTCGAAGAAATACTGTCATATTCCCATCAAGGGTTTGAGCATGATATGTATCCTGCATGATATTAAAGATATGCTATAGACTGAAATGGTAATCAGCTAACAACATACGAATTCAATCTTGACATTGTTCTTGCCAACTTTTTTTATAATCTCTACAGCTGTGTAAGAGGTTAGTTAATGATCTTGGATTGAACCAGGACAGGGAAAAAATGGCTTGCCTTGCTGCTGATGCCGAAGAAAGTAGTTTTGTATTGTTGAAATGGGTTCAATAAGGAGCATGATCCCATTCTGTGAAGGGAAAAATAATAATAAACTTGGGCCACTTTTCACAGAGCTACAGCTAGAGCTAGCTATAGCTACCTTGGCACATTCATCAGCTGCATACTTTAAATTTGCAATATACGTTTCTTCCGCTCTTTTTACACTTTCAGGAGCTGATGGATCCACAGTTCCAGCTAGAGCATGAATCCTGTGAGGGATAACTATTGATAAATCCATGGATCCTCTTGCCATTATCTAGCAATGCAGGTGCAGAGATGGCTCCAATTACTTTGAACACTGCAATGCTGTAGCACATTCAATGGCTCTGGCAAGAACAGCTTGAAATTCTTCCTCCCTTTGGAATTGTGCAGCTAATCCCATATCTCCAGGCTGACTACCTGTTATACTATTACAGTGTTAATAGATATCATCCACTAGAAACAGACTGACCGACCATTCTGGGCACATAAACCAATGACTTCTACATTGGCTTCTTCCTTGGCTGCCACCAACTGTTCCTTCGATAGAGCATCCAATATGTCTGCACCCAGCTCCACAGCTTTAAAACCTGAAAGTCACAACCATTATTAGTAGCCTAGCTACAGTACAGGGTAGTCTGGCGCGAGCTACAGTAGCTACAGGGCTCTCTGACGATGACAATGCAGTTATTCCTGTTTAGCACATCTTAGACTTAGATTTAGGACTTTTATTTTCGATGTACCAGCTAGTGACGCAGCCTTAAATCGTTGCAGAAGTGGTTGATCTTTGAAAAGGAAGCTCAAGTTCGCTGCTAACTTCATGGCTTCTAGAACCACGCCCACTACTAGAGTACTCCATGTGACACTGACACTGCGCATGTTTAGCCTTACGAGCACCTCCCACTAGCCTATAAAGTACCCCAGCTCTTACTAAAGAGCCACTTTTCTGGCTGGGTTTTAAAATGGAGCAAGAGGTCGAGCAATTGAGAACTTTGGTTGAAGATCTATTTGCCAAAGTGGAGGTGAGAAGAAGAAATTTAATTATGATCTGCTTTAGCCTAGCAATTAAATTCACATCTTTCTTTTCAGTCACTGGAGGAGAGGATTGGAATATTGGAAGATGAGAAGGCTGCAAAGCCTGTGGGACCTGAGCCCATTCTTACCTGTGTTCAGTGCCTTGCAGAATATAAGGAGTCTGAAAATGGAGGTAAGTTTAACATGAATTTGCCCTGGAGTTTTTCACTCTGTTTTTCTATGCCTGCACACAGAGGGTTACTGCAAATACCACAATGGTACCATCAACTATTACAAGAACAACCTGAGCTGCTGCAACAAGAGAGCCAACAATGGTGACCTACAGAGCGTGCCCGGGTGTACCAAGGGGAAGCATCACAGCAAACACCACATCAAGTATTTTTACACCATGTACTCTGTCTATATGAAGGAGCTGGTAAGATCTTAAATAAGCATATTAATAGCTTTTACACTATGTACTGACCATATTATTAGCTATAAATATGCATCATGCATGAGTGAGTAATCACATGATTGGGTAATCAGCCAAGAGTCCCCCATCATGTTCCCATTGCAGAGCACCCCTATATTATGCAATATGCTATTTTGGTTACAGTACATTATCAAGTCACCCCCCCCCCCCTTCTCTCATCTAAGTAACTGGATGGTGTATTATAGCTAGTGCACCGCAGGGTCTACCTGCCACCCCTCTTTATCGATTTGGTGGGAGAACACAGAGCTGTTATTTATTGTTGTATATTTTTAGTCTTCTGAGGCAAAGGAATTGTGGTTGGAGATGGACATTTATGACTACATTACTGAATCCTGTGAATGGGCAGAGGTCAGTGAGTACAAAGTATAGTACTAGGACCTGGGGACTTCCTCTTGAACTTATAACTTCCTCTTGAACTTGTACAGTATACTCTACTAGGGCCTGGGGACTTCCTCTTGAACCTCTTGAACTTGTACACTATACTCTGACTTCACAATTATGTTGAGATAAGTTCTTTATTTCAGGTTGCCATTTCAAAGGAAGGAAATTTATTTGTGATAGCTGGTCCTGTGCGCAACAGACCGGACGTTTGCACTGAATTCACGATCAAAGAACTTAAAAAATGCAAGGTTAGTTTTTTCATAGCAATGACCCAGAAGCATAACTTCCCAACAAAGAATACAGTGTCTCTTTTTTCCCCTTTGCACCCAAAAAGAGGATAATCTGGTCCCAAAGTGAGGCCCCATTGCATTAATGTTGTTCATTGAACCCTGAGGCTATGGCTTTTATTAATGGATATCGTACAAATGACTGTATGTTTGTTGCATGCAGAAACCTTCTTCAGTGGTGTTTGAAAAGAGTGACGATATTGGCTGGAGTCTCAAAGCTGAACTCCTTGCCTCTGGCACTACTGCAACAGGTATATACTGCCTTGAGGCACAGCTGTATGCAGATTACTATGCTCTCTTCCTCTTCAGCTATTATCATGACCATCAAGACTGCTTGGTCAAATACACTTTATGCAAAGAAGGTCAACTTCACTCTAGATGGAGAAAAGGTCAACCTTGGAGAGATCAAGTGTCTTTCTGATCCAAGACCAAAAATAGTGAGTTGAGAATCCCCTTCAGAAACTTTGCATCATGGGAGCCTAGATCATATCATGAATCAAAATCAGTTTTGTTCCTGTCTGTTTGTGTAATAGCCAGAAGTGGCCTACAGCATTCCAGAAGGGAACAAGTCTGGGCCAGAACTTGAGATTGGAGAAGACTTTTCCAAAGGAAGGAAAACTGACTATCCCACCAAGACCAATGATGAGTGAGTAGACAGAAAATTAATGCAAGAGGGAGAGAGAGAGAGAGCAAACCAACTTTATTCAAAGCGATGAACAAAGTGACGAAATTTAATAGGCTATTGATTCCGTGAAATGCAAAGTGACCACAAAAACCACAAAATTAAAATCCTCGAAAATATCTACACATATGGTATAATTATTTAGAGGGATCCCAAAAAGTGTGTATTTATTTATTGTATTGATTATTTTCATTTAATATTATTGGCCCATGCCAAGCCCTTTTGTCTCCAACTTCTTGGATCGTTTCATTTTATTAATTTTAGCACATGCGCATTAGTCATTACGGAGTACTTTGACCTCGATCTTTCCAGATTGCTCTCTACAAGTATTTCAGAACTTCGCTTCAGATTCTGAGAACTTCGCTTTCAGAGCAGCAGAACTTCGCCATCTGAAGCTTCCTGTAGACATGAAATTCCCTAACCATTGAAGGGTAACTAAAACTGGTCATCCTTCCAGCTGCTCACGATTCACCACATGTGCAATTTTTTTTTACACTGCGCGCGAGCGATATAATAATTATTGCAACACATGCGAAACGAAATTAAATTCCTTGAAATTTTATAATCTAGCTTGGTATTGATATTCACAAAATTTTAATTCCTTGAAAATATCTACCCATACGGTACCTCCTTAATAATCAGGGCACTTATTGCTGGTCCCAAAAAGTGTCCACGTTCCACTGTAGAGGTTTCACTGGTATTCAATGTACTGATTCCAATCCATTTCAATTATGGTTGTGTTTTTCAGCATGTTTATGATAGAGCTGAAGCAACTGGGGGACACGGAGGTTGGTTCTGATATGTGGGACAGAGATGGAAAGTGGAAAAACTACTTCACTACCACCATCAAGGCTACCAACGGCTCCATGGATATCATCTCCATGGTGGATGTGCAGGGAGACTACAAGAACAAAAGTGAGGAGAACTGGTAGAACATTAATATTGAAAGTCGAGTTGTATTGCCACTTCTTTCCACTAGCTAGAATTCTCTCTCACACACACACACCCAGCCTCTGATAAAATTTAGACTTGTGCTGGTTCTAGCTTGTGATGTTGTCCCTTTAGATGGAGACTGGGTCAAATGTGATCAAGTGCTTGTGAGGCAGAAAGGCAGTAATAAAGACTTTGAGACTCTGGACTTCCTCCTCGATGCAGCTGCACCCATGACCCTCAGCGTGACTCTTGGCATTGAGATCCAAGGTAAGTTCAAATAGCAGCTGCATAGCATAACTAGTGTACATACACAAAGATATTGTCACTATAATATATCTACTCTAATTTTCACGATTAGCACCAGCAGAGCCACTCCATGAGCTGGTTTTGAAATTTGAAATTTGGTCAAGAATTGAGAAAGTTAGAGTGAATGATCAAGGGGTCAAGTGAACCCAAATAGACTATAGTTTTTGTGCATTCATTAAGTTTATGTAGCTAATGGGATGTTTTTATTCTTCCCCCACCACCCCCCCCCCCCCTCCCTCCCCCCGGCTAAAAATGACTTCCTCCCTGCGATATGAAAAAGTGATCGTGAGTCTGGGTTGTTTTTTTTTTTAATTGTGACTTTAGTGTGATAAAATTAATGTCCATGTGTGTGTTATAGATCGTTCTCCCAAGGACAACCAAGAGCGGCAGCGAGCACATCACAGTCTCCCCCAGCCCCTCCTCCTCAGAGTCACTTTCATTGATAAAGACAAGAGAACTGCCTCCCTCATCTTCGAACAGGTAATGGTTGACCGTACTTTGGTTTTTATTCAGAGGGAAAGGAGGGATCATTAAATATTAATTAATTAATTAATCAATTAATTAATTAATTAATTAATTAATTAATTAATTAAATTAATAATTAATTAATTAATTAAATATATATATAGCAAACGGTTTGCTATAATTATATTTAATCAAAGTCAGAGCTGGGAAGTCTTCACCAAGTGTTCTGATTTTTACCCCGTGTTCAAAATTATAGCTACTCTTACCAGGCTTTAGTATACATAGCTAACATGTGACATTTTGTTTCCAGGGAAACAGACCTCTTCCTCTGGCCACTCTTGAGAAACGTCAAGCCAGCTGGGCTAAAAAGAAGCAGATTCTCTTTTACTTGTTTGCAGATGACGTTGATCTTCGTCACAGAAGTGATGTTGCATTATATTATGTGAGTCTATTAGCAGTAACTACTACCTACAATACATTATCATTTTATATAATTTAAGCTATTAACAATTACAATGTTAATAAACTTATTCTAATTGTTACAGCTTAGCTTTACACAGGGTATCTTCCCCATTATTCTTTTTTTCCAGAATGATGAAGGCGTACTGTGCTATCGTCCGGCTCCAAATGATAACGGATCTTCAATTTTCTACCTGCGCGAGTCAGAATTTGAGACAGCAGCTTATAAAGCTAAGGCATGCTACAATCATTGGAAATTAAATCTAGAGCAGAAAAAATGTCCTTAGAACCTATACTTGTAATCATATTTAAGATAGTTTCATAGAAAGAATTTGATGTCACTAAGTTATCTGTTGTTGTTGTTATTTTTTTATATCAAGAAATCTGGAGTAAAGGAACGAGAGTTGACAAGTTTTAGGAAGGAGAGTAAAGGAAGCAAGATAGAGCTTTTTGCAATCGTGGATTTAGACAACCAACACACCTTTGCTCTTAAGGTTAGAACTTTATATTGTTTGGCTAATCATAGTAATCAATACTTCTAATTTCCTTGTCTGCATGGCTTAACTCACAAGGTTGCAATCACCACCCCTACTTCTTCTGCTGTGGGTTATTACCTTTTACCAAGGGATGACTTCTCACAGGCAACCCTCACTGTTGAACAAGAAGAGGTATGTGAAATTCACTAACCATGCACTGCATGTTTCATTTCACCACTTTTCGCTGTGATTGCTTACAAGGTGGAGGTCAATAGTAACTTGACAGTGAAGTGGAGTGGTTTGCCTCGTGTTTCCAAGCAGGATATGATAGGTATGCATGGTTATGATACTTGCTGTACAGTGGAACCTCTAAATGCGGACACCTTTGGGACCAGCGAAAAGTGTCCTGATTAGAGAGGTGTCCCTATTTCAGGGGTTAAATTGTATATTGTGTTGAAACAAGAAAAAGTGTCCTGATTAGAGAGGTTTTTGCATTTCAGGGGAGTCCACATTTAGGGGTTCCACTGTACTCACGTCTGTAGCCTAGAAAATAACTGTTTACTGCTGCAAAAGTGAGAAATGCCCTGATACTTTTATCTAAGAAATTAAAGGGTACATGACCAGGCTGGATAAGGCTAGTTAGGCAGCTGTGTCATAGATGGAGCACAAAAGCAGGTTGGCTGTGCATGGGTGGGATGCCCCCAGGATGTCGGTGCCCCCTTGATTTGCATTTTTTTTAAATTTATCAGCAATCATTACTCCCCTTGGAAGTAAACAGATCTCTTCAGCTTATAATCGAGCAGAGAAGATGGAAGGCTCAATCAGTATGAAGGTGAGGGAGGACTTAATCTTTGGGAGGGGGGAACATAGCCTCAGGCTAAATACATGATGAATCAGTGATTGATGTAGCTATGTGCATGACCATGTGATCACTACAGGTTCCAAGGAACCCAGGGGAGTATGAACTCCACTACTACCCCAAGCAGCTGATGGGGACTTACACCAGCCTCAGGCACAATATCAGTGTGGCCTCTGCCACTTTCACTGTCATCCGAGCATAGTTAGCCAGAATAATTACCTATAACAGACATCCATAGGTTTGTATCTAGCTGATAGCTGTGAGTGTATGAAGTTTGCTATTAGATAAGTATATAGCTAATAGACAGGACAATTTTTAGCCTTGAATTTTTTATGAAGCTGATTATTATACTAATAACTGCTAATCAATGGTATTTACATAAGAGGGGGTATTATTATGGTTGAACAATGAGTTTACATTAATTATGGCCAGTACTGCTAGCTACTTTAGTTATAAAATGTCTGTAGGCTCTGTGGAGATCACATCCAGTGTCACATCACATTTGGCTTCATCTGCACTGTCACAGTGATCTTCTACTCGACAATCGAGAGCATGAACCTGGTTCCAGATGGTCGGGAGTTGGGGACAGTGGTGGTAATTCCTCATCATTAGTATTCGTTAACAAGGGTGAAAGTACTCGTTGACGCGGAACAAGATCAGACATAAATGCATTTGAAAGTCTTCTCTCTCGCTCCCATCTCGACACGGCATTTAGCAAATTATCTGTGCTGTCAAAGGTGTGCTTCCTGCTCCCACTTTGCAATGGTGTAGCAAAACCAGTACCATATTCCATGATTGAGCATTGTCTTGCCCGCTCCCACGATTCAACGCTGTCTAGGAATTCTTCAAATTCATCATCCCCTCTTATAGAATTGCTTAACAGTCTTGCATGGTGAGGAACATGTAAGGGATTAGTCACAGCATCAGTATTTGATGTTCCAGCCGTTAATTCCAACATCCTTAAGTTAGTATTTGCATTACACGATCCTCCATCCATTACTTCCCTTGCTGTAGCTAATTGAATGACGGAACGTTTCTCCCTCCTTCTTCTTCCACTCAAAAACACTGAAATGGCAAACAATTTCAAGAGAATTCTCTTCTTTACGGGAGTGACCAAACAGAGATTGTACTCCCTTTTTTCCAACCTTTTACGGAGTCCAGGTAGAACGGCAAGGAGTTCATTTACTACTCTGAAGTAAGTGGCCTTGCGCTCCAATTTGCCAAAGAGAGAATGAGGAGCAAGTAGATTATGAACATCCGCCATCTCCATCAGTAGTGTTGTTAAAGAACTGTGTGTTATGTTTCCGAGCAATTCGGCCTCTCTGCAGTATGTATTGATGATTTTAATTTGCTGAGAGAGTTGGTGGACAGGAGTGAAGAATTTTGGGTAGGAGTAACATGTCTCCAAATCTTTACGAGCTTGTATCATTGCTGTGAAGTATTTGAGTGTGTGGAAGTTTACCAGTCTCTTGCCTGGATCTAGATCGGAGAGCATGGGCCAAAAGGAGCCAAACCTTTTGGTCAGCATTCGAGAATTCCTCAGCAAGATGTAGCCTAACCACACAATAGTGGCTAGCAACCAACTTAAGTTGATGACTAGGAGACCGGCAAGTAGATTCTTTCCAGATAGAAGTGCACTTTGCACCTGCAGTGCTAAGAGTGAGCCGATTAGCAAGTTGCACAGGTGCACGAATAAACTAAACACCAAGATGATGTTGAAAACCGTCAGCCTGAAGACTGGAAGTAGCATGGTAGCTAAACAGGGGATGCATAAGTATGAAAAGATAGCAATGCTCTGGAACTGTGGGATGTAATAAAGTCCTCCATAGAGAGAGAGGATGATTGCCTTGTGGAAGAAGCTGAGAGGTCTGAAGAACACCCAGGGTCTCTTAAAGGAAGAGAAGAGAGAGTAGTTACTTGTGGCCCATGATGAATCAAGTCCGAGCATGAATTCTATTTCTTTTAAGAGCAAGTGTCTTTCATGATTTCTCCAGGATTTTTTGCCAGTGCAGAAAGAAGGGGTGGGCAGTTCCAATCTTATCTTGAAGAGGAGCCAAATGGGTGTGGCTATAAAGTAGCCCATGGCAACAAACAGAAGCGGTACAAGAATACAGCAATGCTTCACACCCCAGCAGACTGTGTCTCTAAGCACGATTGAACGATAAAGTGTTTCTCCGGTTTCTTGATTTGAATAAACTTGGCAGTCGAAGAGACGAATGAAAGTGATCCCAAATGGTATGGAAGATATTTGAACTCCAAACATAAAGATATTGAATAGCCTTGCTCTAAGAACTACACTATTTGATGGTGTCATTGACCAGAATCTTGGAATAGCAAAGTAGCAGAGTATGAATGATGCTATGAATAATATGATTACTACAAGCCATAGTATGCAGAAAGCCAAGTAATCGAATGGGATGGCATTAGGATCAGGATAAGCTTGAGCTTTCCCATGGTACACAGTGTGGATTTTAGAGAACTCCCAGAAGTCGAGATTAGCAAATAGGAGGAAGCTGGTTCCTTTTATCCACTCCACGGGCCAGGGCCAATAGAGTGACAACGAGAGAATGATTGAGAGCAGCTGTAGATAGTCCAGACAGAGTAACACAGTATCAGACTTCACCAGAGACACACTTCTCCTGAGATTTATTTTTTCAGACCTCTTACCACTTTCGGTATCATCCATTACAATGACTTTTGATAACTGATATGTTTCTCTCCGCTTGAGCTTCTAGTTAAGTTCTTTGCACCTCGAAATTGAGCATGCGCAGTGGGGAATAAAACGATACTTTACCTATTTCAGATGCATAATGATTGGTGTAAGAAGCATCATTTGTCCTGGCAGCAACTGCCCCCTGCATAGACTGATAGTGATCAGGAGACTTCTGAGAGCACAGAGACATTCTGCAGCCACTGTGTGGGGAAAAGGAGTTCAGTTCTTCTCTTCAGTCTCAGCCTTCTCAGCCTGCCCTTCTGATCAGGAGTTGATTGATCACAGTGCATCTGCAGCTGAAGATGTCAGACACTTCAAAGTCATACCAAGGTTTGCCACTTCGCAAGAAGAACAGAGCATTCTAAAGGAGGCCTCACGAGCTTTGAGGGGAAGGAAGTACCAGTACGACCACTGGGATGGGGTGAGGAAGAAAGGAAAGCTAATGAGTGTAGGTACTGCCCACATCATGCTATGCCATTATTGTACTATCTTTATCTTTTGAATCTACCTCCACTAAAAGACTTATGACAATAATTGCATACCATGTTTCTAATAATTTTTTGTGATACTCTCTCCATCTCCAGGCCATTGAAGGTTACAGAGAAACTGAGAAGCTGCAGTGGGAAGAGGAGAATAGACCACTTGTTGATAAGTTACGGAAACTGACTGAACTGGCAGTGGAAGGGAAAGAGTTGAAGACTCTCGAGGAAATTCACGTGCTGGACCTTGCACCAGATGGAGAAATCAAACCTCACATTGACAGCATCAAGGTATATAGCTAAATGAAGTGAGTCTGCCCCTTTAATTACTCTCTCTCTCTCTCTCTCTCTCTCTCTCTCTCTCTCTCTCTCTCTCTCACTCAATGTAGTTTTGTGGTGAAGTCATTGCAGGAGTGAGCTTGCTGTCTTCAAGTGTGATGAAAATGGAGCATGAAGAGGACCCAGGGAAATGGATCCATGCTCTCCTCCCCCAGTTCTCTCTTTACATTATGAGGTAAAGGCAGCAAAGAGTTTGTCTATATATTGAAAAGATGAACAATTCTTGCATTCTAACACTTAACTTCAGTGGTGCTGTGAGGTACAAATACAAACATTCGATTCCTAAGGAAGCAGGTGCCATCTTTAAGGGAGAGAGAATACCAAGGAACAGAAGACTTTCCATTATTTGTAGAACTGTAGCTCTTTGAATTCATAACACAGTAGGCACATAAGCAATTAAAGTGCAACCTCCAATAAAGGACCCTCCAAAGGACAAAGGACAATCTCCCAACAAAGGACGCTCTTTTGGCCTCTATAAGTGGCTGATCCTTTACTTGGAGGTTTCATTTTTAATTAAGACGTGCGTTAATTACGTGATCACTTCCTGTCTGGTGGCTTGTACTAGACTAGGTCAATGGAGTGGAATTTGACTTTTAACATTACTGTATTTTACCTGTGATATCTCAGAAATGCTTTCAGCTAAAGCTTTCATTTTTTGATACTTACTAAATGAAAGGTTGGTGATCACTCTCTTTACCTTTAATTCAGCAAAAACTCAGTGCCCTCTCTGATGTGGCAGGGCTAACTAGTGAGATTTCGGCATGGGTACCTATCTTCAGTACACCGGACATCTCGATGCGAAATGGATTGGGCCTTTGATACTTTGCATGTGGATAGCCAACAGTATGAACTATATAATCATGCAAAAAACTTAAGTCTAGCTTGAAAACACACTGAACTGCAGGACAATGAAATGTCACAAAAAATCACTTATTTTGGAGTGACACAGCAAACTTTCTACTCATAAAAGGTTTCTGAGACTTGAATGGAGGCTTAACTAGCCCTTTCTTTATAGTGTGGAGCAATCAGACTGTTTGTATGTTAAACCAATAAAAAGTTATACAAGTTTTATTGGCACTATTTTTTCAACTTTCTCCAAACTGGTCAACTTTAGTACACCGGACATCTCGATGCAAATGGTCTGTTCCCAAATTTTTTAGTTGCTATCTGATCCACACAGTTTGAACTTTAATATGTATAATAAGATATGCACAAAACCTTGTCATAAATGAAATATGACTGTTGAAAAGTATAGATTACAGCTTCAGAGGTACTTAACGCATTTTAGTGTAAACTGATAATGGGACACTGTTTTTATGATACTCAAGAGATTTATGTATATGATTATGTATCTTTCCTCCTCCATCAGGGCTCAAAGTAACACTCTAATAATGTCTGGACATTGTTATCTAATAGCAGTTTTATAGCTGTAATGGAAATTTGGTCAAACAAAAGCAGAAAATGACCGGAAAATCGACTGGAAAATGTCCTGTGACTGACTGTTATTTTTTGAGCCCTGCTCGTTTTATCCTCCAATAACATGACAATTAAATCACCATGGCATTGCCATGTAGAAATGCAGCTGACGAAAATTATTTATGTAACTGAAGTTAGTAAAAATAAATGATTGGGAATCATTACTAAGATAAAATTTTAAAAGTAATAATAACTTGCTACTGTACATACCCAGCAATAGCTTTAGTCCATATTCACACACATGACAAAAAATAGTAGGAATCTCATGAATGGCATATTATTATTAATAATGTGAAACTGCTAATAGTTGTGTTGTTTATTTGTTGTTGTTTGTTTTTTTTAAGATGTCCACTAGCTAGTCCTCTTGCTCTTGTAAGAATTCTCTCATGTACTGGTTGACTAAGTCGGGCTGATCCTGCTGTACCCAATGGCTACAGTTGGGGATGTGTCTATATCATCATAGGAAAGAAGAAAGGAACTGATCACCGACTGAAATTTCTCAAGACTCCTTGAAATGGAAGCTTAATCCCACACACTATCTGTGGGCCAGTATCAAGTGTCCTGATTGGAGAGGTGCCCCTTAATTTCAAGGGTTAATTAAAGACTATATTACAGTTAGCTCTGATGGGCAATCTAGTAGCTAGTAATACTAATGATTTAATGTACGTATGCATTCACCCGGCACCTTGATCATTCACTATAACATTTCAGAGACCGGCAGAGAGAGTGAGGCAATGTAGTAATTTTACTGCTAGTAATCTAGTAATTTTACTCTAGTAATCTAGTAGTTTTACTACTGATAGTAACCTAGTTAGTAATCTAGTTAAATTTACTGTTAGTAATCTTGCTAGTAATCTACTAGTGAGTTTTCTTACTTAATGGTGATGTTGCTAGCCACTGCTGTGTGTTCATCAGCCATGCCGGTATCCAAGGCTGCATCATTGTCTCCCTACAAAAGCAGGAAAGGAGACATTTTTTGTGTAACACATACACAACATTATCCATTCATTGACTTTAAAATGAATCAACCACCTCACATATTGATGAAAATTAAATGTGTTATGTTCTATAATGGTTGAACACTATCTCTACACTATATTTCAGCCCCAGTCATGGAGAGCTAAACAACACAGAGGGATTGTTATGTCTGCAGTACCTTCAAACTGCTGTGTAGTTACAATGACCTAACTACAAGCTTGCAAGTAGTGAACACTCATTAGCTGTGAACTTTACCAGAAAGCACAAGAATTCTGTAGCAACAACTAAATCACCATCACCACACTTTACTAAATTAAACTCTCATAGAGGAAAGGATCCAGTGTTGCTGGTGATATTGATGGCAACACATACTCCAAGGGACTTTCATTATGTATATTAGAGATGGGTAGGATTGGATATGGGAGGGGTTTGATAGAATAGTGTTCCAAGTGCCTTGCTGAATAACAGGTGTTGGCATAGCCGACATTATTACCCTGTGGCCAAGAGGAGGGGGTCCACTGTATACGTGTGCTGAGGTGTCAGGGGGTTGGTTTCACTATATACAGAGGAGTCAAGTCCATACAGTCAGTTTTCTGGTTAGGAATGCAAGCCACCATTCCCTTACCCAAATAAGAAGAGTTGGAATGTCGATCTTCTTTGGGGGTTCCCCCCTGCTCCTCTGTCCACTCCTCCCATTCATCATGCAGCGATAGTAATTAATAGGGGCAGTGAGGGCGCCTGGCTGCGAGAATGTGTACTTGTAGGCCTCCAGCACCTCTGGAGGAAACGAGTCCTTGGAAATCGCCCCCTACATGAAAATAAGAGGATATTAAGATTGCCCCTAGTAATCCCCCAAGTAATTATTCTCTCTCTCTCTCTCTCTCTCTCTCTCTCTCTCTCTCTCTCTCTCTCTCTCTCTCTCTGTGTTTACTTACTGCTGGTGGTTTAGTGAACATCTCAACCAGAGAACTGAAATCATTCATGGAGATCATGAGCTCGGGCAGCTTGGGAAGTTGGAACATGAAGATGTACTAATGGAGACATACAACATCAAATGAGCCCAATCAATTCAAATCTCAGTGCTGATGGATTATTCAAATCTCAGTGCTGATGGATCACTAGCTATGTGTGCGTGTACGTGTGTGCAAGTGTGCGTACATACACACGCGCATGTGTTCTTGATTATGTCAACTCACCCAAGATTTCCATACTTGGTTCCAATTCTTGGATAAAGCATTAGCATAGACTCTGAATAAAAAGAATACTTCAATTTCCATTCTGAAATAACCACAGAGAGAGACGGACACTCACTTTGGATGTGGGCAGTTCATGACAATGAAGTTCTGCACACACTCCGGGAATCTCTGTACCACACGCCTGGAAGAGGGGGAGGGAGAGGGGGAGGGAGAGGGGGGAGAGGGGGAGAGGGGGAGGGAGAGGGGAGGGGAGAGAGGGGGAGAGGGGGAGATGGAGGGGTCAAGGAACATTATTGTTGCTAGTAAAAGCAGAGGAGACCAGTGGGGTTATAATTTATTCTCACAATGGGTGACCCTATAATACTGTTATTTGCTTCATTACCATATTAAATGGCATCAACAGTTGATATCAAGGTGACCAATCACCTTTGGACTTGTAGAGTGGTGTTAACTAGAGGTGTCTCCCCCTTTTGGATTTGTAGAGTGGTGTTAACTAGAGATGACCTCCCCCCAGAAAGCTGAACACAAAAATAAAGTCTTTGCACTCTAGGGCTAGGGGAGTCCATGTAGCTACAGATTGAGCAGGAAACTGCATGCAAACATTGAAAAAAAGGTACGTACTAGTATCAACAAAATAACCTAGCAACCATTAACTAAAGGGCTACAAAGAGAAGCCGTGATTGTTGTCATGGTGATAAAGTGATAGAGACAGACAAAACTCAAGCCATTCAACCCAAGGAGATGATACCGTGGCTAGCCCCTGAGAGTGAAGGGAAAATTTTTAGTTGTGCCTTGGTCACTCACCTTGGTGGTAGACCTTGAGAATTACAGAATGAGAACAAGAGTTTTAAGAAAGTATATAACCATACAATGTATGCACATTCCACCTTTCCAAAAGGATTGATAATTGAAACATTCCCTTTGATGAAACATTTGAATTTTGATGAATTTCATGTAATGCTAGTAATAAGAGTAAACATATTTCCATCGTGAAATGCTTACCAGGCAACAACTCCACCCCAATCGTGTGCCACGAGGGTGCACTTGGCGTACCCAAACTGTTGGATCAAGTGGACAATGTCCTGGGTCAGTTTATCAAAGGTGTAGTCCATCTTGTTGGGTGGACGTTGGGTGTCCCCGTACCCCCTCATGTCGATGGCGATAACTCGATACTCTTTGCTGAACTCACGAATCTGGTGACGCCAGGAAAACCAGAACTATGGGATAGTAAATAATGTCAAAAATGTACAGGATAATCAAAGAAAATCAGTATCTAGTTTCGAAAATTTTGCTGACCATGCACATTTGTTTAGCCACACCCCTTAAATATAATGTTCTATTGTGGTCACTAGAAATGCCAGAGGGGTTGAGGATGCTACTGAACTCTGTTACAGTGGATTGCAGTGATCTTGCAACATGAAATTCAGAACACCAAACCAAAATTTACATATCCTCCTTTCAAAGGACTTAATTGTGGCTTTAGAGTTGGGCTACTTAGAATTTGGTTTGGTGTTCTGAATTTCATGTTGCAAGATGACTGGAATCCACTGTAGCAATATGGTCCTATGTGGTTGGAGAATTAGCTCTTAAGTGTGTGGTAGTGCTTCAGACTCTATCCAGTTATTCGACCAATTACCAGAAGCATCACCACTGCAAATCATCAACAAGAGGGAATGCACACAAACATTTTCATTGTTGAAGGAATTGTATCCATTACATATGTATTACTGAGACAGTATGACAATGTTCTAGTGGCTGGGAGTACTAATTAGAGGGGCTTCCTCTATGTAGAATAGATATCCATATCAACTATTCAACAACATTCTAAGGAATGTATTACATTTGAGAAAAAAACAACTCACTATCAGGGAGCACTCTTGTGCAAATCTAGACTCCCTGAAAATCTCCATATTCAGGACATTTTGGGGGGATCCCTCTGCAATAAGTATGTATTAATTCACCCCTGAAATTAAGGACACTTCATTAATCAGGACACTTCATTAATCAGGACACTTCATTAATCAGGACACTTCATTAATCAAGATACACTTATTACTAGTTGAGGTTCTCAAATAATTGTAGTGCAGCCACCAAAAACTGCATGCCAATGTCATGTCATCCAATCATTACAGGAAAGGGGAAAAGGAAATAATGTCACCAGCAGTTGTTGCATTTCCTTCCCTCGTCCACTGCTTCAACTCCACTTGGGTAAGGTGGTCACTTGTGGACCTCTGCAGGTGGTACAACCTGCCAACCACTGTGTCAGGCTTGCTGCACTGACCACTGCTTCAGCTACCTCATAGCAGCAGAAGTTTCGTAGGGTTCATGGATTTTGTGACAGTGCTTACGAACTGTGAAAACTTTTAGTTCCACAATACAAGGTTGTTGTTGTTGTTGTTGTTGTTGTTACCAAGATCCATGGCTAGGAGAGATGTATGAATGATAGTACAGCTGTTTACGTATAACTAGCTACGACCACACCTCCAATCAGTGCCTCCTGAGGCATGTAGGTTCGGGTTCCTGGACATTGGGTCTCAATCACATGATTGTCTTTAAGTACCCTGTATCGTACGTCTAGCATGCCACACTCCACACCACTTGATGACTTGTTTCTGTGGACCTGACCAACTAACCAAAGCCCTTTGTCACAGAGGATTTGTCAAAACTATTCAATCACTATAACAATCCTGAAGGGCACTCAACCTCAAAATAATGCACTCTGTTCATCTATCATGATAACCCAGACAGCTCAGAGTTTAATACCAGGGGAGAATTACTAAACAAGATTATAGATTTGGTTCGATATCGTCCAGTAATGCTGAATTAAAATTCGGTCATCCATTTCCCATGATCAGTGCCCATTACGTTTATGTCGTCATGATCTGATTGGTCAGCAGAGGGATGATCAAGGCTTACGATATGTCATTAACCAGGAAATCTCAAGTACAGAAACCTGATCTAATGAGAGAAGCCTTCTGATATGCTACAAACACTACACAATTATCATACCAGTATAATTATGCTTCTCTACCCAAAGGATATCAGTACCGTTGATATTGTGGTTAACATACCGTAGAGAGAACTTGATCATAGAGAGAACCTTTACTCTTGAATCCTTCTGTGTAACAACTAGTCTTGACCATCATTATCAATGCATGAAAAAATAGCACCTTGTACCTAGTACCATGTGTGTACCATAGGGGTTTGATGAGGTTACCACCAACAGCAGAACTAATTTAGGAATGTGAAGGGAAAGGTATCTCTTCTCAAACTTAATGGACGGGGGGAAAGAATGTCCTAATGACACCACAACACACGACGTTATAGTGCAAGATTAAAATTGACCGACTGAGTTTTCCTTCTTGGTGGTCTGCCTGCCTACTCACAGGTGTAATCAGAGGGAAATTGGTCCTAGAGCTTATGCCATCTGTTGACATTCTTTAAAAGCATAGGTTTGTCTCCATGGATACACAGATAACATCCATAGGAAATGAATAATTTTTCCCCCCTTTTTCCTTTGAGTCTGCTCATCAATTCTTTGTTTACTTGTAACCTGGCTACCGTAGGGTGCATAGCAATGAGAGAGTGTTTTTTGCTATTAAAAAAAACCCCTTGGCAATTAGTTATCCACAAGTAATGGGAAGGAGAATGGAATGTTGAATAACAGCAGATCTTTAGTGCTATCAAACGGAAGGTGTTGCTTTCAAACACGAAACTGTTACCTCTCAGCTTGTTGAGTTTCTTGAGTTTCTGTCACCAGAAACCCAGCCCTACAAGCCCTACACTTTGCGCAGTTTTTCCCTCCTCACCTCTGGGAAACCATGGAGCATCAGCATCAGAGGCTTTGTGCGATTGCCATTGACAACATAATGGAACTTGATGCCATTGGCCGACATGTACTCGTGTGAGCCGAGGGACGGATCAAGAAGACAATCGGGAGTCACTGCAGGAAGGAGGGGACAGCAAGGGAGAGGGAGGGGGAGGGGAGATTACTTGATTGCTACTTAAAACGTAAGAAATGCAGTGGGTAATTGGGTCCAAGTTAGCCAACTGGTTGTCTATCACAATTGAGTGGCCAATTGTTGACTTTTGATTGGGTCAGACATTGTGACTAAAATAACTATCCATTTGTAAGGATGGTGGCCTTTATTCCACCATTGCATGCTTGTAAACATGGCAGCTACAGTACACAGAGGGAGCTAGAGGTGTGAAAAAAAGCACTAATGAACTCCTCTTAATTCTTCGCACATTAGTCAACCAGTGGCTGTACAGTTAATGGCAGTATTTAATTGGAGTACCTTCTACCTGGACTAAAGGCTTTAGTGACAATTAGAAGTAATGAATATGGAGAGACTAGCTGGCCAAATTATTTTAACTACCAGTATATAGCAACTGCTAGTAAAATTACTGCTTGTTACAGGTTAAATTAGAGACATAACAAACATGCAGCTGATGTGAGATGAGATCATTTCCTAAACTGCATGCAATACCTGATCTGTCTTTTTTCTTGTACCAAGAGAAGGGATGTGTGGCCATCCAAAAGAGAACGCGCAGAGATGAGATCAGCCCGTACGTCACCGTCAGGAAAATAATCAGAGCTTTGAAGCGCCAGCTCTCCGTCACGCTAGCCATGGCGAGTTTGCTTTTTTCGCTTGCAGTTTGCTTGTAAAAAGTACTTATACCTCACACCCCTCTCAATGCGGTACAGGGTCGATAAATAAAGAGATGTCGGATATATGGATGCGCGCGCGAGCGATGCGATCGCATATTCGATCGACCCTGGGTCACTTCCCGAGGAAGTGAATTTATAAAACTGAAGATCGCTCATTGCCACGGTCATATTAAACTGTATTCTTGAAGATGGCTGAGCAGCAACCACCAGCGTCGAACGTGGAGAGCCTGGACACAGCAGTCGATCCGAACTTCGACTACATGTTCAAGGTCCTGATAGTTGGGAATTCCGGAGTAGGGAAAACAGCCTTTCTAATCCGCTACACTGATGACCACTTTTTGCCCACCTTCGTCTCCACAGTAGGCATTGATTTTAAAGTTAAAACTCTCTTCAGGTAAAAGAACCAGGAAGAAACTAGTGCTATCAAAGCTGGGGTTTTTTTGCTATCATTTTGTGGTATATATGGTAGCTAAGAAGCTGCTATGAATATAATACTTTTTTTAAGCCCGAAAGTTAAGGCTACCTGTGTTCCCCAGGAAGCCTGTTTTCATCATTTAGACATGCAAATTCAATGCCAAGTATGTGCTTGCCAAGATAATTGCCCTCAAGCAGTTACTATTTTGTACTCCTTAACAAATTGTAACATTGCCCCTTGTACTGTGCATTTCCAGTCTAAAAATCATTTTTTTAAGTTTAAAAAATATATTTGGTGTCAATTTTGTTCAGTCAACACCCGCCCCCCCCTTGCACACCTTAAGAAGATAGACCACACCCATAAAAAATCAAGAACACCTCGTCATTTACAAGCTGTGTAGATACTCCTTTTCTATCATGTTTACAAAACTTATACCTTCTCGAAGTGAAAATCACCATCTAAATGATAATGTTAGATATTCAGTATTCTCAGACTGCTGCCTAAACCCTATCCCAGTTTTGGAACTTAAACCCTATCCTGGACCCTATCTTGAATCCAATTGCCAATGTTTTTGAACTCTGAACTCTGAACCCTGCAGCTCTAGTTTTAAGATGAGCATGTCCTCAGAATACCCACCATCACTTGAGTCTTGGTCCTGAATGAATCTGCTTGTCCTTGAATTACTGTTTCCAATGTGGTAATAGGGTTATCTCTACCAAACTTCAGCCCTCTATAAACAACCAACTGCTAACTAATTTTTGTGGGTAGCAATATTTATCCAGCGTGACTGGAACTTCCAGGAAAGGAACTACTACTCGTTAATTCTTCTGTGCACTAGCAAAGTGATACACTGCAATAAACATTGTAGAATTCAGAGGAAAGCTCATTAGTTGTGAGGCAAGGGGACCTCGTTAGTCTAGATGTATTTTCATTTGTAAGAAGTTCTCTGGTTAGTCGATCCCCTTCCAGAGAAGGTAGGATAAGGTTAAAAATTGATGGATACTTTTCATTTGTAAAAAGAACCTGTTCTCTGGCTAGTCCATCCCCTTCCAGGGAAGAATACTTTTGTAAAGTGATCTTTATTTCTTACTGCATTAAGTTATGTGCATCGTGTGGCTGCAGCAGCTGGTATGTCCCTTACTTCATTAGCAGGGACCCACTACATCACACACAAAGGCCCCATTAATGATAGGGCCCCTTATTTAATTAGCAGGAACCCACCCTTGAAATAACCAAAGGCCCCATTAAATTGTGTTTACTTGATCCATCATTTCTTATAACTGCTATAACTTTCTTAATTCTTAACCAAATTTAAAATTTCAAAAACCAGCTCATAGAGTGAGTGATCAGCTCTCTGCTGGTGTTTTAAATTTGAAATTTGGTCAAAAATTGAGAGAAAATTGAGAGATATGACAAATCACTGAATGAAAAGACTATAATGAGGTGTGCATATGTAGTGACTTGAGTTTGCAAGGTGTGCGAGAACAAGTTTTGTACATTGGAACCTCTTACAGAGACAAGTTGGGGCAAAGTTCCACCGTACTTTCCAAAAAGACTTGTGCCTCGGATCTAGGAGTTCACATACCTTAGAAGCATAGTAGTGACCATGGCTATAGATGTCACATGCCACCTAGATCTGAGACCAAAGAAATTGTGCATAATTTGAAACTACTCATTTTGTGCATTCCATATTACTCTGCCCCTATATTCCAATGTGTGGTTGTGATCATACCATCAACGTGATAATGGTGCCATGTGCATCCATAGTGACATCCTGTATCATAGAGAGAGAGATGCCATCCATAGTGATATCCAGTCAGAGAGAGAGAGAGAGAGAGAGAGAGAGAGAGAGAGAGAGAGAGAGAGAGAGAGAGAGAGATTGCAACCCGTAAAAGTGGTCTTATTTGGGACAGTGAAGCACTGATTTGAGGTTTCAGAAACACCCGAGTTGGATATTTCTGAAAGAGATTTCACCGTGTGCATTGCAATTAATCTTCTTAAAGAACACTGTATCATTGTTCTATCTAAGCCACACAATAATGGTCAGGAATTGAATCGAGTGAAAAATTTTACACTGTGTGACACTTTAGTTATGTTGGAGTATGTTACTGTTAATGTAATTGTAACTCCAGCAGCTGCAAGCATTTCTGTTTTGATGAATGGAGTGGCCTGTTCAGATTTGTGTTGTGGTCTCATCCCTGGAGTCATTCCATCTGCAGAGATTAGGACGTTGGTACAAGAGGGAGAGGGAGAAGGGGGGATAGGGCTAGTTAACTTTTAATAGAAGCTAGTATCTCCCAAGACTTTCCCCCTGGATGGAAGTTAACATATTACTGAAGTTTTCAGGTTGGTTGACCAGTAGAATTTGCGCATGTGCAAGATAAATTCAAGCGAGCAAAAATACTGTCATACAAAATGTAATGCTCTTAAATTTTGCGAGCACAAATTTAATTCTGCACTGTTGGCAAATTTTGTGTCGACCAACCTGAAAACCTCAGTATGCTTTTGTTTTTTTATCTTCTGCCCCTGGACATGCCATGTCAGCAGAGAAGAAAGAACAGTATTGCACAATAGCCTTGTCCTGTCAACTTGTAATGTCAGCATGTAGTTGACATGTAACTTCCATGACTTTTCTGGGATGTAGCTAGCTATCCAGAGACTCTGTGGATGTGGTGTGATAAAGCAGCCCTACAAGTGATGTGGCTATGGTTCCTTGAAGATGGACATAAACAACTTATTTCCTTGAAGACGGACATAAACAACTTGTTTCTTGTCCATCTGGTGTTGCATGTGGTGTGTTATTAGACATTACATCATTGTGTTGTAGCTATGGTTCCTTGAAGACGTAGGACATAAACGTTAAACAACTTGTTTCTTGTCCGTCTCTAGCTCTGGTGTTGCATGTGATGCTATTTTTAGACATTACATCATTGTGTAATCTTGGAACACTTGCTGAGTGGCAGGTGTGCATTTTTTTATGTACCTCTCAATTCCAAGTTTTTGCTGACCACGTGTGACACACTAAGCTTAAGGCAGACAAAGTCAACAACTGCATTACCAAAGGGTTGTTATCTTTGCAACGCAACAAATACTAAATCATCCGTGGGCTAAAATTAATAAAGAGTGTGCCTACTGTGTCTGTTTGACAAGCAGTGGACTTGTGAATGATTTCATATGAGCCACACTTCTTTTCCACACCTTTCTAACAACTTATGTGGATTGATTATAATTCCATTGTACAGGTGGGAGATCCCCTGTAATCAAAACTGATATTCCTAATGTCCCTAGGGAATTCTCTAGTCCCAAACGGTGTGTGTAGCTCATGTGTCCATACCTTTACTGCTGTGGCTACCAGGCAGTGTTCCATTGTCCTTACACACTTCACTTCATCACATGTGTAGACCATTGCAATTTAGCCTTTAAAAATTAAATTTTAGAAAGCTCTCTATGAGAACTGTCTTTCGTAGGTTATCAAGCTTTACTTTATCATTCAGAGAACCCTTTTTTATACCAGCTGTCCAAGTCAGAGCTAGGATCAGCAATCCAATTTGATTGGTCATATGTCTGATATTCCATGACCTACAAACAATAAATTTCTTGAAATTGAAATGACCTATTAAAGTTTTGTTGTGTCTTTAGAGTCCATAAGACTATATTAGGGTGGAGTCTGCCATTTCTCTCAAACATCTGTAACCTTTTCCTGGTGTATTAGGTCTGGTGCATGAGGCTGTTGCCTGGGTAGCTAGGCATATAGCTGCCGAAGATTGTTGCAGCTGTGTTATGGAAACTATGGTCACATTCTTTCACAAACATACCCTGACCTGTTATGTAGACAACGGAAAATGAAAGTACATGGTGATGGAAGAGGCGAGAGTGGGCAAGAGAGAAAAAAATATTCTAGTTCTCCTTGCTGCAACAGTGCATGGAATGAGGATATCCCTACTAATTAGTTTTGATTTAGTCTCTCTCTCTCTCTCTCTCTCTCTCTCTCTCTCTCTCTCTCTCTCTCTCTCTCTCTCTCTCTCTCTCTCTCTCTCTCTCTAGGAATGACAAACGGATCAAGCTGCAGATTTGGGACACAGCTGGACAAGAGCGTTATCGGACCATTACCACTGCTTATTACAGAGGAGCCATGGGCTTCATCGTCATGTTTGATCTGACCAATGAGGAGTCCTTTCAAGCTGTCAGAGGATGGTGAGTACTTGATAGTCACATGATTATAACATGACAGTACAGTGTACTAATACTATAGTCTTTCATATATCTACCCTTTACCTATTCTTTTGTATATCTTTACCTTGGAACCTCCACTTGGGACTTAACATCTTATCCTTTGTAGAGAGGTTGTCCTCTTTTGGAGGTTATTTTGTATGCAAAAGGTACTTTTAGATTGTTGAGTGGTTTGTCCTCTTTCAGGATGTTCTTTATCGGAGATTCCAACTGATTATTCTATCCTTTACTCCTGCAGGACATCAACCATCAAGGACCTCTCTTGGGAGAATGCTCGTATGATTCTGGTGGGCAACAAAAGTGATTTGACAGAGAATAGAGCCATTAGCTATGAGCAAGGCAATGAGCTGGCAGAGTCGTTAGGCATAAAGTACTTTGAAACAAGTGCAAAGGAGAACACAAACATCAAGCAGACTTTCGAAGCACTCGTGGACGAGATCTCAGAGAAGATGGCAGAGAGCATCGAGAAAAATCCAAACTTTCTTAGCAGGGGCTCACGGGTACGAGATTTAGAGTCGTCAGAGCAAACTAAATCCAATTGCAGCTGCTAGTGCAATAATAGCATTTTAATTCTACACAAATTCATGGATAGCATTTAATAATAAAATAATTACTTTCACTACATACAAGAGAATTGTTTTGTTGTCCCCTTTTTCTTCTTTCTTTTATTCCTCCCTCGATCATTTTTTTTTATCAGTCATGCAGCTGCTCAACTGTCACAAATGCATCACAACCTCAAGCATGTCACTAGATAAAGATTTTTGTGTATCGATGTATATTGACTGCATAGCATTTATACACATGCACCAATAATAGGGTATGATTCTGGTGACCCTTTACCACAAATCTGAGTTTCCTAATTGGAGGGGTTGGCTCATTCATGAAATGGCACACCTGAAGAAGAGATAGCTAGCTGAAACAATACACCTGGTTCAGAAGCATGTGCAGCTAGCTAGCTAGCACAATACCCTTCCACCGACACTTTGAAGCGAGATTGTAAGCTAGAGTCTAACAGATTGAATGGAGACCATACACATTAGCTAGAGACCGTATAGCATATATAACGTCCCTAGATTCTCACTAGCTACATTTACATTGTGGTAAATAGCCACTCCTCCCTTGTAATGGTTAGTAGCACAGCACAGGCTGGAGAATAACATTTTCTATAATTATACCTGTTTATTGCATACCCTTGAGTTAGTCAGTAATAATGATTTTTCTGCATGATAGACAAAATGAATTTAGAGTATATAAAAATTATGTTATACATATTATGACCAGTGAAAATAGAGCCATCATAATCATTATAAAAAGAACATCTTTAATATTTTGCACATTTTTACACAAAATAAAAAATTTTTTAATTTCAGTTAAAAAAAGATGAAAGTTTTCCTTTGCTTATCGATCCAGATGCTTTGATAAGTGAAAAATGGTTGAGAAGAATATAGGAGTCATGTGATCATTAGAGTTGCCATAGTAACAGAGAACTGAATTGTAATGAGAGTTAATTTGCTATGAACAGCATCAACTGGTCATGATAAGTCGAGACCTCCATTGTCAAGGCGACCAAGTTTATCGAGCTGACTTGGAACAGAAAAGCTGAAGTGTGCTTTCTTCAGTCCACACGATTTGGGAGACATCTGCAAAGAAAGAAACGGAGAAAATTGAAATGATACTATCAAAATCCAATTGTTTAATTATAATTATCCCAATCACTACTAGTGAGATCAGAATTATGATCTGGTGATAAAGAAAGCTCCCGGCTATAAGAACGAATCACAAGCTTTACTCGTACTCCATTGCTACTCAATCTGGTGAGTGGCTATATACAGAAATGGAGCAAGTCTGTCTGATCATATGAATGACCAAATAACCAAATATGGAAACTACTACAACACCCCAACTAAAATTGTGTGCAGTCACAAGTTATCGCCATGAAGGAAAGGACTTAGCTTCAATCGTTTAAGGAAGTTTTTGAGTGACAATTTGACTATTGCAACATCCATTGGGACACGACCAGGTGATTCAGTGTGGTTATATGCCATTAACTACATGGAGAACCATTACTATAGATTGGGCATGTCACATGGTGCATAGAAGAACAAATGCTTCTCAGGCCCCCAGTGCTATATCACAAGAAGCATGACAATGGAAAGTGTTGTCTGAAGGCATTTGAAGGCTTGCACCTCTACAGGCTAACTTAAGTGACCACTCATGCATGATACAACATTGTGAAAGTACTTTCCTTTTTCGTATCTTCTCTTTCTCTATCTCACTTGAAAGCCCACATAAAGGTATTACTTCCTTTGAAATAAACACCACACCATGATTCCCACCTCCTACCCACAAGGCCATAACATACAAACTCCCAAGTCAACTGATTGACTTTTTTTTTTTTTGGTTTCACTTAAAAAAGGAGACTTACATTCTGTTCCATGGTTGAAAGAACTTCTTGAAATGAAGGTCTTGCCTTTGCTTCTGGTCTCCAACATCTTCTGATGATTTGTTTGAATTTGCCATCCCGTAAGTTGTCAAGATGATGCACCGACCCTCTGCTCAATTGGAAGATTATTACGTTGCCAGGGAGATCCTTAAATGGTTTCTCCAGAGTGAGCATTTCATAGAGAAGAGTGCTAAAAGAACAAAGAAATTTAATTAAAAGGGAAAAAAAAAAAAAAAAAAAAAAAAAAAGAGGAAAAACGTGCACTGCCCGGGAATCGAACCCGGGTCGCAAGAATGGGAATCTTGCATGATACCACTACACTAGCAGTGCCACTTGGCCGTAAAAGCTCAGGGTATGACTATTTAAAAACAATACAACACTTACCCAAAGGAATAAATGTTAGCTTGGCAAGTTTGCATGGCAGCTGTGTCTGCTTTCAGCTGGACTCCTTGTCTCTGTCTTTGTCTGGACTGAATATCTCCACTTCTTAAGTCGTCATATGAGCTCCTTGTACAGGAAAGACTACCGGAACAAAGAAAACCTGTGTTCTCCATTTGTCTATGGCTACCATTTCTGAGGTTAGGACTTGTTGGAGCAGACCACCCATTGGCACTTGGTAATCTGTACGATAATCTACTACTGATCGATCCAGAGCGACTCTGCAATCCTCGGATTGAGTGCGGACTTGAAGGACACGTTAAACCTGTTTGACTGCTGCTCGAGTCCATGGCGACTGTCTTCATGACCTCGGGAGGGAGGTAAGCGAGATCTGTGGGGTTGACCACACCCATTGAGGCGGACCCTGGGCTTAGCATGGAGATACAAACACGATAGTGGAGAGTCACAGACTGTGAGGTGAGGAGTGGATGGGGGATCCCTTTAGCATGGAGATATTCCATACCCTGTAACCATAGCAATAACATCCTGTAAAATCTCAATAATTATCTGCTTGACCCCTATAATTAGGGCACTCATTATTTTTATACTCTTAAATGAAATACCCCTTTGATTAGAACACTAATTAATTGCCCCAACAGGTGTAGATTATCTGTTTCCAAGCAATTGATTGGAAATTGAAAACTGCTCACTTGTACACACACTAGGTGCACCTAACCATTTAGTGTTTATCCTCATCTCGCTACAATTCCAAGAAAAAAGTTGGGTCCTTCGCATGTAAACAATGTCATTATACTCCATATGCATGTGGAGCACAATGTAAACTATGTACTTTTAGTATGTTTATGCTTTCAGTATAATCAGTTATATGATAACTACAAAAAAACTGTACACGAGTTGTTGAGCTTAGTTATACGTTGTCAGGGAAGATGGAAAATTTTATGCTTGAGAGAGAGAGAGAGAGAGAGAGAGAGAGAGAGAGAGAGAGAGAGAGAGAGAGAGAGAGAGAGAGAGAGAGAGAGAGAGAGAGAGAGAGAGAGAGAGAGAGAGAGAGAGAGAGAGATGTGTGTGTGTTAGCTGTTATCATGAAAGTTGAGATGTACTGAGACAAGCTAGTGTACAAGTGACAACAGATGGGACCTGTGCTACTTCAAAGAATATTTTTCCAAGAAGTTGGATCTTTCCTCCTAGCAAAAACAAGCTAACTACTGTAGCTACCCTCTACTACCAAACAAAACACTCCTGTAAGCATACAAGTCCCAAACATTCTAATTTGCTGCTGAGGTTATCATTCTTAAGCTAATCTCCATCTGACACAATGCATTTCCTTAGTGACACTTCCGTTACCCGATACTCAGGGGCATGGGCTGGCTGCCCTGACACTGTATCCCTTATTAAGCATGCTCCAATCACTAAGGAAGAATGGTGTTGCATGTATGCTGCAATTCCCAGCATTTCTGTAACAGACTAGTCAGGAGTCATGTAAGGGCACAAGGTCAATCTCCTTTGAAGTTTAGGTGATGTAAGACATAATTTGAAATAAATTTGGTGCCTACTTTGAAATTATTTGCCTGATGTGCAGTCATCAAAAGAAGATTCTACGAAATTAAGGTGCCTAGCTTGCTAATTACACGCCCAAGATGCTATGCTATGGTCCACAGGAAATTAATTATCGTGTTACTAAAAAAAAATTAAGCAACAGATTTTCTGAGCAACTCATATTATCACTATCCTTATTACTGAGACCATGATAGTTCCCATTCACGAGGAACTCACCAATCCACACTTCCCATAGTTCCCAGCATTCATTAGACCCAAAGTATCCCCCAAGGCTCCAACCCATTCCATACAACCAACCATACTTCCCTGCCACAGGTCCCAAGCACAATCTTCCATTATTAGCTCTTACATACCACTGTTCAATGTTCTCTCAGACAGATGCCATAATTTATATATACCACATGCCTTTTCTCAGCCCAGACATACAATAATTCAGTTTAAGTTACTTGGAAGTCGTACTGTGTGGGAACTGTGGCATGTTATGCTCTAACATTCTCAGTGAAAGTTGCATGTAGTCTGTGGACATTCACATGCTAATGAGTCCATGTTTTTACCAGCCTCCCTCCCTTTTGCTAGGAAATCCTCTTTTGGGAAAAAGCCATTTGGGAAACCATCTTTGCAACAGCATTTCCCTCTTTGGAGGAGGTGGAAATCATTTTTGGAATTGCAAGGGAAATTTAGATTGGGGGGGGGGGGGGGGGGGGGGGGGGGGGGGGGGGGGGATTAAGTTAAGGTTAATTACCTGTGCTACTTGACTTGTGATCTTTGTTAAACTCTTGAAGCTGAATTTATGGCCCTGTTTATGAATCAAGTTATAGAGAGACTGTCCTTTCATTTGACTGCAAAAAAATTAAACAATAAAAAAAAAAGGTGAAGTTTAGTTATTCACTCTTTGACAGGATGAACTTACTCCATGATGATGGAAATATAATCGGAGTGTAGATCGTGACATACCCCTAGGAAAAGTTGTATGTTCTCGTGTCGGATATTACTGAGCGTGCTCACATCGGAGAGAATGTTATGGTGCGTTTCGTCACTGTTAGAGCAGCGAGCGTGGACAGAGACGTTGCCATGCCAATAACCACTACAGAAAAGAGGAGCCAAACCCATCATTCATTTGCTACAAATGACTCCTTAACAAGTTACAGAGGAAGTCATTTGCTTACAAGGGAAGTTAAAGAATTATCAACATTCCAAGAACCATAAACAATTGGACTGAAAATTTTACATTTTATATCCCATTGTGATCTAGCATAATTACCCTCTTGCCGAAATTAATTTGAATGCTCTAGCCCTAATGTGATTGCTTAGATTAGATACACAATTCCATCTTACAAATTCTCTGATTCATCATACCTGTATATTGTCTCGCATCTGTTGGCTGCAACCACTGTATCCAGAGCTACTTCTTCAGCAGGAATTAGCCAGCCATCATCCACCAAATTCTCCTCTTCATCATCGACATCATCATCTGAAAAAACCTCCAGAAATTCCTCATCACTTGCAGAATTCTCTTCCTCTGAATACAATCCTGAATCAGTAGCACTCAACATGCAAGTACCCTTTCCTTCTCCCTGAGGCATCAGGTTGGTATGGCCTGACACAGTACTCGAGTCTAATAGAGCATATGAACTGATCATAAACCCAGAGCTGCTCGTGCAAGATCCTTCCTCCTCGGGCGATTGTATGCTAAGGAGAGGTGCAGATGACGTGACTGGATTTAGCGTCCTTGCCGGAAGGCTGTGAGAAGTTGTAGTGCGTCCAGCAGCGACAGCCATCGAAGGAGGTTCTTGCCGACGAGTGTCTTGGCAGGCATTCACGGTGTCCGCACACAAAGGCGATGTTTTAGATTGCTGCATAGCAACGCTACTTCGCGATACCTCCAAGCGACTCATCTCACTCTGGGCCTTTGAAGAGCATTCGCTCAAACTCTTTTCCAAACGCTTCAGTCTCTTGTTGGCAACTTTTCTCCGCACACTCTTGCGAATGCGTTCGATGAACCCACCATTGCCTATAGTCATCATGCTATTACTATTATAATTATTAGCTACCTGGCCTGTTTTGTTCTTGCAACTCTTAGCTAGCAGCTTACACTCAGCTAGATAGCACAATTCTGTCGGGTCTAAGACAGCTGACCGGGCTTTTGTAGCTAGCTAAGCGAATTCAAAACAGGAAGTGAACTCAGGAAATGCAATAATTGGATGACCAGCGTGCAGTTGAAGTTCCACTGGCTGTGCAAACATGCTTTAAAAATTCCCAAATTGTGATGGGACACTTTTCTTTATTAAAATTAATGCTGTCATGTGCACAGGGGGAACTTTAATGGCGTAGTAACAATCGTACATAAGATGTATCAATTAAAAGATATGGAAAGTTTATAGAAATAACTGAATGATAATGACTGTGATGATGATAATTATAATGACAATAAAAAATAGCCATCCTATTCATAATCAATACAATTATATTATTCCAAGTTTCCAATTAAAAATGTAGTCATTATTCCAAGTACAGATTGACTAATGAAATAAACTAGTTTGTCCACAGCTGAAACAGTTGCTTGTCAGAGAAGAGTGATGGACACTTCTCTGTGGAGGACGAGAGAGACTCTCTTTTCCGTTCCCGTGAGGAGAGCCAGCAGTTCGTGATTGGTCAAATGAGAGACGTCCACACCATTCACCTGCAACAAAGGAAGAGAGACGGTTAGAATAATAGTGGTCCGACATTTATTAAACAAAGAATACTTCAATAGAACTTGAATAATGCTATTTCCCAATGAAATGGTCAACCAAATTTAAATATTTAGTATCATGAGATTCTGTACGCAACTATCTTATAGAAATTTGCTCAAATAGGGACACCTAACTCAATGAACTTGACAGAGATGAGACCATGTAGCCAAGATTACCTACAACTATCATGTATAATACAGATGAAGCCACAAACAACTTTTGTCCATTTTAGACGAGCTCCTCTACCTTCAGACGTTGGCACTATGATGCATTTTGGACTAGATACATCTGTCCATTATCAAAGAAGTTACAAGATATTAGTCCGTTCTTAGTAAGACAGGTCTGTTCCTCACAGCAACAGGTTTGTTTGCCCTCAAGGGAGGAGGATTTGGATTTGAAAAACACAGCTTAATATTAATTTTTAGCCCTAGCTAGCTAGGCTGGCATACAGCCACTACTTCCACTCTCACAAATAAACATTGCAGTTGTGCCTCATAGTGAGAAATTTGTGGTTATTTTATTTAATTAACAGTGGATGGCTCATACTTCTAATGCGAAAAATTCATGCTGTCGTGATAGATGACCACACCCACAAAAGAGAAGAGGCCAACACAGATGACACACACCCACTAAAGAGAAGAAGTCCAGTGTTTACGGATAGTGATACACACCCACTAAAGAGAAGAGGCCAATGTTTATGGACATCAGCTGTTTGATCAAGTGAGTTTGAACTTTGTTGCAAAGTGTACAACGGTCTGAGTTCACAGTAGTCAGGAAATGAAGTAAATTAAAACTAACTTGTTAGGCCATAGCTTGAGCTACTGAAGGATAAATCCAGCATAGTCTTTTTACAGCTGAAATTTCATCCTCTTTTTATGTGAGCAGACAAGAATGCGAAATTGGAGAGCATAGGAGTCTATAGTACAGAGGTGTCAGAGGTTGGAATGTAACATTTGTTGTTGGATATGGAATGTACTCCTTTCTAGACGAAAATATTCCACAAAAGCAGTTCACAGTGCAGAGGTAATGAGTAATGGAGGTTGAATATCAGAATACCTTCTTTATAAAGAAGCAATGAGAGCAGTTCACAGTGCAGAGGTGCTCCTGAAGTATGGAAGTAATGTGAGAGTCTTGTTGATTCAGTTGTTGAGCAGTAACTGTAATAGTGTCTCAGAGCGGCATCCAAGATGGACCCTTTTGGCAGGGCATGACCACTTTTACATTGGGTCCACAAGTGGCAGCAAATTTGAACTTTGTGGAAATACTCCAGGTCCAACTATTTGGTGTGGTTTGACAATCGTTTTCTGACCAGAGCTAAAAAGCACTTCAATCTTAGTACAGTAGTGTCCCGGCATGACTATAACATTAATTCGTTGGTTCATTAATAGCTCGGGTAGAATTATGGAAGGTTACAGCATAAATCATAGACACCAGAGAGGCACTCTTGACGTATCATATACAATGAAAATTAATGAGTAAAAAAGTATTTTTGGACTCCCACATCAGCTGATGAGATTCATAACTTGTAGTCATAAGTCATGGGAGTCCAAAGTGCAGAGGTCAAGGGTTCTCTCGATATTTTAATATATAGTGAAGTTCTGTAAGTCCACAGTGCAAAGGTCATGTTCCAATAGTTCCTCCTGTTTGCAGTATTCATTGAACTAGTACCATGAAGCATCCAATAGAGAAGGCTTTAAGTACAGGATGTCCTCTATCAAAGGTTAATTTCTTACTGGAGGAAGATGAGCATAAGACAGTAATTGAAGTCTTCCCTGATTGGATGCCAGAGTGTACTCTAAAAGTATGCATTATCAAATCTAACTTCCTCTTCTTGGAAGAGACAGAAATTGAAATACAATTTTACCAACGAAGAGAGGAAAGGTACTTTGTAGTGGAGAATTGGGAGCAGCTAAACTGAAAAGAAAAAGGAAAAATCATAAATAACCACTATGTTGATTTAAAAAAAAAAAAACCTTCTCACCAAGATTAATCACAAGCAATCCCCATGGCAACTTTGTTTTCTTAGTTAACTGACTGGTTGGCCAGTTAGCCACCTCTGAGTGAATATTCAGTCACACCAGTGTCTAAACAAGTAAATGTGAGCTCACTCAGCCATGCACAAAACAGAGAAAGAAGTTGCTTCACAAGTAAGTTCACTCAGCCACACTCAAAGCAACAATGAGTTGCTTCACACGTAAGGACACTGGCAGTGTAAATGTGAGCTCACTCAGCCAAGAAGATCTTGCGTGCATCAGTGTGGGAGAAAAATTTGAAAAATTTTTCATACATCTGTAGCAAGCAGGGAATAATATGAACTCGGGGGATCATTCTGACCAGGTTGCAGAATTTCAAAGATGTTTTCGATTCATATCGTGGACTAACGTGTGTGTGAAATGAAGTTTGTCATCGTATAAATCGTTCACACCAGCTTGAGTCCCACATAATAATGCATTTAAAAAAAATTTTTTTTTTACTTGATTACAAATACAATGGGGATAAAGCTTACTCCCCCTCCAAGGTATTACCTTCCAGAGGAATCTGTACATTTATCAATAAGATGCTGGGAAGAATATGCATTGTACATGGTTTACTAAACAAGTTTGTTTGGTTATTACATAATGGGCGTGCACCCAGAGAAAGCATGTCAACTAACACTGAACAAGGAAGACAACAAAATTATCACAAAGAAGAGATCAAAATGATAATGTGAACAATGATGATTGAGATGGTTGGGAACAAGTGAGTGTAATTATGAAATATTTTACTCAAACCATAAAAAAAAAAGACGACATTCCTGTACGAATACATTTGAGGAAATATTACACAAAATGTTTGGTTTCCTTATGCAGTTGGAAACTTTAATAGGACAGATGGTATGCAGATGAACATACACTTCAAAATGGAGGAAATTGAACTAGATACATAGCCACATACTGAAATATGGTTTTCTTAAACTGACTTTCCTGGAATTTACTTAGAACTAACTTTATAGTCATCATTATCTGGTCACTTACTGCCACTCACGCTTGTAGAAATGTCAACAGCAAACATTGCTATCTAAACGTCATTTCCTTTTGAACTGCAATGAGCGTGAGGCAGGAGGCAGATGTGCGTAACTGTGAAGGTTCATTGCTAAAAGTAAGCAGAAGTTGTGTGTCCCTGAAGGCTAAGTGGATACCCACATACTGTTTCCTCAAGTGTGTGCGTGGCCAACCACTCTTGACACCCTCTACATTGTATAGAGCCTCTAGTGCATATTATTACCTACCTTCAATTTGTTACCGATCCTTCTGTGAATTTACTAGGGATATACACAGAAGTTTACTAGTCCATATACAGACGCATACATACACAATTTTAACAGAAGTTTGCTAGTCATATGCAGAAGTTTACTAGTCACATACAGAAGTTTACTAGAGAAGTGAATATAAAATATAATACAGAAGTTTTACCAAGCACATATACAGAAGTTTCACTAGCACATACAGAAGTTTTACTAGCACATATACAGAAGTTTTACTAGCACATATACTGAAGTTTTACTAGCACATATACAGCAGTTTTACTAGTACAAATACTAGTTTAGTAAACACATGCAGTAAACAGCAAATAAGAAGACCAATAACCAAAAACAACCATTAGCTGCTCTTTCAAGTGAGAAGCAAGCAGTGGAGATTTCAAGAAGCTTCATCTCGAGAATCAAAAGAAAAAAGAAACAGAAAATCAATAGCTTTGAAGTTGATGCCGATGCTAACACCTGATAGGAGATCAAAGGGGAGACGTTCTTATAATCCCCTCTGTTCAGGTCCTCACGACATCAGATATAATACTTCACTTAAAGCCAGCTGTCAATTTGTGTTAGCAGGTTGAGCAAAGTCTCTAAACAAGCAGCAGGCATATTTGCTATCAGCGCAATTCACACGTTTCCTTTGGCTGCATTGTTAAGGAAGAAGTATAAAGGAGATAAAATGGAGATGAAAGGATTGAGAAATAATGCAATTTAAGCTTTTGATTTAAAATTTATCAAATAAAGGTTTACCAACACATGGCTCCACATCTGAAAATAAGTCTTGCAATGTAACAGAAACACTTCATTAAGACCCTCTATTCTCTATGACACACAAAAGAAGAAGAAGAAGAAGAAGAAAACTTGGCTTATAGATGAAGGTGGGATAGCATATTATTCAACCTCTGATCATTGCACATTCCAACAAATTCTATTGGTCAATCCAAACCACCTAATTTGCCCTCACTTCACTACAAACTTATTTGAATTTTTAAAATGATCTGATTGGTCAAGAGCGAGCGCTTATCACACTGTGTCAGTCGTGGGGGTGATGAAGATAGTGCACCACAGAGCTGTGACACTGCAGCTGCTGGTAACCCCGAGTTGTTATTTTAACAACTAAACGATTTATACAAGACATCCACAGGATTTCAAAATTCCCGAGGGCGTAACACTGCCTGCATCAGAGGTGCCTCCAGGGTGGGCGGGCACAGGATTATGATGTTAATAGCAAGTGCTCAAAGTATCCAGCTAATTTCTTTGGTCTGGTTATTTTGAGGACGACATAAAGCATAATGTCCATTAACAGGTTGATGATAATCTGTGTATTTTGTGCTGGCCAGATGAAATGTCACACTCCAAGTGCATGGGGTACTGAAGTCTGATGTGTGTGTGTTGTTACGGGTAAAGACACTGTTGCAGGTTATGTGGGAATAAGTGTCTTGCGCACCCAACACTGAAGATTGCAGGCCTTTCCTTGAAATGGTCCGAAAAGTAAGCAGTTTTTTGTTGATTTTAATCTGTTTCGTGTGCACGCGTATGTAGGAGGTTTGCATCTGTTTTCGTCCATGTCCACACAAACACGTTGTCTGTGTGTACGTACACTAATAGGGAATTACCTAGAACCATTTAACACACCACCCTGCTAACTTCCAGCTTAATTCTTCCCAAAATATTCTTACTAACTGAAGCCTCGTCAAAAGTCGAAAGTTTGGAGCTCATAATTGATACTTTGTTGTTGTTGTTGTTGTTGTTGTTGTAGGGGATAAGTACATTTCTAATGAAACTGACCTCAAGGAGTTTGTCTCCAATGTTGATTTTCCCACTCTTGTGAGCTGGGAGACCCTCTATGACCTTGTAGATGTGGAAACCCTGCAGTGTGAGGTGAGGGGGGGAGGGGGGGAGGGAGGAAGAGAGAGAGGGAGGGAGAGAGAAGAGAGTAAAAATTAATAAAAATACAGAATTATGTAAGATAAATGAAATCCCCCTAGCATCCTAAGCTAGAAGCTCTTTTCTCAACGGAGATAAGAGGAGGGGACGGTGCCCACAAGCAAGGAGATGTAATGTTCACCACTATTGACTGAAACACCAATCAAAGAAGTGTCGAGGTTAAAGATGGTGCACAAATGACTTCACCTCTCTCATACACACATAATGATGAAATGCTATAGATAAATGATTCGAGTGGAACCCTTCAATGGATGTGGATGTGAAAACACTCTAATATGGACTGCAATAGATGCACATCTCCATTGCAATGGATGGAACAGTCGTATTTGGTGAAGTGTCTTCATTGTTTCAGGGGTGAATTAAATAAATGTACATCTCCATTGTAATGGATGAAACAGTTCTAAATGACTTCATTTCAGGGGCTCAAGACACACACTTCCCTAGCTAGTAAGAACTGTTCCACCCCATTCCAATAATACACATAATAATTATGTAGATGTGACATTATTTCACTTCAATTCACTTCCTTAATAAGAACTTTCTTCTGGTTCAGTTCTGATATACTCTTTTAAGATAATGAAAAATAAACTTGCAAAAATGACTTCAGCTCGTGCACAGCTAGGCTAGAAGTGTTGGATATCAATTGTGAATTTAAGCCTTAATCATCAACTTTACTCCACGCACAGGTGAAAGGCGTTGGACATCGATTGTGAATATAAGCCTCGTCTGATAAGCTCAAGTTTATGCAAAAATAAACAATGAAGTTACAAGATTGGAACCTCCCCGCCCTTGCTGGAAGCAGAACTGTTGACAGTCATAACACGCCTGAGACTGGAAGTTGGTTTAGATAGAGGAGCTCAGTTTCAGTTCAAAGGTATTCTTGCATCCCTACCCACAATATGTGTGTGGTTGGGGGGGCCCCATAACAAGCCATGGGTGTGATGTAAATCTCAACTCCACAGAGGAGACAGGGTCTAGACGTAGTTAATTTCATTTCAGAGTGATCTCAATTTCCAGATTTCTGTGTATGTGTGTTAGTGCTTCTTCATAAGGTTGTGAATCAATAGATAGAGCTTCTTCATGAGCAATTAATGGATGGGATGGATTACACGTAGCTAGTGATGGACTGCATGAACTTTAGGGTTAAATACTTCACTCTATGGTTAGAGTATAGGACATGAGGCTGCAACTCACAAGCGTAGGTGAGCACATGTATTAAATGTGTTCACCTTATAGGGTGTCATGGGATGAGTTCACCCTATGGGGTGTTTGTCCTATGGGGTGATGGTGCCAGCATGCAAGGATAATTAGACTCACAGCTATCAATCCATCAGCTCACAGGTAATGGATTAGGTCACATGTCAAAATAGCTTGAGTGCACCAAGTACCTGCTGCTCTCCTGGTAAAGTCACACACATTATCATATCATGTCCACATGTAGGGCATGGGGAGTCATGTGAGAAACATGCAGAGTCAGCACTCAGTACCTACACACACTAACTGAACCTGCTTCGAGGGGCACGTGATGTTTATCTGAAATCATGTGAGGAGGGGAGGGGAGACATTTCAAAATTCTGTTATTTATGATCTTAGTTGCATGTTATATAGAGCTCTAAATGTGCGTGACAATCATGTGATAATCACATGAGAAGAGCCAGGACATTCTAAATACAAGATTAATAATTATAATATGACATGATTTGGGAAGACTGACCACCTCTGACAGTTTCATTTCCTAGTAACCAAGTCTGGACAACAAAAACAATCTTTTCCCCTCTTCCCCCCCCACAGCCCCAAAAGTGGAAACCACAACCCCCCACCCCACCACCCTGGTTGGGTAAGCTAATCTGAGGTAGTTCAATGTTTTTGAGATGGTTTGGTCGATGAGTTGATGCATCTTCAGTTTGGAACAAGTTGTTCACACAATAACAACAACAGCACGCAATAGTACATAATAAATAGGTCGACTGGATAATTGCATGAGCTATATATCATTTTCATTTTTTGTTAGTAAATGAAAAAGGAGAGAGAGAGAGAGAGAGAGAGATTGCCCCTTGAGTGATACTAATTATTAAGAATTCGTAAACTTCTTTTCCAGATGGACAAATGCAGAGAGACAAGAATTCAGACTATGCAGACTTGATTCTGGACAATCTGCTAAACCATTCAAGACTCAATACATACAGAGTCCAATTCCCTGATCTACTGCCCTCACATACTTATGCACAGACCCATACACTGATGGAGTAGAAATAACACAGTATTTGATTACAAACCAACACACCGAAAAGTTTTCCAAGCAGGTTCCAGCTGCCAATGTACACATTTTTTCCCCAATAAATTTACCAGCATTCCGAAGAAGTTCCAATAGGAACCACACAGAACAGTCCCTCGTACTCAAGGGTACACATTATGCAATACACTCATGCTAATATCCTTCATATCCAGCAGAGGAGGAAATTATGCAGTTCTGATTAAGTCGAGGCATTCGACCCCAAATCTAATTGCTCAAAAAATTGTCTCTAATTTCCATCTTTTCCTGGAACTTTACAAGGGACGGTTGGCATGGTTCGGTGATGAATTTTACTCTGGAATGCACATTAGCATTTTAATGTCCAGTATACCTAACATACCCTAACATACCATGAATTATCTTAATCAGGATCATTGCATTAAGGTACATACTTTGATTATCCTATCAGTTATGCCAGCACTGTTTACTGCCAAACAACTGCTCTAAGTGGTCTGTTCCCAGAATGTAATCCCAGTGACATGATTGGATAAATGTAATTAAAGCTACGAATAGGGGGAGAACTCTGTAACTCGCTGCAATTCCATCAGAGTAATGCATCTCTCTCTCTCTCTCTCTCTCTCTCTCTCTCTCTCTCTCTCTCTCTCTCTCTCTCTCGACTTTGTAAGTTGTTTTCTCTCTCTTTCCCTATAACATTTCATTGGAGTGAGTTATCACTGTGTTGATTAACTCAATCAGATGGAATATACAACTTATATATTCCACTCCACATAAGGAAATGGTTTACTGACCAATCAGATCACCGAGTGTTACACTGACTCCAGCATACCGACCAATTGGATCGAGTGTACTGACCAATTGGATTGAGTATACTGACCAATTGGATCACGAGCATACTGACAAATGATGCCATGAGTCAACAAGCTGACTCACCCAATCAGATGAGTGCATGACCTTATTATGCAGACAAGCACACCAATTCAAAAAGAACGGAGCTGACTGACCAATATATGCAGACGGACACACCCAGCCAACCAGATTTAAAAGGACATGTTACGCTATCAAGTCATGCTGATCCATCAGAGATCATAGCTTCAAAGAGAATCCTTGTTGCAAAACTACATTTCTGAATCAGGAAATGTCGACACCTTTGTAAGCAGTCTAATATGCTTCAGCCTTTATCTTGCAACCAACTCAGATGACTTGAAAAACTTGTTAAGTCTTCCCTCAGGCATTAAACAATAAAGAAACGTGTTCCTTTAAAAACATGATAATTGTGTGTCATAAACCAAACCAATACACAGAGAGAGATGCTATACAGATGTACATAGTGGCTGAATGACATCCTTAAAGTGTGGTAATGGAGTACAGAGAAGCACTATACACACAGCTGAATTCTATTCATACGAATGAGGTCGTGTGGCAGACAAGAAAACTAACAACCACTTCTACACACAGCTGATAGTGATGGAAACTCTATGTGGTTGGATCAGATGGTTTATGGTTGCCTTTATGCAGTCAATACATTAATGTACACTCTATGAGACATTGGTGTGTGGAGTCACCATGGTGAGCATGTAAAAAGCTTCAGGGGAATAGGTATCAATGGCTTTAATAGGACCACAATCCTTTTAGAATAAATGTTTTAATGGCTATACTGTTTCTTTTCTTTTCTTTTGAAATGAACACAGACACACGAGATTGAGTTCTTTTCCTGCACTTAGAAGACATCATGTAGTGGCACATATGATTATTCAGCTGCACTGCACTGAGCAAGATGTTGCTATGGGGATTGACCTTAAATGGAAATATGACATTGTTGCCATGGGATCAACCCAATTGCATGTAAGTAGGTAGTAGACAGAATGGAATCCAAGAATGTTGTTAATGATTATTTTGCAGAGAAGTTATTTATTTATCTTTCCGGAGAGATACTAGATTATCTCATCTGGTTAGATCAAGGAACATAAAACATTCCCCCCCACAAATCATTCTCACTGTTATATTTATAGTAACTTAATCGATCAAGAGATACTTGGGAAAGGGGTGGACATATATAGGATAGTATGTCCTCACCCCCCACATGGGCCATATACATAAGGCAGCCCTCCTCCTAAAGAAACCCATCCTGAGAGAGAATCCCTTGTTGGGGGGAAGGGGTGGACATACAGCCTGAACTCTCTCACCCTCTCCTCCACCCTCAAGCCACTCAACCAAAGGAAGGGAGGAGGTAAACACTCTGTTGTTCATGGCTCCTTTGAAAAACAGCTATAAAGGGGTGGATGGTCCTGTTCTTGTCAGGCATAAAGTTCCATCAATTTGTATTACAGTTTGTAGCAAGTTGTTGGAATTACATGGTTGGGATTGGTATGGGGTATGTGCCACTTACAAAGATAAGGATGTGAATTTCCAACTATTTCCATTACAACGCCATAATAAAATTAGGAAATGTATGGTTAGGATTATCAAGTGTGTGGCTACAAGATAAGGCCATAAATTTCCACCATTTACTATTACAATTGCATGAAAATTGTATGAAGTTTATGGTGAGTAGTAGTAGGACTACAATGGGTTCTCCTACACACACACACTAGGAGAAATGGTATGCTCTCCCTCTCACCAGCTGGTTACATGTGTGGGACAAAGAATCTCTGGTGACCCATGACACTAAACAGTATTTGTATAGCAGACATAAAGGCACTTGCTTTACCACCACTACACAAAAGAGCCAGGAACATTGTGGGTGTCCTCAGAGCATGCTGGTAAGAAGACACCCCCTCTCCTACCTCTAAGGAGCAAGGGTTGAGTGACACACTGGAATCTCTCTCTCTGTTTTGTGGAGGGCTCTTATGAAAAATTCACACCCTTTCAAATGAATGTGGAAAATCTTTGCCATTCCAATGCAACCAACTAAATTCATCTTTCTACCTCTAGATATTACTTCATAGGTTCTGAAAAGGACACCCACCACTCTAACAGAGTCCCAATGCTAATTATGTTGTTGCCAGACACCTCTCTGAATCACGGCACTCATCATCTTGTCCCAATAGAAATGTGTCACCCCTGAAATTAGGACACCTCTCTAATCAGGACACTTATTATGGTTCCTATGGACACCTCTCTAATCAGGACACTTATTATGGTTCCTATGGACACCTCTCTGATCAGGATACATTATGGTTCCTATATGGATACCTCTGAAATTAGGACACCTCTCTAATCAGGATGGTTTTAGGACACCTCTCTAAAAAAGGTTCCACCATACAGCACACACTAGACAACTTTCATTATGTTAACACTCCAAGAATAATAATTGTGTGCAAGATTCAATATGAGATCAGTGAGAGATGGATCTTCCCTTCTTGCCATCGTGTTCAAACAACTCGAGCTGAACCAAAATGAAATCATAAACAAATCAACTTAAGATGACCCAAATCTGGTTGGATGATCTGATTGGATGAGACAACAAATTGGTACACAAATTATTGAAAGTTCAATGAAGAACGTGAGAAAATTAAAGATGAAAGTATCAAATTACGTTTCAACATTACTCACTAGACTCGTGTATTTAACACATATTTAGTACACATGAGAGCTTGGCAAAATTAACTCTCTCTTATTGCCAATATAAACAATCATGTCTCAATATCCTTTAAATCAAACACCTCAGACATAGGGGAAAAGTTAAATTGAATCAATACGCCAGAAACAGAGGCCATAACTCTTAGCAGAATGACTCAGATGAAAGAGAAGCTGGTTGCTAACCATGTTAAGATTTTAAGTGGTGGTTTCGTAAGAGGAAAACGAATCTTGCCTTCGGGTGTGTGAAAACAAGTCATTATTTAGATGCTTCCAGAGACATCGTCAGTCTGACAGGAAGTGTTATCGGAGAGGAAGTGTTGGTGGTTTAGCTCATTGTGTGTATAATGGGATTGTTTGTTCCCACTATTGCCAGGAAATGCTGATGAAATTGGTTCACGCACAATTACTGCTCAGACTGAGTGGGTTGTGAAATCCAATCCTCCACCAGTTCAGACAGTCTCAACATGCCAATGTCCACACGTTTAAAACTGACTAAACTCAAATCACAAGGAATATGCCTCAGCCGAGTGTGGGATTCAATTTCCAGACTCAACATGCCAATATCCACACGTTTAAAACCGACTAACTCAATCACTAGGAATCAATGCTCAGCCGAGTGTGAGGTTTAATTTCCACAAGTCATGCATTTGAATGTGATCCAATAGGATACCGGCACTGGATGTCTATCTGATCATTTGGGGTACTGAGATGAGTCTTTGCTTATGACCAAACAACATCTTCCAGCTCTGCAAAAAGTTACATCCTGACCGGCCTGGTTCAAAGATTCTTGCTGTGTCCACGAGCTTAGACTGAAAGTCACTCATGACCCTTGATAGTCACAATTCTAACAGAGCTACATGCAGCTGAAAGAGGACTGTGCACTCAGTCACGAGTTAAAAGACAACACAGTCATATGTTTCCACCTGACCATATCTTCCTATGGTGTGTGACCTAGTCAGGTCATTCATTTACAGACACGTGTGGGGAGAGAAGGAAGAAAGGGAGCGGGGTACATAGGAACACTTGATTGGAGGAAGATATGTCACCATGTCACAGGACTTCTGAGGTGTGCCAACCAGAAAGTTAGAGGAGATCGAGAAGGGGGAGGGAGATGTGTCTGAAAGAAGCTCAGGAAAGCAAGGGGGGGGGGGGGGGGGGGGGGGGGGGGTGAGGTGTGCCAACCAGAAAACTTAGGGGAGGAGGAGAGAGATGTGTCTGTCAACAGTGCCAAAAGAAACTCAGAAGAGCAGGGGGAGGGAGAATCCAATCACCTTGAAATCAAAATTGACCATGGTCACAACTGTAGGGGATTAACTCCCTTTTAGTTAACAGCTTCACTTTCCTGACCCTTCAAAGTCACCACATGAGGAGAGGAGGTTATGCAGAGAACCTCCACTGATTCAGTTTCCTGCGAATGTTGTGTTCCAGGTTGGGGTGGATTTACTGGGTCCAAGATTATTAACACTTCAGTTTCCAACACAAGCAAGCAGACATTACCACCCATTACCACCTATTACCACCCATTACCAAATCCACAATGGAAAGAGGTGGTAATAACCCATGCAGCGATAATTCATCACTATTTCCTGGAGATTGTGGTAAACGTTTTGTCAATTAAGGTCACTGTAACAGTCCTATAGATAATAGTGATAAGATGGGCCAATTTTCAACATGTTATGTAGTACATTTATCGTACACATGGAGTACAGAGCCAACACCCCCCCAGGCAGCTGTGAAAAACTTACAATCAAAGTTATTCGATTTTGTCTTCAACTAGCTATCTATATCACAATACACACAGCAATATAGATGAAGGTGAAAAATGCCTCTGAAATGAAGATACCTAGTCTGAATACTCATTTGTATGACAGATAAAGAAGGCTGCTGGGCACTTCAAAGGATATATACTGGTCCCGTGTTAAGGGAGCGATGAGTTGAGACTTAAATGATGACTAGGTAAGCATACAAGTTTGAAAGTAACATGAAACTTTGACTTGTTCTCTCCTCCAAAGCTTCAAAGAACACAATTCTGCCAAGCTGTCGTCACAGAACACCAAAGATCACACAGGTCAGGCACAGATCAAGATGGTGATCTGTCACCCTGTCAGTACAGTGCACACACCATCAAACAGAGAGATAGTCTGTGAGTGTAGGCTTGTCTCTACAGAGAAGACAAGATTCCTAGACGCTTATTGCATCCAGCTTATTCATGCCCCAGGGCAGCAATTTTAAATGTGGAGATCGTGGAGGATCAAAGGTGTTCATAGTTCAATTACATCAAATTTCTAGTTAATTGACATGCACACACGAAACCACTCAATCACGTGTGATGATGTGTCTTCCATGAATGAGAAGATTTGTTAACGTAATGTATGTATGTATGTATGTATGTATGTATGGATGGATGCATGTGATATAATATTCACTGAGGGAAGATAAATATAGTCACTGGCTCATCTGCACTGCGTGTCTGAGCCTGGGAGAAATATGTATGTATGTACTATCTACAATGGAACCTCTCTCTCTCTCTCTCTCTCTCTCTCTCTCTCTCTCAACCTTTTTTTTTTTTTCAAAACTGACCTTGTCTCCAGGCTTGATGGAGTTCTCTCCATCCAGACCTCCTGTGATCCCCAAACCCAGTGTCGGATTCTTTGTCAGCACCAATCGAATCTATAAAAAGGAGTGGGAATTGAAATGTTTGCATGCAATGCTTCCCTTGGTAGGGGTACTTAATCAAGAAGCGCCCGATACTGCTATTTGGTAAAGGGTCACTTAATCAATAAGCTCCAGATAGCATCATTTGGTAAAGAGTCACTTAATCTATAAACTCCCAATGCAGACATGGCGATTTCATTGTTCCACTTACAAGATTTCCTTGAAGTGCTCGGCTGATTGAAGGGGAGTGGCCTTCTCTCTTTATGCTCTCGAAGCCACTGTCATGCCCACAACTCCAGTGTTGCTGCTGCTGCCCCTGGGGAAACGAACCATTAATTAATATAGTTACATACAATTCAAAAATTAACTCACCTTTATCGAAATGGGTGTGGTAGTAGGTAAGCCCCTCCCACTTGATTGAGACCCCTCACTACTATTAACGACATTACCATTTTCCAGGTTACTATAGGTGTGGTTATCGTCCAATGAGAGCTGTCGTTGGTGGTCATGTGATGACTGCTCTGTCATCACTTGGGATACTCCCTGAGGTCTGTGACCTTTATGTCCGGTATGGGATATTGGATATGAGGTTTGGAATATCGAGTCATTACTGAGAAAATGCGTTGATCTTTTCTTGTCACCATGGTGCTGCTGTAGGGGGGCATATCTCGTGGAAGAGGAATCAGTCACATGATTATGACCATATGAGGTGTGCCGATGGGGACGTGATTGTGGGGATGATAAATAAGGGGGCGAGGTCAAGGAGAGGGCATGTGAGGGATACGAGGTATCCTCTGGCTTTGAATGAGACCCAGTGTGGATCCCGGTAACTGGTTTCCCCATACTGGTACTCTTCCACCCACTCTCTTCTATTTGATTGGTGGGTTGTGATCTCATCTCAGATCTGTGGGAGTGGTCTAGATGGTGTCGAGTCTGTTGTTCTTCTCCGAGGGGTGAGGGTCTGAGCATTTGATCACAATAATCAGGTGTTGCGCTACGAGAATGGGCGTGGACTGATGATGGGACCTGAGAATTGGATGATGATGAGGAGGAGCCAGGGGGCGGAGTCAGTATTCGGCCATAGTTGCTGATGATGGCAGACTCCCCACCACCACTATTAGCCCTAGCACTGAGGACCTCTGCAGTATCGAAGGAGCGGGACCCTTCTATTCCTCTGGAACTGGGAGGGTAACGTTGATGATTATGAACAGTATGATTATAGGCTGCACCACCACCAACCACACCTCTAGGAGAAAAACTCTCGTGAACAAGCACAAACTTAGGATCAAGGGTACCCACAGTTCCTCCGTGCTTGTCCTTGACATCCTCACGGCGGAGGAGATGGTCGTATTGACTAGAGACTGCACCCGGATGACGAGGTGATGGTTTTTGTCCAAATGAGTTGGAGATGGCATTTGCTGGACTCAATTTAGCATACCCTGTGTCAACATGACCTGCTTTGACCTGAGCTTCTGTTCTTGGATTCTTTGGTGACCCGTTTGGCGATGCGTACCAAGGCTGGGAACTCTCCTGCTCGTTATCGGCTATGAACCCTGATTCCATGCTGGATTGCAGGTGTTCTGGGTTATGGGAATGAGACAGTGATCCCATGTGACTCGGAGCTGTTTGTGGCTTGCCATATGTGACATTGTAAACATCTATGTTGTTGTTGTTGTTGTTGTTGTTGTTGTTGCCGTTGCTATTTATAACAACATGAGCTGGTTCCATACTGATTCCACCAGTACCAAAAGATGCATTCCCATTCTCCGTTCCACCACGAGGACTTGGACCAGATGCGAATTCTTTCGGAGGATCCAAGTAGGGACCTGATTGGACGGATTGGGCCACTGACCCCTCGGGGGAGTAAAGCATTGGGGGTGGGAGTGGCGAGATGGAGTCACTGGTTTGACTGGTTTTGCTAACGGGTGAGACAATGCGGTTAGTTTGTCGGTGGGAGTGATTATGAGTAGTTCTGGTAGGGGATTGCAATTCCTCCCCTTCTGGAATGGTGTGGGGGTGTGGAGTGGTTTCACGGGAACTGCTGTGTCTCCCCCTCCTGCCCCCTGTCCGGGGACCCACTTCAACCTTAGGCAAGAGGTTATCCTGGGGGGGAATGAATGAAGACTTGCCATTAAAGGACTATTCCAACAAAAATCCTGTAACTTGTTAGAACTAAATTCCAAATTTCAAGCACCGGAGAGAGAGAGGAGAGAGAGAGAGAGAGAGAGAGAGAGAGAGAGAGAGAGAGAACACTTTCTTGCTATCTTAAAGTACTAGGAATTTGGTCAAGAAGTGAGAAAGTTGGAGCAGTAAAAAAGATGAGGCTAGAGCTCAATCGGACTATTAACAAGCACTCTCCCTGTATTTACTTACCTCATCCAGTGGGTTGGCCAATGCAGTAAGCAGACTCGTTCTATTCTGTAGCTGCTTGGTTGGGTGTTGTCTCAGAGCCACACCCTCTTCTCCGGGCTTCCCCCCTCCAGCCACGATGTCCCGAGTGGCCCGCCATTGCATCGCCTTTGAGTGCAGCTCCTTTGGAAAGGGGGTGAGGTCTCTATTTATCTTGCTTCGCTTATCCTGGATCTTGGGGTCAAAGTTCACCTGACTGGTCCTCCGTTCAAAGGAATGTCTGTCGTCGTCTATTACTGAATTCAGAACTGACGCATCTATGAGATCATGGGACGAAATTATAGCAACCCTTTACCATTTATCTGAGCTTAAATATATTTGAATGAGCTTTAGCAGTGCAGTTTGTAACATTGACTACCCTTTACCAATTACACTGTTATTGCATGCTCTGTCTCCAATTTGAGTTTATAACATTGACTACCCTTTACCCATTTCATCCACACACCTTCATTGTATGGAGGCTCTGCCCCCTGCTGAGGGAAGAGGAAGCAAGTGAGACACTTCTCTCCTCTCTCGTTTTTGCTCAACTGGAGGTCCAGGATGGGTCGACTCTGGTTCTCTGCGATCCAGATGGCTGTGATGTTGGTGAGTTGCGTGAGGGCGTAAGGGAGGGAGTGGAGTTGGTTGCCCGTCAGCACCAGGATGGAGAGCTGGGAGAGGGATGACACCTCCGATGGGATCTTCACCAGCTGGTTGTTCCGGATGGAGAGGATGGACAGTGATGAACAGAGGCCAATCTGAAAAGGTGGGATCAAAGGAATAAACAAACAACAACAAATAAACAAACAAACAAACAATGAAATCTCATTAAACAAAGTGGCCATATAGACTCTCAAGCCCTGAACCCTGAGAAGGTCTCTCTCTCTCTCTCTCTCTCTCTCTCTCTCTCTCTCTCTCTCTCTCTCTCTCTCTCTCTCTCTCTCTCTCTCTCTCTCTCTCTCTCTCTCTCTCTCTCTCTCTCTCTCTCTCTCTCTCTCTCTCTCTCTCTCTCTCTCTCTCTCTCTCTCTCTCTCTCTCTCTCTCTCTCTCTCTCTCTCTCTCTCTCTCTCTCTCTCACCACTCTTACCTCTTTGGGCAGTTCACTCAAAAGATTGTTGTCCAAATTGAGGTTGGCTAGACTGGTCATCCCTCCAATGCTAGGGGGAAGTTCCTGTAATTATTTTATAATTAGTTTACTATGGAGCAAAGAAAGGGCTTACCATTATGTGGTTGTGAGCAAAACTGAGTTCATTCACAAGAGTGAGACTGCAGAAGAAGAAGGAGAAAGATCATATTCAATACCAAGGAAGACTATCTATTCATTCACTCGTGCATGGAGTACATGAGGTGCATACCCATGCAAGACTCACACATACCCAGATCACCCATGGAGTACACAAAACACATACCCATCGAGTGTGTCTGGGAGTCCCCCCAGACGATTGTTCTCAAGCTTCAAGATAGTGAGTTTTCTGAGCTCCCCGATGGCAGCTGGGATGAGGGACAGAAGGTTCTCCCCCAAGTAGAGGTGTGTCAGGTTGCTCCACCCACCTATCGACTCTGGTAGCATCAGGAGGTGGTTCTCTGACAGCTCCAGGAACCGCAGGTTGTATAGGTGACCAATTTCCTGTGGGTATGGTTAAGAAAGCAATTTGATACAGGACAGATAGATAGACAGACAGACAGACAGACAGAGTGCTCACCTCAGGAAGTTCGTTGATTGTGTTCATGTCCAGCCATAACTCGGAGAGACTCTCCAGGGAACCAATGCTGTGAGGCTATGAAGAAAGAAAACAGGATGGTTCTCATGGATACTTCATGGTAGCTACATTATCATAATCACAGAAGAAAAACTCAGAACTTCAATCATGCAGTTTCAAACTGAACAATAAAGTATGTAGCAGAGTAGAGTACAGTAAGAGTTTAAAAGGTTAATAAGGCTTAAATGATAGACCTGCATACATACCAAAGTGACAAACTCGTTGGTCCCGATATCCAATCGCTCCAGTAGACTCAGGTGGGAGATGGATCTATATACATGGATAGAGGTTAGGTTTATTACATACCTACATACTTAATGCCTCGGGGGGGGGGGGGGGGGGGGGGGGGGGTGGAGAGAGAAGCTTTAGAAAAAAAAAATTTATAAGGTCAAGGCACGAAATTCACACAATCCTCCACCCAAAAGATCATTACAAATCCCTCCTATATAGGAGATCACTATTTATACTGCTCATTCTAATGCACCAGCCTTTAAGAATTGCACACACACACACACACACTCAGCTAAGGACAGAGATGAAATAGCTCCATTCAAAATTGTACTTTCACAATGGCAGCGGACTAACACGTTCCCAGACAGATACAACAAACAAATCAGTGGGGGTTGTCCATACAAGGCAAAGCATTTCACCCTTGGGTGTGTATCCACAGAGATTAATTGCCTCTCAACAAACAACCTTCAATTCATCAACAAGCTCTTGATCTTTAAATCTGTAGAAAGGTATTTTATCTCGCTTATATCAAAAGTGGGAATGGATTGCTTGCCAAATGCCAAGTGAAATTAAGCTGCAGAAGCATAGCAATCAATCTAGATTGAAGTTTCATATACAACTTCTAGACCCGATACATAATGTACTTTTAAGTTGAGAGGAAAACCCTGTCCATTACAGTGCCTAGGTGCCCAATGCTTCCGAGCTAGCCATAATATAAACACAACCAGTTGACATTTCAAGTACGCATGGGCAGTTTGTACTACCTCCTAAACAGCCATTGCATTACTTTCAAAACAAGTATAACCAGTTCCATAACTAGTATAACCAGTTTGTGTTACCTCCATAACAAGTATAACCAGTTTGTATTACCTCTATAACAAGTCTTCATAACCATTGTATCACTTCCAAAACCAGACTAACCAGTTTGTATTACCTCCATAACAGGATTACCAGTTTGTATACAAGTACTAACCAGTTTCGATAACAAGTATAACCAGTCATGTTGTAGGCTGATATGAAGACAACACCACTCCATGAAACAAGTGAGTGTTGTCACATTCCTGGGTTGTTTCAATTCCTACATGCAGTACAGCTGTACTCTATCAAGTTCCTAACCATTCGATGATTGAGTTCCATCAGACATGCCTGCACTCACTCATTCACTGGACCATACGCACACACGCATGCACACAAAGCATCTCAGAATTGTTATTCTTGATGTGAGATACAAATGCTGTTTCCTCCATTGATACACACGCATACCAAGTCAACAACAAACTTGTCTTTATTACCAGTCCAGCCTGTACTTTGCACAAGATAGATGGAGGAAACACGATAAACCTTGCATATTTTGCTTGTTAAATTTGCTTTTAGTTTTGTTTCATCGTCATTGTTTTTTAGTTTGCTTTGCTTTCTGTTCGGTTTATTTTAGGATTGTTATTGATGCTTCTATTGCAACACACAATAATTTGACTGGAACTCCATCATAATTAATCATAATACATTGATTAACAGGGACTACCTCGTCATTGTGGAAGTGTCATGCCTGGCTTTGTAAACGGTTTCCAGAGGAAAAGTTTAGAGTGAGGAGGTAAAGTAAATGTTCCTTTAATGTGGAGGACAGAGAGGGAAGTTTAGAATGAGGAGGTAATGTTCCTTTACTGTGGAGGAGTGGGCATCACTTCCTCTCAAACAAGACGACACTATGAGGCTTATTTGGGTTGACTGGATGTTTTCTCCCTGTCAGTCATGGCTGCCCTGCCAGTGTTTCAGTTAATCCACAACAATTAGTGGAGATATTTCACATTTAGAGCTTAATTAAGAAGAGGATAGAATGTCAGGGAAGGTGTGGCTAGGGGTGTGGTTAGTCTATAAATTAAGAGGCGTTTGATTGGGGGCTACAGTTTAAATCAGATAAAACGATAGGGATGGGGTGTGGCTAGCATATATACAGAGGACAATAAGAGGTGTTTGATTGGGACATTGGAGGATGGAACACTGGGGATGGGGTGTGGCTAGGGGTGTGGTTTGAATGTAAAGAGGTGCTTGATTGGGGGGATAGGATGAAATGATATGACTAGGAGTGGGGTCTGGGTGCAAAACTCACGCTGGCAAGGATTGCAGCATGTTCTCCCTTGCTTCCAGCACTTCCAGTTTCTCCAACCTGTGGGGAGAGAGGGAGAGAGAGAGAGAGAGAGAGAGAGAGAGAGAGAGAGAGAGAGAGAGAGAGAGAGAGAGAGAGAGAGAGAGAGAGAGAGAGAGAGAGTCAAGAATGTGCACACATACGTACATACTACACACATATGCATGTGGCAGTTCAAGTCTAAGCACATGACTAGCTAATTAAATCAGGGTTCACCCCATCCACCCACCCACCAGGAATTTAATGTAAAAATCAAATTTTTTTGGCCACTTCATACTTCAGCTCTCCATAACTCATGAGTACTAGTAGCCTTGGGGCTGAAATTTGGTGTGGAGATAGTCCAACCATTATGGAACATGTGACAAAAGTTTCAAATTTTTAAAAAAGACAGAAAGTCCACCCTGATAAGAACTTGACACAATAGCTAGCTAAATTCACTTGGTCAGATCACATGTACTATAATAGACATGACAACATGTATACATGTAGAGATGCTGTACACTGGCATGGCAGGCAGCAGCTGGCTGTAGTCATGGTGGCTCCCTGACTCACTGAATCCACAACACCACTCAGAAGAGCAACATAAGTATGCTCGTTCACAGCATGTGTACAAACATTCACACATGCCAGGTCTCTCTGATTGGTCTACTACCACTAGCACCCCGTCCATGGAGGCCGTCCTTCAAAGGCAACTGCACGTTACAGTCCAGACACATCACACATGCATACAGTACCATCACTATCCATCCAGCATCCCTTTCACCATCACCACCCCACTCACCTTCAAACACTTCAGTGGATAATACCCCACTCAATGTTGCCAATACATTGCTAATTTAAGCAGCTACCCCCGCCCCCCCCCCCCCTCCCCCAGAAGCTTTCATCTTTTGAATCATTTTCCATTTCCTCTCTTACTCTCAGGCTCTCCTGCATGGTCAAGCATACCCACCCCATGACCATAACACAAGCCAGGTCCTCCCATAATTCAGCTTGCCAGCTTAATTTTGTCCTTTATGGAGAAGTTGTAAGTTATTCTCTTTTTACTAATATACATTTTATGCTATTGAGTGTCCCTTATTGGATGGCCAGCTACAATATACAAGCCCCTCCCCCCTCCCTCCCCCCCCCCCCCCCCGGCCCCCAATGATTGAGGTGAGCTACAATGCCATGATGGAGATGGGTTGGAAAAGAGGTGGAGTAAGGATCATCGCTTAAAAGAGTTCAAGTTACAATAACTAATCCCATGTGGCTAGTACGTATGATGCCAATCATTTCCCCAGGGGAAAGAACACACAGTATTCACAACTCCACTTAATTCATAATATTCATTTGCATGGCAGCACACTTTATTCATGCCTCTCAACGAATGCATAAACTTTTGGAACGAGAAAGATATGTCCTGATTAGGCAGTTCCAAACTAATCACTTGTTTAACGGATTTTTTTCCCTTTCTTATAAGCAGGCAGGACGAAATAAACTTGATATGTTTATATGGTCATGTGTTCTAGTATACAGAGAAACAGGAGTATACTGGGATCTAGTATACAAAGATAAACAGCAGTATACTGAGGATATACAAGCTGTCAAAATAGGGCAGGGAAATCTGTTAAATAAGTAATATTTATTTTGAACTGCCTTAGAGAGAGGTGTCCTCATTTCAGGGGTGAATTAATTATACGTCTTACAAGATACAGAAAAGTGTCCTGATCATGGGTACAATTTGCAATTTGGAACACAGTGTCTTTACAATGAAGGAGGGATCTGAAGTTTTCCATTCAAGGCAGCTGCTAATGGTTTGCCCGTGCCAATTAACTCTCTCCGGCCTAACTAGCTAGTGACTTGAAGAGCACAGATAATGTATCTCCACCACATTAGAGGCAGCTGGTTAACTTCTAAAGGCTAACATAATCTAATAACAGTAAGAGAGATAGGTCGAATTTATCTATTTTTAAAGGATACTTTGATCTTGTGCCTTAATGAATGAAATATGTGTGATCCATGAGTCATTTGCTAGTCTCTCTCTAACTCAATACCCAAGACATGGATGAGTCTCCTCTAGGTATCCTTTTAAGAATACTTTGATATACTTCAGAAATTAAAAAAAACTGTCTAAAAACTCTTTTTTGCTATAGTATAGTAATCACTCCTATGAGACTCACTTTCCGATGTTAGCAGGAAGATCCTCCATTTGTATGTCGTTGAGGAGGAGCTTCCTCAGCTGCCGCAGCTCTGTCAGTCCATCACATAATTCACCCAAGGGGTTGCAGCTGAGGTCAAGGGTCAAGAGGGAGTGGCAGTTCTTGATGGAGTCAGGAATACTGGAGACAGCTGAAGGAGGAAAGGAGAGAGGGAGAGAGAGAGAGAGAGAGAGAGAGAGAGAGAGAGAGAGAGAGAGAGAGAGAGAGAGAGAGAGAGAGAGAGAGAGAGAGAGAGAGAGAGAGAGAGAGAGAGAGAGAGAGAGAGAGAGAGAGAGAGAGAGAGAGAGAGAGAGAGAGAGAGAGAGAGAGAGAGAGAGAGAGAGATGATCAAAATTGTAGTGAAAGCCCTTTAAAGCAGCCATGCACCTCTTGAGCGTATTATTAGCTGCTCGGGCTAAGCCAAATAAACTTGCTCGTAAAAGGATATGTTGTTTAGATACCACTCCTTTTATAGGCCAACCATTACAACACATTATCAGAGACACATGTACAGATGCAGTCCTTAATCCATACATAGACTAACACTCTCACACTCTTAAGCTTCAAGAAGGAAAGGTGTCTTGTTTCTATGTGGGTAGCTAGGTGGTGAATTTGGATAAAAGTTGGCCGATTTCAAATGCTGAGTTGCTACCCACAGCCTTGGCAACAGCTCATCACATGGTAGCTATGTAGGTAGCATGTCCTCCCACTGGGGAGACAAGTAAGCTCTATCAAAGTCTTTCTCCATGCCAACCCAATCACCAGCTAGTGTGGAGGGTTCCTTAAGGAGGGATGAGTGGAGGATGGTTAAATACAGTGTGCTTCTTATGGTTACATAGAGGTTCCCAGTGTGCTTCTTATGGAGGGATCGTTAATGGAGGTCCTTCTTATAGAGGGATGGTTTAATAAGGTTTGAGTGTATGTATTTTTAATGGAATCCAACTACAGTACATTTTAATACAGGTTTCCAGCTTAGAGGGATTTATAAACAGAGTTCCAAGTGATTTTCAAGTGAAATGCTCTTATAGAGGAATGGTTAATGGAGAGGGATGGTTAATGGAGGTACGTGCTTCTTTTAGAGGGATTTCGATGTTAATCAGCTTTGGAATGTGTTGATGAGATATCAAGTGCCGATCTCACATAACCAAGAACCAAGGAGTGTTAGCGGTTCTTTGATCCTCATTAGCAATGGTGCACCAGACTCTTTGTTTTTTTTTCGTGATTTTTTATTTAAGAGCTCACAGTTTTTGCTGAGGTTTAAGGTGGTGAGGAACTCGAGGTTGGAGATGGATGGAGGAAGAAAGAGAACCTCGTTCTCACTCAAGTTCAGATCTTCAAGACGATGCATCTGAAAAAGAGTCTGGAGGGAGAGAGGGGAGGGGAGGAGAGGGGAGAGAGGGGGAGAGGGGAGGGGAGGAGAGGGGAGAGGGGGGGAGGAGAAGAGAGGGGAGGGGGGAAGAAGAGATCAAATTAACGCACATCTTGGAACAGATCTAAACATAATTAGTGTCCTATTAACAAAACATTCTAATGTGTAACTAATTCAATCAAAAAGTAAATTTTAGTAAATCAAATCATATGTCATATATCTTTCCAGGAATTGGGATTCACCACATCAGTGGTGGTGCATGAGACCTCAGGAATGGAAAGGGTTTCCAATTATTAATAGCGGCAGACACAGATCATGAAAATATTTACAGTAATTAATGTGCAGGGGAAGTCGGAGAAGTGTCTGTGATATAGAAGTGTATTGACATATGTAGAGGGCTTTGGAACCAATGGAATCCATGTGTCAGCATGCAACTAATCGAATCAACATAAACACTGAAAACAAAACCCCAAAGCTGGATGGACCTCTCCCACTAGTACAATGGATGGACCTCTCCCACTAGTACAATGGATGGACTGTCCCAATACAGAACTTGAAAAAGATCAAAATCTCTATTTTCCAGTGGTGAATTTCTATATCGAATAGGGCAAAGAAAAGTATCAAGGTATCTTATTTGATCTTGGATTTCATGGAGAAGGTCTGTGATTAACCCGAGACTGTATTCACGATTACCTGATCTTCACATTCCAACCTACCCCCTTAGCGATATCAATCACACGAAAGCAGATATTCACACTCGGATAGGGACACCATTCATAGTCCCAGTATTCATGTACAGCTGAGACATTCTGACTACAGTACAATCTGCTCCAATAGGGTCTGTAATATTCACATCTATTTCTATCCTTTTGCAAGCATGCTTGGTGTTACATGTCTCCAGGCTGTTGTAGATATAGCGTACTTCTCCTGGCTGGCCAGTAACTCATAAAGCACAGCTGAACTACTTGCATACATGCACATGTACAGGATTCATCATGTCTCCAGGCTATCACATACATGCACATTACATGTACAGGATTCTCCAAGCTATCACATACATACATGCACATCTCAACTACATGCACATGTACAGGATTCATCATGTCTCCAGGCTATCACATACATACATGTACATGCACATGTACAGGATTCATCACACATGCACACGTACAGAATTCATCATGTTTCCATACATGTATGGCTGATGAAATTTATGAAAACGTTCTAGACCATTACATCCCTGTTGCCAACTAGAATATCCCATGCCTGTTGCTGAAACACTTGCACATTGAACATGTCTCCAGGCCAAGCATGCATGTACCTACATGTGTGTATGTAGAACATGCCACGTATATGCATGTATGTGTCTACCACCGGCACCATATATATCAGAACATGTCTCCAGGCCATGTATGCATCACTATGCATGTCAGAACATGTCTCCAGGCCATGTATTCATGTGTATGTGTGGGAACAGAGAGGAACACGTGACCAAGGTAGCATTTGGAAAGTACACCTTGTAAGCTGATGTACAGAATGTGCAATGAATATTTTGTAAGTAATAATGGCACAGTCTTCACTCAAAGAGACTGCAGAACATTCAAAGCACACCACTAAAGCAACTCATCATAGACTCTTAAAAGATGCCAGAAATAATAAACACCATGCCAACCACATCAACTACTGTAGAGTCCCTGCACTGTCCATTTTCTACCTGTTATGACTATTTGTACTTTGTCACCTTGTATCTGAACAGATAGGGGTGTCACTGCCACCGTACCCTGTCACCATCATGTTTGGGTTGGCTGGCTAATTGCTTTCACTCTTATAGCCTGAGCTGTCTGTTATGATAACTGTTCTCAGGAGAGAGCCAGGGTGGAGGTCTACTGCTGATTTGATAACTAACAGCCATTTCAAAGAAGTAGTGAAACAATTTTACAATTAACTTGTGAGTGCTTCAGAGCCAAGCACCAGCTCCAGTTTTAATTCCTTGGAATGCTCTAATTAGTGCGAACATGGCATTCGAGAACACACTGTGTGCTGGAACCATACTTGGACCATTGACTATCCGAGACGAGTTGTTCTATGTTTTCATGTGGTTATCTATTCTAGAGGTACTATGCGATTAGAGCATTGCATAAAATTATTGATACTTGACCTAAAACCAACTTGATGGGATAGCAAGTTTTATAATGACCTCCTTCCCTGAAGTGTTAGCAGATGCACACCATCCACATCAGTGCAAGTACCAATTGTGGGAAGCTGAGACATCACACATCTATGAAAGACACTGGTGAAATGTAAACAGGTATTCTTTTTTCAAAGAAGTGTACAAACTGAGAAATATCTTTCACAGTAGTGAGACCATTTTTCTGTCGGGGTATTTTTGTATCCAATATTGGCAACAGGCAACAGAAAAACCAGAATTGGCTGAAACAATGCCATCCCTTCGTTGCAAGCTGTCCTCTTTGGAAGTGTCTCCTTGCATAATTAAATAATAGGTTTAGTATTCTCTTGCTGAAATAATTTTGAATTAAATTATTAACAGCATGAAAGCGAGACTATTTTCTCTCTGAGGTTGATATTAGTTCATGGGTCAGAACCAAGTGAAGTGACTTGTAAATATTAAATCCCCCCCCCCCCCCAGCAAAATTCGTCTCCTACAAAGATTACCCACATCAAAGCATAATGTATGAGTTGTGGTATGGAAGGACAGAGAAGGGAAGGAAGTTACTCTCTCTTTAGTAAGTAAAAAAAATTGCTTTACATCAATCATTTCGGTTTGTTTTAGATGATCTGAGGGTCAGCACCCTCCATGATGGAAGATGATTACAGTTGATTGGATTTTGGCAGTAGCTATGTGTAACTAAGCTTATAGTACCCATTTTGCTTACCAAAAGCTGTTAGAACTTAGAAGCTAAACTGTCAAATTTAAAGATAACATGCTTCCCTCAGTTCATGCTGCAGTATAATGATTGACTTTTTATACATCTTTTTACTTTGGGAAACGAAATGACTGACCGAAATTGGATTGTTTGTTTGTATCACAGAATATCGGATGTTCCACCAAAGTTTGTCTATGACTTGACTAATCAAGGTGGGTGTCCTGTCTAGCCATTCTATATGCAGTATGCTGTGATTTTAATGTGCCCATCGAGATAACCTACCCATCCGTGTACGCTGTCCGTACAGCTGATTTGCCATTTCAAAACATCAATTCTACCTAGCAACAGGATGGATGCAATTCTAATTAACGCCATACAAAATAATAGTTGCACTCTAGCAGATAATCAGAGCATGTAGGAGTCTTACAGAGAGATACAATCAACAGGATATAACTCAGGCTTGCCAATGACATGCCATCTAGGAGGGAAATTTTTCCCTCACATTATGGTAAGTTCTTTGTCTATGTGTTTGTTGCTATGGACAATTACGCAGAAATACTATATGTATGGGAATGGATTAGCAGTGTGATTGTATCTCTCTAATGAGACCACTAAAACTGTGTCATTCCTATAAACAGGTTTCACTGCATGGACGTATAAAGTAACCAAAAACTTGCTCTTCAAGTTACACTTAATGTGATATTATTGTTTACTATAAAGGAAGGACACCTTTCATATTCAACACATCCTCTATTAAAGGAGCGATTCTATTACAGGAGCAATTCATGCTATTGTGGCTACATAAACACTAAAAAAGGGCGACAATTTCTCATTGATCCAACTCCACTAAAAATTGTCCACTTCTTTAATACTATGAGATAAGCTAGCCAACGTTGTCTGCACACATACATGCACAGGATTCATATTATAGCAAAACCGAGTTTTGAACGCAGCCCTAAACCACACACCGTACACCCACAACAAAGTGTCTTTTAATATAATCTTTTCAAATCCACAAGTAAAGCCAAGATAAAATTATCACACCTTTGGTATATCCTTGATGGCGTTGGAGCTGAGATCCAAGAAGCGGACGGTAGCTCTTGTATCCCATACCTCCTTGGGTAGATCGATCAGACTGAAGTGGGAGCAATCCCAATAGTCAATCACCTCCTGCTTTTTCTTCCCTATGCACAGCCACTTGCTCATCACGTCTGTCGTTTATCTATGCTCTTTGCCTTGTAAGAGATTTTAGCAGCTGGCTAGCTAACGAATACACGCTATAGATAGTAACTAACTGTCACCTAGCAGAGCGGTATGAAAATTCCACTTCTGAAATTTTGATTAACCGCATAAATCACCGCGAAAACTTAATTGAGATTCATTAATGATATTCACGACCAATTATTAATTTGGCTTGGTCAATTGCGCATGCTCAAAAAGGCTTCAGCATCAATAAATTTCATACACCATACAAGAGATAATGAAATATATACTCTATATTCAGAAATTAAAAAAATTCCACAAAATAATACTAAAATTAGTTCACTCTTCAGGTAAGTACTCGTAGGTCTCTTGCTCATCTGATAAAAGAATTACATAATGATTATAATGATGGAAGGCATATAAAGGGATTGTTGTGATATACTCGGGACAACCTCTCTACGATGTATCCCCGTACTAATCCTAGGAGGATGTAGTTTATGTCTTGGGGGGATAACAGTTTGTACTTTAGTGTTACTAACCACACTCACCTGGAGGGGGAGGGGGAGGAGCTTGTGAAGGGGGAGGAGGAGGTGCCTGCGAAGGGGGCGGAAATCTCATACCTCCTTGCCCCCCGAGATTTGGAGGGGGCAAACTTGGGGCCGACATGGAATGTGAGGGAGAAACAGGAGGAATGGCACCTTCGTCCTGAGGGAGACTCTCATAAATGTCCTCGGGCTCAAGGAAGTCCCCTCCACTGGGGATAGGGGGCAGGGCTTGTGAGGTAGCACTGAGAGGAGGCAGAAAAGAAAGAATAATTGCAACTCTACTGGCAAGTCCAAACCATCAAGTAATTATACCGAATGTTAGAGGTTTTACCCAGTAATAATTCCTGATGGGACTAATGAGAGAATTTCCTACATAGTGTGTCAGTCATTATAACACTAATGAGAGAGGTTTCACCCAAAGACCCATCAAGACAAAGCCAAACATTCTAAGACATTGTACGATGAGAAATGGTTTCAGAAAGCAAAGGTTTCACCCTGTAAGTATTCAGTCACTCACCTCTGAGATTCGTTGACACCTTTGTAGGTCGTCTAAAGGAAAATCAATAGCATGTACATAATAGGTGCTGCTACACTCAGTAATCTCACTAGTAATCTTCAACAGTAATCTAAGCAGTAATCTCATGGTATAACTATGATGTTCTTAGGACTAGTAATCTTAGTACTAGTAATCTTAGTACTAGTAATGTAATCTTGGAAGTAATTTTATTTGTAATCTCCTAGTAATCTTACCCTCTGTGTTATGTCCTTCTTTACAAAACCCACTGCAAACAAAACAAGAAGAAACATCAAACAATGTAAACATCTCTCCTCCCACCCTACTTACATGTCCCATCCTCTTTCTCCACAAAGTACTTGTCTCCTGGCATTTTGTCATGAGCAATGAGCAGGACGGCAAGAATATCACCTACACCGACAACAAGGTGGTCCTTGGTCTTGGTGGCATGGTCCAGCAGCACTTCCACATGAAACAGAGGCTTCACATCCATCGGCAAGCTGAATTGCTGAACGAGAAGTACATTGTTATAACTCTATACTGAGAGAGAGAGAGAGAGAGAGAGAGAGAGAGAGAGAGAGAGAGAGAGAGAGAGAGAGAGAGAGAGAGAGAGAGAGAGAGAGAGAGAGAGAGAGAGAGAGAGAGATTATTTGGCACACACCACACACACCTTATATGTCTTGAGACCCTTTGTCCTGTTCTTCATCCTGATCTCATTTTTCCTCTTCATTTCTTTCTCCATTTCTTTCTCCTGTTTCTGTCTCTCTTTTTCCAACCTTTCAATCTCCTTTTGCTTCTTCTTCTCGTCTTTGGTCATTTTCTTACGTGAGAGAGTAGGGGAGGGGGTCTGGCTTCCATGCTGGGGAGAAGGTGGGACCAAACAGGAGGTGGAGACATTAGGGGCGGGGCCTAACGATGACGATGAAGGACTGGGGGTGAGGCCAGGTAAGGGATTAGATGCATATGCAGCTACATCTTCATAAGTTTCTTCTTCCACTCTGAAAATACACAATAGGATTTTCAACATTGATGATACCTTACCTACTATCAAAAATTATTGACGACCCCTTACCAATGCAATTATAATTGTGACGACCCCTTACCGATCACCTACACTAAAGACTTACATTGCAGTTGGTACTATTCCATTGGGCTGGCTCTATGAAACACAAGAGAAATAAAAGTGATACAATATCCAAGGATCCCAATCCACGGGACATATTTCAAGTATGTCCATTACTCAAAGGTTCCATTAATTGTAATGAGGACAACCTCAGCTGGGTTCAAAGTGCATGTGTCCATTTTCGTGATTTTCGTGATTTTGCAAGTGTGGGCCATAAAAATGAAATTTTTATGCATCAATTACGTACTTAAATTTTGCCCACAATAATTCAGCACTATAATATATATAGCTATGGTAGTTTAACCATATTCTTTCCAATTAATGCACCACCACCCTAATTAATGCACCACCACCCTAATTAACAGCCAATTCTGCGTGCTTGCATGTATGTAAACGTGGCACATCTAATAATGTCCTGTTCCTTGGTTTAATTTCGACAAGACGTTTTGTAGCCCTTTCTTCTTGTTCCTAAAATGGACTGTCATTGTGCTGGCCTCTTCATTTATGGATCATTGGGTTCTTCCACATTCTGGCAATGTTTTTTGTTACAATAATCTGCCACAACTCCTGACCTGGAAGTTAACTACAGTAGATCCCCCCAGGGTAGATCCCCCACCTTGTAATTAACTAAGACCCCCTTCCCCCTGTAATGATGCTTGTATATACCTCGTTTCTACTATCTGGTCTCTTAATGGGAGGAGGAACAGAAGGAATAGGGGGTGGAACTTCCGAAGGTGGTAGTGATGGGGGTGGTTTGGAAATGGGTGGGGGTTGACCGGGGGGAAATCCCACAGCAACATCATCATACAGCTCTTCTGAGGCCGGGGGAGGAAATGATGGAGGAGGGGGTCTTGAAGTGGGCGGGGCTTGAGCAGGGGGAACCCCCACAGCTACGTCATCGTACAACTCTTCGTCAAACTGTGGTGCTCTGCATGAGAAAATAAATTAGGTAAAGGGTCATCAGATATTACTGTGATAGGATGTCACTAAAATGTACACATGTGGCATTCAACATGATGCCTACCCTTGTAAGCAGGCTCTTCTGCATTTGGTGTATTGGGAAGGGATATAACCTGGGCATTCAAGATTCACCACTTAATCGGTCATTAAAAAAAATTTTTTTTTAAATGTAGCAGTTTTTCCAAAATTATATAACCTTGGGAAATGACCAAATTTCAAATTCATAATTATTATGGACATTCCAACCAATTACACGCTCTATTCTAATATGTCAATAGCTGATTGTTACCCCTTCAGGTACCCACACACACAAGCAGTGTTAACACCATGTCAATAGAAGATGCTCATCTTCCAGAAGATCCATCCTTGACCACATAATTGGATGGATGGTCATTCTGCTTTCTTGTGGGCACTTGGATTCCCCACATGTCATGGGAGTGTTCACATGGACAGCATGTAGCAGTCACATGCTATGCACATGTGCTAGTGTATGCTTAGCGAAAAGGGCATACACACCGAAAAAAATTGATATTTAATTTAGGCTTTGGGGGTTAATTTTCAGTATGCTTTCAAGAAAAAAAAAATTGTTTTTTCAGAACCTGAGTGTAACCACATGGATTGCATCGCTTCTAGCTGGGAGAGAAAAATAACAAGCTGGGGTCACTTTGCAGAGAATCCATACATTATTTTTGAACTTCTACTGTTTTCATTTATGAATCCCGATAATTATGTTTCCTTTGAAAAATGCTTTGATCCCTCAATTCAGTCACACACCGATGCAGTGTTTGGATTGATGACAGCTAAATCTAAACAGACCACTCCAAGATGTTAGTTTATCTGAGGTTAATGTTGACATAACTACGCTGTCTAAACTTTCAATAGACAAGGCTTGGTGTTTGAAAGAAGGGGAAAAAATGAAAACGAATTGCAATTGAGATTATACAGTTGTACAGCCTCACAGAATTATAAACAGGAGTTAATTGTTTGTTTAATGTGGCAGTTACCCATAGTTGCCATGACGAAAAAATTATGGCATCCTTATTCATTGGAGATAGGCATAATTGAGCACATAGCAACAATAACTGTTACTTGGAGAGAACGGTTTAGCTAATGTCATTGTAAACAGCTGTCAGCATTCATTTACGACTATGCTCTTATGGTTGTGATCGACAGCAAGCAAGCAAGCAAGCAAGCAAAGATAAAGAGCAATTATGCTTCTCTGTCATATAACAAGTGAAGGTAGAGAGCATATGCTTCTCTGTCACACAATGTCCCCATGACTTGCAACCTATAACCTATAATATAGCTCCACTGATCCACACTAATACATACTCAAACAGAAATGAAGCCACAAGACCTAAGATCATTCCTCCTTTATGATTAGACTGCATGTGGATATTTTGACTGACATCAGAGAGTGCGGTAGCACTCTCTATGTAGGGTTAGTCCAGAATGGGCGTGGCTTCTCTCATATTGGAATTATGCATATGTGGTACGTATGACATGAGCACAAATAATTTCTTCTTACTGTGATTCATTTAGGGCAGCCTCATATCAAACCAAGCCCTGTATCCACTGCCCATACCTAGCTAGGGACTTGATACTAATGATGTTGGGGCATCCATAAATTGACCGTGTAAGGGCCAGAAATATCAACACTCGATTGATCTTAATTGTTAATGTGTAACAGACAGCTGCACTGGACATACTGAAAGTGTCAGCGTTGTATTTCTACTTGTAACTGGCGGTGCTTAAACAATTCGCTTCCTGTTCAATCACAAAACTCACCACCTTTACATGTAGCAGGATTCTCCATTGTCTACACAACAGAACTAGATAAGGTCGGCACTTGATGGACCTTGATCATCGGCTACATCCATCTCCTTTCAGGTATTACTATCAGCTACACTACAGTCTGACAGCTCCCAACATGCAACAGACCTGATACACTCTCACTGCTAGCTTAACGGTCTATTTTGAAAATCTTCACACAGTGATACACACAGGTGCAATCATTGAAATCACAGCGTAGCAGGCAGTTGCCCCGAGTTACATAAAGTGTGATCTTGAAAGTGAAAAGTACGTATGGAGACAATGAAAGACAGCTGTGTCATTCACGTATATCCTACATCAATTAATTTCCATTCACACCATAATAATCCTAAGACCAGTAACCAAGCCATTCTACAGTGTCTATATGAGTTCATTGGATACCTTGTTAATTATAACGTTTCTTAACCCAAAAACCAGCTAGCTCATAAAATGGGTGATCAGCTCTCTGCTGGTGTTTTAAAATGTGAAATTTGGTCAAAAACTGAGAAAGTTAGAGCAGATAATAGTGAATGCAATGACTCTAATGGATATTCCTTCTTTAGAAAAACAATTTGTTGTAACCATAGCAATAGCCACATCAGCATTTCAATAAAAACAAACTCAACACTTGAGAGATTGAATTACGTACATAGTGATGATGATTAAGTGATTACAGATTGAGTAAAGTAAAGGAATGGATCAACTTACTGAGGTATGTCAGAAATGGCGCCAACTGTATCATCGTATATCTCTTCCTCTATGGACACAGGTCCCACAGGTGGTGCAGGAATCCTCCCTGCAATATTAAAGCATCATATAAGTTCAACACTCAGTACTAGCTGCCAGAGCTGTCAGTCTTATCCTATAGATATTGACTGGATCCAGCTCTGGCATGCATGCAGTATGTGGAAATTTAACAGGAGAATATAACCTTCATTGTTCCAATGGAGTCCACTGTTTTAGAAACCTTCAGGCCCTTAGATATAGAGTCTTTGCTGCACTCAGACTAAGGGCCTTCAGGTTTGTATATCCCCCATTAGGTTCCTAGGCCTTGGTGTCCAGAAACCTTGGACACAGTTTTAGAAACCTTCAGGCCCTTAGGTAGCAGTCTTTGTTACGCTCAGACTCTAAGCCTAAGGACCCATATCTCTGTAGGTTAAGTTAGACCAGATGAATGATCCTGCTTTACTTACCATTGGCCAGGGGTCGCCGAGGCTTAGTGGCTCTCGATGGTGCAGGGGGCGGTTGTAAAGGGTTGACAGATTGCAAGGGAACACGACGGAACTTCATCACACTGCCCAAGGGGGGCGTTGGCTGCCCCACGGTGGCTGGAGGGGGCTTGGAGAAAGTAGGGGGGAGAGAGGAAGAGGGTGGAGGGGGTGTTTCTGGGGGAGGGGGAGGGGGAAGCTTGGAGGAAGTTTCTGATGCCCTTGTGGGGATCGGTGGGGGTCTTACGGGGGGTTTTTCAGATGGGGGTGGGGCACCAATGGGAGGGGGTGGAGCCACTTCAGGGGGAGGGGGTTTCGATACAGGGGGAGGAGAAGGGGGAGGAGAGGAGGAGGAACCTCCCAAGCTCCTCTGAAGCGTACGTGCTCTCTCACGGATACTAGAAGAGGGAGAGCCCTGTGTCTCAGCCACCTTATTAACCCCTTCTCCTGGCACAGTCAAGGACGAGTCAGCTGAATGTGTTGGACTAGTCACACGGGGTGCTGGAACTGGTTTCGGCTTACGAGCCACAGGAGCAGGTAAGGGGGGTTTGCCATCCATGTCTTCGTTAGGTTTTCTTGCCGGAATTGTGGGGGATGGTTTGGCTGGTTTTGCCACAGGTGGTGGTTTAGCAGACACGGTCGGCTTATTGGCCAAAGGCGGTGATGGTTTACCAGCAGGAGCAGGTTTTGGGGGCTTTGAGTCACCCGATGTCTGGGACAAGGCTATCTGCCTCTCCCGCTGTTTTTGCCAAGCAGGTTTGGTCTCTGAGTCCCCTTCCACTGACTTTGGCAGCATTGAAGTTGGGTTCGGAGGAATACGAGGTTTAACAGATGGTGCAGGGGGTTTCTTAGCCGTTGGTGGGGAGGATACAGGTTTCCTGCCAACAGGGGGCTTGCTGACTTCTTCGATCGTATCATCAGTAACACTCAGAGTTCTTGCCTTCCGAATAAACTCAGGTACTTCATTTTCCTCACTGTTATTGACAGGACCTTGATCCACCACCTTGTGCTTTGGTGTTCTCTTGAGGTTGGCTGCCCAGGGAGCGATGTGTTTATCTTCAGGGTCATCATCATCTTTATTCTTCTTTTCCAAATCCTCAAAATTCAGCTCACTTCGAGCGCGCGCTCGCTTCAAAATTTCACTCATGTCCAACCCACCTCCTGTATTGGAACTTTTTGGCGGAGGTGCTTTTTTCTTTGCGTCCTTCGTCTTTTGTGGGGCAACCCCGCCCTTTTTGGGGGTTGAGAGTTGTGTGCTGGGAGCACGCATGGGAAGAGGAGGGGCGGAAGGAGGTGGGGGACCTGGCGGGGAAGTAGGCGGTGGTGCTGTTGGTGGTGGGGGTGGTCCCCCTGGACGGAACTGTGGGATAGCCGAAGTGGGTAGAGGAGGAGGGGCCCCGTTTCCTAGGTGAGGAGCAGGAGATGACGGTGGGTACCCATTGCTGGTAGGGAAAGGATCGTCCTGGTAAGCCGACTCAGGCAAGTCTTCATAAAGCTCTTCCTGTTCAGGTAGTTCCTCGTAAAGTTCTTCCATCTATTGAAAGAAAGCATAAATGGTGGATCACAGCCAGAATATTAGACACATCTATTTTGGCCTTTGCCTCGGCACCGAAGTGCCAAGGCGCAGGGACTATGATCTATGGTACATATGTCTTATTAGTAGCACATGCAAATGATTATACACATGCACATGACCTTAACCTTGGCATGATGCAGAAGTTAACAGTCGTTTGAGAAAGTACTGGGAGCAAGAAAGCCTTAGGTAGGCAACGAAAGCAGAGGGTACAAAGATCATCTGAATAGGCAGCAAGAGAGCCTAACAGTCATAAGAAAGCAGAAAGAGATTTAAGCAGCGAGAGGCAGTAGGTAAGTTAACAATCGTACCAGAAGCAAGAAAACCAACATGAAAGCCATAAACAGCGAGAGCAGAGGGTATACAAAGCTCAAGATTTAAATTCAGCAGCAAGAGAGCCTCCTAAAATAGCAGGAACAGAAGCTACAAAGTCACGAAGTCCTGAGAAAGCAGAGAGTTAATAAAACTAACCACCACAGCTAAATGCTAACTCATTGATGTAATAATTATAGAACAATAATGATATGCATGTCAGTCTTCCTATATTATACATACCTACAAAAAATAAATCAGTGACAAGGTAACCCCAAATGATACTATGTGCCGAGGCATCAAGTCTTTTAAAAGATAAACTTGTTAAACTTTGGCTCACCTAACTCTAGTGGCCATGGTCTGGAAATCTGCTCTAGAGATAGTCTACATGATGAATGTGAGAATCGATTAGCTCTCAGCAATAATTGCTTCTTCAATGGAGTGTGCATGCAGTTTAAAGATGTGTTTAAAGTGAAGGTCACTGTGTTCTATAATGGTTAGGGCACTCCATTAATACCTTGAATTGCTGAAGCAATTTACTATGTGGTCATTTTACATCATAAGATTTAACCGAGAGGCACGTCGTTATGGAAACAATAACTACATACTATAGATGTCTGCATCACTATGTTCCTGATTCAGATAGATTGGTTTTTGATATGCCCTGCATTGTCTAAACTATTCAAGCAGATGAGAGGTTTGGCTATGGACAAATGATGGGTTGTCATGTACATAGCAGTGGAGCACATTGAAACTTGACTGTTTGCTAAGGACCTGACTATGTGTTCTGTTTCACTATGCAGAAATGAGGAGATATCAGAGGCACACTAGAGATGCAGGAATGAAGATATCAGAGGTACTATTAACACACAATGTACTATAAGCTCCAGACAAAAATCTTCATACTGTAACACATGGGGGAGAGTTATGCATAACATAGATAATTTATGATTCCCTAGTTCATTAGTCCACTAGGAAGAAGTGGGGGTACCAGTAGTGTACCAGTAGTAGTAGTAGTGTACCAGGAAACACTTGCAGTCAGTGTCTCTATTGAATGAGCCATGGAGGTGGGTGGTATAGTACTTTGATGATCAAGTATTCATAGCATGGGATTAGATAGTCCTCTTTGATGATAAAGTAGCAAGATCCACTTGTGTGATTTTTATAGCCACTAATGGCAGAGAAACACAGAAAGATGAAAACTTTACTCAAAAAGAAAGAAAACAATAAGCACATTACCATGGCTGCAGTCAACACACTCAAATAATAAACTGGAAGACCCTATATCAGACCCCGAAGGTCAACCCTGAAATAGTGAAAAATTCCTATGTAGGGTTAATCTGGAATGGACGTGGCTTCTCTCATAGGACAATACAAACTATGACTCTTCTATTCTTGCTACAGGCTCAACTAAACTGCTTACATCTGGAAAACGATGCAGAAGATGATGCTATGTCTGCTCAAACTCTTCCAGAACAGCGTCAACGATCGGCACCAGCTGCCATCTAAATCTAAAATTATTATGATTCGTTCATCATCATCATCAGATTCATCTTCTTTGATGGCTGTAACTTCATGATCCTTTCACTTACGACAATCAAATTCATATCAATTTGTACAGTAATGTGCTTTTACCATCGTTATCCACACAGTTTTCCTCCAAAATAATCAGTCATATGGAACGACTTTTCATTATGAATGATACTATGTCAAATTAAAACAACATTTGCATGCGTGTCTGTCACGTGCACGTGCGGGTACCAGCCAGAGATATCAGTGCTAGTAGTTAAAACATGAGTTGATATAGTAAGTGAAGGTCATTAATAAAAAAATATTGACTAAAACAAGAGTTGGTACAGTAAGTAAGTAAGTAAAGGTCATATAAAAAGCAAACAAACAATTATGCTAAATAAAAAGGCCATGTAGGGTTAGTCCGCAGTTTCTGTGCCTTCAATGATAATCCCTACATCGCTGCCTAAACCAAGCAGAACACTTCTATACTGACACGAATAATTAAAGCAGCTTGGTGGGAGGCAGTGATGTAGGGATTATTATTGAAGGCAGCATAATTGTTCTATAGGTAAAAGTACAGACTAACCCTACGTGGCCTTTTTATTTAGCATATTTTTTTTCCCCTTTCACTTGTAATTGTTATAGTATTAACATACTTTGTATGCCTTGGGACATTGTCATAGCGATGACAACAGACTGAAACTATTCCTCTAAAATCAGGGCACCTTTCTTCTAGTCTCTAAGTGTCCAGAGGAGGTAAGAGGTTGATTCCAACATAGCAGTGGAAGTGAATGCATCAGGGTTCACCATAGAGTCCAGGTTTAAGGGTTATTTTAACTGTGTTTTCCCATGCTGAGGATTTCTATGGAGCATGTCATACCTCAGTAAACTCTTGAAGTTCCTATTTACACATGCTCACTTAACCCTCCACACACTGCAAGAGTTATAACAGGAACTGTTGTTGGTTTGTTTAATATCCCTCTCTCTTAGTGGACAGCCGCCAGCTAATTGCCAGCAATTTATAAACAGGTGGTCCCATCTAAACTGAAGTGGGAGATAGGCCAAATAAGGCATTAGTAATCCCCACCACACCATACACGTTGGTAATCCCACCAAACCACATGTATACTCTATCACACCACTCAAGCACAAGACCACTAATATAATAGAGGGAGTCCAGAGCAAAGTACATCAAGCCACTCAAGCATATAAATCTCTGTCTGCAGTCTCTATTAGGTCCTCTTTAGTAATCTTAGTAATACTAAAGAGGTCTTTAGTAATACTAAAGAGGTCTTTAGTAATACTAAAGAGGACCTAATAGAGACTGCAGACAGAGATTTTGAGGGAGTCCAGAGCAAGACTGCAGTTTACACATAATATTTATTAACTACTGCAGAGGACATTTTAAAGTGTACATAGAGTCTCTGATTATGTGTGAATGTCTGTGAACCAACCTGGAAACCCTCTGTAGAATATAATTAATTAGTGTTAGCAAATGGATAAAAACATTTGAATGGATGATTCTCTCATTAAGCATGAAATGTACTAAGAGTAGAGTAGCTGGATTGCTAACATTCTGCAATCTCCTGTACAAGTGAACACATGGTATGGGTATTGATCATCTAATGGAATACATGAGAGAGAGAGAGAGAGAGAGAGAGAGAGAGAGAGAGAGAGAGAGAGAGAGAGAGACGCTAGCTAATTTGTGTATTACTGAGCTTCTAATTAGTGGACTTGTCATTGTGCCAGCAAGTGAACACCATTAGCAACAAAATGTTGACAGTGTAGAGTTAAGTGCGGACCTTATTTTTTCACTATTTAAATTCATGAAATTACCATTCGCAAGTTGACAGTAACACAGAACTACCTACTTTGATCAAGAATGGCTACACTTTTGATAAACTAATAATAATCCTGGAGAGTAGAAGACAGGTGTGCCAGACCTTCATTAACTAAACACAACACTTCGATAATAATTTTTAAAAACAAACGTCCTTATCTAAATTGTATGCAGAGCCTCGTGGTAAAGTGACGTGAAAAAGACTTTCATGATGCATTTTTCAGGTCCAATCCTGCAACAGTCTTACTTCAGCTGCTTGTGGGAGATGTTAAAATAATTAGAGTTGGCCAATGGACCGTGGCCAGTGACTAACTTCCCATAAAATTGGGAAATAGAACTTGTTGTTAAAATATTTTCATTGTCTTGTTCAAACAACTCGCAAGAAAATTAGTTACCTTGTCAGGCAGGCTTACCCACAAGGTTGTCCCACTAGACTGTCCTACAAGGCTCTATGTCCTACAAGACTGTCCTGCAAGGTTGTGTTTGTCCCACAAGACAGTCCTATAAGGGCACAAGATTGTCCTACAAGGGTGTCAGTCACACAAGACTGTCCTACACCAACAAGACTGTCCTGCAAGGTTGTGTTTGTCCCACAAGGGCACAAGACTGGGTGTCAGTCACACAAGACTGTCCTACAAGGCTGTGTGTCCCACAAGATTATCTCACATTAAATAGCTCTATATGATAGCTCACGACACAGAGGCTGGCTTTCCAGGTACATTGTCCCTAGAAAATGAAACATCTAGTACCAGGGACTTCAATCATTATAATTCCTGTCTACACCCACTCTCATAACAGACTCCCACTGGCCGAGTGTATGGCTTGCCAAGGGCTTCACTCCAATCTGTACCCCACTTGCCAAGGCTCCATCTTTGCTCCTATTGGCCACATATCAAGCGCATGGGACTGTACCCCTTGCCAAGGTTCCATGTACATATGCTTCACTTCCTCCTGATAGTTGTTTGCAATACAATCAATAATTTAATTCCTGACCACTTTTACATAAACTTCCTTATTTTCAAGACTGCCATGCCTAACCTAACCTAACTATTCACCTCACACAATTACATGTACTTAGATGGTTGGCGCCAGGTAATAGTGATGGGCAGGTAATAGTGGTGGGCAGGTAATAGTGGTGGTCAGGTAATAGTGATGGGCAGGTAATAGTGGTTGGCAGGTAATAGTGATGGGCAGGTAATAGTGATGGGCAGGTAATAGTGATGGGCGAGTAATAGTGATAGCAATGGGCGGAAATAAATTGTTGTTAAATGTCTAGATGCTTAAGTCTCTATAGTAGAAGTTAGTTGTAACGCAAAGACAAACCTTCCTTATTATCCCAATGAAGATAAACCTTTCCTACATTCAGTGATTTCACACCTTATACAACACTAATCAAGAGGTTAAAGTGCATTAGTTATCACTTACATCACCACCACCTCACTAGACAGTGGAGTGATCATGAATAACCAAGGCACACTCCCATCATCTTGACTACTGGATAGTTAGGCACCAAGACAAAGGGATCTACGATGTGTTTTAAAACATGTAGCAGAGGTAGGGCAAATGAGTAACTCAATGCCGATACCAAGCTATTTAATGCCCTAGTGAGGTTCTAATTAGCACTAGTCTTAAAGAATGAGGTCCAATTTTTTTACTCGTGGGTAAGTATGAGAATATGCCCAATTTTGGGAACACACGTTAGGCTACACTTGCTGATACTCACAATTGTGCTAAGTGTTGCATGTGTATTAATCAAACCAAGTTAGAGGGAAAAAAGGTCTCCATTCATCCTCTCACTAAGAGGCAGTTATATGGGAAGGTTGCATCCATTCTTGCTGAAAGGTCAACTCTCTTATCCTTGGTCAGTACATTCCTATTGAATGGAACTCCAGTGTGAATCCATAGCAGGCCTCTAGTCTTACTCACAAACCTGTACTGCTTGCACAAAGTGTCCCAAATTTCGCTAAATACTTTAGATTTAAGAGAAATCACAGATGACTAACTTCTTAATGAGTAATAATAAATATTTAATTGTTATCTTAGCATGGGAGAAAATTTAGCATGTTATTGCATGCACAAATACAAAGTATCAAAATTATAGATCATTCAGTCCAGGAGACCAAACCTCTTTAGAACAAGGACCACTTAATGAAGTAGAAGAGATGGACTGATGGACTACTAAACCATATTACAGAGATGGTTGTACTGATTCCAGCCTCTCTCTCCTCTACTAATTGACCTAACTCCACATCCCGACACTGAGACATAATTAGGTTAAACTGTGTGTAAGGAACCATGTAAGTGGGTGTACTTTATTAACTGGTGTTGGTTTAATGGAGCACTGACAAATTTGAATACCAGAAGGGTACAACAGACTGCTTGCAGGAAGATCTCACAACCTTGCAGAATTAACTGCAAATTGGCAGAAAGAGGTGCAACTTATTAATAATTACCTCAAAGCTACTGCTAATAGAGGGAGGGGAGGAGAGGGAGGGGAGGGGGGGAGGGAAGGAGGGAGGGAGAGGAGGGAGGGGAGGGGAGGGGAGGGGAGGGAAGGAGGGAGAGGAGGGAGGGGAGGGGATGGGAGAGGGAGGGGAGGGGAGGGAAGGAGGGAGGGAGGGAGAGGAGGGAGGGGAGGGGAGGGGAGAGGGAGGGGAGAGGGGAGAGAGGAGGGGAGAAGAGGTGATTGGGACTATGAGGGGAGATCTGATTTCTAGACTCACATGACTAAGACTAGTTAGCTGCAAGGCTGCCAATCCCTGATCTATGCAGCTACCTTCTTAGCAAGGCCAGTAGCTAGAAATCTACCTAGCTGAAAAGAAAAAAAAAAGGCAAGAAAAAAAAAGAAAAAAAAAGAAAAAGGAACTGGAAGCAGTTTAATAACTTGTTCTTAGCTAGCTAGCAGCTTCATCTTACTCTTTATTTCGCCTGGTCTTCGGTCACTGTCAGTCTATTCTTGTAGGCTGTGCTTAGTATTGAGAGATAACTGCATCAACTCGATTCCTTAGCTGCGATCTCTGCAGATCATCGAATCTGAATCTATGCTGAATCATGTCATGAAATGTCCAAAATTTAATTATAGCATCAATTAATTATCTATTTAAAAGAAATAAACACCAAAAGAAATTTTGAAATTTTAAATATCAGCGCACGTGGTACATTGAAATCGTTATAAAGAGCTAGCCTCGTCCCCCCCATCTGGCTAGCTAGCTGTAGGAGCTCAGGTTTCTCACCAGCCTGACAATGGAAGACTTGGATCTGGCCGAGTTGGAGAAAGCTTACAGACAACAGGTTCACCTTTGCCAGGAAATGTTGGAAGAGAATTCCACAGGTGAGTGACTTCAAATGCAGCTAATTAAAACTTTGTCCTCATCCCCCCTACAACTCCCCCCCGTGCACTTTTTATTGCATCATTCACAGATGAGTTGATTGTCAAGTCTCATATGACCTCTCGGGCTGCCGTATCACAGTTGCAAAGGTAAAAAAAAAAACAACAACAAACAAACTGCATGTACCCTTGACCACTTCCTTGAAGTACTAGCTCTGTCTTGAGAGTTAGAAAGAGCAGCAAGAATCCATCATAGGGCCACCACCGGTTTCATTCAATCAAGGAGAAAATGGTGGCAAGAATCTAGGGCTGCCATAGAATTAAGGGCAATAGCTCAAGTTTCATGTGGTTGGTGTTTATTGCCGCCTGGTGTCTAGTGTATTTTTGACGTTGCCTGGTGTTGCATGTTCTTCACTGAAACTGGTTGGAATTGAATATTGAATAGAATCTGTCACGTTGACACAACTGGACAACTGTAGACGAGAAAGACGATGACCTAATCCAACGCAAGCTGGTTGTGGTTGCATGGCAACTGCTGGATATCATTATGACTAACCAGCAAGCAACAATTATGTCATAGATGTCCACTAAATAATGTACCTACTCAATACTGTGTTCACTGGATCCATTGATCATTGAGTAGAGCTGATATAACTTTCTCAATTCTTAACCAAAATCAAAGAACCATGGGTGATCAGCTCTCTGCTGGTGTTTTAAATGTGAAATTTGGTCAAGAATTGAGAAACTTACAGAGCAGATGAATGATCTCAAGTGAACACAAAATCATAGACTTCAGGAATGCCATCAACAGGAAATTTTCATGGGGCTCAATTTTTTTTGTGGATTTTGTGATTTTGAAAAAATTAATACACAAAACAAAGCAATTCATAATTCACAATTTATGATCTCCTTCCCTTCCCCCCCCCCCCCCCCGTTTGGTTTGTGGTGCAGGTACACAAGTGGTGAAGAGAGCAAAGACTCCAAGAAGAAGCTACTCAAATCCTCACTCAACAACTACACACAGTCCATCCTAGACTCCACCTATTACAGAGAGTGCCAGCTAGCCGATGCTGAATTTTCAGACAAAGCAAGTCTCGAGAAAGTGGTGGGGATCAATCAAGCGTTATCCCTGCCGGTCCAGTTATGTGGCTCCCTGGAGAGAGTGGTCCTGCTGCTGGGGACCGAGCTTCTGGAGTGTTTGTATTGGAGGGTTGGGGGACTCTTCTACATGTACTGTCATTCCTTCTTTGAGAAGGAGGAAAGAAGGAAAAACATGGACAAGGAAATCTTCTTGAAAGTAAAAATGGATAATATAGATGTAAAAAAATAATAAATCAATCTAGATTCCTTAGCTCTGATGACCCTTACCTAATATTTCTGCAAGAGAGAGAGAGAGAGAGAGAGAGAGAGACCAATTATTCCTGTTTTCTTGTCCAATGATTACTGACTGTGAGACTTTCCGTCCATTTTTTCCTGTTCACTTGCACTCTTCAATCTTGTGTTTCAGTGCTGCTGTGCAGGTGTGGGGTACCTACGTCTGATGCTAAGTGCTCGGACGCCTCTAAGTAAAGACGAAGACTACATATCACATGACACAGACATGGTGCAGCTATTGGAGCAAGGTCAGGTCACATGACAGGGGCTGCAATGTTCATACAGTGGAACGTACCTCCCAAACAATGGGACCAAGCCTTTGTCCTTTGTCCTTTTTACATATACTTATTTAGATTGTCCTTTGTTTTGAGGTTTATCCTCTTTCGGAGTGTCCTTTGTTCATATAACATTTTCCACATTGATGTGTTAATTTCGAGCAGGAATCTTCAGTGATATACACATGTTGGCTGTGATGTATGCCGGAGAACTCTGCTACTGGGTGTGGACAGTGTCCACTTCCCTTCCTCCAGCCCTGCCCCCTCAATTAACACCAGTCCCACCACCCTCTCAGCCGAAACCAGTTTCTTCACAGACTGAGAATGACACCAATTCTAAACATGAACAGCAATCAGTAGGAAAAGAAGTAGGCACAAAAGAGTCGACTAGAGAAGAAGGAAAAAGAACTGATGAAGTGTCGACCTCAACGTTGAAAGAAGCAGTAGCTGTTAAAGATGAAGAAGTGATGATAAATGAAGGCAAACCTGCTAGTGCAGTGGAGGAAGAGAAAGTAGCCAGCACCAGAGAATCAGTTATCACGATGGAAAAAGAAGAAGTATCAAAGCAACAAGCAACAATATCAAACATCCAAACAAAGTCCAATGGATCTTCCATACCTGATGCAACAAAAGCTACCATTACTTCTGCTCAGGACAAAGTTGCTGTTGCCTCAACCCAAGACAAAGACCAAGCGTCTGATGCACAGGTGATACGTTCCAGTGAACGCAAAGGTGATACATCACATCAAGCAGGTTCTGATGAACATGTATCCAGTTCTGATGGAAATGCATCAAAGAAAGTAATTTCTGGTGGATGTGGGTCAAAGGTGAAGGGTGAGGATGAGACGTGGGTCTCGGAGAAGTCCAGGACACACGTTGACTCAGCATGTCCAGATCTCTACAAGATCATGAGGTGGACTCGTGGAGAAGACTTCACTTCACGATGGATTGCAGAATTTGATGCCCTCAAGTATGGCCTTGAGATGCTCTCCAAGTACATCAATGCAGCACGAGGACCTCTCAAAGGACATGGCTGGAAGTATGCAAAAGCTGTGGAACTGGTTGTCAAGCTAAAAAGAGCAGCTGCTTCGGCAAGTACTGCAAAATAGCTAATTTTATCAGCATTGGAAAATTCATTTCATGTGTGTGTGTGTGTGTGTATAAAAAAGCAATATAATTTGGTGATCAGTCAATGATATGTAATTTGCTGGAGGTCGAAGGTCACGGATTCTTTTGTGGTTTTTTGGTTGTTTTGGTAGTGAATGAGTGATGAATGGGAGGTCGAGGAGGGTTGGTTTGGTGTTCGTGTTTCTCCTGTTCCCCTTAGCTACATTGTTGCTGGTCCGCTGTGATGACAGCATCAACAAGCAGCCTACAGGTCCGGACAGCGAATCAGCAGGACAACGTGGCAGTAATCCGGTCGTTAATCCAGCCCAGGGACATTGTACTAGAGATGGGGTGTGTTAGCTGTTGCCATAGTAGTTAGCAACTATTTATAGCTATCTCTGATAATATATTATCTGAAGGTTGCCTGTCTCATAGCTTGGGCCAGATCCAGGATTTTTAGATAGGTGGGATTGCAGGAGTGCACACACACTGGGCCATGGGGAAGGAGCAAGTTGCTTCACTTGCAGGCTACCACTTTTTGAGCATTTAGCTTTGCTTATTGTATTATAAATATCACAAATAGCTAGCTAATCTTTTGCATAAAATTGAATCCAAGAATTGCATTTAATATGTGTATCATTTTATCTACAGGCTTAGCTTGGGAACAGGGGGGGGGGGGGGGGGGGGTTGCAACCCCTTCAACCCCTGGGCCCACCCTTGGATCCAGCTAAGATATGCACTTTCTTGCTTTGTATTATTGTAGAGTTGTCATGAGGAAATTCAGTGCATATGGAGGTCAAAGGAGGGAGTATGGTATAGCCTGAAGGACTTTATAAACAAGCTGTTCCAAATTGCCCTTCCAAATCCCCGAGGGTCTGTGCTGAAGTTTCATCTCTGCCCTTTCCCGTCCTCTCAAATCTCATGCAAAAATGGTAGAAAGTCTCCAGCTTGCATAACTGTCCCTGGGGTCAGTCCCACCAGTACTGGAATGGAACCAAGAATTGAGCAACTGGAACCAAACATCCCCAGCATGGGAATCAGACTGGTATATGATGATGGAGATGTGTGTGAAGTGACAAAAATCCCTCGTAAAACAATAGTGAGACTTCCATGTAAGGAAGCAGTGGATTTCCCAATGAACACTTTCCAGCCGAGACAGGCTTGGGAAGGAACCAAGAAGGAGATATGTCATTATTTCGTAGAATTCCCACCCAGTCAATTTGGCTGTCCCAGTAAATTGGATGGACAGCTGGTGTCTGATTATGTTGCTACTGGTATCAATCACCATGGAAATAGCGAAAGTGGTACTGGTTCTTCACCTACACTTGTGCCCGAGATATCGGCTATTACTGGTTGCCATGACTCTGTGCCTGCTAGAACTACAGAAGACTGTCATTTTGCAGGGAAGATAAAACTAATTCTGCACGGTTTGAACTTCCACAGCCTCTGCAGTGCTTCGGCAAATGTACCAGCTTCGTCGATCAGCTCTGTCTGTGAGAATAGCTTTAGTGACCAGTTTGCAGTGTACATTGGAGAAGTGGAATGTAGTCAAGTGGCCTTGGTTAGTCAGTATCAAATTAATTGCACAGTCGAGAAAGCAGCTGGAAAGGAGCAAGATGTTATCATAAAGAGGAAGTCCCTTTCATCAGTGAAATCTGAGAAGACCGCACAGGGGGAAATGGTGGCTATTTTAAAAGGAGCCGTTTCATTTAAAGAACGGATTAACTATCAAGAGAGATTCAGCAAGTTTGTTGAGATGGGTGTAGGAGGATTGAAGAGAGAGATAAATGAGTTATACAGAAGGGCTTTTGCTTCAAGAGGTATATATGTTTAGCCAAGATAGACAGTTCTATTTAAACATTTCATTCACGTATCCTATTTTAGGTACTTCCCCTGAACTCTTGGAGCAGTTAGGAATTGGACATGTGAAGGTATTCTCAAGCTAGTACATTGCACTAAGACATTGCCACCACATTCACATAGATAGCCACTCCAATGCTCTAGCTGCATGAAAGCTGAAACTAGGGATTATTGTCCCATTGACTGTAGGGTATTCTTCTATACGGCCCTCCAGGATCTGGCAAGACTTTACTGGCTCGAACCATTGGGAAGATTCTTGGATCAAAACAGGTACTTAGCAAGTGAGCTAGCTAGGTATGTAAAGCATTATTTTACTGATTAAAATAGCTACTTCAATCAAAGGTGCTTGGGTCTAGTTAGAGACAATTTGACAGTGAGGATTATAACTGTTTTGAAATGATCTGACAAATGTCAGACCAAGGGAAGAGTTGATCGGCTATATTATGATATGGCCTTTAAATAGATACATTCCTAAATGCAAGGGATGTAAGTATGCCAATAATTATGATGTCAGACCAAAGCAAATCTTGACCAGACCTATTTGACCTTTTGACCCGGTAAATGGCCTATGGCAGACTGTTATAATCCTCACTGTTTGATAGATTCCCTCTTCTTAGGTATCTATAATCAATGGGCCAGAAATCATCAGCAAGTACTTAGGAGAATCCGAAAAGAATCTGCGCTCTCATTTCAAAGAAGCTCACCAAAAGTGGAAGGAGTTTGGACCACTGAGCGATCTCTTTGTCATCATCATTGATGAAATAGATGCTGTGTGTAAGCCTCGGGGAAAAAGTGACCAATCATCTGCTGGTGTTGCATACGATGCTCTGGTCAATCAATTCTTGACTCTAATGGATGGTCTCAACGAGGTCCATAATACTCTCGTTATCGGTCTTACAAACAGGCGAGAGTTACTTGACCCTGCTTTGCTAAGACCGGGAAGGTTCGAAGTTCAAATTGAGGTAGACCTGCCAGATGAGGAAGGAAGGAGAGAAATCTTTGAGATTCACACAAGAGAGATGACGAAAAATGGTCTGCTTGGGAAAGATGTGAACATCTTGGAATTGGCAGCCAACACAAGTCGTTTTAGTGGAGCTGAAATAGCTGGGATTGTCAGGGCTGCATCTTCCTATGCACTGGAGAGACACCAGCTCAAATCAGGTCAAATACAGTGAAACCTCCAAATAATGGACACATTCAGGACCCATCCTTTTGTCCTTTGTCAGAGAGATTGTTCTCTTTTAGAGTGTATAATATAAAGGTATTGTCCTTTGTTGAGAGGTTTGTCCTCTTTCAGAGGTCCTTTATTAAAGGTTCCACTTGTATCCATATATATATATATATAATTATATTTCTTAACATTAGCCTGGATATTTACATCATGATCATATCTAAAACTTAATATATATATATATATATTTTTTTTTTTTTGCAGATTTAGTTCATGATTCAAGATCAGTAGTCGTTACTTTGTCGGACTTTTCTCGTGCTATTCAAGAAGTGAATCCGGCCTATACCCACTCTGAATCCCACGTCCTCTCCCATTTCCTCCCCCTGGGCTATCTGCCCTGTGGGGAACCACATGCCACAGTCATAGAGTCTGCCTTGGATATGGTTCACGTTCTCTTCTCGAGTTCAGCTGCTCGTTTTCAGTCCCTTCTTCTCTACGGACCTCGAGGGAGTGGGAAGACCACCATGGCTGCCCATCTGGCAATGATGGGGAAGTTCCCCTTCGTTAAGATCATCACAGCCGCATCTTTAGTGGGCGTCCATGATGCAGCAAAGATTGACATAATGCACCAAACTTTCAGAGATGCCTACAAGTACATGACATGTTACAATCACATAATGCAGTGACATAGCCTTGTCTTTTGAAGGTTATAGAGTGTACAAAGACACACGACTGTATTTTTAGATTGTCCTTTGTTGAGCAGTTTGTCTTCTTTAGGAGTCAAAGGTTCCACTCTATAGTGTATATACACTCAAACCAGATGAACCTTTGAACTTTACAACTCACCAAAGGTGTATCCCTGAGGAAGAACAATGCATTCACTGTTACAGTAACTGTTTTGACTATGATGTTAGGTGGGATTCTAAACACATTAATTTATTAGGTCTCATCCTTTCCACTCAGAAGTACTATTACTACCATCCTTGTTTGGTGTATTAGATCTGAATCAGCTGTGATTATCCTGGACGACCTCCACAGACTGGTTGAGTACATCCAAGTAGGACACCAGATCCAAGTCTCCCACTCCCTCCTTCACACCCTCTTCACCCTCCTCACCACCACACCCCCCTCTGGTGCCAAGCTGATGGTTGTGAGCACCATGACTCTTGCGGAACAAGGACAGTTGGAGGAACCACTCTCCCTTGGGCTTCCAGAGCTATTTACACAACACATGTTTGTCCCTCTCCTAGGGCCTGAGGAAGCTAAAGTGTTTATAGCTGCTAGAAATATCCACAGGTTTGTGTTGACATGTTTTTTGCTGTGTAGTACAATGGAACCTGAAACTTTAAAAACCTCTTTGGGGATGAAAATGTATTTTTTAAAGAATTAGCTGTCAGCCTACAGATCATTTGCTCAGCAATCACTGACATACGACTTGATTTGTGACAAGGTCACCTTCCTCTGTTCTGTCCTGACAACATAGCCTTTGATAGGACATTGATTACTTTTGATCGGCAAATGTCAGATATCAGACAGCTATTTTCATCCCCACTCTTAACAAAGGATAATCTAAAAGTACCATTATAATTATATATAAAAATAACCTTCAAAAGAGGACAACCTCCCTACAAAGGACAAAGGATGGGTCCCAAATATGTCCATCATTTGGAGGTTTCATTGTACTACTTCATGCAGAATGATTTGTTGTTGTTGTTGTTGTTGTTTGTTGCTATTGTTGTTGTTTATTAGAGACAGCTTTCCTTCTTGCAGATCTGATGGTGGTCGTTTTTCGCTCCCAGGAAACCTGGCCATCTCCATGGAACAGTTATTGCACTCCATAGATTGTGCCTGTGTGACGAGTGAGGAATCATGTGACTTCAAACATTCTAGTCAGATAAGACAAGATCACCTCCTCAACTGCATCATGACCCACATAAGGAAAACCCACCAACACTAAAATGCAATACATTATTAGGCATTGCTATAATTATTTAAATTCAAGAACAAAATTAATATTATTGGCAGTAGGTAGGTAGCTAAATATACTTGTATTAACAGTTTTGCATAGTGCTAATACTATGACTACCTTAGCTATGGCTATTAGTAATAGTATGAGAGCTAGCTAATTGGGTCATTGCATTGGTGTGACAAGCAGGTGAGCTCTCTTGGCCTTATGGGAACCTGCAATAGCTTTGGTGCGGAGCTTCTGTCCATCAGTAGTGCGTCTCGTCTCTTCTGAGGAGGTACTGGAGTGAGTCGACAGCTTAGGATTGACATACCTGTGATAATACATTACCGTGAATTGATATCGGAATTAGTTACAGGAGTCATGTGTGAATTGATATCAGAGCTCTCTATATAAGTTTTGAAAGCAAACTACACATCAGATCATTCAGATGTGACTACTGATGTAACATACATACACATACATACATACCTGGTGACGGTTGAGACTCCATCTACAAACTTGGTTTTGAACAAAACGTTGGCATTGTTGAACATGCCGTCTTTGAGGGACACCACGATGAACTGGGAGTGTCTGAAGTGAGAGCGTAGCATCTGCCCAATGTTTTGTGTGTGGGACAGATCAAGGGCGGCATCCACCTCGTCTAGGATGTAGACTGGAGCAGGCTTGAACAGGAGGAGGGCAAGAATCAGAGAAAGGGCTACAAGGGACCTACGTACAATTTTAGCAAAGTGAAAATTTAGAGTATACATAAGGTTAGATATGACAGGGCCAAAAAAGTGCTGCTTCTATGTGGAGTAAGTGGATTGGATTTGGTGGTACTATACCTTTGACCTCCTGAGAGTTCCTGCAAGGATTCCTTCCAGACTCCCCCAAATGCCACTTTGACCTCCAGCCCATCCAGAATCCCCATTCCCTCAGGGGGGGACAGTCGAGCGTCAGTTCCAGGAAGCAGAGTTGCGAATATGGAACCAAAATCCTGAAAATGTGAAATAAATTTGGATTTCGAACAGCATCTTTGAGGTGTTCTAACAGCTGCTTGAACTTTCGGGAGTGAAGATAATTTTTGTATAAGCATTCAATAGAGTGCCAGTACCTTATTGACTCTTTCATAAGCACCCTCCAATGCTTCGTTTTTCTTTTGGTCCAGTTCCTCAATGAGTTCAGCAATTTTAGTCTTATCGTTCTCCACTATGTTCTTCTTCTTTAACAGGTCATTGTACTACAAGGAAGCATGTGAATAATGGCTGGTCTAACTGCAGTTTTTCCTGGACATATGTCCTGTTTCAGACTGTTATAAATACCCCTGTTAACTGACCTTTTCTTCAGCTTTACCAAGCATATTCATAGCACGCATGTTCACGCTTTTACTTAGCTTATCCTAAAAAAGCAGAGGAGGAGCAATAAAGGGTGTAAAAGTATTGATGGTTAGAAACTAGACTGCACCTTTTGTTCCTGCATCTTGGCCAATCTCCTGTTGACTTCAGTGATGTTATTAGCTTTAAAGTCATAGGTAGAATTGGGTTGGCCAAAGAACTGCCTGTCAGTGGCTATCCATTCATATTTGCCAAGCATAGACTCAACCTATCAAACACAAACAAACAATAAAACAACAACAACAACAAAAGTGTATAAGTGTGAGAAGCAACATTTGATATCAGATCAACAGCCATGCTAAGGAAAGTTCTGTATTGCACAACTCTTTTCATACCCTATGAGCAGCATCTCGACTGTCTTTCTGGAGCTTTACAATCCTATGTTCTAGCTCTTTGATCTCGAGAGAGTAGTCCACTTTCTCTTTCTCATGCTTTCGTCGCAGCTGCTCAAATTTCTGCAGCTCCTTGTTCCTCTCACGAAAGATTGCTTTCTGTTCATCCAGTTCCCTCTTTGCATCCTTCAGCCCATCCTAATTAAAGTTATAACAACAGGGTTCTCCTCAATCATTATAACAGTTAATATAACATTCATTCTGTGAGTCTGTCCATTTTCATCATTACCTTTGCCTCTTCATCAGCCTTAGCGAGTTCTTCCAGTTTCTCAGCTCTTTTAGCAATAATCTCAGCACAAGATACAAGCTATACACACAGTACAAATTAGATGATATGTATTGATGCATGTTATAGCTTACCTGTTTCTGCTGAACTTCCAGGGCCTTTTCTAGCTCTTCCACTTCCAGTTGAAGGGTTTGCATGGATTGCTGCTGCATCTTGGCCTCCCCAACGATCCCTTCTGCCTCTTTCCTGGTTCTCAACACCTCTTCTTCGGCTGCTTTCAGCTCACGCTCATGGTGGCTCTTGGAATCCTAAAGTTAAAAATAGAGAATAAAGTGTCTGTTTCAGACCAGATGATCAAGTATCTGATATTATATATTATTTACCTTCATGTTATGCTGGACCTCTTCAAGCTGGGCTTTGGCAGCCTTTTCTGCATCCTGGGCCTTCTTGAGCACTTCCTTTTGCTCACCTATCAAAGAAGTTGCCAGTTTTGTGGGTAGATGGTGACTTGCCAGTATCTGAACTCACTTATGGTGTCCCTGAGTTTCTGGAGTTGTGTGAGCTGCTCGTGGTGAGTACTTTGTTCCATACGAGTCATTATCACCTGTGCTTCATGACCCTTTCCATCCCTCTGATCTTTCAGCTTCCGATATCTAGAGAACAGAAAAAAATAATCATAATAAGAACATTCGTTAGTCTTCTACCGTTACATACTTGGATGCTACGGACTGTATTTTCTCTAGTTCCTGTTCCACTCCCTTTAGTGCTGCAGCCTTTTCTTGGAAAGATGTTTCAGTTTCACAAAGCTGCTCTAGTTGAGCCAAGATGGAGGTGGTTTGGGGACGAGATCCTCCGGTCAGAGTCCCAGAAGGATCAAACACGTCGCCAGCCAGAGCCACCGAACGCTTCAACACTTGCTTATCGAAAGTCACCTACATCAGAAGACATAAAATTGACATGCATGCATGGGTAACCAAGTCCAATGATAAAGGTATAATGAGTCACCTTTTTGGCACTCTGCAAGGTATCACAAACAAAAGTGGAGCCAAAGACGTATTCCATAGCAGGGCGGAGCTCGTCTTCATAACCAACCAGTGAGAGAGCTGGGCGTGCCTTGTTCTTGCCGACCTGATGGTTTCCACAAAGAATAAATGGAATGCAATGGAAACACGAAAAAATGAGAATATCTGGTTCCATTCCCATCTTACCAGGGATTGAGCTTTCTTGACAATATCATTGTGTATGGCCTTTGCGGCAATTTTATTGAGTGGGATGATGGTGTAACGCTTCTTCAGTTTTCCTCTTTGAAGCAATTCCTTACCAGTTTCCTCGGTGTCCACCACTATGTTGAAGAGCTGTATGTGCATAAACCACAAAGGGATTATTCTGGCTCCTAACCAGGAAGCGAGATCACACCATCAATGCTATTCTACCCTGCCATATAAGGTCACCTAGCTATTAGAATTTTGACTAGTGACCTGGGTACCAAGGTACAAGAGTAAAATTATTATGAATATTTAGTGACCTTTCACCTTATTGCCAGCTGTGACTTCTAGTGCAGTGGCTGCGGACAAGTCCTTGACTCGCACGAGTTTAGCCACCGGACCCTTCACCTTGTTGCGGTCAAAGTTCCGGCTAGGGTCCTGGTAATCAAACTGCACTTGGGGAAATCTGTATGGGGACAATGAGAGGGGAAATTGAGATATTAATAATTATAATAATAACACAAAATAAGATTATAAATGATATGATTATGGAGAGTATTATAATAATTGGTATCATAAAAGGGGAGGTATACAATATCAAGTCTGGCCATGAATCGAGAATGAGCTAAGCACTTGTTTTCTGCTCTAAACGCATTTATTACCATAATAATAATATTATTAAACACAATTATAATAAACACAATTATAATAAGATTGAATGATTATGGAGTTTTTTCCCTCTTACATGTAGTATTATTAAGGGGAAGTACAAATTTATTCAAACAGTTTACAAGTCCGTGAGAATGCGATAAGCAATTGTATCCTTTACATCCACTTGCTGCTCTAAACGCCCCATTAAACAGCCGTGCTCTTGACACACCCATCTCTCAGGTTGTGTACACTCTGTCATATCTGTTATGTGGAGGGAGAAATACTGGCTCAGCAAACACTCCGACTCCAATGGAGTTGCACCACCTGATTGAAGATAACTCCCAACAAAATCATCGAGCTGGGCATGAGATCCGCATTTTAGTTTCTTTTTCCCAACCTTTTTAAGCTCGTTGTAATAATTGGCCAATTTTCCTTCCAGCTTTGGATGGATAGGATAATCCAATGCTTTGAAAACATCCACCACAAATCTTTGAGAATTACGATGGATTGGATGATAGCTGTAGTTCTTGTTGTAGCGTACAATCACATTGAGAAGTTTATCGATGTGTTCCTTTCTTGCTGTAGTAGCCTCAAACATTTGCACGATCTCATCCTCGAAGCGATAAGACAGATCATTTTCCCTGTGGCTTCCATTGGTAGAAGGAGGGTTGGAAGTCTTGGTGGAAGACACATGTGTTTGCACTGGATCAGGCTGAATGGGTTTACCTGCAGGAATAATTAGACCAGATGTACTCCACTCCAACAGCACTGCATCACCAATGAGAAGAGACGCATGTAAGGACCCATAATGCTGCAGAAGGAGTGAAGTAACAGTCGTCTCTGCACCGTATTGACAATGACCACGAATCTGCTTTAACTGTAGCTTTATAGGCACTTTAGTTGAGTGCTCCAATCCTTCAACTAAAGGCTCTGCAGCTTGAATGTCTTCTGTTTCAGTTACAAGCTTATTCTCAATGTGGTCCCTTGCAGGGTCCAGGACTATACCGCTAAAGTAGATGGACCACAATTTATCAGAATTCGTTAACTCGTCTGCTTTGGCTGATAGTTCTTCGTGAGTCAGGTCCTGGAATTCCCTGATTTTCTGTAGTTTGCTGATTACATCTCCGATGTATGATGGAAGGATGTTTGATGTAGCACCAAGTCGTTTGAATATCTTCCCGCTGCCACAAGATGCACTGCTAAACATAGTAGCTAACTGGTAGTAAGCAGACTATACTACACACTAGACCTCTTTTAAGAGGCAATCCCTTAATAAGAAGCGGAAATACTGAGTTGCATACTGTCAGACTTCCTGCACTTCCAGGTGTGCATCAAATAGAAAGCCAAAGCGTAGGGGTCAAAGGTCAATTTGCATATTATTGATGAGGTGTTGATGGCATCGAAGTCCAACTGCAAAATCTGCCCGTGGTATAAACGTCCCGGAGACCGGGCTAATCTGAGGAGCCGTGCCGCTTCTACCAGTTCATTCCAAAAAACAGCCATAGACAAGCTCAAAAAACACCCCTCCTTCCAGAACTATGGCGATAACCAACTGGCCATTGAAGCTAGAGATCTGACTGATCCAGAATCCATCATGAATATGTATTTCAGTAACATTATCTACCACCCTGTTGACGTTAGGGTAGACGAAAAGATGGAAGAGGAGGACACACAAATGCTAACATCTTTAGAGAGTGCAGCTAGTAAGGATCGTTCGCTATGGAGAGTAGAGGACACAGCTCGATTTGAAGTCAAGTTGCTGCTTAGGCGAATTGACACTTCAATGCCCAGATTCACTAACAGAGCTGCTTCTCTTCTTCAGATGCAATATGGACCGTTACATACTTCTCTGTTGATAAATGATGAACTTCTGCTGGAATGGAATAGCAGTAGCCTCGTAGTCCCAGAGAGGTACGATGGTACGAATCCACGCTACCCCATAGTCACAAGTGCCGTTCGAAGACAAAGTACGGTGACCCTGGAAACGTATAACCCTAATGATGAAGTCGATTTGCTCTTCAAAGCGACTGCAAGTAAAATAGACCTTGCTAATGCCCTAATTAGAGTTATCTCACGCTACAATGGCAGGCTGTATTATGACGCCATTCGCAGAAACTGCCAAACATTTGTGAACGATGCCCTCAGGGAATTGGGATGTGAGAATCCTCCGAGTTTCACAGGGAGTTTGGGAGAGTACTACCAGAGGTTGAAAGAAGGAATAACGCAGCAGCCAGACTTTCGCACCCACTCTGAGCTGGACCGACATGTTAGTCAATATGTGACGGAGCGAAATGGAGAAGATACTGCGGAATTGTCGTCCCAGGACAAAGAGTACCTCTTGGGACAGTATTTCGAGTTCCACATCAGAGAAATGACAGACCATGAAGATCCGGATAGGTGGACATGCTCAGAACAGAAATGTCAGATGGGGAACCTCGAAAGACACATCGACGAAAAAACCATGTTGCTAAATCGATTCATACGTACAGAAAACTAGTAACTGTTCACCTTACATTCTCATGTAATAAAATACCCACTGTAGATATTATAGTTGATGATACTCTATGCAATAGTACACTATCTGTGAGTGCTTATGTGAAAGTGCTAAAACGTGACTAAACTCTACCAAGCTTAAAATAACAATTATGCACGCCAATTATGTCATACAACTGATCACTATAATATACTACAACTCTGGAAAAACAATAACTGCTTGATGGCAAGTCGGCTTCTGGGAAACCTACTATGAAAAACAAACTTCTGGGAAATCCAATGCTTGGGAGTATTAGGATATTCTTTGATGATGCATATCATCGGCACTCTATTAAAAACAATTCCATATAGAGTAATTCCTATACGGCTAGCTAGAGCTAGGGCATCCTTTTTAAATTTTTCGGTCCTCTATAATAATAATCTAGCCAGCTAGCTATACCTATAACATACAGTGCAACCTCGGTTATCCAGACATCTTGTCCAAAAATTTTTTTTTTGCTGGATGGTAACAGTGCAGCTCAGTTGATAATTATGCGCCCGTGCAAAGTACTCAAAAATAAATAAATAAATAAATAAATAAATAAATAGAATTACTGCGGTTCTGGATAAACAAGATGCAGGTTGCATGGGTTCCACTGTATTCTTAATTGCACTAGGACTTCCACTAACAGTCTGTCACAGGATATTTTTCTTCCATATTCAAAACTACAATAGTGTTAATGCAGCCCTGAAGTATTGACTTCGTCCTCTTAAAAGGTTATGTCCATTGTGGCTAGAAAGCCAATTGTTACAATTCAATAATGCAAAAAAGGCAATTACTATAACTCAAAAAAAAAAGGATGATCACTTGACAGCTGATCATGATGACATCATATAGCCTTAGTCCTGGGGGGAAAAGTCACTACTGCAGCAGGTGTATAAAAGCCTCTACTCCTTCACTTGAAACTTTCAAACTGTAATTCTACACTGCAATAAAAACTGCAACCAGCAATGTCACTAAGTAGTGGTTCATGTGGATTTGGAAGAAATAGAAGAAATGAGGAATCCATTCAACGGCCAGTTAAATCGTGCATACCGAGTGTGATCCACAAACTGAAAAGCCATCCTGAATACAGAGATAGAGCTTACAACAATGAACTGAGACAAGTAGCAGAGGACATAACTGAGAGAGAAAGAATCATGGTTGAATATTTCAGCACCATCACATACAATCTAGTTGAAGAAAAAATCAGAGAGTGTGACGAGGATGGGCACAAAGAGCTTTTGACGTCATATGACAGACGAAGACATATTCACAAGTCGATGTTTAGAGTTGAAGATGTAGCGAAATTCCATGTTAAACTTCTTCTCAGACCAGTGGACAGAAGACGTGCTACTCCAAAAGTTGTTGGGAAGATAGCAGCTGCTCTTCAAATGGAGTACGGACCATTGCATGCTGCCTTGCTCATCAATAATGAGATCCTATTGGAATGGAATTCATCTAGTTTGGTTCTTCCTCAGCTCACCCCCATAGAGGAAAATACAAGAGTATTGGTTGCAGCCACTGTTAGAGGTCATGACGCTATAGAACAGTGCCGCTTATCAAAACCATATTCATCTTACGATGAAATGGATTTAATATTCGATGCCGCAAGCAAAAAACTCGAGCTTATCTCTAAACTTGCAAAAGTAATTGCATTGTATAACTCGCTGTATTATTACGATGTAATTTTTCGAAACTGCCAACATTTTGTCCTGGATTGTCTGCAGGCAATTGGCTGCAAAAACACACCACAGTTTGACGGGAAGCTTAAAGAGTACTTTGAACACTTGAAGCAAAAAGGAAGAGTCAAAGCTGACTTTCACACACACAAAGAACTGGATGATTATGTGCAACAGAACATTTCTACACTGACTCAGGCAAATATGGAGTATTTGCTGGCTCAATATTACATCTTGTTCCACATGGAGAGCATTGCAAAATGCAAGCGACCGGAGACCTGGCAGTGCAGTCATCCAGGGTGCATGATGCATTTCCTGGAGCATAAAATTAATGAGAAGGAACTGATCATGAACAGATATTTCAATCATCAATTAACAGTGTGAACAATGCATGCTAGAATACAGAATATAAATAGATGTATTGATGTGTTTATGCATTATCATCTTATACTACTATTATTATTCTATGAGAGACTTCATATCAGGGTAGCTAGTAACATCTAATAAAGATTGATCAATGAATAAATCCATCCATCCATGAGTATCAGTTAATGAGTATAAACTATTAGGTGGAAACTTCTTAGCAAATTGTAGAAATTTAATGAATGTTAGTGCTGATTCTAATGACAACCTTGGAATGACCACTGGCAGGGAAGGCACCATGAGTATCAGTATAGACTATTAGATGGAAACTTCTTAGTAAATCGTACTTTCCTTTGAAATAGGAAATTGTACTATAGGAATTAATAAAATCCATAAGAGGAAGCCAATTAGCCATTTTCCTTCTCTTAAACACCCCCCAGGCTCACATACTGAAACTAGCACTTACATATCTACTACTCCATCAAAAGCTTGTGCAAGAAATTCATTAAGTTATGAATTCTCCCTCCCTGCACTTGACAGGATGCTAGCAAGGGGTGGGGCACAATTCTTCATGTGCTTTAAATAGAAATAGGAGACAATTGTAAACAAATGAGCTTCTTGAAGTCAATCAAGAAAGACAAGGTCAAAGCCCAGCCACCAGCTCAGAGGGTGGTTGAGCCAAGTTACCTTCCTCAAGTGAAGAAGAAGCTACTAGGCCATCCTGACTACCAAGCATGTGGAGATCCTGAACTTACACAGTTAGCCTTCCAAGTATCTCAACCCAATGAGCTGCTGAGTTATTTCAATATCACAGAGGAAGGTACCGATGAAGCTAAATCTCTCCCAGTACAGCTAGTGTTGTGGTATCACCATTACGAACACTTGGGCCCCATAGAATTGATACTCCAGGAGCAGTATGGACCTCTAAATGCTTATATTGTGATTGGTGACCAAATAGTGCAATGGGATTGGATGTCAGTTGTGATACCACACGGAAAACCGATACACGATGCAGCCAATGTGACTGGTAAAGACGATGCTATATCCAATTTGCCAGCTATCAAAATAGAGTTATTAAGTAGGGTAGTGCAGGTAATCGCCGATTATAACATACACAACTATTTCCACCTCATTCACAGAAATTCGCAGACTTTTGTCCGTGAGATACTCTCAGTAATGAAATTCCCTCCACCACAACAGCTTGAGACAAAAATGAGAGCCTATCTTGAGAAGTTGGAGGGAAGCAAGAGTGAGTTCCTTCCTGCAGATTTCAATTCGCATGCTTCACTGGACGAGTGTGTCATGAAAAGGAGAGACCAGCTCACTCAGGCAGACATAGAGTACTTGTTCCTCCATTACTTCATCTTGCACACATTGAGAAGAATAATAGATCCTTCCACAAGAGAGTGCCGAGAAAGAAACTGCAGAATGAAGATGCTGGAACGTCAAATCGATCAAGAGAACATGATTTTAAACAAATTCAAAACAGTCCGATATGACTTCCAACTAAGCACCAACAAATAGAAAACATTTAAGCACAGTGTGTTTTTGTACAGAGGATTCATAGTATATTTTTCCTCTTATGCTATCATAGTATTGTACAACAGTCTAGTACACTGTTGGAGGATTACCATATTTGGTATGATGTATTGTGAGTGCTATACTCGTTATGTACTTAATTGGTTATTATGTGTACAGGATACATACATGCAAGTGTGCAGTGTCAGTACAGGTAGCTACAGCTAAGAGTGCCAGCTAATAGGATAAAAGGGATCCTTGTCAAAATGTCTTGCTTATTGAAGTGTTGCTGCTGCTGCTGCTCTTCATCAGATGAAGAAAGAGATCAGGTGAGATTCTATCCTGCTCGTGATTCAAACACTTCCACCACCACTCAAGAAAGACAACCCACTTTTTCAGAAGAAAGGAAATATCCAGATGTACAGAACTCAGCAGTTGATGAGATTGATCCAAAAGCTCTGAATTTCGTGAAGAAAAAAGTGAGAAGAGTGTTTCGGGATGACACTACTTATGAAGAAATCAGCAGCATAGCAAAGAGGTATTTATCTCCCACCAAAATGAGATACTACTTTGCCCATCTCGTCGCAGAATCAGCAACAGATGTGGTGCTAGAAACAGCAGACGAGTCTGAATGCTCATTTAATAATGCTTGGGAGAAGGCCATGCTACAGAAACGTACTCTGCAGAGATTCGAAACAGTTGCGAACTTTCCAGTGAAGTTGATCCTCTCAGATATCCAGTATGCCCTCCCTCAATTCGCATCTTCATTTGCAAGAATGATCCAGTTGGAATTTGGAGCGTTGCATGCTGCATTGGTCATTGATAACGTAATAGTAGAATGGGACGATTCAAGCCTGATAATTCCAACCATTAGCGAGAGAGAATGGGTGTTCCAAGCTAGATTGCAAGGTAGGTATGATAAATTTGCAAATGCCCTGAAACCTGAGATGAAAGAGTCTGCTCGCACAATGGATCTTCAAAAACAGATCGATCAAGTGTTTGAAATCACAAAGGAGAAGCACCAAGCCATAAGCCAACTCATTGATGTCATTATCCATTACAATGCAAATCACGAGTACAACTTTTTGGTCCGAAACTGTCAACATTTTGTCATCGACGCCATGAAAGCTCTGGGAGTGAAAGAAATCCCACAGTTTACCGGAGTTTTCCAGGACTACTTCAGGGAGCTCAGAGAAGGAAAGAGCAAGAACATCATGGAGAAGTTTGAGAGTCATGCAGCATTAGATGAGCATGTGAACAGTATCATCAAACCCGGCTTGAGTCAACATGATTTGGAGTATCTATTATGCCAATATTTCATGTTTCACGTCTCAAGTCAGAGGAATTCTTCGAATCCTCATGATCCGAACTGGGAGTGTGAAGAAGAAACATGCAGGATGAATGACATTGAACAGATGCTTGAGAGGGATGCTGGATCACTACTCTTTACTACTTTCAGCTTGAACAACTAACTTAACTGCTGTGTAACCAGGCTCATATTTATTATACCAGACCATTTCCTACATGCGGAGGAATGGTCTATCTGGTTTAGTCCACAAGACCATACTTAGCTAATTTTTGTTTTTCTAGTAGGCGTCAATTTTAATTTTCATGCAAGCGATATAAGGGGTTGGGCTTATGATTCGAGGCGGCAAAGATGGCATTGGCAACGAAGGGGCTCGCTAAAGGCACCTTAACCGTGCTCGGAAAGTTGAAAAAACACCCTCACTATAAAGGCCAAAACGTAACGGATGAGGAGTTGATTCCAATAGCCAAGAACCTCTCTGATCCCGACTATATCAGAGGCCAGTTCAGTTACCTCCTGGACTCTTTTAATAGTATGGTCCTGAAGTCAGATGATACGGATCAAGACATGCTGAAATCGTTGGAATTTACACGTATCAGAAAGAAGGACCAAGAGAGCTTAGCCAATGCAATGAAGATCCCTGTGAAATTGATTCTGAGAAAGCTGAGACAAGGAAAACCACCCTTGGCCAATACTCTCTCTCAGCTACTTCAATGTGAATATGGACCGTTGCATTCAACTCTTCAGGTGGGAGAGATCACTATCGAGTGGGGAAGAGAAGAGCTTGTCATTCCTGATATGCTACCGAGACTGCCCGGCGATTTAGAAACGCAAGCCACAGAGCAGAGCATATGGCATAATAAGACGAAGAAATTTGTGAGGGAGCTTGATGATGCTGGAAAGAGAAGATCTCACGAAGAGAGATTTGATGTGATGTTTTCATCAATGAGTGAAAAGGTACAGTTGATTGAGAGGCTAGTGGATGTTATAATCACATATAACTGCGAGAAATCGTACAGCATCTTCAAATGTAACTGCCAGCACTTCACTCGTGATGCCCTGAATGCATTGGGTTATAAAGACTCCATAAAGTTCAGTGGGAAGATGAGCGATTTTTTCGAGCAGCTAAAGAATGGGAAATTAACCGTACCCAAGGAGTACAGCACCCATGAACAACTTGATGATTATGTAATGAGAAATCTTGATCGATTGACTGTAGCTGACATGGAGTATCTGCTTTGTCAGTATTTTAAGCACCATCTTCCCAGCATGGAAGAGATTGGTGATGATTTGGACGACTGGGTTTGTGGTGTTCAAACATGTCAAAGTGAAGAGCTGGACTCCAGAGTGAAGGACAGGTCTTCATTCAGACCAACACATCATGAAGATGACGACATGACACAATTGCCTGAAGAGGTAAGTAAAAATCATGTTTGATGTCTTATGATGTAAAAACTATCCTGAATAAAGTGATGATAAAGCCAAAGGTAAACTAGACCCAACTATATCTAGATGTAATTAATACATTAGAACTTGTGTACAACATTGTAGTTCCATAAACTGCCTCCTTGGAAAAAGCAATGTCATGCATATATGGTTATGATTTTACTTTGCATGCAAATATATTCATTCGAATATGCCAAATATGTTACACGTTTTCACTATAACTGATGCTTTGATTTACAAGTATGTGACATCAGCACAATAATAGAAAATCCCCCAGGGCCACATGTGGTTTTGCACTCTGGTTTAGTGGGTGTGCACTTTTCAACTTAACTAAAATGTTCTATTTTGTAGTTTCGTGCATTAAAACCTGAAGACCAGGAGAAGCGTATGCGTCAGATTAAGAAAAAGGGCTACAAAGAAAGAGTTCACAATAAGCTGAAGCAACAGCCGAATAAAGAACTGCTGGAAGATGAGAGCATTATTGATAAACTGACTGAAAGAGAGAAATTCCGTGAGACTTTTTGCTGTGATATAATTGAAGGTGTAAGTGAGGCACTAGTCATGGAAACATCAGCTGACTACCAGAAAAAAGACATTAGTGAAGCTGAAGCCAGAGAAAGAGCGGCAAAGAGAATGAAAGTGTTTTACAATTTCCCAGTCAAGCTCTTGCTATATAATTCCAAGAGGAATTCCTCGAAGCTCAGCTTAGCACTCCAAGTGGGCAATTACTACTTCAAATGGAGCAAGACGAGTCTGATAATTCCAAAGAGGATTGCTGAGTTAACTTCAAAACAGCCAGTGCTCAAAATCGCCATGTCACAAGAAGGGGCATGGTCTTCTCATGTTAATGAACTTTGGCCTCAAATCAGCCAGGCTGTGTCCCAGCTGGATTATGAGAGACTCATTGCATTGCAGTACCAATTGGCGGCGAGGAAAGATGAATTGCTCAGTGCTTTAATTGACACCACTGTGAGGTACAACAGAGCAGAAAGCTTTAATCTTGTGACTTGCAACAATCTTGATTTCCTGAGCGATGCTCAGAAAGCCTTGGGGATTTCTCGGCCCTCCAAACCCAGCAATTCGTTCAAAGATCACATGAAAAAGGTGAAACAAGTGTGGGAGAAGCAAATGAAAGAGAAAATAAAGATCAAAAGTCACGGTGAACTCGATATGTACATCACAGACACTTATAAACTGCATGAAGTGAATCGGGAAATGTTGGAGTACTTCATCGCACAGTATTACGAGTTCCACTTGTCCGATTGGGAGAGAGAACCATGTGACCAATGGTCATGTGTGGGACAGAACTGCAAGCTACCTATGGTGGAAAGATCAATGGAATTATACATGTGGTAGCTAACTAATATGATAACAACACTTCCACTAGGTCTTTGTATAATCTTTCATACTCGTTTAATAGTCACTAGCCGTCATTGTGATTCTTATTTCTAGTTCTATTTCATACTCACCACTATTAATTTTATTCATATTACATTGTTTTGATCATGACATTGTGTAATGAGAAAGACAATGAGCTTTGAGTACAAATATATCTACCAGGGAAATTCTCAATGATTGTATTGTATTGTATTGTATAGCTGGCAATGTGATACGAGTGACACAGCCACAGACTATATAAATGAGTGAGGCTTGATATCCATAGCTTCATACACTAATACAATGTTTAGAAGTGAGTTTTCAGTATGTAAGAAGAAGGACCCAAATAATGGGAAATCACGGGAGAAAAAACCTAAAGAACCGATCTACCTCAAAGGCGTGATGGCCAAGCTGAAGAAACATCCTCATTTTAGGGATCTCACAGAAGGTGAGCTGGAAGTGAAAGCAAGACAACTGACAAGCAAGGAAGAGCTTCATGCTGACTTCAGCCATCTGATAGATGAATCTTACGAGGATTATGCTCATGAGATGAGTGAAGAGAAGGAAGCTAATGAAGGGAACGAATTCATACACACACTAGAGCTGAAAGAGGCTAGGACGAGAGCTGAAATGCGTCACAGGCAAACTTCAATGCTTCAGGTGAAGCTGCTTCTTCGTCAGGTGAATTATAAACCACCTCCAAGATTTGCAGATACATTTTCTACTTTGCTCTCCATGAAATTAGGGCCTTTACATGCAGCAATACAAGTTGGCAATGTGGTTCTGGAATGGAACAACTGCAGCTTAGTCATTCCGGAACAAACTGAATATCAGTATCAGATATTTGAGTCTGATTTCAGGAGTGAAACGGACGGAGCAAAAGTAGCTGCTCAATTGCAACCGAAAATGGCTGACGCTATAAGAGGGATTCAGTATGATGAACTAATAGACCTTAAATTTGATGAAATGGTTGGACGAAACCAAATGCTTGATAAGCTGAAGGATTTGATTGTGAAGTACAATAGGTATTACGCATACAGCTTGTTTAATCGCAACTGTCAAACACGTTTGTAATTGAAGCGATGAGAGTCATGGGAGCGAAAGATATCCACACCAAATTCACAGGGAGACTACACGACTATTTCAAAGCAGTGAAATCGGGGAAAACTGAAAAGATGCCGAGTGAATTTCAGACCCATCAAGAGCTTGATTGTTATGTTCTTGCCAGTGACCTCTTCAAGCTGACTCAGCATGATAAGGAGTACTTGCTGTGCCTGTATTTCCAGTTCCACCTTCATGGGATGAGGGAAGAGCAAGACGCTTATGAAGAATGTGGTGTGGATAACTGCCAGATGTCAGTCTTGGAAGCAGCCCTGACTGATGGGCAGCCTATAGTCCTTATAGGCCATGATGACTACTAGCTAGGCATTTTATGTGTAAAGTACACACTATATGTATGGCTATGACTATGTGTTGTGTATTTTTTTCCAGTTCTGATATTGTAAACCAGCTATATATTTAGCTATGCTATATTTCAATACTATAAATATCCTCCGTGGCCAATCCTAACTACGTGTGCCAAAAAGAATTTAGGTACCCAGGTACCCATGGTTTTTGATTCATCATATATTCTTTTCATGCCAATGGATAGTATTCTGGTCGTCTTCTGTTCACTGGCAGCACTCACAGACACTTGCAGTGGTAAGTGAACCAGAATATCTCAGCTATCTAGCTAAATAATGTTTTTCAGGTGCCTTCTTCCATCCTACTGCCTACACTCTGAATGGAGTGATGTCAGTGAATGGGTCGGATGCAACTGGAGGTTGTCCTCAGGCATGTGTACAGACAATGTCAACCAACACTTACTGTGACTGTACTGGGACAGCTGGAGCAGGAACCTTCACTGGAGTCATCATTGATGGTGTGGTACCGACTATAGACACAAGTCAGATGAACTGGACAACTCAACTGCTCACTGTGAGGGGCAATGCACAGAACATTAGAATAGGATTCAAATTTCAGAATGCAATTATGTTTCGTGAGGTGGAACTGTATCTGTTCTACTGTCTTTCTTGGAACATTGGTGGATCTCCAGTTGGAATGAATACTATCAACATATACAATGCATTAGTATTCCCAATATTTGTCGACTCCTTTGGTGGTAGTGTGGGGAGTGTGACTCTAACCAGTGACATGGCTAATTGTGAGTCCCTCACCAGGGTCTCCATTCCCTTACAAAGGACCAGGACCTTATCCATTCATTTCATTGAATTCTCAAGTACAAACTCGTTTATAGGATGGATCCATATTGCTGAGGTGAAATTCTCTGATGAATTCATTCCATCTGCTTCTAGCACTGGCCCAATACCTGGTGAGAAGATATTGTTACAACATAGCTATAGATATTTTGAAAATCATTATGAATCCAGCATCATCAATAACACTGGAACCAGGCTTAGTTCCTCCAATGGGATCCTCTGAAATACTACAAACCATCAATCCATCTACCTCATCAGTGTCTGTGAAATACACTCTTCTCACTCCGAGTATCACAACGTCACTTAGTCCCACACAAGTAACCACCCCACTCCTTCAAACTGAAGATACAACTACCTTAGCCACTCCCTCCAGCTCTACCACTATCATTCTGGTAGTGATCATAGTGGTCCTTGTGCTGGTGGTGGTTATAGGAAGTGTGGTGTTTACAGCTGTGGTGTGTGTGATGAAGAAGACCAAGTCCTCCTCAAGTGGTGTGGGTAGGGAAGGTGATGTTAATAGGGAGTATGAAGACGTGCAAGAACTGGATGAACCACGTGAAGTGATAGAGACAAAGAGCAATGAAGCATACAGCCATGTTGGTGCAGGAGGAGAGAGTGGAGGTGTGGAGATGGTGAGGAACGAGGCTTACACCACCTTCATGGCAGAGAGAGAGGAAACAAATGATGTTACATATGAAGAAGTGAATGCATCTTAATTTGAGTCTGCCTGTAGATATTACTTTTTAGATATCATAATTTATTTAATGACCATTGTGACTTGTTCATGTACCCAGAATAATACAGGTAGTGTGGTAGTACTATAAGAGTGACAGTTGCTATAGATTCAAAGTGGTCAGAGTTATGGAAGTGAAAAATATTCATCATCATTATGGGATGAAGGAGCAAGAGGCTTATGAAGAGTGTGGTGTGGATAGCTTGTTAGATGTCAATCTTGGTGACTGATGGGTAGCCTATAGTCCTTATAGGTCCTGATCACAGCTTGGCATTTTGTGTGCCAATACAATAATAGTTATACGACTGTGTCTCAGTCATTGCATGCATGCATGTGTGTATCTATGTTGTGCATCTTTTCCAGCTCTGTATTGTAAACATATGTCGAGGGGAAAAAAATTCCTTTTTTATGGTATAAAAGATGTTATGACATACAGCATGATGGTATTTGTAACTAGTGATCTGCTGAAAGAAGCAATTCAATAATAGCTATTGAATGGAGTGGTGGCCACTACAAGGCTAGCTATACACAAGTCCTTGCCAATGAGGTGCATGCATAATATCAAGTGAGTTCTAGCAGAGTTAGCTATATGTGTGCAGTCATTGAGATACATGTATTATAGCTATTATTTGGTAAGTGACCTTTTTCATGAGGTGTAGTAAGTATGAACCATTATGAGCTGACATGCTTATTTTGCAGCATTTCAGTATAATTGCCATGGATACTATCCTTCTGATTTCGAACACATTGATAGCTCTGACCAACACTTGCAGTGGTAAATGAGTACGATAATTAGTAAAAAATAATGAAAAAAGGTATTTCTCTGATCTTCAGGTACCTTCTTCCGTCCTACTGTCTACACTCTGAATGGAGTGGTGTCAGTGAATGGGTCAGATGCAATTGGAGGTTGTCCTCAGGCATGTGTACAGACAATGTCAACCAGCACCTACTGTGACTGTACTGGGACAGCTGGAGCAGGAACCTTCACTGGAGTCATCATTGATGGTGTGGTACCAACTATAGATACAAGTCAGAGAGGGACCTGGGCAACTCAACTGCTCACTGTGAGGGGCAGTGCACAGAACATTAGAATAGGATTCCGATTCCAGAATTATTTTATGCTACATGAGGTGGAACTGTATCTGTTCTACTGTCCTTCTTGGAACATTGGTGGATCTCTACGTGGAACAAACACTATCAACACATACAATGCAATATTATTCCCAATATTCATCGACTCCTTTGGTGGTAGTGTGGGGAGTGTGACTCTAACCAGTGACATGGCTAACTGTGAGAACCTCACTAGGGTCTCCATTCCCTTACAAGGAGCCAGAAGCACATCTAATTACTTCATAGAATTCACAAGCTCACAGCGGTTCATAGAATGGATCTCCATTGCTGAGGTGAGGTTTGCTGATGAATCGACTCCATCTACTTCTAGCACTAGACTGATGCCTGGTAAGAAAATAATTTTTATCAGCTATTAAATTAATTATAAAAAATCCAGCATCATCGATAACACTGGAACCCAGTTCAGTTCCTCCAATGGTATCCTCTGAAATCATCAGTCCATCTAACTCATCAGTGTCTGCGAAATACACACTTCATACTCTGAGTATCACAATGTCACTTAGTCCCACACCAGTAACCACCCCACTCCTTCAAACTGAAGATACAACCACCTCAGCCACTCCCTCCAGCTCTACCACTATTATTCTGGTAGTGATCATAGTGGTCCTTGTGCTGGTGGTGGTTACAGGAAGTGTGGTGTTCACAGCTGTGGTGTGTGTGATGAAGAAGACCAAGTCCTCCTCAAGGGGTGTGGCTAGGGAAGGTGATGTTGATAGGGAGTATGAAGACGTGCAAGAACTGGATGAACCACATGAAGTGATAGAGACAAAGAGCAATGAAGCATACAGCCATGTTGGTGCAGGAGGTGTGGAGATGGTGAGGAACGAGGCTTACACCACTTTCATGGCAGAGAGAGAGGAAACAAATGATGTCACATATGAAGAAGTAAAAACAAGTCAATCCTCCTGATTCTAAGACTAAGACAAAATGGCATGAAATTTTTCCACTTGAAATAAACTATTATAATTAGCCACCATGGAGTTTGTGTTATCCCACCATGGAGTTTGTGTTATCACTTGTGAAAGTAGCTACAATGTATACGTCATCATTTTTCAGTTGATTTTCAGAGTGTCAAAATATACAAATTGAGACACTGTTCTCATAAATATTTACCCATCACTATTCAATTCATGCTGATGGATAGTATTCTGCTTGTCTTCTGTTCACTGGCAGCACTCATAGTGGTACATGAATCTACATGAATCAGAATGAGCTCTCTAGCCATAAAATAATGTTTTTCAGGTGCCTTCTTCCATCCTACTGCCTACACTCTGAGTAGTCTGGCGGCGCCGACCCTTTACCTTGGGGGAAAGGGTCGGTCCGGTAACTCTAGCATATACGAATTGTGTCATGACATCACAGATTACATCACAATAAATATTTTCGCGCACGTACGTATTTGCAATTGATGGGTGGGGCTTACTGCTAGTCATGGCTCAGTGTGTTTGGAGACAGGAGGCTGATAAATGACTGAAGAACAAGTTTGTAGAAGAGCATAGCCAAGGAGAAGGGGGGAGAGAGCCTGCTGTTCTCAGAATAATTACCCCTGCTACAGTCTGTAACTATTCAGGCTTTATTCAGTTGAATCTAAATGCTTCTTGAAGCGCTCATCATGCACAGGGGAACTGTCGCTAGGTAGCTGTTCTGCCATCGCTACACTACAGTCTACAGCTAGCCATGCCGGGAAGCACGTGGGTAATTAAAAAGAGCGCGCGCACCAATTTCTAGCAATCTGATTGGGCCGCCGTCCTGGCAGCGTTGACACAACTTGTTTATGCTAGAGTTACCAGACCCTTTCCCTCCCCCCCCCCCCCCCCCCCCCCCCCCCCCGCCCCCAAGAAAAGGAGGTAAAGGGTCGGCGCCGCCAGACTACACTCTGAGGTTGTTTTCAGGCATGTCAACCAACAACATCAGGAGCAGAGACCTTCACTGGAGCCATCATTGATGGTGTGGTACCAACCATAGAGAGGGACCCGCAACAGAACATTAGAATAGGATTCTGATTCCAGAATAAAGTTGTGCTATCCAGAATAGACCTGGATAGGGTAGTTAGTATAAGAGTGACAATAGCTATAGAATCAAAGTGGTGAGGCATCATCTTTATGGGATGAAGGAGCAAGAGGTTTATGAAGAGTGCATGTGGTGTGGATAGCTAGCTGTCAGATGTCAGTCTTGGTGACTGATGGGCAGCCTATAGTCCTTATAGGTCCTGATCACTAAACAGCTTGGCATTCAGTGAATACATTAACATAATAATATGACTGTGTATATGTGGCTGTGTCTAAGTCATTGTATCCATGTTGCACATAATATTGTAAACATACATTGGGGGAAAAACTTCCTTTATGGTATAAAAGATGTTATGACATACAGCATGCTGGTGTATGTAACTAGTGATCTGCTGAAAGAAGCAATTCAATAATAGCTATTGAATAGAGTGGTGGCCACTACAAGGCTAGCTATACACAAGTCCTTGCCAATCAGGTGCATGCATAATATCAAGTGAGTTCTAGCAGAGTTAGCTATATGTGTGCAGTCATTGAGATACATGTATTATAGTTATTATTTGGTAAGTGTCCTTTTTCATGAGGTGTAGTAAGTATGAACCATTATGAGCTGACATGCTTATTTTGCAGCATTTCAGTATAATTGCCATGGATACTATCCTGCTGATTTTGAACACATTGATAGCTCTGACCAACACTTGCAATGGTAAATGAGTACAATAATTAGTAAAAATAATGAAAGGTATTTCTCTGATCTTCAGGTACCTTCTTCCGTCCTACTGACTACACTCTGAATGGAGTGGTGTCAGTGAATGGGTCAGATGCAATTGGAGGTTGTCCTCAGGCATGTGTACAGACAATGTCAACCAGCACCTACTGTGACTGTGCTGGGACAACTGGAGAAGGAACCTTCACTGGAGTCATCATTGATGGTGTGGTACCAACTATAGACACAAATCAGAGAGGGACCTGGGCAACTCAACTGCTCACTAAGAGAGGTTATTTACAGAACATTAGCATAGGATTCCAATTCCAGAATGCAGTTATGCTACGTGAGATGGAACTGTATCTGTTCTACTGTCCTTCTTGGAACATTGGTGGATCTCTAGGTGGAACAAACACTATCAACACATACAATGCAATACTATTCCCAACATTCATCGACTCTTTTGGTGGTAGTGTGGGGAGTGTGACTCTAACCAGTGACATGGCTAACTGTGAGAACCTCATCAGGGTCTGCATTCCCATACGAGGAGCCAGAAGCACAAGTATTTACTTTATAGAATTCACAAATTCACAGCAGTTCATAGAATGGATCCACATTGCTGAGGTGAGGTTTGCTGATGAATCGACTCCATCTACTTCTAGCACTGGACCGATACCTGGTAAGAAAATTATCTTTATTAGCTATTACATTAATTATAAAAAATCCAGCATCATCGATAATACTGGAACCCAGTTCAGTTCCTCCAATGGTATCCTCTGAAATCATCAGTCCATCTAACTCATCAGTGTCTGCGAAATACACACTTCATACTCTGAGTATCACAATGTCACTTAGTCCCACACCAGTAACCACCCCACTCCTTCAAACTGAAGATACAACCACCTCAGCCACTCCCTCCAGCTCTACCACTATCATTCTGGTAGTGATCATAGTGGTCCTTGTGCTGGTGGTGGTTACAGGAAGTGTGGTGTTCACAGCTGTGGTGTGTGTGATGAAGAAGACCAAGTCCTCCTCAAGGGAAGGTGATGTTTATTGGGAGTATGAAGACATGCAAGAACTGGATGAACCACATAAAGTGATAGAGACAAAGAGCAATGAAGCATACAGCCATGTTGGTGCAGGAGGTGTGGAGATGGTGAGGAACGAGGCTTACACCACCTTCATAGCAGAGAGAGAGGAAACAAATGATGTCACATATGAAGAAGTGAATGCACTTTAATTTGAGTTTACTGTAGACCTTGTAGTTAACTTTTAATGACCATCGTGATTTGTTCATGTTTGTACAATTTTGTTGTATACTGTAAGAATGATAATGGCTGACAGGGAAAAAGTGGTTAGTGATGAACTGAAGGATTTGATTGTGAAGTACAATGGGTACTACACATACTGCCTATTCGATTGCAACTGTTAAATGTGAAGTGATGAGAGTTATAGGAGAAAGATATCCACACCAAATTCACATGTAGGGGGTTCAAAGTAGTGAAGTTGGGGGAAGATCACTAGGATGCTGAGGAATTTCAGACTCAATTGATTATTACGTCCTTGCCGGTGACCTCTTCAAGTTGACTCAGCATGATAGGAATATACTTGCCTGTAGGAAGAGCATGACACTTATAAGAGTGTGGTGTGGATAGCTGCCAGATGTCTGCATTGAAAGCAGCTCTGACTGATGGACAGCCTATAGTCCTTATGGTGTGTGTGCATAATAATATGGCTGTGACTTAGCGTGGTAGTTGCTTTTCTTTTTTCCAGCTCTGAATTGTAAACCTACCTATTTAGCTATGCAGGGACAAAATACTCAAACTTTATATATACAGTGCAATGCATGGACTAATAATACAAACTTGCTGTAGTGATAGACAAGTGTATCTATAGTAAACAGTAAACATGTTCCAAAGGAACATCATTAGGATTGACCATGGGGATTATATTAATAGATGAGTATTGGAAAGTATACAGTAAGCAAATTCATATCATCAGTAGATAAATATTCATAATCCACCCCCTTGAACATTTTATTGCTTTGTGCTGACTGATTGACAGAGTGTCAATATTTCAGGTGGTTTTAGACTCATCACTATTCTATTCATGCTGATGGGTAGTATTCTGCTTGTCTTCTGTTCACTGGCAGCCACTTGCAGTGGTAAGTGAACCAACATAGTACCATATCTAGCTGTTTATAGGTAAGATATGTTCCAGGTGCCTTCTTCCATCCTACTGCCTACACTCTGAATGGAGTGATGTCAGTGAATGGGTCGGATGCAACTGGAGGCTGTCCTCTGGCATGTGTACAGACAATGTCAACCAACACCTACTGTGATTGCACTGAGACAGCTGGAGCAGGGACCTTCAATGGAAGCATCATTGATGGTGTGGTACCAACTCTAGACACAAGTCAGAGAGGGACCTGGGCAACTCAACTGTTCACTAAGAGGGGCAGTACACAGAGTACTAGAATAGGATTCAGATTCCAGAATTCAATTATGCTACGTGAGGTGGAACTGTATCTGTTCTACTGTCCTTCTTGGAACATTGGTGGATCTCCAGGTGGAACAAACACTATCAACATATACAATGCATTAGTATTCCCAACATTTGTTGACTCCTTTGGTGGTAGTGTGGGGAGTGTGACTCTAACCAGTGACATGGCTAACTGTGAGTCCCTCACCAGGGTCTCCATTCCCTTACAAAGGACCAGGAGCTTATCCATTCATTTCATTGAATTCTCAAGTACAAACTTCTTTATAGGATGGATCCATATTGCTGAGGTGAGATTCTCTGATGAACTCATTCCATCTGCTTCTAGCACTGACCCGATACCTGGTGAGAAGATATTGTTACAACATAGGTTAGCTATTTAAAGGGTAACTGAAATGAAAAAATCATTTCTCAGTTTATTACATTTTTTCGGTTGTTTTATATGCCTACATTACTGGGAAGAAATATGAGAAGCATTGGTTGAAGTCTCACTGAGAAAATAGCAGTAGTTGGCCATTTCATTTATATCCTGTTTGGGGCGGGGCTTACTTGTGATGTCATAGAGGGAATTCATTGTATAATCCCTATTGAAAATAATACAAATGTTGGAGCCTGTATTTCACATAAGGTTTGATATTTCCACTCCAAAGTTTGCACTAACAAATGCTAGGGTATGTTAAAGGCTGTAACAAAATTTAAAGTCCATGCCTCTGATCAAAGGTGAGATATCCTTCACTGCATACAAGATATAAAAAGAGGCTTTCTGCCAATCTAGTATGCTGTAAGTAGGGGCCTAAAAGTCTTAGATAGACTTACTGGAGTATGTGTGAGCTGTCTTAGATATACTGGGACATGTGTGAGTTATACAGCATAAAAGATGATCCCTAGCTAGTCAGCTTGTATGCTTATTTTGACAACTAGTAGGTATGATGTCTTGTGCTGTATATGTATAACTCACACATGCTCCAGTAAGTCTATCTGAGAATTCTAGCCCCCTACCTACAGCATGATAAGCTGGCCATCAGCTCTGAGTGCTTGTTTTTACATTTTGAAGTGATTTTTTGAATATCTCGCCTTTGGTAACAGGCATGAGCTTCAAATATTGGCATAACTTTTAGCATACTCTAAGATCAACTTGTGCAAAGTTTGGAGGGAATACACTGAACCATGTGTGAAATACAGACTCCAGCATTTGTATTATTTTCAATAGGGATTGTACAATGAGTTCCCTCTATGACATCACAAGTAAGCCCCGCCCAAAACAGGATGTAAATGAAATTATCAACTTCTACTGCTATTTTCTCAGTGAGATTTCAACCAATGCTTCTCATATTTTTTCCCAGTGATGTAGGCATACAAAACAACCCAGAAATGTAAAAAAAAAATTTTCATTTCAGTTACCCTTAAAAAAAAAAAAAAAAAAAAAAAAAAAAAAATGAACATGCAGCATCATTGGAACCAGCCAGCTCAGTTTTTCCAATGGGATCTTCTGAAATACTACAAACCACCAGTCCATCTACCTCATCAGTGTTTGTGAAATACACTCTTCTCACTCTGAGTATCACAACGTCACTTAGTCCCACACCAGTAACCTCCCCACTCCTTCAAACTGAAGATACAACCACCTCAGTCACTCCCTCCAGCTCTACCACTATCATCCTGGTAGTGATCATAGTGGTCCTTGTGCTGGTGGTGGTCACAGGAAGTGTGGTGTTCACAGCTGTGGTGTGTATGATGAAAGTCCTCAAGGGGTGTGGCTAGGGAAGGTGATGTTGATAGGGAGTATGAAGACGTGCAAGAACTGGATGAACCACGTGAAGTTATAGAGACAGAGAGCAATGAAGCATACAGCCATGTTGGTGCAGGAGGTGTGGAGATGGTGAGGAACGAGGCTTACACCACCTTCATAACAGAGAGAGAGGAAACAAATGATGTCACATATGAAGAAGTGAATGCACTTTAGTTTGAGTTTACTGTAGACCTTGTAGTTAACTTTTAATGACTATCGTGATTTGTTCATGTTTGTAGAATTTTGTTGTATACTGTAAGAATGATAATGGCTGACAGGGAAAAAATGGCTGTTTGATTGCAACCAAGAATGGCTGATCGATGCTATAAGAGGGATTCAGTATGATGAATTAATATTTAGTGATAAACTGAAGGATTTGATTATGAAGTACAATAGGTACTACATGTACTGCCTATTCGATTGCAACTGTCAAATATGAAGTGATGAGAGTTATAGGAGAAAGATATCCACACCAAATTCACATGTAGGGGGTTCAAAGTAGTGAAATTGGGGGGAAGATCACTAGGATGCTGAGGAATTTCAGACTGAATTGATTATGTCCTTGTCAGTAACCTCTTCAAGTTGACTCAGCATGATAAGGAATATACTTACTGTGCCTGTAGGAAGAGCAAGAGTGTGATGTGGATAGCTGCCAGATGTCAGTCTTGAAAACAGCTCTGACTGATGGACAGCCTATAGTCCTTATACCCCATGATGTGTGTGTGCGTGTGTGCGTGCGTGCGTGTGTGTGTGTGTGTGTGTGTGTGTGTGTGTGTGTGTGTGTGTGTGTGGAGTCACTGGCAGTGAGTGGTTTGCTGTGAGTGCATGGGAGACCGTGAGTTCGAGTCCCAATAATACATAATAATAGACAGAGCCACCGAACGCTTCAATACTTGCTTATCGAAAGTCACCTACATCAGAAGACATAAAATTGACATGCATGTATGGGTAACCAAGTTCAATGATAAAGCTATAATGAGCCACCTTTTTGCTTATAACAAACTTACATTATTATTACGTTTTTGGTGTCTTAATTTTGGTTGGACAAAACCATAAGTTGAAGGACATACAGCCTACTGTAATCAGACTTATGATATCCATACCAGATTCACAGAGGCTTATGAAGAGTGTGGTGTGGATAGTTGCTGGGTCCTTTATAGACCATGATGACTAAACATTGGCATTTAGTATGCAAAACACACTGTGTGTATATATGGTTATGTTATGCGTTTTGCTTTAGCTATGCTGTTGAAAAAAATTATATTCGTTTCCATCTACTCATAATCATATCCTTTATGGTAGTTATAACAGATACATAACAGCCAGACATAGTGTGGAAAAAAAATTTCAGGAATAGAGTCACCTATAATCATAGCAGCTATTCAGGCAAGCTACACAAGTCCTTCCCAAAGACTGAAGTACATATCAAGGTTCTACCAGATTGAGCTGTATGCCATTGAGCTACATACATGTAGATAGTTAGCTAGTTATGTAGTTAGTAACTGTACTTTATTCTTTGCAGCATTTTGTCATAATTGCCATGGACACTATCCTTACACATTGATAAATCTGACCAACACTTGCAGTGGTAAATGAATATGATAATAATTAGTATAAATAGTGAAAGGTATTTCTCTGATCTTCAGGTGCCTTCTTCTGTCCTACTGACTATAGCTACTCTGAATGAACCCATTCCATCTGCTTTAGCTTCACTACTGGAATCCAGCTCATTTTCTCCATCTACCTCATCAGTGAAATACACTCTTCTCGCGACACCACTTAGTCCCACACCAGCAACTGAAGTTACAACTACCTCAGCCACTTACGCTATCATTCTGGTATTGATCATAGTGGTCCTTGTGCTGGTGGTGGTTACAGGAAGTGTGGTGTTCACAGCTGTGGTGTGCGTGATGAAGAAAACCAAGTCTTCCTCAAGGGGTGTGGCTAGGGAGGGTGATGTTGATAGGGAGTACGATGATGTGCAAGAACTGGATGAACCACGTAAAGTGATAGAGACAAAGAGCAATGAAGTATATGGCCAGGTTGGTGCAGGAGGAGGGAGTGCAAGTATGGAGATGGTGAGGAATGAGGCTTATACAACCTTCATGGCAGAGAGAGAGGAAATAAATGATGTCATATACGAAGAAGTGAATGTATCTTAATTAATTGAGTTTACTGTAAACATTATATTAAATTAATTGCAGTTTACTTTCAACCATTGCATGTGATTTGAGAATAGACCTGGGTACAAGGTGTACAATAACCATTGCATGTGATTTGAGAATAGACCTGGGTACAAGGTATACAATAACCATTGCATGTGACTTGACCTCATACCCAGAATAGACCTGGGTACAAGGTGTACAATAACCATTGCATGTGACTTGACCTCATACCCAGAATAGACCTGGGTACAAGGTGTACAATAACCATTGCATGTGACTTGACCTCATACCCAGAATAGACCTGGGTACAAGGTGTACAATAACCATTGCATGTGACTTGATCTCGTACCCAGAATAGACCTGGGTACAAGGTGTACATAATTGCTGACACGGCAAAAGTAGTAGCTCAATTGCAATCAAGAATGGCAGAGGGATTCAGTATGACCAACTAACATAACTCTCACCATTGTGGTTACATAAGGCTTACAGTATATATTGTACAGTCTATTAAAATCCTTCAGCTTATCAATCAATTCGATATCCATACCAGATTCACAGAGGCTTATGAAGAGTGTGGTGTGGATAGTTGCCGGGTCCTTATAGGCCACGATGACTAAACATTGGCATTTAGTGTGCAAAACACACTATCACTGCATGTGTGTGTATATAGTTATGTGGTGCATTTGGCTTTAAGCTATGCTTTTTTCCCCCATCTACTCATAATCCATATCCTCTATGGTATTACAGATACATAACAGCCAGATATAGTGTAGTAAAAGAATAGAGTCACCTATAATCATAACAGCCATTCAGGCAAGCTACAAAAGTCCTTCCCAAAGACTGAAGTCCATATCAAGTTAGTTCTAGTAGATTGAGTTGTATGTATGTATGCAGCCATTGAGCTACATACATGAAGATAGTTAGCTAGCTACATATTTACCTTATTTTTTTTTGTCATAGTTGCCATGGACACTATCCTGCTGATTTTGTATACATTGATAGCCCTGATCAACACTTGCAGTGGTAAAGGAATACGATAATAATAATAATAATTAGTTACTACAAATAGTGAAAGGTATTTCTCTGATTTTCAGGTGCCTTCTTCCATCCTACTGCCTACACTCTCAATGGAGTGATGTCAGTGAATGGGTCGGATGCAACTGGAGGCTGTCCTCAGGCATGTGTACAGACAATGTCGACCAGCACCTACTGTGACTGTGCTGGGACAGCTGGAGCAGGGTTCTTTACTGGAGTCATCATTGATGGTGTGGTACCAACTCTAGACACAAGTCAGAGAGGGACCTGGGCAACTCAACTGTTCACTGTGAGGGACAATACACAGATTACTAGAATAGGATTCCAATTCCAGAATACAGTTATGCTACGTGAGGTGGAACTGTATCTGTTCTACTGTCCTTCTTGGGGCATTGGTGGATTTCCAGGCGGAACAAACACTATCAACATATACAATGCATTAATATTCCCAACATTTGTTGACTCCTTTGGTAGTGTGGGGAGTGTGACTCTAACCAGTGACATGATTAACTGTGAGTCCTTCATCAGGGTCTCCATTCCCTTACAAGGAGCCGGGAGCACACTTATTTACTTCATAGAATTCACAAATTCACAGCAGTTCATACAATGGATCCACATTGCTGAGGTGAGGCTTGCTGATGAACTCATTCCATCTGCTTCTAGCACTGACCCAATACCTGGTGAGAAGATATTGTTACAACATAGGTTAGCTATTTAAAGGGTAACTGAAATGAAAAAAAATCATTTCTCAGTTTATTACATTTTTGGGTTGTTTTGTATGCCTACATTACTGGGAAGAAATATGAGAAGCATTGGTTGAAGTCTCACTGAGAAAATAGCAGTAGAAGTTGGCCATTTCATTTATATCCTGTTTGGATATAAAAAAAATGTAAAAAAAAATTTTCATTTCAGTTACCCTTTAAAAAAAAAAAAAAAAAAAAAAAAATATATATATATAATGATGCTGCATGTTCATTTTTTTTTTTTTTTTTAAAGGGTAACTGAAATGAAAATTTTTTTTTTACATTTTTTTATATCCAAACAGGATATAAATGAAATGGCCAACTTCTACTGCTATTTTCTCAGTGAGACTTCAACCAATGCTTCTCATATTTCTTCCCAGTAATGTAGGCATACAAAACAACCCAAAAATGTAATAAACTGAGAAATGAAATTATCAACTTCTACTTCTATTTTCTCAGTGAGATTTCAACCAATGCTTCTCATATTTTTTCCCAGTGATGTAGGCATACAAAACAACCCAAAAATGTAAAAAAAAAATTTCATTTCAGTTACCCTTTAAAAAAAAAAATGAACATGCAGCATCATTGGAACCAGCCAGCTCAGTTTTTCCAATGGGATCTTCTGAAATACTACAAACCACCAGTCCATCTACCTCATCAGTGTTTGTGAAATACACTCTTCTCACTCTGAGTATCACAACGTCACTTAGTCCCACACCAGTAACCTCCCCACTCCTAACTGAGACTACAACCACCACTCCTTCCACCTCTATCATTGCCTTTATCATCACTCCCTCCACCTCTACAATCACTCCCTCCAGCTCTACTACTATCATTCTGGTAGTGATCATAGTGGTCTTTGTGCTGCTGGTGGTTACAGGACGTGTGGTGTTCGCAGCTGTGGTGCATATGATGAAGAAGACCAAGTCCTCAAGGGGTGTGGCTAGGGAAGGTGATGTTGATAGGGAGTATCAAGAACTGGATGAACCACGTGAAGTGATAGAGACAGAGAGCAATGAAGCATACAGCCATGTTGGTGCAGGAGGTGTGGAGATGGTGAGGAACGAGGCTTACACCACCTTCATAACAGAGAGAGAGGAAACAAATGATGTCATGTATGAAGAAGTGAATGCACTTTAATTTGAGTTTACTGTAGACCTTGTAGTTAACTTTTAATGACCATCGTGATTTGTTCATGTTTGTATAATTTTGTTATATACTGCAAGAATGATAGTTGCTGACAGGGAAAAAGTGGCTGCCAAGAATGGCTGATTGAGAGGGATTCAGTATGATGAACTTAGTGATAAACTGAAGGATTTGATTGTGAAGTACAATTAGCTATAGATACTACACATACTGCCTATGTGATCACAATAACTGTCAAATGTAAAACTAGGATTCTGAGGAATTTCAGATTCAATTGCTTGTTATGTCCTTGCCAGTGAAGTTGACTCAGCATGATAAGATACTTGCTGTGCCTGTGTAGGAAGAACAGCAGCTCTGACTGATGGACAGCCTATAGTCCTTATATAGAGTTTTAACTCTCATAGCAAAATTCTACTGTACAACACCGTGTGAAAGAACTGAAATTGGTTGCAGCAAGATAGTGAGTGAAGTATAGCTGTGCTGTTGGCCTATCTTAGTGTATTTGGACTGCATAGCTTGTGGAACCCTCTCCCTTCAGACCTGTGCAGCTAGCTGGTCCAATAATAATTATGAGAAGTATGGACTTAATCATACTTGTAATTTCTGTTCTGCTCCTCTGTCACATTGGAGTAAGGTAAGAACACCTACCAATACTATTCCATCAACAAGTTAACTATTCAATTAACTGGCTCTAGCTACAGTAGCTATCTATTTACACTGACTGGTTCATTTTCAGTGCTCAAATGGTGCCAAATGGGAGCTCAGGTAGTGGTGATTCCGATTTTATGGGCCTTGATAACACCACTGATGAAACCATAACTGATATCTCTCCTACAACTGCCAATATCACCACCTATGCCACAACACCTCCCATCACCACCACCGCCAGCACCCCTACCTCTCCTGCCACTACTACCCCTGCCACCACCACCCCTACCACCCCTCCCACCTCTCCCACCACCCCTCCCACCTCTTCCACCTCTCCCTCCACTACAGAGAGTATCGTTGGGGTAGCTGTTGGGGTAGCAGTTGGTGTCTCTTTTCTGGGTGTGGTCATAATCCTACTCCTCATCATAATTGTTGTGTTGTGTTGCTATATTCATCAGTAAGTCATCCTGGTCACATAATGTACCACTCTATTCCATGGTTGTATTTACATGTTATTATTCACAAGTAAGTCACATCCTACCAGGTCACATAATGTACTGTAGCACTCAGGCTCCATGCAATTGCAAACTCGTATTCAGAAGCAATAATGTTACATGCATGCTACATATACAGGTGTTCACTAGATGGCAGCTGCCATTTTTAAGATTTTGACCTCTTTAACTGGACCTAGCTACCATAATTGCTAGCCTGTTGGTTTGCTTCTCCTCCTCTTTAGACGTGGAGGAATGACCAAGATTTTCAGCCTGTGTGGAGAGATTGGTTTCCAAATGATACCTATAATACATGTATCTCAATGACTGCACACATATAGCTAACTCTGCTAGAACTCACAGCTAACTCTGCTAGAACTCACTTGATATCATGCATGCACCTCATTGGCAAGGACTTGTGTATAGCTAGCCTTGTAGTGGCCACCACTCTATTCAATAGCTATTATTGAATTGCTTCTTTCAGCAGATCACTAGTTAGCATGCTGTATATCATAACAGCTGTTGAAGTTTCCCCCCAATGAAAAAAAATTCCACAACATAGATATACATATACACATGCAATGACTGAGACACAGTCATATATTATGCATAAACACAGTCATTTACACACAAAATGCCAAGCTGTGATCAGGACCTATAAGGACTATAGGCTGCCCATCAGTCACCAAGACTGACATCTGACAGCTAGCTATCCACACCACACTCTTCATAAGCCTCTTGCTCCTTCATCCCATAATGATGATTAATATTTTTCACTTCCATAACTCTCTTTGATTCTCTAGCAATTGTCACTCTTATAGTATACCCACACTACCTGTATCCAGGTCTAGGGAAGGTGATGTTGATAGGGAGTGTGAAGATGTGCAAGAACTGGATGAACCACGTGAAGTGATAGAGACAAAGAGCAATGAAGCATACAGCCATGTTGGTGTAGGAGGAGAGAGTGGAGGCGTGGAAATGGTGAGGAACGAGGCTTACACCACCTTCATGGCAGAGAGAGAGGAAACTAATGATGTTATATATGAAGAAGTGAATGCATCTTAATTTGAGTCTGCCTGTAGATATTACTTTTTATGTAGATGTTACATTCAATTTATTGCATTTTACTTTTAATGACCATTCATGTTTTACCTTGTACCCACACCACTTGAGGAGGACTTGGCGGTCTTCTTCATCACACACACCACACCTGTGAACATCACACTTCCTGTAGCCACCAGCACAAGGACCACTATGATCAATGATAGTAGAGCTGGAGGGAGTGGTGGTGGAAGTGGTTGTATCTTCAGTTAGAAAGATGGGTGTGGGACTAAGTGACATTGTGATACTCAGAGTGTGAAGAGTGTATTTCACAGATACTGATGAGTTATATGGTATAACAGATACATAACAGCCAGACATAGTGTGGTAAAAAAATAATTCAGGAATAGACACAAGTCCTTCCCAAAGACTGAAGTGCACATCAAGTGAGTTCTAGCAGATTGAGTTGTATGTATGCATGCAGCCATTCAGCTATGTACATGAAGATATAGTTAGCTATAGCTACATATTTAATAAATGTCTTGTTCCACCTTCGTGGGATGAGGAAGAACAAGACGCTTATAAAGAGTGTGGTGTTGATAACTAGTCTTGGAAGCAGCCCTGACTGATGGGCAGCCTATATAGTCCTTATAGGCCATGATGATTATATATTAGCTTTATGTTTGTATCTATGTTGTGGATTTTTTCCTCAGCTCTGTATTGTAAACCTTAGGCTACCTATTTAACTATGCTGGGGCAAAATACTCAAACTTCATATATTGCAGTGCAATGCATGGACTAATAATACAAACTTGCTGTAGTGATAGACAGTGTATCTACAGTAAACAGGAACATCAGCCACATAGTTAGGATTGGCCATGGAGAATATATTAATAGATGAGTATTGGTAAGTATACAGTAAGCAAATTCATATCATCAGTAGATAAATATTCATAATCCACACCCCCTTGAACGTTTTATTGCTTTGTGCGGACTGATTGACAGAGTGTCAATATTTCAGGTAGTTTTGACTAATCATTCATGCTGATGGATAGTATTCTGCTTGTCTTCTGTTCACTGGCAGCACTCACAGACACTTGCAGTGGTAAGTGAACCAGATAATATCATTTCTAGCTACCTAGCTAAATAATGTCTTCAGGTGTCTTCTTCCGTCCTACTGCCTACACTCTGAATGGAGTGATGTCAGTGAATGGATCAGATGCAACTGGAGGTTGTCCTCACGCATGTGTACAGTCTAACTCTTATTGTGACTGTGCTGGGACAGCTGGAGCAGGGACCTTCACTGGAGTCATCATTGATGGTGTGGTACCAACTCTAGACACAAGTCAGAGAGGGACCTGGGCAACTCAACTTCTCACTGTGAGGGGCAGTACACAGAACATTAGAATAGGATTCCAATTCCAGAATACAGTTATGCTACGTGAGGTGGAACTGTATCTGTACTATTGTCCTTTTTGGAACATTGGCGGATCTCCAGTTGGAACAAACACTATCAACATATACAATACATTAACATTCCCAACATGGAACTCCTTTGGTGGTAGTGCAGGGAGTGTGACTCTAACCAGTGACATGGCTAACTGTGAGTCCCTCACCAGGGTCTCCATTCCCTTACAAGGAGCCAGAAACACACTTATTTACTTCATAGAATTCACAAATTCACAGCAGTTCATACAATGGATCCACATTGCTGAGGTGAGGTTTGCTGATGAATTCACTCCATCTACTTCTAGCACTGGACCGATACCTGGTAAGAAAATAATCTTTATTAGCTATTAAATTAATTATAAAAAATCCAGCATCGTCGATAACACTGGAACCCAGTTCAGTTCCTCCAATGGTATCCTCTGAAATACTACAAACCATTAGTCCATCTAACTCATCAGTGATTGTGAAATACACACTTCATACTCTGAGTATCACAGCGTCACTTAGTCCCACACCAGTCTCCCCATCCTTTTTAACTGAGGATATCACTTCCACCTCTACCATCATTCCCTCCAGCTCTACTACTACCATTCTGGTAGTGATCATAGTGGTCCTTGTGCTGGTGGTGGTTACAGGAAGTGTGGTGCTCACAGCTGTGGTGTGTATAATGAAGAAGACCAAGTCCTCTTCAGTTGGTGTTATGTGAATGTATCTTAATGTAGACAGTCAATAAATATTTTGATTATGACATGATATTTAAAGTGTGGTTTAAATGAGGTCAATGGCCCAGGAAGTGACTGGCCACACCCCTAGCCATGGCCATGCGCATAGTTATTATAGTCAGAGAAAATCTGCCCTTCCACCTCTACTATTTTTGGGTAGTAGTGACAATCCTTCTAGACTAAGACAAAATTCTTAAAATACAGTGTAGTTAATTTTTCCACTTAAAAATAAACTATACAATTACGATAACTTCCAGTTTGTATCATTAGTCCATGCATTGCACTGTAAACAAATTCACATTATCAGTTGACAAATATTCATAATCCACACCCCCTTGAACATACAATGCACACATGAAGCTGATTGATAGATCTACATCTAGCAATGGACCAATACCTGGTAAGAAAATAATCTTTATTAGCTAATTATAAAAAAATCCAGCATCATCGATAACACTGGAACCCAGTTCAGTTCCTCCAATGCTATCCTCAAACCATCAGTCCATCTAACTCATCAGTATCTAATTCACTCTCACAATGTCACTTAGTCCCACACCAGTAACCACCCCATCCTTTCTAACTGAAGATACAACCATTTCCACCACCACTCCCTCCAGCTCTACTACTATCAGTGTGGTGTTCACAGTATGATGGAGAAGACCGCCAAGTCTTCCTCAAGTGGTGTGGATACAAGGTAAAACATGAACAAGTCACAATGGTCATTAAAAGTAAAATTGCAATAAATTGAAAATAACATCTAGCTACATAAAAAGTTAATATCTACAGGCAGACTCAATAAGATGCATTCACTTCTTCATATATAACATCATTTGTTTCCTCTCTCTCTGCCATGAAGGTGGTGTAAGCCTCGTTCCTCACCATCTCCACACCTCCTGCACCAACATGGCTGTATGCTTCATTGCTCTCCAGTTCTTGCACATCTTCATACTCCCTATCAACATCACCTTCCCTACCCAGAATAGACCTGGATACAGGTAGTGTGGGTATACTATAAGAGTGACAATTGCTATAGAATCAAAGTGATGAGAGTTGTGGAAGTGAAAAATATTCATCATCATTATGGGATGAAGGAGCAAGAGGTTTATGAAGAGTGTGGTGTGGATAGCTAGCTGTCAGATGTCAGTCTTGGTGACTGATGGGCAGCCTATAGGTCCTGATCAGAGCTTGGCATTTTGTGTGTAAATACAATGACCATAATAATTGTGTTTCAGTCATTGTATGTGCATGTGTGTATCTATGTTATGCATTTTTCAGCTCTGTATCGTAAACATTGTGTTGGGGGAGGGGGGAACTTCAACAGATGTTATGATATACAGCATGCTAACTAGTGATCTGCTGAAAGAAGCAATTCAATAATAGCTATTGAATAGAGTCATTATTTGGAAACCAGGCTCTCCACGTCTAAAGAGGAGGAGGAGGAAGAGAGAACAAACCAACCATCACTCACAGATGGTGATTGAATAACAGGCTAGCAATTATGGTAGCTAGGTCCAGTTAATGAGGTCAAAATCTTAAAAATGGCAGCTGCTATCTAGTTAACATCTGTATACGTAGCATGCATGCATGTAACATGGATACAATCATTGCTTCTGAATACGAGTTTGCAATTTTGCATGGAGCTGGAGTGCTACAGTACATTAGCTATGTGACCTGGTAGGATGTGACTTACTTGTGAATAATAATATGTAAATACAACCATGGAATGGAGTGGTACAGTACATTATGTGACCTGGTCCATGGTTGGATGACTTACTGGTGAATATAGCAACGTAGCACGACAAATATGATGAGGAGTAGGATTATGATCACACCCAGAAGAGAGACACCAACTGCTACCCCAACTGCTACCCCAACGATACTCTCTGTGGTGGTGGGAGAGGTGGGAGGGGTGGAAGAGGTGGTGGCAGGGGTAGTAGTGGCAGGAGAGGTAGGGGTGCTGGTGGTGCTGATGGGAAAGGTTGTGGCATTGGTGGTGATATTGGCAGTGGTAGGAGAGGTATCAGTTGTGGTTTCATCAGTGGTGTTATCAGGGCCCATAAAATCGGGATCACCACTACCTGAGCTCTCATCTGTCCCCGTCGTTTGAGCACTGAAAATGAACCAGTCAGTGTAAATAGATCTCTACTCTAGCTGGAGTTAGTTAATTGAATAGTTAACTTGTTGATGGAATGTGTTCTTACCTTGCTCCAATGTGATAGAGGAGCAGACCAGAAATTACAAGTGTGATTAAGTCCATATACTTCTTACAATTATTATTGCACCAGCAAAGAGAGAGTTTGCAGTCCAAATACACTAAGACAGGCCAACAGCACTGCTATACTTCACTCACTATCTTGTTGCAACCAATTTCAGTTCTTTCACACGGTGTTGTACAGTAGAATTGAAATTTTGCTATGAGAGCTAAAATTCTATAAAAGAAGATTTACCATTGTGCTTTTGGAACTGCAAAAATAGTGATGGATATACTTATAACCTGAAACTAAACACAGCATACTTACATGTAAACTGCTATACACCTATACACTCAATTGCAAACATAGCTAGCTATACACAAATCATCAACATGCTGTCCAGACAGGAAGTTCAATGAGGTGCCTGCATAATATCAAGTGAGTTCTAGCAGAGTTAGCTATATGTGTACAGTCATTGAGATACATGTATTATTTGGTAAGTATCCTTTTTCAAGTATGAACCATCATGAGCTGACATGCTTATTTTGCAGCATTGATAGCTCTGACCAACATTTGCAGTGGTAAATGAATATGATAATTAGTAAAAAATAATGAAAAGGTATTTCTCTGATCTTCAGGTGCCTTCTTTCGTCCTACTGCCTACACTCTGAATGGAGTGATGTCAGTGAATGGGTCAGATGCAACTGGAGGTTGTCTTCAGGCTTGTGTACAGACCAGTACATACTGTGACTGTACTGGGACAACTGGAGCAGGAACCTTCACTGGAGTCATTATTGATGGTGTGGTACCAACTATAGACACAAGTCAGATGAACTGGGCAACTCAACTGCTCACTGTGAGGGACAATGCACAGAACATTATAGAATAGGATTCAAATTCCAGAATGCAACTATGTTTCGTCCTTCTTGGGGCATTGGTGGATCTCCAGGTGGAACAAACACTATCAACATATACAATGCACTGACATTCCCAACATTTGTTGACTCCTTTGGTGGTAGTGTGGGGAGTGTGACTCTAACCAGTGACATGGCTAACCGTGAGTCCCTCACCAGGGTCTCCATTCCCTTACAAAGGACCAGGAGCTTATCCATTCATTTCATTGAATTCTCAAGTACAAACTCGTTTATAGGATGGATCCATATTGCTGAGGTGAGATTCTCTGATGAACTCATTCCATCTGCTTCTAGCACTGGCCCAATACCTGGTGTTACAACATAGCTATAGATATTTTGAAAATCATTATGAATCCAGCATCATCAATAACACTGGAACCCAGCTCAGTTCCTCCAATGGGATCCTCTGAAATACTACAAACCATCAGTCCATCTACCTCATCAGTATCTATGAGTCTTCTCACTCTGAGTATTACAACATCACTTAGTCCCACACCAGTAACCACTCCACTCCTTCAAACTGAAAATACAACCACCTCAGCCACTCCCTCAAGCTCTACTACTATCATTCTATAGTGGTCCTTGTGCTGCATGGTGGTGGTTACAGGAAGTGTGGTGTTCACAGCTGTGGTGTGTGTGATGAAGAAGACCAAGTCCTCCTCAAGGGGTGTGGTTAGGGAAGGTGATGTTGATAGGGAGTATGAAGACATGCAAGAACTGGATGAACCACGTAAAGTTATAGGGACAGAGAGCAATGAAGCATACAGCCATATTGGTGGAGATGGTGAGGAACGAGGCTTATACCACCTTCATGGCAGAGAGAGAGGAAACAAATGATGTCACATATGAAGAAGTGAATGCATCTTAATTAATCTTGAGTTTACTGTAAACATTATATTGAATCGATAAACTGAAGGACATACAGCCTACTGTAATTAGAGTTATGATATCCATACCAGATTCACAGAGGCTTATGAAGAGTGTGGTGTGGATAGTTGCCAGGTCCTTATAGGCCACGATGACTAAACATTGGCGTTTAGTGTGCAAAACACACTATCACTGCATGTGTGTGTATATAGTTATGTGGTGCATTTGGCTTTAAGCTATGCTTTTCCCCCCCATCTACTCATAATCCATATCCTCTATGGTATTACAGATACATAACAGCCAGACATAGTGTAGTAAAAATAATTAAGGAATAGAGTCACCTATAATCACAACAGCCATTCAAGCAAGCTACAAAAGTCCTTCCCAAAGACTGAAGTCCATATCAAGTGAGTTCTAGCAGATTGAGTTGTATGTATGTATGCAGCCATTGAGCTACATACATGAAGATAGTTAGCTAGCTACATATTTACCTTATTTTTTTGGTCATAGTTGCCATGGACACTATCCTGCTGATTTTGTATACATTGATAGCGCTGACCAACACTTGCAGTGGTAAAGGAATACGATAATAATAAATAATATTAGTTACTACAAATAGTGAAAGGTATTTCTCTGATTTTCAGGTGCCTTCTTCCATCCTACTGCCTACACTCTCAATGGAGTGATGTCAGTGAATGGATCAGATGCAACTGGAGGTTGTCCTCACGCATGTGTACAGTCTAACTCTTATTGTGACTGTGCTGGGACAGCTGGAGCAGGGACCTTCACTGGAGTCATCATTGATGGTGTGGTACCAACTCTAGACACAAGTCAGAGAGGGACCTGGGCAACTCAACTGTTCACTGTGAGGGACAATACACAGATTACTAGAATAGGATTCAGATTCCAGAATGCAGTTATGCTACGTGAGGTGGAACTGTATCTGTTCTACTGTCCTTCTTGGGGCATTGGTGGATCTCCAGGTGGAACAAACACTATCAACATATACAATGCAGTAACATTCCCATTATTTGTTGACTCCTTTGGTGGTAGTGTGGGGAGTGTGACTCTAACCAGTGACATGGTTAACTGTGAGTCCCTCATTAGGGTCTCCATTCCCTTACAAGGAGCCAGGAGCATATCTATTTATTTCATTGAATTCTCAAGTACAGATTTAATTGGATGGATCAATATTGCTGAGGTGAGGTTTGCTGATGAACTCATTCCATCTGCTTCTAGCACTGACCCAATACCTGGTCCATCAGTGTTTGTGAAATACACTCTTCTCACTCTGAGTATCACAACGTCACTTAGTCCCACACCAGTAACCTCCCCACTCCTTCAAACTGAAGATACAACCACCTCAGTCACTCCCTCCAGCTCTACCACTATCATCCTGGTAGTGATCATAGTGGTCCTTGTGGTTACAGGAAGTGTGGTGTTCACAGCTATGGTGTGTGTGATGAAAAAAATCAAGTCCTCCTCGAGAGGTGTGGCTAGGGAAGGTGATGTTGATAGGGAGTATGAAGACGTGCAAGAACTGGATGAACCACATGAAGTGATAGAGACAAAGAGCAATGAAGCATACAGCCATGTTGGTGCAGGAGGTGTGGAGATGGTGAGAAACGAGGCTTACACCACCTTCATGGCAGAGAGAGAGGAAATAAATGATGTCACATATGAAGAAATAAAAACAAGTCAATCCTCCTGATCCCAAGACTATAGGACAAAATGGCATGAATTTTTTTCCACAGAGTGTACACTTGAAATAAACTATTATAATTAGCCACCATGGAGTTTGTGTTATCCCACCATGGAGTTTGTGTTATCCCTTGTGAAAGTAGCTACAATGCACATGTCATCATTTTTCAGTTGATTTTCAGAGTGACAAAATATACAAATTAAGATACTATTCTCAACAAATACTTACCCATCACTATTCTATTCATGCTGATGGATAGTATTCTGCTTGTCTTCTGTTCACTGGCAGCACTCACAGTGGAACATGAATCAGAATGATAGTATCAAACTATCTACAGCCATAAAAAAATAACGTTTTCTAGGTGATCCTACTGCCTACACTCTTGAATGGAGTGATGTCAGTGGATGGGTCAGATGTAACTGGAGGTTGTCCTCAGGCATGTGTACAGATAATGTCAACCAGCACCTACTGTGACTGCACTAGGACAATTGGAGCAGGGACCTTCACTGGAGTCATCTCATTGATAGTGTGGTACCAACTACACAATTCAGAGAGGGACCTGGGCAACTCAACTGCTCACTGTGAAGGGTTATTTACAGAACAGGATTCCAATTCCAGAATACAGTTATGCTACGTAAGATGGAACTGTATCTGTTCTACTGTCCTTCTTGGAACATTGGTGGATCTCCAGTTGGAATAAATACTATCAACATATACAATGCATTACTATTCACAACAGTCATTCATCGACTCCTTTGGTGATAGTGTGGGGAGTGTGACTAACCAGTGACATGGCTAACTCACCAGGATCTCCATTCCCATACGAGGAGCCAGAAGTACAGGTATTTATTTCATAGAATTCACAGCAGTTCATACAATGGATCCACATTGCTGATGTGAGGTTTGCTGATGAATCCACTCCATCTACTTCTAGCACTGGACCGATAGCTGGTAAGAAAATAATCCTTATTAGCTATTAAATTAAAATCAGCATCATCGATAACACTGGAACCCAGTTCAGTTCCTCCAATGCTATCCTCTGAAATACTACAAGCCATCAGTCCATCTACCTCATCAGTATATCTGTGAAATACACAATTCATACTCTGAGTATCACAATGTCACTTAGTCCCACACCAGTACCGCCCCATCCTTTCTAACTGAAGATACAACCACTTCCACCACCACTCCCTCTAGCTCTACTATCATTCTGGTAGTGATCATAGTGGTCCTTGTGCTGGTGGTGGTTACAGGAAGTGTAGTGTTCACAGGTGTGTGTGATGAAGTCGTCCTCAAGTGGTGTGGGTACAAGGTAAAACATGAACAAGTCACAATGGTCATTAAAAGTAAAATACAATAAATTGAAAGTAACATCTACACAAAAAGTAATATCTACAGGCAGACTCAATAAGATGCATTCACTTCTTCATATATAACATCATTTATTTCCTCTCTCTCTGCCATGAAGGTGGTGTAAGCCTCGTTCCTCACCATTTCCACACCTCCACTCTCTCCTGGTTCATCCAGTTCTTGCACATCTTCATACTCCCTATCAACATCACCTTCCCTACCCAGAATAGACCTGTAATGTGGGTATACTATAAGATCATCATGGGATGAAGGAGCAAGAGGCTTATGAAGAGTGTGGTGTGGATAGCTAGCTGTCAGATGTCAGTCTTGGTGACTGATGGGCAGCCTATAGTCCTTATAGGTCCTGATCACAGCTTGGCATTTTGTGTGTAAATGACTGTGTTTATGCATAATATATGACTGTGTCTCAGTCATTGCATGTGTGTATCTATGTTGTGCATTTTTTTTCATTGGGGGGAAACTTCAACAGCTGTTATGATATACAGCATGCTAACTAGTGATCTGCTGAAAGAAGCAATTCAATAATAGCTATTGAATAGAGTGGTGGCCACTACAAGGCTAGCTATACACAAGTCCTTGCAAATGAGGTGCATGCATAATATCAAGTGAGTTCTAGCAGAGTTAGCTATATGTGTGCAGTCATTGAGATACATGTATTATAGCTATTCTTAATTTTGGAAACCATGCAGGCTCTCCATGTAGGCTGAACATCTTGGTCATTCCTCCATGTCTAAAGAGGAGGAGGAGGAAGAGAGAACAAACCAACCATCACTCACAGATGGTGATTGAATAACAGAGGCTAGCAATTATGGTAGCTAGGTCCAGTTAAAGAGGTCAAAATCTTAAAAATGGCAGCAGCTATCTAGTTAACACCTGTATACGTAGCATGCATGCATGTAACATGAATACAATCATTGCTTCTGAATACGAGTTTGCAATTTTGCATGGAGCTGGAGTGCTACAGTACATTAGCTATGTGACCTGGTAGGATGTGACTTACTTGTGAATAATAATATGTAAATACAACCATGGAATGGAGTGGTACAGTACATTATGTGACCTGGTCCATGGTTGGATGACTTACTGGTGAATATAGCAACGTAGCACGACAAATATGATGAGGAGTAGGATTATGATCACACCCAGAAGAGAGACACCAACTGCTACCCCAACGATACTCTCTGTGGTGGTGGGAGAGGTGGAAGAGGTGGTGGCAGGGGTAGTAGTGGCAGGAGAGGTAGGGGTGCTGGTGGTGCTGATGGGAAAGGTTGTGGCATTGGTGGTGATATCAGTGGAAGAGGTGGTGATATTGGCAGTGGTAGGAGAGGTATCAGTTATGGTTTCATCAGTGGTGTTATCGGGGCCCATCATAGTAAAATTGGGATCACCACTACCTGAGCTCTCATCTGTCCCCGTCGTTTGAGCACTGAAAATGAACCAGTCAGTGTAAATAGATAGCTACTGTATCTGGAGCTAGTTAATTGAATAGTTAACTTGTTGATGGAATAGTATTGGTAAGTGTTCTTACCTTGCTCCAATATGATAGAGGAGCAGACCAGAAATTACAAGTGTGATTAAGTCCATATACTTCTTATAATTATTATTGCACCAGCAAAGAGAGAGTTTGCAGTCCAAATACACTAAGATAGGCCAACAGCACTGCTATACTTCACTCACTATCTTGTTGCAACCAATTTCAGTTCTTTCACACGGTGTTGTACAGTAGAATTGAAATTTTGCTATGAGAGCTAAAACTCTATGAAAGGAGATTTACCATTGTGCTTTTGGAACTGCAAAAATAGTGATGGCTATACTTATAACCTGAAACTAAACACAGCACACTTACATATAAACTGCTATACACCTATACACTCAATTGCAAATCATCAACATGCTGTCCAGATAGGAAGTTCAATGAGGTGCCTGCATAATATCAAGTGAGTTCTAGCAGAGTTAGCTATATGTGTACAGTCATTGAGATACATGTATTATTTGGTAAGTATCCTTTTTCAAGTATGAACCATCATGAGCTGACATGCTTATTTTGCATACAGACCAGTACCTACTGTGACTGTACTGGGACAACTGGAGCAGGAACCTTCACTGGAGTCATTATTGATGGTGTGGTACCGACTATAGACACAAGTCAGATGAACTGGGCAACTCAACTGCTCACTGTGAGGGGCAATGCACAGAACATTAGAATAGGATTCAAATTCCAGAATGCAACTATGTTTCGTCCTTCTTGGGGCATTGGTGGATCTCTAGGTGGAACGAACACTATCAACATATAAGGTAAAGCGGGGCTATTTTGAACGGTGGGGCTATTCCGTAGGGTCAAATATTTTCAAAACTCCTCGAGCTTATGAGCTCTATTTTGAAAGGTATATTCTAGTATTATGGTAGATTATATCCTCCAACATTGAGCTCAGAAGCCTGAGTAGTTTCAGAAATATTTGAACAATACGGAATTACCCGCCGTTCGAAATAGCCCCGCTTTACCTTACAATGCACTAACATTCCCAACATTTGTTGACTCCTTTGGTGGTAGTGTGGGGAGTGTGACTCTAACCAGTGACATGGCTAACCGTGAGTCCCTCACCAGGGTCTCCATTCCCTTACAAAGGACCAGGAGCTTATCCATTCATTTCATTGAATTCTCAAGTACAAACTCGTTTATAGGATGGATCCATATTGCTGAGGTGAGATTCTCTGATGAACTCATTCCATCTGCTTCTAGCACTGGCCCAATACCTGGTGTTACAACATAGCTATAGATATTTTGAAAATCATTATGAATCCAGCATCATCAATAACACTGGAACTCTCCAATGGGATCCTCTGAAATACTACAAACCATCAGTCCATCTACCTCATCAGTATCTATGAAATATACTCTTCTCACTCTGAGTATTACAACATCACTTAGTCCCACACCAGTAACCACTCCACTCCTTCAAACTGAAAATACTCAGCCACTCCCTCCAGCTCTACTACTATCATTCTGGTAGTGATCATAGTGGTCCTTGTGCTGCATGGTGGTGGTTACAGTTAGTGTGGTGTTCACAGCTGTGGTGTGTGTGATGAAGAAGACCAAATCCTCCTCAAGGGGTGTGGTTAGGGAAGGTGATGTTGATAGGGAGTATGAAGACATGCAAGAACTGGATGAACCACGTAAAGTTATAGAGACAGAGAGCAATGAAGCATACAGCCATATTGGTGGAGATGGTGAGGAACAAGGCTTATACCACCTTCATGGCAGAGAGAGAGAGGAAACAAATGATGTCATATATGAAGAAGTGAATGCATCTTAATTAATTTTGAGTTTACTGTAAACATTATATTGAATTGATAAACTGAAGGACATACAGCCTACTGTAATCAGAGTTATGATATCCATACCAGATTCACAGAGACTTATGAAGAGCATGTGGTGTGGATAGTTGCCGGGTCCTTATAGACCATGATGACTAAACATTGGCATTTAGTGTGTGCAAAACACACTGTCACTCCATGTGCATAGCATTTTTCCCCCATCTACTCATAATCCATATCCTCTATGGTATTATAGATGGTAAAAAATAATTCAGTGATTGAGCATAGCAGCCATTCAGGCAAGCTACACAAGTCAAGTCCTTCCCAAAGACTGAAATACATGAGCTACATAGTTAGCTAGCTATGTATTTAGTAAATGTACTTTATTTTTTGCAGCATTTTGTCATAATTGCCATGGACACTATCCTGCTGATTTTGTATACATTGATAGCCCTGACTTGCAGTGGTAAATGAATATGATAATAATTAGTATAAATAGTGGAAGGTATTTCTCTGATCTAAGATCAGGTAATGACCCATCTGCTTCTAGTACTGGACAAATATATAGTAAGATATGTATCTATGCCATTAATACTACAACTTAAAAATCTATAGCATCACTACTGGAATCCAGCTCAGTTTCTCCATTGGCATCATCTGAAATACTACAAACCATCAAATCTACCTCATCAGTGAAATACACTCTTCTCACTCCGAGTATCACAACGTCACTTAGTCCTACATCAGTAACCACCGCAGTGGGGTCAACCACTTACCCTATCATTCTGGTAGTGATCATAGTGGTCCTTGTGCTGGTGGTGGTCACAGGAAGTGTGGTGTTCACAGCTGTGGTGTGTGTGATGAAGAAAACCAAGTCTTCCTCAAGGGGTGTGGCTAGGGAAGGTAATGTTGATAGGGAGTATGAAGACGTGCAAGAACTGGATGAACCACATGAAGTGATAGAGACAAAGGGCAATGAAGCATACAGCCATGTTGGTGCAGGAGGAGGGAGTGCAAGTGTGGAGATGGTGAGGAATGAGGCTTCATGGCAGAGAGAGAGGAAATAAATGATGTCACATATGAAGAAGTGAATGCATCATAATTAATTGAGTTTACTGTAAACATTATATTAAATTAATTGCAGTTTACTTTCAATAACCATTGCATGTGACTTGACCTCATATCCAGAATAGACCTGGGTACAAGGTGTACAATAACCATTGCATGTGACTTGATCTCATACCCAGAATAGACCTGGGTACAAGGTGTACAATAACCATTGCATGTGACTTGATCTCATACCCAGAATAGACCTGGGTACAAGGTGTACAATAACCATTGCATGTGACTTGATCTCATACCCAGAATAGACCTGGGCACAAGGTGTACATAATTGCTGACACGGCAAAAGTAGTAGCTCAATTTGCAACCAAGAATGGCAGAGGGATTCAGTATGACCAACTAACATAACTCTCACCACTGTGGTCACATATAGGCTTACAGTATGTATTGTACAGTCTATTAAAATCCTTCAGCTTATCAATCAATTGGATCAATTCGATATCCATACCAGATTCACAGAGGCTTATGAAGAAGAGTGTGGTGTGGATAGTTGCCGGGTCCTTATAGGCCACGATGACGAGTTACCTATAATTATAACAGCCATTCAGGCAGCTACACAAGTCCTTCCCAAAGACTGAAGTCCATATCAAGTGAGTTCTAGCAGATTGAGTTGTATGTATGCAGCCATTGAGCTACATACATGAAGATAGTTAGCTAGCTACCTTATTTTGGCAACTTTTTTTTGTCATAATTGCCATGGACACTATATCCTGCTGATTTTGTATACATTGATAGCGCTGACCAACACTTGCAGTGGTAAAGGAATACGATAATAATAACTATTAGTTACTATAAATAGTGAAAGGTATTTCTCCGATTTTCAGGTGCCTTCTTCCATCCTACTGCCTACACTCTCAATGGAGTGATGTCAGTGAATGGGTCGGATGCAACTGGAGGCTGTCCTCAGGCATGTGTACAGACAATGTCAACCAACACCTCTTCACAGGAGTCCTCATTGATGGTGTGGTACCAACTCTAAATACAAGTCAGAGAGGGACCTGGCAACTCAATTGCTCACTAAGAGGGGCAGTACACAGAGTACTAGAATAGGATTCCAATTCCAGAATGCAGTTATGCTACGCGAAGTGGAACTGTATCTGTTCTACTGTTCTTCTTGGGGCATTGGTGGATCTCCAGGTGGAACAAACACTATCAACATATACAATGCACTAACATTCCCAACATTCATTGACTCCTTTGGTGGTAGTGTGGGGAGTGTGACCTTAACTAGTGATATGGTTAACTGTGAGTTCCTCACTACAGTCTTCATTCCCTTACGAGGAGCCAGAAGCACATCAACTTATTTCATTGAATTCTCAAGTGCTACGCAGTTCATAGAATGGATTTACATTGCTGAGGCGAGGTTCGCTGATGAACTCATTCCCACACCAATAACCACCCCACTCCTAACTGAGACTAAAACCACCTCTACCTTCACCACCCTTCTGGTAGTGACCATAGTGGTCTTTGTGCTGCTGGTGGTAACAGGACGTGTGGTGTTCGCAGCTGTGGTGCATATGATGAAGAAAACCAAGTCCTCCTCAAGGGGTGTGGTTAGGGAAGGTGACATTAATAAGGAATATGAAGAAGTGCAAGAAACACATGAAGTGATAGAGACAAAGGGCAATCAAGCATACAACCACGCTGGTGCAGGAGGAGAGAGTGGAGGTGTGGAGATGGCAAGGAACGAGGCTTACACCACCTAGAGAGAGGAAACAAATGATGTCATATATGAAGAGTGAATGCATCTTAATTTGATACTATTTATAACAATTAGCTAGTTATCAACACTAACTTATTCAAGCTTGTGCCCAGAATAGAAGACCTATAGTTCTAGTTAAGAGTAGTGGTTATTTGCTAGGAGTAGCTACTTGCTCCATGTATTTTCATTTTCATTGATAAATAGCTTCTTGCTTTCATCAACAATAATAGTGTGCTTGTATACACATCTATCCCAAATATTATCTGTGTATACATGAAACTGCTAGTTGATAAAGTGGAGCAATTGGGGTTTATACAAAACCAGCACTATTAATGAACCTATAGCTGGCTAGTATAACTAAGTAAGCCTGAAGTTATACTTCCAGCAAAAGAAGGCCACATCATTGCTGATTATATTCACACAGTAAGTTATAGTGAAGGGGCACATGCATGCAACAGAGAGAATTTTTAGCATAATAAATCTTTTTAAATGAAGTAGTTCATCATTTATTTGTGAGGTCATTAATGGCAGGCTTACTTATAGTCATTGTTATTATTATGTTCTTGTATAAACAAAGCCAATTGATATTCTTCAAGTGCTACAACACTTGAAGGTACAAACAATAGTTCAATCATCCAGCAGCCACTTAGCTATAGCTATCATAATGCTTCAGTCATTATCTTGTGCCCTTCACAGCTTTCTTACCATATGGCAAAGGATATGATTCTTCTGATCATATTGACAGCTCTCTTGAGCACTTGCAGCAGTAAGTGAAGTGGCTATGATTTAAATTATAGCCATTGATAGCCATTATGATGTTTGTAATGGTTACTCAGGTGTCTTCATCCGTCCTACTGCCTACACTCTGAATGGAGTGATGTCAGTGAATGGGTCGGATGGAACAGGAGGTTGTCCTCAGGCATGTGTACGTGTACAGATGAGCTCAACTAATACATACAAGTATTGTGACTGTTCTGGAACAACTGGCCTCACTGGAGTGATTGTAGATGGTGTGGTACCAACTATAGACACAAACCAAAGAGACACCTGGGCTGCTCAACTGCTCACTGTGAGAAGTGTCCAGCATACTAGAATAGGATTCAAATTCCAGAATCTATTTGTACTCCATGAGGTGGAACTGTATATATTTTTCTGTCCAGCATGGGGCATTGGACCTTTGGTAGGATCAAGCACCATTAATATATACTATGCAGCAGCTTTTCCACAAACTATTAGTTCCTTCGGTGATAGTGTGGGGAGTGTGAATCTAAATACTGAAATGGCTAACTGTGACTCGCTCATCAAGGTCTCCATTCCTTTACAAATGGTCCACAGCACATCAATATACCTCCTTGAATTTATAACTCCACGAGAGTTTACACAATGGGTCCACATAGCTGAGGTGAGATTTTCAACTCAGTTTCTTCCGACAGAAGATCCAATTAATACAATAACTGAACCACATACTGGTAAGATTGCATGGCTATAATATTAACTCATGTATTATTGTTTTTATTCTTTCCAAGAACAGTTACAACTGCACCAGTACATCAAACTCCTCGAAATGAAACCACACCCCCCTCTGTTACTGTAATAATTGTGGTTGTGATAGTAGTAGTAATACTTGTGCTGGTGGCGATTATGATTGCCATAACCGTGGTGTGTGTGATGAAGAAGAGGAAGTCCTCAAGGGGTGTAGCTAGGGCCCAAGATGATGTTGACAGGGAGCATGAAGATGTGCAAGAATTGGACGAAACACATGAAGTTATTCGGACAAAGAACAATGAAGCATATGGCCAGAGTAAAGGTATGGAGATGGTGAGAAATGAGGCTTATGTCATCTTCAGAGACACAGCTGATGTTACATATGACTACATATGAAGATGTAGGTGTGTAGCTAGTTATTCTTGATATTTAGTCTCCAAAATGCAAATAGTTTTTGTTGATAAGCTATGATAAATACCGACTGCGCATGCTCACAAAGCTGACGGTGGGAAATTCCCTACCGTCCAAAATGGGAGCAAGTGTCAGCACGACAGAAGTTAATAAGAAAAGTTGCGAGGTAGGTGGAAGATCCACAACTACTGAGCGAGTAAAGAAGAAGCTTCTCAAGGCCTTTGACGAGTTCAAAGACCAGCCCAACCAACTGGAGGATTTGGCAGCCACTCTGACTGATAGAGAAAGGTTTAAACATAAATACTTCAAGCATCTGATTCAAAAAATGGATGAAGCTCTAGAAGTAGTGAAAGAAGAAAGAGATTCCTTTCCCAGTGGCATGCCAAATGAGGGTACAAGGGAGAGATGTGTGGAGCGATTGGACAGTGCGATATCTCCTCTACATCAATTGAAAATAAAGTTAGTATTATATGAGGCATATGCTGACCAGCTGAAGAGCAGCATTGTACAAGTAGTCCACGATTACTTCCGCGAGTTCACATTTGGACCATTTCACGCAGCTATCCATGTTGATGACATTCTGTTGGAATGGGGACCAAGTAGTCTCATAATACCAAAGATCTGTGAGTTACAGCCACATGAAATGAAATCAGAAATTAGCACTAATCCAGTGTTAGTGTCCGATCTACATCTAGGTCAAGCGCCTCAAGATCCATTGAATGAAATTAAGGCAGTGGCAGGACAAGAATCAACCGAGGATGCCCTTGGAAAGATTACCAATGAGGTAATCAACTTGACTGTGGAGAAAAAATCGTTTATCGACGAACTGGTTGATATAATTTTACTATATAACACTGAAAAACATTATAGTGTGTTAACTAATAATTGCCACCATTTTGCAATTGATATTTTGAGAGCACTGGGCATCACCGATCACATGGAAGCATTCAAAGGCAAAGTGAAGGAACATGCTAGCATCATACTGTCAAGAAAGAGAGCAAATAGAGCCACACTCGAATTCAATAGCCATGAGGAGTTGGATGACTATGTGAGAGAAAACCTTCAGACTATGGAAAAAGACGACAGTGAATTTTGTTATTGTAACTACCTCCTCTTCCATGCGTGGGGAGCAAGATACCCAAGTGAAAAGGCGTGGAGATGTCCTGAAGGAACTGAATGTTTATGCAACAATCTAGCTAAACAGTTATAGTGAGAGAGTTGTGTGTTCTACATGCAGATAATCTTTGAATCACTTCTGAATTCTCTTGAATAGATAAGTGTAACGGGCGCGCGCGGGAGAGTCGAACAATGCGCATGCGTTACAACTCATGTCACATGATCAGCTGTCCGCGCCCGGGCCCGGCGCAGCGCAGCTACTAGCTAGCCGGCCAGCTGTGTAGTAGCCCTCCAAAGCTTGGCTGGCGACGTCAGACTAGTAGTAAGTGTGAAATGGGCAATATTACTAACGTGAAGCAAGATGTAAATTATAACGAAAGAAGTAGCGAGGAAGCTGGAAGATCTACAAAAACTGTTGATCAAGTGAGAAAGAAGCTGCTCAAAGCCTATGAATACAAAGATCGGCCCAACCAGTTAGAGGACTTGGCCATTATTCTATCGGATAAAGATAAGATCAAAGAAAAGTATTTTACACATTTGATTGATAAAATGAAAGAAGCCATACAATTAGTGAAAGATGAACGGCATTCATTTCCAGATGGCATCCGAAACAAAGCAACAAGAGATGACTTTGTCGAAAGAGTGGAAGATGCCGTATCCCCAGTGCGGAGGTTGAAGGTTAAACTGATATTATATGAGGTGAACACTGACCAGCTGAAAGCAAAAATGGCTCAATTTGTCCATGACTACTTTCACGAATTCACATTTGGACCATTTCATGCAGCCATCCACATCGACAATGTTGTGTTGGAATGGGGTCCAAGCAGCCTTGTCATACCAAAGATCTCAGATGTACAACCACACAAAATGAGTGAAGAACTCAGCACAACTCCAGTATTAGTGACCGACCTCCATGAAAATAAAGTCCCTCGAGATGTATTTAGCGAAATCAAAGTTGGGGCTGGAAAAGAGTCGACTGAAGAAGCTCTTGGAAGGGTAATCAACGAGGTAATTGACTTGACTTTGGAGAAAGAATGTCTTATCGATGAACTTGCTGAAGTAGTGTTCCGATACAACACCAAGCAGCATTATGGTGTATTAACCAATAACTGCCATCACTTTGTGGTGGATGTTTTGAGTGTACTGGGCATCACAGATCACATGGAAGCATTCAAAGGAAAAATAAAGAACTGTGCTAGCATTGTTATATCAAGAGATGAAAGAAACAGAACTGCACTCGAATTCAACAGCCATAGAGAGTTGGACAAGTATGTGCGTGAGAATCTTCAAACAATGGAGAAAGATGATATTGAATTTTGTTACTGCAACTACCTGCTCTTCCATGCATGGGCATTGAAATACCCTGGGGAGATTGCAAGAGAATGGGCATGTCCTGGTGACTGCATGTGTGAAACTTTAGCCAAACAAGTAGCCTAGAACTTATACACAAGTAAATTATCGTTTCCTCAACATTGAAATTCCCTTGGAATTTCCCTAGGATTTCCCCTGCCTGGCGGCGCGGCGCCAACCCTAGCGCCTAGCGCCGCCTGCAACCCATGCCCACTAACCGTACCGTGCCAACAACATGTCTTCTTTCAAGTCTACGTCTCGGCTAAAAGAGTACCACTCCAAAAGTATCAGCAAAAACATGCCCGGTTCCCCATTTTTTAAGGGATCGGGGAAGGACCCAGCATATCTGCCGCAGGTAATAGAGAAGCTAGAAGCGCATTCAAAGAAGGAGAATCTCGATCTATCTTCTACCGATTTGAGGCAGCTTGCCCTTAAACTGACAAATACTGAATTGATGGAGGAATATTTCAGTGAACACACTTTTGATCTACGTGATATTGGAGATGGGATATTGAGTGTTAATACAAGTGAAGAAAACTCTGCTGCAAGCGTAAATGGTGCTACGAATGGAGAAAAAACAAGCTCAGAAGCAGCTCCAGCAGCTACTAGTATCGGAGCAACAAGGCAAGATAGATCCAAACAGATAGCCTCTTTTCCAGTGAAACTCTATCTCACTGCTCTGCCACAGGACTCTGCAGTTTTAAACAATACTGTTGCCTCTGCACTTGAAGAGAAGTTCGGACCCATGAAAGCATCACTGCAAATAGGACAAACCATGATAGAATGGACACCCGATCACTTGGTTATCCCCCACTTTGACATCCCTACCGATCCAGTTATTAAGACCAATATCACAGAGCAACTTGGAATCTTGGCAGAGTTGCGAAAAAAAGCTAAAGAAAAGAGAACTTCTGTGATGGGAGAAATCGATTTGTTTAATAAACCGAAAGAGTCGATCCGGTCCCTCATCAGGGACATTATTCAAGTGATTGTGACGTATAATCGATACCATTCTTATGATGTATATATAAGAAACAGCCAGCATTTTGTGCAGAATGTGTTGGTGGTGCTGAAAATCGAGGACTTGTCGATCCAGAGTGAAGATCTTAGTAAATACATAACTCAGCTCAAAGACGGCAATCCAACGCAAACCAAATTCAGGAATCACGCTGAGTTAGACAGCTACGTGCAGCAGAGAATCAATGACCTGAGAACAGCCGAAATGGAGTACCTCTTGACTGAATATTACCGTTTACATTTGGCCAGCCGAACTCGAGCAGATGGCATGCAGGAGTGGAAGTGTGAAGAAAAAGGCTGCCAAAGGTATGTCCTTGAGGAGCATATCGCTGGAAAAGAACTACTTGTTAAAAGCTTGTAATTTATTTGGGTGTAGCATAAAAGTCAGTCAGATTGTGTGATTTTTAATATTATTTTTATTTTATAATAGCTAAAGGAACAATAAATAATCATCAGAATGAAACCATAATTACAATATTAATAGTGACACAAGTTTGAAAGCAGGAGGATTAAAAAAAAAAAAAAAAAAAAAAAAAAGCTACGTGAGTGAAATGCAAGTTATCTTTTCCAAATATTCTTCCAAGTACTGCTGCTTGCACTCATCAACCGAACAACGCCACTTGTTGTACGACCTTTCACCTTCTGGCTCACTTTCCCAGCTGCTTGCATGAAACAGGAAATACTTGGCATTGAGGTACTCTACATCTTGCTTCTGAAGAAGAGTATCTTCGATTTTAGGACTTGCACTCTGTTTCGGAAGAATATCAGGAACAACTTCTGCTACGACTGCATCCAGTTCTTGGTGAGTTTTAATATTCCTGCGGGACAATGACTTGCTTGCCTTCAATCGACTAATATACTGCTGAATAGAGTTGCTAAGTTTTATAGGCTTCTCAATTCCAAGAGATTTCATAGCTTCTGCCAAAAATGTTTGATTGTTGGAGGATGCTCTACGATTGAACTTGATAACAGTGTCGATGAAGGCAGAAAGGAACTCATCCTTCTTCCGTGTGAAATCAAAATGGAGATCGATTTCCATCTTGTGGTCTTCGTTACGGATGCTTTGCGTGACACTGTCCTTCTCTTGTTCTACCATGCTACACCATGTACTTTCATGAAGGACAGGAGACATCAAAACAGGTTTGGATACAACCTGACTCAGTTCGACAGGAATAACCAAATTGGTTTCTTCATCCAATTTGAAAATGTGATCACCAACTAGCAGAGCTGAAAGAACAGGCATTTTTGATCTCCTACCACGTGAGTGCTTCTGGACAGGAGTATGGACAACGAGTTTCATGTTGATGTTGATGAGTGTCTCGAATCTCTTGCTGGATCTGGTTTGTAGTTCATCTGGTGACAAACACTTGGCTTCGGACTTATCCTTAGATGCTGCAGAGACAACTTCAATGCTGGTACCGTCAATATATTTGCTGAAATACTTTTCTCGAAATCTCTCCTTTTCTGATAAAATCTCACCCATTTCCGTTAGTTCAGCTTCACTCTTATCACGATGATCAGGATGCCTCTTGAGCTTGTTGATGACCTTGAAACGATAGCCAGACTTGGAATATTTCGTGAGATGTGTCCTCTGATCTTCTATGGACACCACAGCACCTAAGTTCTACAAATTATAAAGGAAATTGGTCATACAGTGTTCCATATACTGTCCATTGCAGGTTGGTTGTCAGGAAGGTTTGGGGGATAGGTGGATATTGTTTATTCTATGGCTTATACAATTGAATAGGACAAAAAGGATCAGGTTTCTTAGGTCCTTGTAAGCCACTACCTATTTGTGGACAACCATCCTGAAATCTACAGTATTATTATGTGCAGCTTTTAGAGCCAAACCCCCCACCAAAATCTTTTACCACTGATTCAGAAGTGGTCACCATCCTATGCAGAGATAAGTCAAAAGCCTGCCAAATCTTTTACCACTGAAGCACTTTTAAGTGGTCGTATGGACGGACTAGCCAAATGCAAGAACCACCACTAGAGCACGCATTGTACTGCACTCCTATACCCTATATTTCACACACGGATACACATACTTACAGCCTCACTGATCAAGCTATCTGTTAACTCATTCTCCCCCTCCTCCACCCTGTCCTGATCTCCCTCAGTCTCCTCCGGGATCGACTGAATGTTCGGTGCAACACTGATATGGGTGCCGGTAACAGCTTCGGCCTGTGGGGGCGATGTCGTGCGAAATTGATTGAAATAGAGCGAATCTTCACGAATTTGGTATTCGAGTTCATCACACTGACATGTCATTATCAGACATCTCCACTCCTCTTGCTGTTCAGGACTCAAATTTTTGAACTCGGTTGAGTGGAATTGGAAATATAGACACAATAAGTACTCTTTATCATGCTTATCAAGCTTCTTCATGTTGGCCCTGACATGCGCATCAAGTTCTTCATGAGAATTGAATTCACTAGGTCCCGACGTTCCACTTTTGAGTCCCTGGAGATAGTTATCGAGGTCTCCTTTGAACTCTGGAAACTGCTCAATACCCAATGCTAGCAATGCATCTTTCACAAAGTGTTGGCAATTGCATGAAAATACACTATACTTCTTGCATCGATTGTAATTTGCAATAACATGAGCTAAATCGTCAAGCAATTTCTCCTTTTCATCACGTGACTCATACAAGATTTTCAGCTTTTTAGGTGTGTCCATATTTTGTCGATTAGCCATGCTCATATCTTTAACTAGCTTCCCTGCAGTTTGAACCATAGCCCCTCCATCACCAACTTGGGCTTGAAACTCACCAGCAATAGTTGGAGCTGGCATTGGGAGAATAAGGCTGCTGTCATCCCATTCGATACCAATATCTCCCACTACGAGTCCAGCATGGAGCGGACCGTAAGCAAATCGTAGCTTGGAGGTAAGGTGGTAGATAATTCCAGGAGTAGGTCGATTCAGTTTGGAGAGGAAGAGGTATACAGGGAGGTGGCATGCTCTTGCTGTTTCGTGCTTCTGTTGCTTTCGACGCATGCTGGCTTCTAAGGAGTGAGCAATATCAGATTCATCACCATCAACTATTGCAGCCTTCATTTCTTCGATGTCAAGGAGGTCAGCAAATTTCTCCTTGATCTTGATGGGATTAATACACTCTTCAGCAATCATCTGCTGGTATTCCAATTCTCTCTCAGCATACAATGGATGCCTTTTCACTTTATTTAGGCACTCCACACTGGACAGAGACTGAACCTTAGCCATGGTCCTGGTGCATAATCTTACAGCAGCAACTTGTTTACTTGAAAGCACGAAGCAAAAAGTCAAAGTTTAATGATATTCATTGCCTGCAGGTGACGTTAACTACAGCTGTTCCTACATTTGTGGGATTCCCCAGGAAGCCTTCTAGACGTGACATAATCACTGATACACAACAACTGGATACAAATCATCATCATAATAATAATAATGTTTACAGTGAAATAACTGAGAGCTGTTTCATTAATGCTCCTTGCAGACATGGAAGCTTACAAGTGGGAATAGGACAGAACCACTTCTCTTGAGATCGTTTTAGTTTCTTCCACTCGCAGATGTGGAACTGGAAATATTTCACCATGAGATACTCAATGTCATCTTTTGGGAGGTCATGATCGGAAGAGACTACAAATTCATCAAGTTCTTGATGATTTCCGAGCTGGCGTTTACGTAGAGATCGACTCAGCTTAATCTGTTGAAGGTACTCCTCAATGGTGGGTGTAAGGCTGGGTATAGCTCTGTCCTTAATCTGTAGCGATCTCATTGCTTCAGTAAGAAAAGTCTGATTGTTGCAAGTCACTGGATCGTAATACTTATCTCTATTGAACTCCAGAACTTTCATGGCGAAATCCAAGAGCAGCTTATCTTTCTTCTCAGTAAACTCATAGTGAAACATAATTTGTTTCGCATGGTCATGCTTTTCGGAAGCTTGTTTCATTTGTTTACTTTCTCTGCTCACAGTGGACTTCCAATTGCTGAGGTGAAGGATGGGTACAACTAATAGCGGCTGATTGAAGAGGCACTCAATTTCCCGCGGTATAAGTAGATTAGTGTCATTCCACTCATAAACATACTCTCCAACTTGTAAGGCGGTTTGAATATGAATGTTTCCATTTTCCGTTTCTTCATGGAACCTGTGAATCAGTTGAACAGTCGGATTAAGTAACTTCTCAAATCGCTCGTTAGAACGTCGTCGTGAATCCCTTGGTGTCAAGACATCATCTTTGAGATCAGAGTCCATTGAAGCTTCATCTACTATCTCCCTGCTGATACCATCAATGTGTTTTTTGAGGTATTCTCGCCGAAATTCCTCTTTTTCTGAAAGTATTTCGCTCAACTTCTTGAGTTCGTCTTCACTGAGTTTCCTGTAATCGGCCAGTGATTGAAGCTTGGAAATGACTCTCTCACTGTATCCATAGCAAGCGGCAAGTTGAAGACTATGCTCTTCCTCAGACTCGCTACGATCCATGAACTATTTGGAAAAGAAGGTAAGATCATCAGGCAACAAGCACATGTATCAACACTTTGAAACCCCAACAAAGAAACCATCCATGGAAGCCTAGGCTTATGGGTAAGATCATCTGTCAAGCACCTAAATGTCTGGAACAACGATCTCTTTGTTGCAGACATTGTAATACAGATACAATGCTTGTCAGCTACAAAACTATCCATTTCATGGAAAAACTTACTTTGCTGTATTTAAAGTCCTCTTCTGGCTCTTCCTGAAGACAAGGTAAAGGTTGTCTTGGTGCACTCCGATTGGCAGGCTGGATTCCTCGTTGAAACTGATGAAAAACTAGGGCTTCATCTGCCACCAAAGTCTCAAGCCTAGCACATAGGCAGGAAGCCAGGGGACACTTCCAATTTTCCTGTTCTTCAGGATTCAAGTCTTTCATCTGTGGCAGATGGAACTGGAAATACAAGCACAGATAGTACTCTTTATCACGCTTGTCAAGGTTTTCCAAAGATGATGATACATGCCGATCAAGTTCTTCATGAGAATCAAATTCTAGAAGCCGCTCTTTACCATGCTTTAGCCTTTGAAGATAATCGTTCAAATGTCCCTTGAACTTTGGTGACTCCTTTATTCCCAGACTATCCATTGCAGCAGAGACAAAGTGTTGACAATTACAAGAAAATATATTGTACTTCTTCGCTGTATTAAATCGTATGATTTCATCGACTAACTTCTCTATCAATTGTTCTTTCTCATCAAGAGATCTCAAAAGCACGTCGAGTTTGACAGGAGTGTCTGAATTTCGACGATTGGCCAGACTCATGTCCTTCACCAACTCACCGGTTCTTTGCTCCCATGCCCCGCCCTGACAGTGAGCCTGGAAGTCCCCAGGGATCACAGGCGCTAGCTGTGGAATAATTAAACTGGAGTCATCCCACTCGATGATCACATTACCAACTATGAGACCAGCATGGAGGGGGCCATATTCAAATCGAAGCAGTGAAGTGAGTGGTCCAGCAAGAGCAGGTGTACCTCGACTCAACTTGGAGAGAACTAGCTTCACTGGAAGGTAGCAAGCCCTGGCCACTTCGTGTTTCTGGCGTCGCTTGGCTTGTTCTTTCTCTAAAGAGTGGAGGTATTCCACTTCAGATTCTTCCAACGTGGCGTTCCACTGCTCCTCGATGTCCAGAAGGTGCTCGAATTTCTCCTTGATTGATTTGCTGTCAGATAGCTCAGTGGCTAGTTGTCTTTGCTTCCCATCCGGTTCATCCCTGAACATGGGATGTGCTTTAACTCTCTTTAGCACTTCTGCGTTTATAGAAGCTGTATCCACAGACCGAAGAACAGAGACTCGTGCGCACATAGCTATAGCTGGCCAGCAATCAGGAAGTGGGTGTGCGCGCTCTAAGCTGATATGATGCACACATCACATGCATGTGATGTCATACGAAACAAAGTTTAAAAATAAAAACAGTAGTACAGCATTATTATTGGCGAAATCCATGTAGTTTTAAAGATTCCATTTCAATGAGTTGTTCAAGGTCTTCCATTTGGCAGTTTGCCTCCTGACATTTCCACTCTTCCAATGCTTTACCATTTTTTCTCAGTTCTTCTTTGCTTTCCAGATGAAAACGAAAATACAGAGTCAAAATGAATTCAAGATCGTGCTGTGGCATGTTTTCGGTACTTCCTTCTTGTTTTATCCTCATTACATATGCATCCAAATCCTGATGGGTTTCGAATTGCTTGGGAATCGAGGGAGTGTGACCTTTAACCAATGTTTTGAAGTAGTCACTCAGACCTCCAGTGAAACCAGTAGGATTTTCCACTTGAAGGGCTTTGAGGGCATCGATAACAAAATGCTGACAATTACGATCAAATAAATTATAACTATAGAATGTATTGTACTTTATAATCACAGCAATGAGAGCATCTATCATTTCCTTCTTCTTGGAAGTAACTATGTATATTTGATCGATCTGTTCAGTAAAGTCCAATTGCTTAGCTGCTTCCTTCATTTTGGGGTTGTTTTGGGTGGTATACTTCACCCATTCACTCTGTGGCTGCATATCCACTTTCATCACATGTAATTCATCTTCATAATTGCAAAGGTACGGAGTCACTAGGTCGGAATCATTCCATTCCAGTATCACATTCCCCACTTGCAGGGCAGCATGTAGGGGACCAAACTGCATCTCTAACAAAGAGGCAAATGTGTTAGCTAGAACCTTACCTCGTTGCAATGGAGTGAGGATAAGTTTCAGAGGAAGATTACAAACATTTTCCAAACGATGTAATGCTCTATTTGAGCCACTTTTTATTTCCTTGGAGTGAGTAAAATCAAGTTGTTTCTCTACCAGATTTTCTTCCACAGCATCTGATGCATAATCTGTGACTATCCCACTAAAGAACTGCTCCCATATGAGTTGGGGATCAGTTAAGACAGCAGTTAAACGATCAATGACCTTTTCTTTAATTTTTTCTTCAGAGACACCAGCTTCTGAGTGGTGATCAAAGGCTTTTTGGACGGTACTTTCACTTGCCTCGTTGCTGATCTTACTTTCATCAGAAGAAGTGGCACTCTTGAGCTCTGGACCTTTGGTTTTAACATGGCTTCCAGTAGATCTGACTTCTTCAGCAGAACTAGTAGCACTAAGCTCACTGTCACTAGTGACCCCTTGAGTATCGTTAGCAATTGCACTGACTGCACTGGTTTTGATATCATCTGTAATCGTGTCACTACCAGAGGCTCTTCGTGTGACATTTGTACTAACTGTACTGGATGCAATACTTGCCCAATCAACAGGAGTGGGTTGCTGATCAGTAGTGTTGATGTTGATGTTGATGGATCCAGCTTCTACAGCATCTCTAACCTTCTCCCGTACACACTTTTTAGCACTAGAAGTTGTAGTAGGGGAAAGAGGATCCTTATTAGCTTTTTTAGTGCTGAGAGCTTTATAACATTTAGCAAGAGAGCCTGTCTTCTTCTTCTCAATAAAAGACTTCTCTTTGTTAGACATCTTTGAAGTAAGAGGGTGTGTCAAAGTGTATTACATAATGAACATGACCTTAAGCAAAGGGGGAAAAACCAGACCACTATACACAATGTGTGCATGCCAATACTTTGATATGATTAGCAATCACGTGTACATGTAATAACACAATGCACTACATCATAAGTACATACAAAAACAAGTATTATAGCTATATCATTAATAATTGTGTTACGGAGCTAATTTCTGAACCCATGGTATTTTCAATGACTCAATTTCAATTAGTTAGGCAGTTTTCCTCCTGACATTTCCACTCCTTCAATGTTTTATGTTTTTTTTTTTTTTCTCAATTCATCCTTGCTTTCCAGATGAAAATGGAAACACAGAGTCAAAATGAACTCGAGATCGTGCTGTAGCACGTCATTGGTACGTCCTTCTCTTATCCTCATATGCATCCAAGTTCTTGAATTTCTTTGGAATTGAGGGAGTACGACCTTTAACCAGTGCTTTGAAATAATCACGGAGTCATCCCACTGACCAACTATGAGACCAGCATGGAGGGGGCCATACTTAAATCAAAGCAGCAAAGCGAGATATCCAGCAAGAGGGGGCTGGGGCATACCTCGACTCAACTTGGAGAGAACTAGCTTCACTGGAAAGTGGTAAGCCCTGGCCACTTTGTATTTCTAGCGTCACTTGACTTGTTGGATATATTTCACTTCAGAATCCTCCAACGTGGCTTTCCACTGCTCCTCGATAGCTATGTTCAGAAGGTGCTCGAATTTCTCATTGATTTGTGGTCAGATAGCTCACATCGGTTCATGGGCATTGTCAGCAATCAGGATGTGGGTGTCTGCTCTAAAACAAACTATGGCTCAAATTATGGCTAATGTCTGATGGTACTGATAAATAGTAGTAGCTTTTATACAAAAATAACCATAACAGAGCTCAAAGTATACATTTTAAAGTAAAACATAAACATTAAAACATAAATTACGAAATAGCATAATAGATCATTGTTATTGGCGAAAGCCATGTAGTTTTAAGGACCCCATTTCAATGAGTTTTTCGAGCTCTTCCATTTGGCAGTTCACCTCCTGGCATTTCCATTCCTGTAATGCCTTTTGGTTTTTCCTTAGTCTATCTTTGCTTTCCAGATGAAAACGAAAATACAGAGTCAAAATGAACTCGAGATCGTGCTGTGGCATGTCCTTGGTATGTCCTTCTCGTTTTATCCTCGTTACATATGCATCCAAATCCTGATGTGTCTTGAAGCGCACCGGGATTGAGGGAGTGCGACCTTCAACCAATGCTTTGAAGTAGTCCCTCAAACCTCCAGTGAAACTAGTAGGATTTTTCACCTGAAGAGCTTCAAGAGCATCGATAACAAAATGCTGACAATTGCGATCGAATAAGTTATAATAATAGTGTTGGTTATATGTTACAATGACATCAATGAGGTCATCTACCATTTCCTTCTTCTTGGAAGTAACCATGTATATTTGATCTATCTGTTCAGAAAAGTTCAATTTTTTTGCTGCTTCCTTCATTTTAGGGGTGTTTCGGGTGGTATAATCCACCCATTCGCTATGTGGCTGCATATCAACTTTCATCACATGGAATTCATCTTCATAATCACAAAGGTACGGAGACACCAGGTGAGAGTCGTTCCACTCCAGTATCACATTCCCCACTTGCAGAGCAGCATGTAGGGGACCGAATTGCATCTCTAGCTTAGAGGCAAATGTGTTAGCTAGACGCTTACCTCGTTGCAATGGAGTGAGGATAAGTTTCACAGGAAGATTACAAACATTTTCTGCACGATATACTGCTCTATCTGTGGCACCTTTTTTTTCCATGGAATGGGTAAAACTAAGTTTATCCTCCTTCAGATTCTCTTCCACAGCATCTGCTGCATAATCTGTGACTATCCCACTAAAGAACTCCTCCCATATGAGCTGGCGATCAGTTAAGACAGCAGTTAAACTATCGATAACCTCTTTTTTAGTTGGTTCTTCAGGGATATCAGCTTCTGAGATGTAATCAGAGGCTTTTTGGACAGTACTCTCTGCACTTGCCTCATTGCTGACTTCAGAAGAAGTGGATAACCTGGCACTCTCCTCTGGACCTTTGGTTTTAACGTGGCTGCCAGTAGATTTGACTTCTTCAGCAGAACTAGTAGCTCTAACCTCACTGTCACCAGTGATTCTTTGAGTGACATTTGTACTATCTGTACTGGGTGCTATGCTTGCCCCATCAGCATGATCCTTTCTGTCAACAGGAGTGGGGGGTAGCTGATCATTATTGATGGATCCAGATTCTATAGCTGCTTCAACCTTCTTCTGTACGCACACTGCAGTACTAGAACTTGTAGAAATGTTCTTTTTAGCTTTATGAGTGCTGAGAGCTTCAAAACACTTAGCAAGAGATCCTCTCTTCTTCTCTATATAAGAACTGGACATCTTTAAGCTATTTGAGGATTACATAATTCACTGAGCAAAGGGGAAAACCCAACATGACCAACATATGATGTGTGCATGGATGTGACCAGCATCACTTGTATTGAGGAGCTGATGAATTCTTTCATGTAACAACACAATGCACTACATTTCAATTAGAATAATATTATAAGCACATAATATTATAGCTAAATAATTAAGCAAATAATTGTGTTACGGTGCTAATTTTTGAAGCCATGTATTTTCAATGACTTCATTTCAATGAGTTGCTCCAGCTCTTTAATTTGGCAGTTTGCCTCTTGACATTTCCACTCTTCCAATGCTTTACTATTTTTTCTCAGTTCTTCTTTGCTTTCCAGATGAAAACGAAAGTACAGAGTCAAAATAAACTCGAGATCATGCTGTGGCATGTCATTGGTATGTCCTTCTCGTTTTATCATTATTACATATGCATCCAAATCCTGATGGGTCTTGAATTGCTTCGGAATCGAGGGAGTGCGACCTTTAACTAACTCTTTGAAGTAATCACTCAGACCTCCAGTAAAAGCAGTAGGATTTTCCACTTGGAGGGCTTTGAGAGCGTCAATGACAAAATGTTGAGAATTACGGTGGAGCGAATTATAATGGTACTTCTTATTGTATCTTATAATGACATCAATGAGGGCATCTATCATTTCTTTCTTCTTGGAAGTAACCATGTATATTTGATCAATCTGTTCAGCAAAGTCCAATTGCTCAGCTGCCTCCTTCATTTTAGGAGTGTTTCGGGTGGTATAATTCACCCATTCACTATGTGGCTGCATATCAACTTGCATCACATGGATTTCATCTTCATAATCGCAAAGGTACGGACGTACTAGGTGGGAGTCGTTCCATTCCAGTATCACATCCCCCACCTGTAGGGCAGCATGTAGGGGACCAAACTGCATCTCTAGCAAAGAGGTGAACCTGTCTACTAGACCCTTACCATGCTGCAATGGAGTGAGGATAAGCTTCAGAGGAAGATTACAAACATTTTCCAAACGATGTAATGCTCTATTCGAGGCTATTTCCATGGAATGAGTAAAATCAAGTTGTTCCTCTACCAGATTTTCTTCCACAGCATCAGCAGCAGCATCTATGACTATCCCACTAAAGAATTCCTCCCACATGAGTTGGGGTTCAGTTAAGGATTTGATCATATCATCGATGTTGATACCCTCAGTATTCGACATATCCAAAGCATGATATAGCTTTTCTCTCACACTATTGATAGCTTTACTTGTGGTATCTTCAATAACACGAGCTTGTTTCTTACGACTAAAGAAACTCAAAATCTTGCTAACAAATGATGTTGAATGTGAACGGCTGACAGGTATATCACCTCCTTGTTTAGTGACAGTTTCAGGAGTACCACTTGAATTTCCATCAGTGGTATAGTCTGTGGAAACATTAATATCAGATCTCTGTAAACTTTTCATTTCCACTGTGGTCTCAACTTCTTTCCCCTCCCTTGATATTGACTGTGAATCCAATTGAAACTCCTATAAAATATTAAATGATATAGCTACACAAAGAACACATGCATATAGAGTAACAAAAAGCAGTAGGGTATACATGTTTAAATTTGTGTACTAATAAAGATTCTGTTACTTCTATTGCACTCATTTGGCAGTTTTTCTCCTTACATTTAGATAACCAGGGACTTTATGCTCACAATCACAAATGAATATCAGAAAGTTTTCTATATCTGTTTTCCAGTAATAGGGACTTGAACTTCTATGGTTATAGTACATCCAACTCACTATCATGTTATCTCTAATTGTTCCCAATAAGATCTTTAGTGTTCCTATTTCTGGCTGACCACTTAGCATTCTTTGTAGTTGTTCTCTTAGCTCTGTGGCCACCAGCCATGTGACCTCAAGACTTCCTTCTTGAAGCTCATACAAGATCAAAGCAAAATCTGGTAGTTGGCAGCTTTGAATGAAACGATGTTTCAATTGATCCAACTCCATGAGTGTGTACTCTGATAATGGCTTCTCCATTGATTCCTTTATTTTTAGCTTTGTGAACTCTTCAGGGATAGTTTCAAACCTTTGCATGCTTTTGCAGTATGGGATGAAGTCGGCCACTGTAGTTTTCCGCCAAAACTGATGCATATCAGAAGCATAAGATGTCATCTGTTGCTTGAGATGCTTGCTCCCATTGCGTTTTATGATGGCCTCAAGAAGTGTGTAATTGAAATAGTTCCAATACAGGTTAAGGTGCATAAAAATCTCTTCAATGTCCGATGCTTTCTTTAGATTTGAGATATTTTCCTTAAGGAATGTCAAGTGATTATGCTTAATGGTGGAGGGAAGGAGTGTGATGTCAGTCCGGAAAGCTTTCATTGAAATTTTTTCCAATTCCTCTTGAGTTGCTATGACAAGATCCCTGAATCTTGTCTCAAAATGACTTATAATTTCATCCAGGCTACTCGTGTTTAGAAAATGATCGGATCCTTCATCTTGAGATTTCACAACATACTCCAAATAGAGCACACACAGTTCTCCAACCAGGCTCAATTGTTTTATCTTTTCCAGACCTTTAGCCAACATGAGGTAAGTGGCTTTATTTCCAAGTTGCTTTCTCCATCTGCTCATAAGAGCTACTGATTGAGTCTCATAGTCTCTGTTGTTTTCTTCAATGACAACACAGTCACGCTCATTCAAACCAACAAAAGAAGCTAGTAATTTCCAATTGTCTAGTTTCAAGGCTAGGGCTTTACTAACTTCAGGTGAGCAAGTAGAGTCTAGTTGGTCTCTGGTTAATCCATGCTCTTTCAGCACATCATCTAGCTTTACACTGTAAGCCATGCCCCTTCAGTAGGCAACTCAAGAATATCTTCCCAATCTATAGTGTGGGGAATGCTTCCCCACATTGGGTTCAAGGTATGTCTATTTAAGGTAACCCTGTATACTATCATACCTTTTGAACCTCACAAAAATTTTGCTATTAGTATTATAACTTGAGTAATGACTCCCCTTTATAAGCAGAGATACGGTACCATACACATCTGAAAAATTATAAATTCTCATTGCATGTAACATAGTTAATATGCATGAAGCACATTCATAGCTATAATGGTGAGAAAATTTTGAGGGTGGACTGTTATATTGCTGCACTCAAGTCTTAACCACATGCATGATACACATACCTCACATTCATGGTCTTTATTCATCATCAAACTCATTGAATAATCAGGGGGAGTAGTTGCACTAGCTATATGGGAACTTCATGACATGCACTAAACATAGAGGGGAAGAAACAAAAACCACAATAATACATACTCTATCTCAAGTAAACCATTACATGTATTACACAGCTAGATACTTCTGGCAGTGCATGCTATTGACGAAAGCCATGTAGTTTCAAAGATTCCAAATTGATGAGCCGTTCAAGCTCTTCCATTTGGCAGTTTGCCTCTTTGACATTTCCACTTCTCCAATGCTTTACCATTTTTTCTCAGCTCTTCTTTGTTTTTCAGATGAAAATGGAAATACAGAGTCAAAATGAACTCGAGATTGTGCTGTGGCATATCATTGGTACGCCCTTCTTGTTCTATCCTTGTTACATAAATGTAATGACTGCCTGCAGGTGACGTTAAACTACAGCTGTTCCTACATTTGTGGGATTCCCCAGGAAGCCTTCTAGACGTGACATAATCACTGATGGATAACAACACAACAACTGGATACAAATCATCATCATAATAATAATAATGTTTACAGTGAAATAACTGAGAGCTGTTTCATTAATGCTCCTTGCAGACATGGAAGCTTACAAGTGGGAGTAGGACAGAACCACTTCTCTTGAGATTGTTTTAGTTTCTTCCACTTGCAGATGTGGAACTGGAAATATTTCACCATGAGATACTCAATGTCATCTTTTGGGAGGTCATGATCGGAAGAGACTACAAATTCATCCAGTTCTTGATGATTTCTGAGCTGGTGTTTACGTAGAGATCGACTTGGCTTAAGGTACTCCTCAACAGTGGGCGTAAGGCTAGGTATAGCTCTGTCCTTAATCTGTAGCGATCTCATTGCTTCAGTAAGAAAAGTCTGATTGTTGCAAGTCACTGGATCGTTATACTTATCTTTATTGAACTCCAGAACTTTCATGGCGAAATCCAAGAGCAGCTTATCTTTCTTCTCAGTAAACTCATAGTGAAACATAATTTGTTTCGCATGGTCATGCTTTTCGGAAGCTTCTTTCATTTGTTTACTTTCTCTGCTCACAGTGGACTTCCAATTGCTGAGGTGAAGGATGGGTACAACTAATAGCGGCTGATTGAAGAGGCACTCAATTTCCTGCGGTATAAGTAGATTAGTGTCATTCCATTCATAAACATACTCTCCAACTTGCAAGGCGGTTTGAATACGAATGTTTCCATTTTCTGTTTCTTCATGGAACCTGTAAATCAGTTGAACAGTCGGATTAAGTAACTTCTCAAATCGCTCGTTAGAACGTCGTCGTGAATCCCTTGGTGTCAAGACATCATCTTTGAGATTGGAGTCCATTGAAGCTTCATCTACTATCTCCCTGCTGATACCATCAATGTGTTTTTTGAGGTATTCTTGCCGAAATTCCTCTTTTTCCGAAAGTATTTCGCTCAACTTCTTGAGTTCGTCTTCACTGAGTTTCCTGTAATCGGCCTGTGATTGAAGCTTGGAAATGACTCTCTCGCTGTATCCATAGCAAGCGGCAAGTTGAAGGCTATGCTCTTCCTCAGACTCTCTATAATCCATGAACTATTTGGAAAAGAAGGTAAGATCATCAGGCAATAACCACATGTATCAAGACTTTAATCTTTACTGAAATCCCAAACAAAGAAACCATCCATGGAAGCCTAGGCTCATGGCATAGCTTTTATTAAGATCATCTGATAACAAGCACCTAAATGTCTGGAACAATGATCTCCTTGTTGCAGACATTGTAATACAGGTACAATGCTTGTCAGCTACAAAACTATCCATTTCATGGAAAAACTTACTTCACTGTATATAAAGTCCTTTGGTTCTTCCTGAAGACAAGGTAAAGGTTGTCTTGGTGCACTCTGATTGGAAGGCTGGATTTCTCGTCGAAACTGATGAAATACTAGGGCTTCATCTGCCACCAAAGTCTCAAGCCTAGCACATAGACAGGAAGCCAGGGGACACTCCCAGTTTTCCTGTTCTTCAGGATTCAAGTCTTTCATCTGTGGCAGGTGGAACTGGAAATACAAGCACAGATAGTACTCTTTATCACGCTTGTCAAGGTTTGCCAAGGATGATGATACATGCCGATCAAGTTCTTCATGAGAATCGAATTCTAGAAGCCGTTCTTTACCATGCTTTAGCCTTTGAAGATAATTGTTCAAATGTCCCTTGAATCTTGGTGACTCCTTTATTCCCAGACTATTCATTGCAGCAGAGACAAAATGTTGACAATTACAGGAAAATATGTTGTACTTCTTCATTGTATTAAATCTTACGATTTCATTGACTAACTTCTCTATCAATTGCTCCTTCTCATCACGAGATCTCAAAAGCACATCAAGTTTGACGGGAGTGTCGGAGTTTCGACGATTGGCCATACTCATATCCTTCACCAACTCACCGGTTCTTTGCTCCCATGCTCCGCCCTCTTCCAAGTGAGCCTGGAATTCCCCGGGAATCACAGGAGCTAGATGTGGAACGATTAAACTGGAGTTGTCCCACTCGATGATCAACAAGACTAGCGTGGAGGGGGCCATACTCAAATCGAAGCAGTGAAGTGAGTGGTCCAGCAAGAGGAGGCACACCTCGACTCAACTTGGAGAGAACTAGCTTCACTGGAAGGTGGCAAGCCCTGGCCACTTCGTGTTTCTGGCGTCGCTTGGCTTGTTCTTTCTCTAAAGAGTGGAGGTATTCCACTTCAGATTTTTCCAACGTGGCGTTCCACTGGTCCTCGATGTCCAGAAGGTGCTCGAATCTCTCCTTGATTGATTTGCAGTCAGACAGCTCAGTGGCTAGTTGTCTTTGCTTCTCGTCCGGTTCATCTCTGAACATGGGATGTGCTTTAACTCTCTTTAGCACCGAAGCTGCCATAGACAGAAGAACACGCGCATAGAAGAATCAAGAAGTGGGTATGGCTGGCTAAGCATGCGCATACTTCTCATCCGGTTGATGGGCATAGTCAGCAATCAGGAAGTGGGTGCTATAAATATCTGATGGTACTGATAATAGTAGACAAAACAGCTTTTACACATAACATGCATGAAATAAACCATAACAAAACTAGTATGGATGGCCATGTATTTTTAAAGACCCCATTTCAAAAGGTCTTCCATTTGGCAGTTTGCCTCCTGACATTTCCATGCTTTCTGGTTTTTCCTTAGTCTATCTTTGCTTTCCAGATGAAAACGAAAATACAGAGTCAAAATGAACTCAAGATCGTGCTGTGGCATGTCCTTAGTACGTCCTTCTTGTTTTATCTTTGTTACAAATCCTGATGGGTCTTAAAACGAACTGGGATTGAGGGAGTGCAACCTTCAACCAATTTTTTGAAGTAGTCACTCAGACCTCCAGTGAAACCAGTAGGATTTTTCACCTGAAGAGCCTCAAGAGCATCAATAACAAAATGCTTTCCACTGCTCTTTGATATCCTCAGGTGTTCAAATTTCTCGACCGATTAGCTCAGTTTGCTTCTCATCCGGTTCATGGACATAGCCAGCAATCAGGAAGTGGGTGTCTGCTATAAAACAAACTTTGGTTCTAATATCTGATGGTTCTAATATCTGATGGTACTGATAATAGTAGACAAAACACCACATATGAAAATAACCATAACAAAGCTCGAAGTATACATTTTTTAGTACAACATAACAGTTAAAAAGCCATGTAGTTTTAAAGACCCCATATCAATGAATTTTTCGAGCTCTTCCATTTGGCAGTTTGCCTCCTGACATTTCCACTCTTCCAATGCTTTATGATTTTTTCTCAATTCTTCTTTGCTTTCCAGATGAAAACGAAAATACAAAGTCAAGATGAACTCGAGATCGTGCTGTGGCATGCGTCCTTTTCGTTTTATTCCCATTACATATGCATCCAAATCCTGATGGGTCTTGAATTGTTTCGGAATCGAGGGAGTGCAACCTTTAACTAACTCTTTGAAGTAGTCACTCAGACCACCAGTGAAACCAGTAGGATTTTTTACCTGTAGAGCCTTGAGAGCATCGATAACAAAATGTTGACAATTACGATAAAATAAGTCATATTAGACTATAGCTAGTCACAATCAAGGAATCTCATTGGTCCATTTGGTGAATTCTATTCACTTAGAATCACGCCTTATGGCACTTAGAATCACGCCTTACAGCACTTAGAATTCACTTGCCCTAGGTAAATCCGGTAAAGATGGTCATTCCAATTGGTCCAATTCTAGCAACGCATCGCGGTGGCCACGGTTATTGTTTCTAGGTGCGCTCTGATTCATGTTTGTTGCATTTAAAAACCATAGTTATTGTTTCCAAGTGCGTGTTGAGGTAAGTTAAACAACTGCAGTGATTGGCTATAGTCTAAATAAGTTAGACACCTCGACCAACGGGATCTACGGTCTGTTTAGAAACCTTCGGGCCCTTAGTAGCGCCCTCGCTGCGCTCGGGACGCTACAGCCCAGGGCTCTCAGGTTTCTAAATAGACCGTAGATAAGGTAGGCGGGGGTAACTCCGGACGAACTTTCAATTGGGAAGGATAACTTTGGAATGGAAGCAGCTATGATCGAGCAGTAAAGTTCAAAAAGAAGCTGAACTCTCCATCTATCAAGGCTCCAAGCGTTATTATTTTAGTACTTACTCTTGTGAACTTATCGGGCAAAATTCATAGCTAGTATAAAATCGCGGTTTGGGGTAACTCCGGACACTACTGGTAGAAATCTCTGATAGAGCTAGCTAGCAACCCAACATGAAATATTTTAGAGAGAGATGACTTTGGTTATCTGATACACATGCACTTTTTTCCTGCGCTCTCTTGATGTTCAACCAGGCCTGCTTGAAATGCACAAGATCGTGACGTAAAGTTTCAGTTCGACGATTATAGATTTCGGGGCACGATGCAGTCCAGAACGGTGGAAGAAGAGTTTAGCTAAGCATGCATTTAAACAAGTAGCAGTTATAGTTACTGCAGGTATAAAGACTGCCTCTCAATCTTTGTAGTTTCTGAAAAAAAGTTGAAAGTCCGAAGTTACCCCATGTCCGGAGATACCCCCGCCTACCTTACCTTGGTCTCGTTGTCTAACTATTATGTAGTAGTGTTTGTTATATCTTACAATGACATCAATGAGGTCATCTATCATTTCCTTCTTCTTGGAAGTAACCATGTATATTTGATCAATTTGTTCCGTAAAGTCCAATTTCTCAGCTGCTTCCGTGGTGGTATAATCCACCCATTCACTATGTGGTTGCATATCCACTTTCATCACATGGAATTCATCTTCATAATCACAAAGGTATGGAGACACTAGGTGAGAGTCGTTCCATTCCAGTATCACATTCCCCACTTGCAGAGCAGCATGTAGGGGACCAAATTGCATCTCTAGCTTAGAGGCAAACGTGTTAGCTAGACATATACCGCGTTGCAATGGAGTGAGGATAAGTTTCAGAGGAAGATTAAAAGGATGATATACTGTTACCATGGAATGGGTAAAGCTAAGTTTTTCCGCCTTTAGGTCTTCTACCAGTTTTTCTTCCACAGCATCTGTGACTACTCCACTAAAGAACTCCTCCCATATGAGCTGGTGATCAGTCAAGACAGCAGTCATATGATCGATGACCTTTTCTTTAATTTTTTTTTCCTTCAGAGACACCAGCTTCCAAGTGGTGATCAGAGACTTTTTGGACAGTACCTTGTTGCTGACCTTACTTTCATAAGAAGAAGTGGATAACCTAGCACTCTCTTCTGGAACTTTGGTTTTAATGACCTCCATCTGATTCTGCAGCTGTTGAAGCTGCTGGTTGTATGTTTTGATTTCACTCCTTAAATTTTGGAGGTATTTATCCTTTGCTTCATTTTCACCCTTTAATCGCAGGAGATGTTTGTCCTTGGCTTCATTTTCACCCTTTAATCGCAGGAGATGTTTGTCCTTAGCTTCATTTTCACCCTTTAATTGCAGGAGATGTTTGTCCTTGGCTTCATTTTCACCCTTTAATTGCAAGAGATGTTTGTCCTTGGCTTCATTTTCACCCTTTAATCGCAGGAGATGTTTGTCCTTGGCTTCATTTTCACCCTTTAATTGCAGGAGATTCATTTTCACCCTTTAATTGTAGGAGATGCTTGTCCTTAGCTTCATTTTCACCCTTTAATTGTAGGAGATGCTTGTCCTTAGCTTCATTTTCACCCTTTAATTGCAGGAGATTCTTGTCCTTGGCTTTATTTTCACCCATTAATTGCAGAAGATGCTTGTCCTTGGCTTCATTTTCATCCCGTAACTGTTGGAGATGTTTGTCCTTGGCTTCATTCTCACCCCGTAACTGTTGGAGGTGTTTGTCTCTTTCCTCTATCTCACTCTGTAACTGCTGGACATGAATTCTCACTTCAGCTTGTAGTTGTTGAATTTGACCCGCCTTTATGATAATTTCTTCTCGTAACCGCTGATTATCTCTATTCTTCACCTGCAATATAAAATTTGTGGCAAACAATCATTGATAGCTACTACTCTTGGATCTATATTATATGGACATAGTTACTACATCTAAATAATCACTTACTTCTAATTCTTGTATTCTCTCTTCCAATTCAGCATGTTGTGTCTCCTAAAAATTGCATGCAAAACATATAAAAATGCACCGAGTTAGAATCAAATATACACACATTTTGAAGAGTAAGCTCCTGGATCCTTTTGTCCTTCATTTCCATATTTCTTGACAGTAAAACTTTGTTGATGTCTAGTTTGACCAGATCTCCACCATATCTTCCTTCCACCTCCACCCTCATCCTCTGGAGTCTCTCCAGCACCTCTTCAGTGGCTGGTCTTTCATCTGGTATATTATGCAGACACTGCTTGATGAGATCGACTAGGACAGGGTGGAGCCAGCCTATCCGAGTCTCCAGTATATCGATGTACTCCCCACGACGTTCAATTTCAGTCCTTGCTCGGATTTCAAAGCGGTTGTCAGAATCATAGTAGGTGCTGGATAGAAGTTCACCAGGAAATTTCTATGTACAGTAACAGAATGTACAATATTTGATTACTCAATCAGTATATGGTAGTTACTAACCTGTGTTACAGTGTAGAGGGCAAGGTGACCAAAGGAGAAGATGTCTAGGGATGGTCCATAGCGGTGAGTGGCACTCATGGCCTCTGGAGGCATGTACACTCGTGTCCCTGGCAACTGTGTGAATGTCCTAGCCATCTGACCAGGCCTCATGTTGACAATGCGGGAGTTTCCCATGTCAGTGATCTTGGCCACCAGAGAGGAGGTAAGGAGGACATTTCTGGAAGTCAAGTCTCTGTGGATTACTGGAGGTGTCCTTTTGTGGAGGTAGACCAGTCCACTGGCCACATCCTCCAAGACAGAGCGTTTTAGGGAGAGAGGAAGGCCAGGCATATGCTCAAGCAGGTCGTCCAGACTTGTCTCCAATCGTTCCATCACCAGTAGAGGCAGTTGAGTACCTGGAAGGAAGCACAGGCCCAGGAACTGGGTGATGTTGGGGTGACGGAGACTAGACATCAATTGACACTCCTGCTCATATTTCTGGACTATATCAGCCACTCCTTCATTGCCAGCTTCTACAAGAGCTTCATGAAGCTTCTTACCAGCACACACTAGATGCTGGTACTTCACCTGTTAAAAACCATGCAGATAATTCATATTACTATCAACAGAATTCTACTGGACTTAATGGACTGACCTCCTCCACTGAACCAAAAGAGCCTGCTCCCAGAACCTTGCCAGTTGGAGTGACATCAGTCAGCATAAACTGTTGCAGATGATGATTGTTTCTAAAGGCCTGAGCCACACCTCGTCTTCTCAAGAATGCCATGATCTATATTTCTATTAAGAGCACATCTGCAAACTGTTTTAAGGTCACATGATGTTGGAACTGATCGTTCGTTGAGTTAAGTTGTGTGTGACGTCACTAGCACTTAACTATATTCGATATTCATTGATTTGTATCACGTGATCAGAGACAGAATATTGAACTGTTAAGAAAAATTGATTTTATGTCTCTCAAAACAACCACGCGAAAACGGTGGTAGAGCTGCTACTAGATCGGCCAGAACGACAAGGGCATTAGCAGCGAAGAAACCTTATTCTACACATGATTCACATGTTTATCTTGAATACTACCACAATACTACTACCTTGTATTGAATACCAGGAAATATTGATGATGACACACTTAAACAATGATACATAGCTAATGTTTTAAGGAAAACACAAATAGCTAAGTCAGTCTCTGTGTCTGAATCCATGTATTTTCAATGACTCCATTTGTATGAGTTGCTCGAGCTCCTTCATTTGGCAGCCTGCCTCCTGACATTTCCATTCTTCCAATGCCTTATGATCTTTCCTCGACTTATCTTTGCTCTTCAGGTGGAAACGGAAATAAAGAGTCAAGATGAACTCGAGATCGTGCTGTGGTATGTTAGTGGTACCATCTTCTCCCTTTAATGTCATAACGTATGTATCTAACTCTTTATGAGTCTTGAATTGTCCCGGAATCGAGGGAGTGCGACCTTTAACTAACTGGACGAAATAGTCCCTCAAACCTCCAGTGAAACCAGTAGGATTCTTCACCTGAAGAGCTTTAAGAGCATCGATAACGAAGTGCTGACAATTACGATTGAACAAGTTATAATAGTAGTGTTTGTTATATCGTATGATCAACTTAATGAGAGCGTCTATCAATTCCTTTTTCTTGGAGCTAACTGTGTATATCAGCTCTATCTGCTCTGTGAAGTCCAACTGCTCAGCTGCTTTCTTCATTTTGAGGCTGTTCTGACTGGTGTACTCCACCCATTCACTGTATGACTGCATGTCGACTTCAAAAACTTGATCTTCGAAATTACATTTATATGGAGCAACAAGGTGAGAGTCATTCCATTCCAGTATCACATCCCCCACTTGCAGGGCAGCATGTAGGGGACCAAACTCCATCTCGAGCAAAGAGGCAAACGTGTCAGCTAGACCCTTACCACGCTTCAACGGAGTGAGGATGATTTTCAAAGGAAGATTACAAACGGTTTCAAAACGGTGCACACCTCTAACCATAGCCTGTTTTTCTTCTTCGATATGAGTAAACTCTAGCTCCTTTTCGTCTACATTCTCACCCACAGCATCAGAAGCATCATCGGTGACTATCCCGCTGAAAAATGACACCCACATGAGTTGGGGGTCAGTTAAGCATTTAGCCATATGGTCAATGTTCTTTTTGTCTGGTTCTGTACTGACATCACTATCATAAGAGGTGCCTTGTGCACTGTTGGTAGCTGTGCTTTCTGTACTGGACTCAAGAACACTTGCCCCATCACTAGATTTGCTCTGATCAGCAGGAGTGGGTTGTTTAGTATCAAAGGCATCCCCTTTTGGACTTTCAGCCTTGGTCAGGGTGCTTTCAGAGAATTCACCTTTTTTCTCAGCAAAACCAGCTGCTTGGAGCTTTGATTTCACACCTGCCACAGTACTGGAATTGGAACCAGAAGAAAGGGCCAATTTTCTGGCTTTATTGGTACTAATAGCATCATAACACCTTGCTAGAGAGCCTCTTTTCTTCTCTGAACGAGACATCTTGCTAATTGCAGATTCAGGGGAATTTTTTTCTTTTTAGCTAAGTGGGTGTGAACAAGGGAGAAAAACATTACATAATGTTACATAATGCAACATATTTGGTATGCCCAAGATTAGAGTGGGGAGAAAACCATCTTACCACACACAAATATGCCTATTTATACACAGTGCATGATAACTACAATGCACCACACACAAACAGAGATGTAAAACAGTATATATTAGGGAGCATGAGAGATGGTTTTGAACTTGTGCACTAATAAAGACTCCATTATGATGAGTCGTTCTATTTCACTCATTTGGCAGTTTCTCTCCTGACATTTCCATTGCCTTGACACTTTGTCATCTCTCTCCAACTTCTTCTTGTGCTCCAGATGAAAACGGAAATAGAGGGTTAGGAGGAATTCGAGATCGTGCTGTGGCATCTGAGCGATACGATTTCCTTCTTGCATTTGGACGACGTACTTATCCAAATCTTGATGGGTCTCAAATTCTTTTGGAATGGAGGGAGTGCAACCTTTAACTAATTCAGTGAAGTATCCTTTCAAGCCTCCGGTGAAAGCAGTGGGTTCTTCCACTTCGAGAGCTTTGAGGGCATCGCTGACGAAGTGTTGACAGTTGCGGCTGAACAAATGATAATAGTATCGCTTATTGTACTTTATAATGACATCAATAAGAGCATCTATTAACTGCTTCTTCTCCGATGTGACAATGTATATCTGATCGATTTGCTCTGCGAAATCTAGTTTCTTAGTTGCTTCTTCTATCGTGGAGTGATGTTTGCTGGTATGCTCCACCCACTTGCTATGTGGCTGCATATCCACTTCCATCACTTGGTCTTCGTACTTACAATTGTGAGGTATCACCAGGCTGGAGTCATTCCATTCCAGAACCACATTCCCCACTTGCAAGGCAGCATGTAGTGGACCAAACTGTGCACTTAGCAAAGATGAAAATGCACTAGCTAGGCCACAACCTCGCTTCAAAGGAGTGAGGATAAGTTTTAAAGGAAACCGACAAACGTTAGCAAAACGATGCTCTCCCCTCGTTATGGCTTCATTTATTTCTTCAGAATGGGAATAATCTTCCTCATTTTCTTCTGTGCTCTCGACAACAGCATCCATGGCATCGTCAATCACTCCACTGAAATGATTGCTCCACAGTAACGATGGTTCTGTTAATCTTTTAGCCAGTGATATTTTCTTTTCTCGCAGTCTGTTACTATCAGTAGCACTCACTTCAAGAGCACAAGCCCCATCACTACTAACATCAGAGGAAGAATCCTCACAATTGTAACTTATACTCAATTTCCTCTTTTCAGCTACTTCAATCTTTTTCAATATAGTTGAGATAGCAGTTGAGTTAGTGTCTGAGGAGGTGAAAGAAGACTGGTTTCTGCTTTTCTTGTCAACTAAACTCCTTGGAAAAGACATCTTGCTTTTTGATCAAAGAGACTGAAAAAGGGTGTGTCACTACAGTCATATGTATAATACAAAAGGGTAAGTCCACTGATTACACACACTGTTAATTTAAGGAATTTCATCCACTACTCTCTGCAGATAAATATGGTTCCATACTGACCACATGAACATAATATGGGATATCAGTAGCTGGGCTTCATTGTGTACATGTGTGTGCATGCGTGTGTGTGTGTGTGGGGGGGGAAGTTAGCTACAATATCTCATATAGCTATCATTATCAAGTCAAAAGATGGAAAGTTGTTATATTGAATATTGAATGTGTGGTCTGAATGAAAACCAGTAGGTGAATATTATTCAAACATGTTCACAGTCAATATTGTGCTTCATTTTTTATGTGATTAATGATAACACAACACTAATTTTCAAGTCTAAACACGTTAGGGTCACAGAGTTAGGATATGACCTTGAATTTATGTAGTAATGCAGATTCTTTTTTAATAAACCGTTCTATTTGGTCCATTTGGCATTTTTCCACTTCACATTTCCACTGCTCCAATGCTGTGTGATCTTTTCCCAGCAATTTCTTACTTTTAAGATGAAACTGGAAATACAGAGCCAAGAGGAATTCAAGATCGTGCTGTGACACCCTTTCAATACCATTTCCTTCTTGCAATTGTATTACGTATGCATCCAAATCTCCATGGGTTGCAAATTTCTTTGGAATGGAGGGAGTGCGACCTTTAACTAATGCTTGGAAGTATCCTTTCAAATCACCAGTGAAAGCAGCAGGTACCTCCACTTCAAGGGCTCTGAGAGCATCGATGACAAAGTGCTGGCAATTTCGGCTGAATACATCATACCAGTTACGCTTGTTGTAGTTAATAATCACTTCAATTAGGGCGTCTATTAACTGCTTTTTCTCTGATGTGACAATGTATATCTGCTCAATTTGTCCTTCATAGTCTAATTCATCTGTTGCTTTTTTAATTTCGGAGTAGTGTCGACCAGTACGCTCCACCCATTTGCTATGCTTCTGCACGCTAACTTCCATCACTTTATCTTCATGCTCGCAAAAATAAGGTATCACCAGGCTGGAGTCGTTCCATTCCAAAACAACATCTCCTACTTGCAAGGCAGCATGTAGCGGACCAAACTGAAAATCTAGTAAGCTAGCAAACGTGTTAGCTATCCCACGGCCTCGATTCAACCGAGTGAAGATAAGCTTCATGGGAAAATGGCAAACAGTAGCAAAATTATCCTCTCCTCTTGCAACAGCCTGAGTCACCTCCTGGGAGTGAGTGAAATCATGTTTTTTTTCATCGACACATGCTTCCACAACATCTGTAGCATCATCTATAATCACTCCACTAAAGTACTCTTCCCACATGAGTGCAGGGTCAATCAACTTTCTGGCCAATGATTCCCTATCTTGACGGACTTTGTTGCTACATACAAAGCTGGATTCAAGACCACTGGCCCCATCACTACCAACCTGGCCATCAGAAGAAGCTGGATTGTCTCTTCCTCTTGAGCCTTGTTTAGTATAGCTTCCATAATATATTTTTTTCTCAGCAGCAGCTCCTATCTTTCCAACTACAGTCTTGATGTAAGTAGAAGTAGTTTCTTTGGTGGAAGAGCCTTTGTTTCTTTGTTTTTTAGGAAAGGATTCACTTGAGAATGACATCTTGCTTTGTTTTGGGAGTGTCACACCAAATATGAATGACAGTATTAATATTCATGGTAAGTGGTGGGAGAGTCTATTTGGTCTATGACTTCTACTCAGTGGGAGGTACAGCTACGCGAAATCGTATCGTCTATGCACTGTTTTACAACTGACCCCTCTACATTACACTTTGTAGCACTTTGGGAAAACCTATTTTTTATTTTGTAGGACTTTGGGGAAATCTGTGCTCAGATAATTAAAAAACCGCGTGTGTGATACCTGGAAAACTTTGGGGAAATAGATATACATACAACAATGATCAATAAAATAGCTAACATGTATGTAGGGAAGTATTAATTCTGGAATAACATTATAAGCATAACATTCCATTTATGTTCCACAACATAATGGACATTTTTATAACATTCCATTATGTTATGGAATAATATCTAGTGTCAAACACAGTTATGTAGTAGGAGAGAGAGTTTTGAAGTTGTGTACTAACAAGGATTCCATTGTAATCAGCCGCTCTATTTCTCCTATTTGGCACTCTTCCTCCTCACATTTCCACTTCTCCAACGCCGTGCGATCTTTACCCAGCAATTTCTTACTCTCAAGATGAAACTGGAAATACAGAGCCAAGAGGAATTCGAGATCTTGCTGTGTTATCCTAGCAATATCATTATCTGTTTGCATTTGAATTACATACTTATCCAAATCCCCATGGGTTTCAAATTTTTCTGGAATGGAGGGAGTGCGACCTTTTTTCAATGCTTTGAAGTAACCTTTCAAATCGCCAGTGAAAGCAGTTGGTTGTTCAACTTTGAGAGCTTTGAGAGCATCGATGACAAAATGTTGGCAATTTCGGCTGAACAGATGATAGTAGTAGTTTTTGTTATATTTTATAATCACATTGATCAGAGCATCTATTAACTGCTTTTTCTCAGATGTGACCATGTATGTCAGCTCGATTTGTTCCTTGTAATCCAGTTCGCTAGCTGCCCTTGTATTTCGGAATGATGTCGACCAGCACACTCCACCCATTTACTACGACTCTGCATATCAATCTCCATCACTTTGTCTTCGTGTTTACAAAGGTGTGGTATCACCAGGCTGGAGTCGTTCCATTCCAACACTACATCCCCAACTTGCAAGGCGGCATGTAGAGGACCAAATTTTGAATTCATTATAGAAGCAAACTTACTGACAAGCCCGTGGCCTCGATTCAACGGAGTGAGAACAAGCTTCAAAGGAAAACTACAGACATTAGCGAACCGGTGCTCTCCTCTGGCTACAGCTTCATTCACTTCCGTGGAATGAGAGTAATCATTCTCACCTTCTTCCAAATTCTCTTCCACAGCATTTGCAGCGTCATCAACGATCACTCCACTGAAGTACTCCGTCCACATCAGAACAGGATCAGACAACTTCTTAGCCAAAGACTCTTTCTCTTCACGAATTCTGTTGCTATCAACAAAGCTGGCTTTAAGAGCACAAGCTCCATCATGGCTATCATCAGGGGAAGCAGGTTGCTCTTCTACATTAGTATCCACTTCTGTACCTGATTCAGGATCATACCTTACTCTAAATAATCTCTTTCTCTCAGCCTCTTCTATCTTTTTCAACATAGTCTGAACACTAGTGGAGTGTGTAGAGTGCTGTGAAGAGGAGAACTGGTTCCTAGCCTTCTTCTGGATATATTTCCCTGAGCCAAAATAAGACATCTTGTTGGTATTTAGATAAGGAAGTGGGTGTGGTATCCACAGGTTGGAATGCTAATTATATTCATGGGGATAAGTGACATTCATAGGCATGCAAGGAATGTAGTAAAAGTAGTATCACTCATAATTAGAACAAACCATGTATACATACCCAATATACATTATTGTTCTTTTTTCTGTGGGGGATTTTCATGTATCATGTAGTTAGCTGAAAATGTATTCTAAACAATGGGTTTAAAGTTCACAAACAAGAGACACCAACCCCACTGACTGTATACCCTACATCTTACTTCAGTTGCAACCCTAACCCCCTCCAACACATTATTGGTGGAGGGAATTTCATGTAGCTAGCTACTGTATAGCAAGGTTTTTTTTTTCAAACAAAATATTTCCATGGTATCCTTAGACTCACTGTGCAGACCTTAAGGCACCTAACACTGGAGTATCTGAAACCCCAAAAGGCCGCACATCAAAAGGTCACACACATGAGGGCTCTGATTATTTACTATAAAGGAAGTGTGTGGAAGAGAGAGGGTCTTTCCTCTTTCTAGTACACTCTTACATGTGCTCCTGAATAAGGAAGGTGAAAGGAGACTGTGGTTAGTCACCACATTTATGAAGTCCAGTGGTAGTACCTATTGATGACTCACCACACACGAAAGTACAGAGTACTAAGGTGTAGTAAAAGGGGGTAAACCATGCTGCATCATCATCTTCATCTTCTTGAAGAAACCCATGTTCCTCAATAGAGCTATAGAGTTCTACCCTCAGAGACACTTTCATCCCTCCTCCACTCTACCTTTTATTGTCTCCACCCTTCATCCCTCAAAAAAATGAATTTTATTATGCTTAGCATCATGGATAAAAACAAACAAAAAAACAATTTATGATAAACAGCTAGGTTGGCATGATGAAGAAGAAAAAGCAGATGTGAATTGACATATACTGACACAAAATCATTTCTTATCTAGACACTTTCAGTTGATTGTTCCAAACCCATGTAATTGCAATGAATCAAGTTCTATGACCTGTTCTAGTGCGTTCATTTGGCAGTTTTCCTCCTGACACTTCCACTCCTCCAATGCCTGTGGGTTCTTCCCCAGCAATTTCTTGCTCTCAAGATGAAAGCGAAAATAAAGAGTCAGAAGGAACTCGAGATCTTGCTGTGGAATCTTAGCAATGAGATTTTTTCTCTGTATCTGCATTATATATGCATCCAAATCTTGGTGTGTCTTGAATCGCTCTGGTATCATGGGAGTGCGACCTTTAACCAACTTATCGAAATATCGTTTCAAGCCTCCAGTGAACGCTGTAGGCTGTTCAACTTCGAGAGCTTTGAGAGCGTCACTGACAAAATGCTGGCAATTACGATTAATTAAATGATAATAGTAAAGTTTGTTGTATCTGGTAATCACTTCGATGAGAGCATCTATCAGCTGTTTCTTCTTGGAAGTGACCATGTATACCAGTTCGATCTGCTCAGTGAAATCCAACTCATTAGCAGCTCTCTGTATTTCAGATTGATGCTGGTTTGTATACTGCACCCACTTGCTATGTCGCTGCATATCTACTTCCATCACTTGGTCTTCATACTTGCAGAGATGTGGCCTCACCAGGCTGGAGTCGTTCCATTCCAGTACCACGTTCCCGACCTGCAGGGCAGCATGTAGTGGACCGAACTGCATTTCCAGCAGGGAGGCAAACGTGTTAGCAAGTCCACGAGCTCGCTTCAATGGAATGAGAATAAGTTTCAGAGGGAGGTGACAGACATTAGCGAAACGGTGCTCAGATCTAGCTGTGGCTTGTCTGAATTCCTGAGAAACGATGAAATCAGCTTTCTCCTCTTCCACGTTCTCAAAAACAGCATCAACGGCTGGATCGATGATCACTCCACTGAAAAACTCCCACATGTACTGGGGATCAATTAGTCGGGTCGCTTCTTCAATTTTAGCACTTTCTTTACTTTCAGTACTGCCCCCATCGAATGAAGTGACTGCATCATTTTTACCCACGACAGTGATATTTACTGATGGACCACCATCTTCTATGTCCACAACTGGACCATTATTGATAGCTCTTAGTGGCCTTCGAGAAGCAATTTCAAGACCTCTTTCTCTGTGCTCCTTTTTCTCTGCTTCTTCTAACTTCTTTACCACACTTGCAATAGCAGAGCTTGCACCATGAGAACTTTCAGGGGGGACATCCCTACGTCTCCTTGTATGCTTCTTGCTTCTCCAACATAAAGACATTTTTTTTCCACTTAATAAATTCTTGAAATAAAAGTAGCAATTGGAAATCTGTTATATCTAATCACCAAATGCCTAAGGTTGGTTATTTTTATACACATGCTCACAGTAGCATGGGTAATACCCAGGTAGTAATCAAATGATGTAATTTCCTAAATCCCATGACTAGGTAGGGATTTCTACACCTACACACAGACAGGAAATGGAGTAGAATTCTAGGAATAAATTGACACCACTATCTGCTAAAATCTGCATGATCATGACTGTACTAAGCATGGTTCTCACTCGTGCATTCATATGGAGTACTATCATATCCATATTTATGAATCCTTTGCCTTATACATTACAAATAACACTATATACATGTACAAACTAGCCTGGTCCCATTGGAAGAATTATTGATCACTTATTATTGTTAAATTTCAGTGTTTTTCATTGGAGATTGTAGAGCGATTAACTATTGATTAGCAAGTTAAACTTTGGAGATTGCAATTTCAAGATGGCTCTCTTCAGAAAGCTTGCACAGGGAAGTGACAGGATCACTGTGAGTCGAAAGACACATCACAACATTTGTGAAGCACGAAAGAAGAAAGAAGATCCTATCCTTTATCAAGTGAAGCAGAAACTGAGGAACCATTCCGATCCAAAATACAGAGAAATGAGTGAAGATCAGCTCACACAAGAGGCCACCCACCTTATTGATCCAGACTCTTTGAAGGAATATTTCAGTGAACTCACTCACAAACCTGTCCATGCTATCCTCGAGGAGATTGATGATCAAGATTCAACTGAGAATCTCGTTCAGAAAGAGCTAATCTGCCAAAAGCATGTGGAGAGTGTTGGAAATCTCACACTAAAGCTCCATCTTTCACATTCGAAAGAAAATTCTTCGAATTGGGTTCGTATGGGTGTGGCTCTGTTGAAGATTCCTTACGGTGTTTTAAATGCAAGTTTGGAGATTGGAGATACCAGTAATCCTGATCTAAGTTTCATTTTGGAATTCAATACATCGAGTTTGGTACAACCACGAAAGAAGAAACTCATTGAATGTTCAGCTCTGGAGGCCACAGTAAACTTGGGAGGTTGCAAACCTCAGCTTCATAAATCCTTATCCTGGTCACCTGAAACGAGAAGATTTAAGGCCAAAGATAAATCCATACCGCGAAGTGCAACCGACCAGGAAATTTCATATGGCTGTTCCGGTAATAACACCCCAAAACTTACGAGATATCGACAAAGATCTGTCTGTATATCTGGTGGGAGAAGTCCATATGCAACCAAAAAGAGATCTCTGTTACCTGTGAATGATGATGTTGCAAAGTCAACAAATAAGCTTATCAATACACCTACAACAATATCAGTCAAATCATCTGAACCACTCCAAGATGAAGGGCCAGATGTGGCTCAGGCTTTACCAAGAATAACAGATCACCGACTAAATGGCACTAAAGCTACTCAAGGAACCATATCAAGCAAGGAAGACCAAGAAGGCCCCACTGTGGCTCAGACTTTACAAAAAATAACAGATCACCGACTAAATGGCACTAAAGCTACTCAAGGAACTATGTCAAGTAAGGAAGATCTCACAGAATATATCCAATTATCCATTACAGCAAAAAAAAAATTCATCAATAAGCTGGTGAAGATTATTGTGCAGTACAATAAGTGTTATTACTATCATCCTCTCACTCGTAACTGTCAGACTTTCACGGTTGATGTACTCCAATCACTTGGAGTGTGGAAAAACTTCAAACTGGGTGAGCGGTTACAGGATTATCTGGAAAATCTTACGAAAGGTCGACAGGAAGCTTACAAAAGTCACAAATCAGTCAATGACAGAGTGAGATATTTAGTAGCTTCGAAGGAGATTGAGGAGTTAACTTACGATGAAGCTCGCTATCTCCGCAGCTTGTACACAATTTTCCACCTGGAAGAAGCATCCAAAAGCAGCCAGCCTGTTCAAGACGTATGCAGCGACCAAGATTGTCAGCTAAGAGTTATAGAGAAACGACTTGCTCAAACCAGACCTGAAGGAGCCACAGCACTCATATCCCCAGAAAAATATATGTAACAACATTTCATACTATCTATCCTTTATAATTTGTGAATGTTTCGTTTTCATAGCCATTAAGTATTACTAGCTACTATCAGTTCCTATAGGAATGTGCTGTTGCTGATAAGTGGGTGTGCATTATTTCATTACCTCATTATGAATCACATCGCATAGTGTTTTGATGATACAACACAATGTCCTTACATAGTAAGCTACACACAATATTGGTAGTAACTAACCACTCCCATATTTCAGATGCGCAATGTGCAAGTGATTAATCTTGAGGTATATGCAATGCGCTGAAGAGTAAGCAATGTGCTCGAGTAAGCAATGCGCTCGAGTAAGCAATGCGCTCTTTCAAGTTCTGCGCTTTTGATAAAGGAATATGTCCATCTTACCTTTAAACTCTAGTGATATTTTCACCAAGTCCAATTAGCAGAACACCTTACCTTGAATAACAGATCACCGACTAAATGGCACTAAAGCTACCCAAGGAACCATATCAAGCAAGGAAGACCCCCACTGTATAACAACTTTTCATACTATCTACCCTTTATAATTTGTGAATGTTTCATTTTCATAGCCACTAAGTATTACTAACTACTATCAGTTCCTATAGGAACGTGCTGTTGCTGATAAGTGGGTGTGCATTATTTCATTACCTCATTATGAATCATATCACATAGTGTTTTGATGATACAACACAATGTCCTTACATAGTAAGCTACACACAATATTGGTAGTAACTAGCCACTCCCATATTTCAGATGCGCAATGTGCAAGTGATTAAATCTTGAGATATACACAATGCGCTGAAGAGTGCTCGAGTAAGCAATGTGCTGAAGAGTAAGCAATGTGCTCTTTCAAGTTATGCGCTTTTGATGAAGGGATACGAAATCCATCTTACCTTTAAACTCTAGTGATATTTTCACCAAGTCCAATTAGCAGAACACCTTACCTTGCTAAGCACTGATTATCTTACCTTCATTGAGTGTTGGCAAACAATGAAAGTTTATCATACCTTACCTCTTAGACTTGGAGGAGTATGAGTACTATCGTAGCTGATGTATGTATATACCTTTAAGCTTATAGCTAAGCAAACACTATGTGAGTAAACTTAAGCTAAGTGCTAAGCAGAAAACAATTACCTTATACAGGAAACCTTTGTGCCGAGTTATTATAAAGTTATATAGTTCACACTTGTGTATATAGGGGAAGTATCATCTGCCCCTTTTATAATTGGGACTTACCTGTTCGATGATAACTATTGTACAGGGTTTTGCAGAATCTTTACAACAAGAATATGTTTATGATAGAGCTATACTGCTGTGGTCCAGGCCTATTGTTTTAGCGACCACTACTCTGCTACTGCCTTCCAAATAAGGAACAGTCCTCTGTTGCAAAGATTCTGCAAAACCCTGTAGTACTTAATTTTCAAATGATCATGGTGTGATGATTATAGCAATGTACATACCTTGCTTCCAGCATCGCGATTTTTTCTTTGAATTGACAAACTTCAGAGTTCAGCTGCTCCCTATAATATCATAACCATGAGTAAACATTATCAAGTGATAAGCTACATTCTACTACCTCCTAGCCATAAGCTCTTCCTCGAGTCCTTCCTTGTAGTTTAGCTTGGAAATCAGTTGCTGCATGACAATGTTATGATGATGGCATTGTACAACCAATGATATGGTGGGGACAATTTATATGGCCTTTTTACAACCAGTGACATAGTGGGGACAATGTATCATATTTTGCCTTGTACAACCAGTGACGTGATAGGGATGGCCTTAACCAATGACATAGTGGGGAGGGACCACACAAAGATTTCAGTTATAAATGTAGTGTATCTAATTGGCAGGGTTCTCCCCAAAGGGTGTTAGAGAGGTGCAACACCACTCTGATGGAGCCCGTTTTCCTTTCATGTGGTTAAAACAATGTATTTTAATAGCCACAAGAACATCAGAGAGAGCGGTACCGCTCTCTCTATGTAGGGATGACGCAGATGGCTACACGCGACACATATAGACTAATACAAAAGTGAAATTCTAGTTCCCCCACTTAGATGTAACAAAAGCTACTGTGAATGATTATCCAGCCTACTAGAGCCTACTATAAGGTGCAGAGCGAGTTTCAGGACCAGGGAGCTTACCGTTTCAGAAATACGGCAAGCAGGTAAATCGCTGGATTCTTCTTCTTCTTAGACAGCCATATCTCATGAACCACTCAAGCTACAGCAAGTATTTCTGGATAAATCCACTCCAAATTCTACGAACTACGATCTTTGATCCTCAAAAAAAGGAGCACAGTACTTGACTAACTTAATTATTGGAAGCCATTTTTTCAATAATACGCATGCTCTTCCATTGTCCCTGCATACACATAAAACCATAAAAGAGAGGAAAAAAGACCAGGAACAAGTAAGGGAAAAACATTTCTGTGAAATGAAGAAAAAAAATGTAGGGATGACTGTTGTTCTAAAAAGTAAGGAAATAAGGGTAGGGATGAAGGAGAGAAATGGGATCGATCTTAGTTCTGTATATCCAGCCAACAATCCCTGAAGCTACCCGACGTATATGTAGGGATTGTTGGCTGGATATACAGAACAAAGATCGATCCACATGATTCATGCACCATCACCGATTCAGGGTTCTCCCCAGTGAAACTGCGGTGCTTGAATACCACATTAAAGGATTTTGATAAGGGGAAAACATTTCCGTGAAATGAAAAAATTGTAGGGATGACCATTGCTCTAAAAAGTAAGGAAACAAGGGTAGGGATGAATGATGGAAATGGGTACAATTGTTCATCATAAGTAGCCCACTTTAGCTCTCCATAACTCATGAGTACCAGTAGCCGTGGGGCTGAAATTTGGTGTGGAGATAGCCCAACCATTAAGGAACACATGACAAAAGTTTGGGACTATTTCATCAAAACATGTTTGAATAATGTGTTTGATTCGTACCTGGGAGAGGCACATAATTATATAGAGTTAGTTCATCACATGCTAGGCACAAAATCATAAATTCTGAGATATCGAACACACCAGGACTTATTTGTCGTAATATTTCAATACAAGCATTTAATCGGATCATAAACAACTAGAATTTGGGAAAGACTAAAAGTAAACAAACCTGCTTTATTGAAACCGTGGGCACATGATTTACTAATAACTCAACTCTATAACTATTAATGACATTGGGAATAGGCTAGTACCAGTGTATTGACAACTTGAAAATTAAGAGCATACTTAAAAACATGCAGACGCTCAAGAATTGACTGTTTGGATAACTAGGAGCTGCAGACTTCAGTTCATTTCTCAATATGGCAGAATCTACTAGAGTGCAGCTATCAGGATTTGACTCAGTAGAAATCTATGACAAAACCTGTCTTGGAACTGGATCCTATGGCAAAGTATACAAAGCAAGGTTTGGTCAGCTTCCATGTGCTGCTAAGTTGTTCCATGATGCTATCTTCTGTCCAAATGATAAAGGAGCAAAGTATTTCCCAAAGGAATTCGAACGAGAATGCAAGTTTTTGACTGGGATCAAGCACCCTCATATAATACAATATCTGAGCATTGTGCAGGACTCTCAAACGGGTAACCTAGCCATCCTCATGGAGCTTATGGATGAAAACTTAACAGACTTTCTCCAGAAATCAAAGGAACCTCTATCACTTTACAATCAGCTCAAGATTTGCTACGATGTAGCACTTGCTCTTCAGCACCTTCATTCCAATGACATCATGCATGGAAACCTTACAAGTAAGAACGTCTTGCTCACAGGTTGCTCAACGGTCAAGGTGGCTGATTATGGAATCATGAAACTCATGAACATGGTGAACCCACAGCATTCTTCATCCTCAACTCTAAGCTCTGCAGTATCTCCATACATGCCTCCTGAAGTACTAACCACACCTCCTCAAATCACAAAAATGCTGGATTGTTTCAGCTATGGGGTACTGGTGACACAAATTATCACAAAGCAGGCACCAAATCCTGGTCCATCTTCAACTTTTTTGGAAGATAGCAGGTATCCGACTGGGCGGATTTTGGCACTAGTTCCTGAAGTTGACCGACGGAAGACCGATATCCAACTAATTGGTGAAAATCATCCTCTTCTTCCCATAGTACTCAACTGTCTTAAAGACAGAGATGTGGAGAGGCTTACTGTCGAGGAGCTGTGCAGAGATTTAGCAGTGTTGATCAAAAGGGAACAAAAGCAGGCTGGACACACGTACGAGAATCAAACCAAGGTGGCAAAGCCGGTAGAGTTGAGCGAGTACGAAATATCTAGCTTCCAAGCAAAACTAGGAGAATTGCTGCACAAAATCAACGAAAAGGATGAAGAAATTGCATCTAAGCTTGCGATCATCCGAGAAGAAGAAGCTGTTATTAGAGAGAAGATAGCTCGGATTGAAAAACTGGAGAAAATGCTTGAAGTGAAAGACAAAATCATCTACAGTCTGGAACAGAAACTGAAAGTACAGGTAGAACATAATAAATAGTTACTGGACATATCTAATTAAAGCACACTGAGGGGTTTTATTCTATAGCCAATATTAGAGCACACTGAAATGTAGGCTAGAGTTGATGCTACAGTACAATTTTCCATTCAAATAAAGCAAATCACAGTATATACACTTAAAATACTGAAATTCGGTCGTGAAATCATCGAAAATGACCACAGATATTTAACTCAGAGAGCAAAAGGAGTCGTAAAGCTGGTCCATGTACAAGCCTGAAGGTGTAATGAACACTATAATTACCACTTTACAGCATGTGATTCAATGTATTACCATGTATTACCACTCTGCAGCAGCACGAGTATGCCTCACCTAAGAAAACATCACCACCAAAGAGTAAAACATCACCACCAAAGAGTAAAACATTACCACCAATGAGTAAACCACAACCTCCACTCCCTCCCTCAGTTCCCTGGAAGACAGGACAACCAGCCCCTCGCTCACTCAGTGCCCATCGCGGCTCAGTTGTAGTTCACGAAAATAGAGCATACTTCTCTCTCATGAAAACCATCTACACTTACTGTCCTGGGACCAATAACTGGATCACGTTACCCGACTGCACCCAGAGTTGTTTCGCTCTGGCATTTGTTGATGACCACCTTGTAGCCATCGGTGGATACATTGAAGATACGGAAATAACGAATAAATTAGTGGGGATCACGCCAGCAAAATCCTGGGAAGATATTCTTCCACCCATGCCCACCAAACGAGCTAATCCAGCTGCTGCTACTACGTCAACACATCTGATAGTGGCTGGAGGGAAAATATCGCCTCTCTTTGTCATGGAAGGTGGACTGAATGTTATTGAAGTGTTAGAGTTCTATTCTCATCAGTGGACTAGTGTTTCCAGTCTACCAATAGCAATCGACTATCCACAATTGGTGCTCTGCAATGAGCACTTGTATGCATCCGGTGTGAACCACAGGACCGTGTTCATGTGCTGCAGTGAGGAGCTGGTGCGATCTAGTCCAGCCAGACAGCAGTCACCACCACCACCAGCTGGGCTGAAATGTTCGCCACCAGCTAGAGAGAAATCGCCGCCACCAGCTGGTGTAAAATGCCTACCAACTAGACCAAAATCCCCACTACCAGCCAGACAGAAGTCACCACCACCAGCTAGACCTAAATGCCCACCACCAGTTCCAACCAAACCCACCACACAAACCTCTGCTAAGCAGCCCACCATGGGTGGGAAACCCAAAGTACCGTTGAGAGTGCCTTTGGAAAAAACAGAAAAATCAACGAAAAAACCTGCTGAAAATGTGTGGAAAAGGATAGCGGATTTTCCTTTAAGTAGAGGTGTTACCACAACTGCTATGGGGGACAAGATTCTTGCCATAGGGGGGCATGACGATGAACACCATCCCAATGGCATCATTTCTTGTTACGACAGGAGCAACGACTCATGGAGGTTGGTGAGTGAGCTCTCCACCCCTCGCTGGGGGGCCCTGGCCGCAGTTCTGCCCAACGGGAAGATGCTGGTGATCGGAGGAAATGCAAGCATCTCAGAATCATGTGACACTACCGATGTGGGAAAACTAAATCTTTCAAAATGAGAGACCATGGTCAATGTGGAATTCAAGGAGATTGAAAACAAACACTTCAATAAGCTTGTTTTCTGATTCTTTGTTTTTTTTTGTTTTTTTTTCCCCTTCCACCGAGGCTCATTTCTCACTCAAGTGTTGTGTATACTTGTAGAATATCATGTAGTGAATGAAAAAATAATAATAATCTCTTTTTAAGGGCAGTTTTTTTTTTTGTTGTTTTTTTTTTGTTTGTTTGTTTTGTTTTGTTTTGTTTTGTTTTGTTTTTTTAAGGTGGGAACAAGGGAGACATCCCTCCCTCCCTGAATTTTTTTTTTCTAAAAAAAAAATCCCTGGGCATCGGTCACCTGAGTCACCGGAATTATAAAATCCCTGCTTAGCTATATTAGAGGTCACTGTGTGAAGAGGGCCACCTCTGTATAGCAGCTAGCCACTCCGTTCCCAAGGGCAACCTAATTGAAAAACTGGGATGCTGTGGTTTTCTTTGTTTATTTCTTTTTTGCTCATCTTCCTTTCACTATGAGATTATACGTAGCTACACAGGCTATAAGACGAACCTCAATCTTGCCCATTTCCACCTGCATGGCCTCATAGAGAGCTTTGTCCTTTGAGTAGGCCTGCTCGTTGCCCTTGCTAGTCTTCTCCTTCTCCTTCAGCTCAGACTGAGCACTCTTCAGTCTCATCTCTGCTTGCTTCATCTCAGTCTTGGCTTCACTGATGGCATTCTCGCAGGCTACAAAAGGTAACAATCTTGTTTGGTACTTTCTCCAGCAATTAGTATAGGGGCCCACCCATTATGGTCAGTAATCCTTTTGATGTGGAAGTGCTAATTAGATAACTTTTGATGTGTAGCCCCACCCTAATTAATACTCCTTTGATGTGTAGCCTCACCCTAATTAATAATCCTTTGCTGTGTAGCCCCACCCTAATTAATAATCCTTCGATGTGTAACCCCACCCTAATTAATACTCCTTTGTTGATGTGTAACCCATCATAGCTGTGACCCACACCCTTAAGTGGCCTGTTTTGAACAATAAAGTGAAGCACTCCATACATTGAACTAGCCTTGTTCCCAGGCCACTAGATATACAAAGAAGGTCAAAGTATTATTAGTCTCGTTCCCTGGCCTAGATATAGCCTCTCACCATTAACTATATCTACTAAGTATGAACTGTCAGAGGTTTACCTATCTTTTGTGCAGCCAGGGTTTCTTCCTGACCATCTGCACCACTGGAGAGACCGGCACTCACGGCTTGGAAGTGCTGCTGTGCACTCAACACGGCCTTCTCAGCGGCCTTGCTCCGAGCCTGCAGCTCCTCATACGCCCCCAGCCCCTTGGCCACTTCTGCTTGCTTGGTCTTGTGGAGAGCCTGGTCCTCTTCCAAGCTCTTCTCGAGTGCTTTGTAGTTCTTCTTGTCAGCTGTTAGAGTGTCCTTGCAGTGCTTCAGAGAGGCTTCAGTTATTGCCTTTGCCTTGATAAAGAGTACACACCAACTATTATAGTACTGGATACAAAACTACTATTCCTACTTCACTCCTTAGGCCTAGGAGTGAAGTAATTTTGTAATAATATTATTGCTGTGATTCTTGAGTTTGGTGATGGGTACGGGTCAGAGGAGGTCCGACATCCGGGTGTCAATATGCATATCAGCAAATTAGCATCACATGGTGAGTATTGAATTGAATTGACACCCGGGTGTCGGACCTCCTCTGGGTACGGGTAAGGGGTTACTTGACTCACTTATTGCTGAAGGGGGAGTGAAGAGTAGGGATTTAAGTTGGGTGATATATATATATAGGCATGGTTATTGAAATTAGGAGGGTATATAGGAGTGATAGGAATGCAGCTAAATTTTATGGCTATCCCTACTTCACTTTTTATTTAGAAGAAATTTTTTGCACTCATAGTACTTGGTACCGTAATAATCCAGGAATGTTGGCATATCAGTCAGTATCAATTTTGCCTATTACTAACCTTAGCACAGTCGTCCACTTTTTTCTCCAATTCCAGAATGGGTCCCTTGGATTCCTTACATACACAAACAAATAAACAGCAACAAACAAACAAACAAGTGAAGTAAACAAACAAACAATTATCAGTACTCGCTCTGTGATCACTCATTAATAAAGTGAAATTGCTACAAGTGATTACTTGATCTCTCTCCTTCTCCAACTGAGCAGCCTTGGAGTTGATTTCCTGGATTGCCATGTCAGCTCCTGCAATCTGCTCCTTCAGTACCTCTATCTCATCTTTCGTCTTCTCGAGATCACTACTTGACTCCTGTCGGCGTTTCTGTACACATAACATTAACAATCACCAAATATAATATAATTTTTAATCATGCGAAGTTATGTATTCTTGTGTACACCTTTTTGAGTTGTAAAATTATCTTTATTATGCACATCCACTGAATTTGTTACACCCTTACTTGTAAAAGTTAATATCATTAAGTGATAAGATACTCACCAAAGTTTATTTCAAGGGGGGGGGGGGACAAAGGGGGGCTTCTGCCCCCTCTGAATGATGGCTTGCCCCCCCCCCCCCCCCCCCCCCCCCCCCAGCTAGCTTTCATAATGAGATAATCATAAAACTCCACATACATCTACTGGTTTGTAGTTGCCCCTCCTCAAATTTTTTCACTAGGCATTTGACCCCCCTCGAGCAAAATTCTGAATTAAACCCTGACTCATAACACCCACAAAATATTAATATTAAGATGCTCACAGAATTTAGTACACCCACAAATATTAGTGATAGGATAATGGATCATGACAATGTTTGTTAATTAAGCTGCAAGATTACATACCTCTTCCTGAACAAACTGGAAAGCAATGCTGAGATGAGACAAGTGTTCCACCTCTCTCATCACCTTCTGGTACTCCAGGTAGGAAGATCGCTCCTCTTTCAGACGTTTTAGAGTGGGAGTGATCTCCTCTGTAAGAATCTAAGAAATGGGTGGCAGCATTACAATTATACGACACTTCTCCTTCTTAAAGTGTAATGGTCAAGTATAAAGGAGGTGGGGGTAGGGCTAGGGGGCAGGGGTGGAGGGAGAGAGGGGGGATAGGGAGAGGGAGAAGGGAGGGAGAGAGGGGAGAGGAAGGAAAGATGAGTCCCTATCATAAAGGTGAAAGGTGTCCAGATCATAAAGGTGTCCAGATCATAAAGGTGTCCAGATCAAAAAGGTGTCCAGATCATAAAGGTATCTGCCTACCTATTTCAGGGGGGACCACCGCAGTTTTACTTACCACTTCAATCTCCTTCAACTTGTTGTCCTTCTTTTCAATCGTCTTCTGAGCTGAACTCCTCTTGCTCTCATACATCCTGGTTCCAGCTGCTTCCTCAATCATTGACAGAATCTGTGATAGTACCAAGCAGCAATCAAACATTAGATGCATTCACTTTTAGCCACTTTTTAAACTTTGGCTCTCCATAACTCATGGTCATGGTCTGGAAATTTGGTGAACCATTATAGAACACATGGTAGAACAAATTCATCAGAGAAATAGTAAGCCGTATGCTTTGTGAGTATCAGAGGTACTACAATAACATGTCCCAACGGGCCATGTCTTGATTCTTTTCCTACTTCAAACACCAGTAGAAAGCATCTGATGTTTGAAAGTCAAGTAAAATTTTTAGCAAGCTCTCGGGTTAAAAGTGTGAGTGAGTGCAGATTGGACAAATGACCATACTTGTGGTTTTACTCTCCAACCATCAGGGAGAACCTTCCCACCACCAACAGCTAACAGCTTCTTCTTGGAAACTATGCTCAGGATTTTTTTACCAGCTAGCCCAGGATTCTCTTGGAAACTAGTGCAACTATGCTCAGGATTCTTCTTTGTAACTCTTACCAGCTAGCCCAGGACTCTTGTTGGAAACTAGTGCAATTATGCTCAGGATTCTTCTTGCAGCTAGCCCAGGACTCTTGTTGGAAACTAGTGTAACTCTTACTAGCTTCTAATTAGTATGCAACATTGGTGAGAAGTCCTATGAGGTGGTATCTTCCACTACGAAAGCATCACGAAAGACAACAGAACATCACATGCCATGTCTCCCCTGTGCAGAGAAACTACTTAGGCACAAAGAACTGGTGATGAAATCAGAAAACTACTTGAAGGAATGGAGAAGGACAGGATGTCAAGGACAAGCGAACTTGTTGGACATTAGAGAAAATGGAGAGAAAGGAAAAAATTGATGGCAAAGGATGATTGCAGACTATCATACTGCATATGCAGACATACAGGAGTGCTGTAGCCTAATTCCATTCAAAATTCAAATACTGCATATTCACAAAGCCAGTGGTGAGAGATTGAGGGGTTACTAGAGGTTATTAAAGGGCTACTTGAGGAGATTAAGGGATGATAATGGGGTTACTTGAGAAAATTAAGGGTTACTTGAGGGTTTATTTGAGATGATTTAGGGGTTAATTACTATGCTATACCTCAGGAGGTTTCATGTTGAGTACTTTAGTGATCCTTCCCTGCATGATGAGGAAGTGGGGGTTGTTCACATTCAACTGCACCGATCGGAACAAGTCCTGCACTCGAGAGGGTGTGGCATTGCTACCATTGATCAGGTACCTGTTGCGACCACCAATGACAATCTACAAAGCCATTGAACAGATGACAGTGTAATTATGACGATAATTAAGCAGTGAAGAGTTTAGCATCTTGTTTTACTGAAGCATAGGCAGAAAAGTAGCCTTGTCCCCAGACCCTCCTTTTAATTATGATTGTGGGGATAGAACTAGGGTAGAACCAACTTAATTGGGCGTGGGTAGTGCACGAGAGGATTATGACCCTGCCCACACATTTGAGCTACTTGGACTGGATCGACTCAAGGCACCAGATATTCAGAAGAACTTCTGTTGTTTTCGCTACAACCATACAACCAAGGACTTACTAACACTCATGAAGACTACTTGATAGCTTAGCTAATGACAAGCAGCTCCAATACTAGCAACACTCAAATTCACTGGCAGCTCAATGCCCCTTCTTTTTTCTCAGGCCCGGTCATGTGCTCATGCGTGGTCGTAGCACCGATTCGTCATGGTGACATATGCGATAGGAATGCATTTCCTTGGACACACCCACATTAATTATGGGTTTCTATGAAATTTTCGTGTACCAGGCCTTCCACAATCATAATTAAAAGGAGGATCTGGGGATCCCAATAGGGGTGGGAGAGGGGAGTCGATGAGGAAGAACATAGGGGAGGGAGGGGGTGAGGAGAACATAGGGGAGGGAGGAAGAAGGGGGTGAGGTGAGGAGAGCAGAGGGGAGGAAAAGGTGTGGTGAGGAGAGCAGAGGAGAGGAAGGGGAGGGGAGGAAGGAGTGGGGTGAGGAGAGCAAAGGGGAGGGAGGGGTGTGGAGGGACGGGAGGAAGGGGGTGGGGTGAGGAGAGCAGAAGGGAGGAAGGGGGTGGGGTGAGGAGAGCAGAAGGGAGGAAGGGGGTGGGATGAGGAGAGCAAAGGGGAGGGAGGGGTGTGGTGAGGAGACCAGAGGGACAGGAGGAAGGGGGTGGGGTGAGGGGAGGAAGGGGGTGAGATGAAGAGCTGGGAGGGAAGGGAAGGTATATTCTTCTCCTCTGAGACCATTACTGACTCACTTGTCTTGAGACTGTAAATTCATCATAAGACTCGTACCCAACTGGACTCTGTTTCTTGTCATGATTATCAAAAGTGATGGTGACAGTGGCCTTGGTCACTCCAGCCTGACCTCCTTTGTATACCAACTCCTGCAGACTGCCAGCTCTTACCTACATGATGACATTTCATGCATTAATCATAATGAAGTGTCAAACTGTGACAACTCAGAAATGCATAATACTGTATAGTGGGAGGGTAAATTTTTTTAGCTTTAAAATGTAATCCATACACTTCACACCCAGATCTGTCTACTTGGTAAAGGGTTTACCACACGAGAAAGCTCAATAATACAGTATGAATTTTGAACTCTCTAGTTGTTGAGTGCTTAGCTAGTTATCACCTGAGATAGATTTGATATACCCAGAACGAAGCATATGGCGTCCAAGATGTTGGATTTACCACTGCCATTCAAACCAGTAATGGCGTTGAAAAGTGGGTCAAACCCGCTAATTTCGGTTCTTTGAGCGTATGACTTGAACCCATCGAGTACTATTTTCTTGATATACATCTTTGTAGTTCCTAAAGTCCACTTAAATCTTCGAAGTGAGCCAAGATACACAGTCCAATTTCATGGGTACACTGACCTTTGGTTTTCGCGGGCTTTTTGTATCTGAGCATGCGCAATACCGTTACCAAGGGGTGGGTTTCGGGCGTTAGTCAACGGAAAAATTACCAAGTTATCCGTTTTACACCTCCATTTTTTGTTCACCAAGGAGACAGGCACCAAGGAAACTAACTCACCAAGACGACAGTAGTCAGGACAACACGACAAAGTCAACCTAGAGGTAACAAAAAAGATGGCTACCTACTTTTAAAGAAGTTAAACAGCAGGTTTTCATAAAGCCAGTATACAAACTGGCTACACATGGGCGCCCCTTTTACTTGTCGTGGGTGTCGTGGGTGAATGCCTTTTTATTTGGCCTGATACTGGGTTAGCTGGCTTACAATAGGCTGGCTAGCTAGCTAGCTGGCTAACCTTAGGGTATAGTAGATAGATATACTTCTGTGTGGCTGTAGTTTGCTTCAATATGCTGCTACGAATATGATATCTCGGCTATTTGCATTTTATATTAATTTGCGCATAAGAATCCCCTGGCTTTTATCTTGGTATCTACATTTAATTAACACATGAGACTTTTTAATATCTCGGCTATATAACATGCATAAAAAAAATTTAAATGATATGCTTTCTACGCTTATCAAGAAAACTATTGTAATCCACCTTAGTTACAGTTATACATGAAATGGAAGCTGATTTTCATTCGTCACAAGCTGCCATTAATACACACAGAGGCCACAGCAAAATACTGACTGACGAAATTGCACACATTCCATGGCAAAACGTGGAAAAGAACTTGCTTGGAATGTATTATGCATAATTATTATGACCACTGAATAAAAAGTTTTAGTGTGTCACCATGGTAGTAAAGAAATGCATTTCTTGCAACAAGTATTCTTAATGGCGTAAATTCTGATTGACAGATTGGGACACCTTTTATCATTTACTAGTGATAATATTTTCTCTATAGAGCAGCTTCAAGTACAAGAACCTTCCAAACCCACATACGTTTACATCAGTTAATCAACAAGGTAAGAATATATATCCTTGTATACTGTTGTCTACATCATGCATGAGGCGCAATGATTTTATACCACATGAACCGAATAGTAAAGATTTCTGTTAGTGGGACTCTCCCTACTCTATTACTGTGCAATCATAAATGCATGTTCTGTATTAGTAGTGATAATCATGGGGAAACAAAGTAGAAGATGTAACCATGGTATGGTGAAAATCTTGTTTATTTTGTGTTTTGATAAGCACCGCTTTCTTCATTTGACACTAAATAGCTAGGTAGCTAATAGGGCAAGGATTGTTTGAACAGATGCTTGTCATGTATATTGTATGGTAACGCTATCCATTTCTCTCCACGTAGCCATGGTAAGTCAGGGATCTTCCAAGAAAAAATTACGTTAGCTTTTGTCCTTAGTGAATGCTTTGCTTCAAGTATTACTTGGCAGTAATGAAACGACTGCTATGCAAGAAACCTTTTCATTTTACTGCATTCAAGTCGAGACTTCAAACTGTATATTAGCTTAAATGTTACTGATCGTATTCGAAATTATGAAGCTGCATTATCACATTAGCCAAAGAGAGCTTGGATACTCTGTAAGCTATTGAGTAGCATTCATGGATTGCTATGGGGGTGCATTAGCATTCTCTGTGGGCTTAAAGTATTGTGAGGATTGGCTACAGTAAAGTCATCAAGGAATCCTTTTTTTTTTAAATTGATGGTTCGTTCTTAAAAATTTTCATTACAACAGGGTTTCACGATTGCACTATTTTAAACTTTGAACTTTCATTAGTACACAATTGGCTACTATAGCCATTATTAACAGTGCACCATGGCATCAGAATTACAATGGTGTGCATAAGCAACAAATTCAGGGAAGAAGGGATTACAACAGAGGAGTGTGTTATTTAATTAATAAACCATGACTTCAATGTTCCCTGAAACCTTTGACCACATCAAGAAGTATGGTGGACCAGCCTACATATTTTAAGGGAAAACTGTATGGAATGCTGTATCATTAGTGACTCTTCAAGCATTAAATAACTTTTTTGTCTACGTATCTAATTGTGCGCACACTTCTTGTCATCCATCCATCAAAAGAATTACTAATTACCTATCCCATTATCATTCCATCATAACTTCAATTTATATAGTAAAATTCTTGATTAGTTCCACACAGGGGTGACCATGACCAGTATTCCAACTAACAACACCGGCACTGCCAACGAAATCTCAACTGTGGCCAATTCCCATTCTGGTACTGTTCAAGTCCAAGTCATCCCGACTCAGATTGGAATTAACACCACCAATGGCAGCTCAACTAACGTGCTCAGTAATCCAGGATCTCTTTTGACAGCCTCGGGCTCATCTCAAGATCTCTCCTCTGCTCAACAACTCCAGCTTGGCCTGCGACAACTACCTGTGGAGCAGCAGCAGAAGCTGCTATTGGCCGCCCAACTTCAGCAGCTGAGCAAAAGTAACTCCAGTGGAAATTTTGTGATCCAGCCCACTTTCCAAGTTGTGACGTCAGCTCCCAGTACAACTGCCAGCAGTAACCAAGGCAAAGGGTAAGATTCTATCGTCCATTTACCACCATGGCAATATAATATTATTTGTTGTGAAAAAAATGGAAGTTTTCATTTAGCTAATGTAATGGTGATTGCATTTCTTAGAAACTTGTCTCGGGGAGATAAGATCCATCTTTGCACTAATGTATCACTTGTACGGTAACTAGCACTTCAGATTTTTATGCTACAGGATCTAAGAATCAAGTGGAGATCATGATTTGTTTGTTTTGGTTTCATGTTATGATCGATTTGTTCATTGCGATAATGCATGTAAACAACCAAGGAGTATTATGCAAATGTCTATTTTTCACATTTTCTGCAGGACAATTTTTATCGGGCAAGACTACTTTTTTTCCTCTATCCCATGGTCCATAATTAGCCAAAAATATTGATCTGGCGCCTCAAATCTCTGAATAAAAGATCAAAATGATTCCAGCGGTTCTTGAAAGCAATCTTTTGACCGCATTACTTAAAAGGGTCCAGAATTGGGTGGAGGTGCCTGCTTGAGGATAACCCTGCAATTATAGCTTGTTTAGTGGTAAGAACAGTTTGGGCTTTTCCTAGAAAATCTCATTGTAGTGGGTATATGCTGTGGACTGCTAGTCCTTGGATATCAAGGTAATCATGGAGACGGTGGATTTTCCTAGAAAATCTGTATATGGACTGATAAAAAAAGGCAGATATTTTCCTCATTCTTGATTGACCACATCATATAAAAAGGACCCGTGGGTGATGAAGGGAGTGGCACTACCCATGATGCAGCGGTTGGCATAAATGGTTGGTGGCTGATTCACCATCCTTTCCCTTGGGTTTCAAGGATCAGAGGACAGAGCTATATTCAAGAATGGAAGTGCTCTTCTTTTTTTAAAAATGAAAACACACATTACTTCAGTTTTAGAGCCAAAAATAGTTTCCTCTCTAGTTGATAGTTTACGCGCATTAATTTTTGTCACGGGTCGTTTTTAAATTTTATGCGCGTGGCACCAATTAACATTTTTAAATGCAGCACAGACATCACCTAGGAAACCATGATAATCAAGGAGAGAGCTTATATAAACCAGGTTTGTGGTCAACTTCAACTCACCAACTAATTCTAGTTCCAGCAATTGCAGTGCCAAGCTGTGAATTAATGACTACCTGCTCGAGTATTTTGCATAGCTAGAGCCTATAGCTAGAATATTGAACTATTGAACTATTGACTAGTGATAGTTGTAGCTATAGCTACTGATGCTTAGCGTAATGCAGTCTCCTCACGGGCCAGGCATGCCATATCCGTCTCCCAGAGCAGCATGCATCTATAGTAGCCCGAGCCCATACCAGCAATACCCACCTCACTGTGCTGGCACGCCACCACCACCGCCACCACCCATGCCAGTAATGAGAATCAAGGAAGAACTTCCAGAATACTCTTGCGTTGGGTAAGCCAGCTAGCTACCGATCTCTCTCGATCTCGAAAGAAGCTCTCTAGAAAGGGGGCGGTAGCTAAAATTAGCGCTGGAGGGGGGAGCTTATTGCGAAGTGGTCTGTCAGTTAAGTTGTTTCCATGGAGTTTCAGGAAGTGTTGCCATAGCAGTGCCCATCCAGCTGCAGGTTATGGCTTATCCTGCTTTATTGTTCAGCCAGGAACTGAGGCATTATTTTTGTTTTTGAATTACAGTGAGCTAATTGGTGATATCACTTAATATAGTGCCTGAGGTTATCCAAGCAGGAACTATTGGTATACAGCTGTTCAGTGAATATCATCATGGGTAAATGAAATGAAATAATGCACCAGTTCCTTTTGAGATGCTCTTCTTTGCATGCCACACCTTTTTCCAGTAGCTACAAAGCTAAAGGTTCTCTTCAAGTAGTTATATTCGCTTTAATATGCACGTGATTAGTGATGTAATTTCTGTGGCTTCACTACAATTTTGGCCGCTAATGGGTGCATAAAAAAAAAATTTTTTTTTTAAATCATGCCAGCATGAAATCAGCTTAAGTAGCTATTACATTCACATGGACCAAAGAATAGAGTGATCATCAGTATCATATATGTATCCCAATATTACACTGCCCTCAATTTCATCAATCTTAGGACCATGGCAGACAATCCTTAACATTATGCTTATCTAAGTGCCAAAAATTAATTATTGCTTCAGTCAATCCCTTGATGCAGATATCTTGAAGATAATTTATTTGTCTTGAAGCATTAATAAATAATATAGCTAACTGAGCAATCTTATTGGGTTAAGTTTCTCCAGGGTATGGGAGTGATTAGGCTAAACAACAGATTAGGCTGATTTTGTTTTCATCTTTGCACTCTTTTTTGGCCTACTAATCCCTGAGCCCTTACAACTGTGCCTACTCCAGTCATACTATAGTTCATGCCGCAGACTTCAAACCATAGATTTTGATCTCAATATGTATGTGGGTTGACTTATTATATCATCTTTTAATTCCTGTCAAGCTCCAATTCCTACTTCCTTCTCTCAAAGTTAAAGATTTGATAACGTGGAGGATGTTGCATGCAGGGGAAAAATATTTACTGTACCAGACCATGACCATGCAGTGGTTGATTCCAAAAGCAAGTGATTTTTCTACACCTCAGGTGCTTTTTTCTCTTTAATTGTATGGCATGCTGAATGCGTTCTTTGTAGTTGAGTTGGCATTCACTGTGGTCAGAATTCGGTTTGTTCTCTTTTAATGTACTTTTTCTCTATAATTAACCGCAGTATTTGTTGAAATTGGAGCAGTGATAGCTTTGTTCCTAACCATACACCCTATATCCTATAGTGCCTTCATGCTGCGGTGTACCTCTTTCCCATATCTTGGATAATTAGCGTTCTCATGTGAGCCCTAGTGCATCCCTTCTATAGTGGTTAGAGGATGAGGTACTCTGTGTGGAATTTTACACGATAAATTTGATAATAGTAATAGTGGGAAGACAGTTTTTATTTACCAATGGTTTATTTTTCTTGCAAATGGACTTCAAACCATAGATTTTGATTTCAATGTCTATGTGGGTTGACTTATTATGTCAGCTTCCTATTTCTCAAGCTCCAATTCCCATTTGTATTCTGCCCCTTTCAGTTAAAGATTTGATAAAGTGGAGGATGTTGCATGCAACCATGCAGTGGTTAATTCCAAAAGCAAATGATCTTTCTACACTTCAGGTGTTCAATTGTATGGCATGCTGAATCAGTCTTTGTAGTTGAGTTGGCATTCACTGTGGTCAGAACTCGGTTTTAATGTACTTTTTCTCTATAGTGTTGCAAATCAACCGCAGTATTTGGAGCAGTGATATATAGCTTTGTTCCTAACCAATCCTATAGTACCTTCATCTTTATCTACCTATGCTGCAGTGTACCTCTTTCCCTAATTAGCGTTCTTATGTGAGCCCTAGTGCATCAGAAGATGAGCTACTCTGTGTGGATAAATTTGATAATAGCAATAGTGGGAAGACAGTTTTTATTTACCAATGGTTTACTTTTCTTGGAAATCACTAGGTATTCCTTGTCATATTTATCTGTGGCCATAACCCTTGTATTATAACTTTTCACTGCCTGCCAGTTTCTTAACTAGAAAGCCGTTTCCTTTGTAGTTGACCTCAAGATAATTCGGCTTCTTGTTTAGTGGTTCTTTTGTGTGGTAGGATACCATACCTCTCATGGCAAAGTTTGGAACTCAATTTGCTTGCTATAATTAGTGTGGGAGTACTTAAGGACACCTCTTAAACCCAGTTTTGTTGTTCAATGGACCAGATATCTCTCCAGCTGAACCTCATTCTTGGAATCGAGTTTGTGGCTTATATTTTCTTGGAACTGTCCTTTAAACTTTGGGTCTGTATATGATCTAAAGCATTGGTTGGGGCTACAAAGAGCTCTACCTCAACTTGTTTCTTGGAAATGGTTGAAAATGCCTGTGGTTGTCTAAAGTGAGAAAGTCAGAGATGGTTGGTGCTGACATATTATGTAAGTCATATAATTAATCAAAATGTAGCTAATTTATATATATATATATATATATAATTTTGTGTACCTAAATCAGCATCTATTCCTTGATTTTATTTATTATTTATTTATTTTGTAGAGTAATTTATAGGTTAGTGGCATGACCTTCCTTCAATGTCCATAGTATCCTCATAACAATTTTTTTAAATTGAGATCATTTCTCGATTTTATTTGGTGATAAAATTTGAGATCACCTTCCCTGTTATCCCAACGAAACACCTGCATGGCATCAGGCATCAGCCGGTGATTTTAGCTGATAAAATACTCACTTGGGTATGTAATGATTTGGAGTATAATGACATCCCATGATTCCCAGAGGGAAAGAAAATTGATGAAATATTAAGCGTATTTGCGGTGAGGTACATCAACAAGTCATGTCTGGTCACTCAATGCATTGAGGAAGAGTGTAGCTATGTCTTGTCTAAACCACCCGAGTTAGTTAGCAGGGAAATTCATGGAATAATGTGAGCAGGGAAGTTCAGGGAATAATATGATTTCATGGAATAATATGATTTCACTCGTTTGTGCCGTCCATTCTTCTATCATGATAGAATTTTATCTGTGCCTTTATTAAGTTAAACTTTCTACCTTTATCCATTCAGCTCTAGCTCTAGCTGCCGTTAAATTACATTTCATAAAGTACAGATCTGGTATTTTTTTCAGATGAAATCATTAATCCTGCAGGGTGGGTAAAGCTTCTGGGTCACTGCTGATAAAAGAGTTCATGCATGCACAAAGAGATTTTAGCTAGGATTCTGTTTATTCTGTGTGGTACATATCCATGGTAATTAATTCAGCTCATATTGGTATGAAGATTAGCCTATAGGAAGTGATCTCAGAGGTGTGGGAAAGTGGTTAAGTGGATTCTTTTTGGTATAAACCTTCTCTTACTAATTAGAGTGTAACTACCACTTATCCAATGCCTCCTTCCTGACATTCATGTATTCTTATGTTATCCTATAAGTTATCCTTCTTTAGCTGATAATATCTATTTGTTCAAGAAACTTGTTCCATTCATGTGGTATATATTAAATATGGCTTCCTACAGTTGGTCAGCAAAGCAGTTTTTATAATCCCTCATTTCGTTTAGATTCATGTTCATGTTTTCGCTGATCTTTTTTTTTCTTAATTGAACATAAGGCTTTCCATGGCTACGAAAATAGACAGCAAATTTATTTTGCTGCTCTATTTGTTATTTCTACGAGTGGGCATGTTGCCATGTGTCCAGTAATCCAGAGTGTGGACCTTTGGATCGAAAAAAGCAAATAATTATAAAGATAACCACTGTAGGATATTTTGCTTTCAAGTGAATAGTAAGCATCATTTCACATTTGCTGGTTACTCTTAGTTATATAATAGCTTTGAGTTATTACTTTGGTATATATTTGCAATGGTGGTATATTAATGTGTGAAAGGTGAACAAAGGATTTGGTTATGGAGTTATTAGCACATTGTATCATTTCACCTCACTTCCTTGCATTCTAATGAGAGCGGGCGGATGGAGTCCCTAGTATTTAATAGTCGATGCCTGAATGTCTAGAAATTAAGTATCTGATCATAAAAAGCTACTGCTACTGATTTTCAAGAGAGAAAGTGACAATATGATGATGGCAGGAATGTATTGTGACTGCATGTGCTCAATGTATAGGTCTGTGCAGTATGCCTCTCCCTATCAACCTGATGGATCTCTCCTATCTCAATCTGTGACTCAGTCAGCCATGATGGGCCTGCCAAATCAATACCCTGGTTATGATACAACTTCACTTCAGCATATGGGGATACATGGAGATCACGGTATGCAGCATACCACTCGAGCTCATCCTCTAACTGTAAGTTTTATATCTGAAGTCAAGAGTTTTTCTTGGAATTTAGATGTTTTTCCTTGGAATTTAGATAACAGGTTGCTTTCTATATAGCTGGGTATAGGGTAGTGGTTAGTTTCCATGTGTGTATTTATTAAGGTTACCAATGCAGGGTATTATATTCAGTGGAAGACAGATATGATGACATCATCAGTATACTTGTATGTACTAGCTTAGGCTTGCTATGGGATTTATAATAGTTACTACCAACTGCTAAATATTATGTCACAAACTAGTACCTTATTAACACATAAATTTAGCACCAGACAGAAAAAAATTTAAAAGTATGGATCGGCAGAAGTGTTTGTTTTTTATGGTCTCCTGGCAACATCTGACGTCTTCATTACCATACTAAAATTAGCTGTGTATCTACTCCTTTGAATGATTACAAGTTATGCTTCCTCCCAATTAAAATGAGTTACAGGAGCGCTACTTCACCCCCACCTTGGAAACTCATCACTATTTACCTAAAGTTTCTGTCCACACCACACACTCCTTGTTCTTCACAGCCACTGTCTTCCTGTGCGTTAACCATCAGTAAAGTTCTTGGAAAAACCTCAGCTCTCCCACATTGATATCTTTGTTCTCTCTCTTTGATCCTTTGACCCTTCCTTTGAAGTTTTCCGGTTATTCAAATGATCTCACAAAGAACCTCACAAAGACCGGTCTTATCATAACATCATTTGAGGTTTTTGTAGCAGTGGATAGCATGTGATAAAAACCTCATCCCATAACTTCTGGAATTTCTATGCCCTGCTCAAAAAAAAACAAAAAAAAAACTAATGCCATTTCCTTTGCGCATTGCACTACCAAGCGGTTCAAGTATAGTGATGTCTGTACATCCTGATTTTATAAACATCAGCCTAGCTTGCTTTTTTTTTTTTTTTTTTTTTTTTTTTTTTCAACTGGATTTTTTAAATGTTAAGTAGCTACTAGTTATCAATACTCGAAATTATTGATGCTTGATTTTTTTTATTTTTTATTTATTTTATGCTTGGTATGTACTTATTCAAATGGGAAAACGGACTTCCAAATTGTTTCACCAATCTTCATCAATTCATCAATAGATGTTACTAATGTTCATCACAAGAATTTCAAAATAGCTGAATCTACATCGAACCAAGTGCAAAATGTAATCAAGATAAGAATAATAGCACGGTTTTTATAAGGAAATTATAAAAATGCACCAAAAAATAGCAATTCTACATTACATCTATTTTTCATCCCCAAGTTGTGACCAATTTAATTGGATATGAACTTTCTAAACGTGGCATATCTGTGTCTGATCATTCTCTGATCATTCTCGTTAGCCCTAAGCATTCCAAATAGCTAAAACTCTTCCAATAACAATGTAGTTTTCTGGCACCACTAGTTGGTAGAACCTTGTACCCTTTGGCAGGAACCTCCCATGAGATAATACTTTTGAACTGACTGTGCTATGCTATGTGCTGGCTATAATGAAGTCCTAGAGTATGAATCTCCAGCCAAATTCTCTAGCCTTATACTCATTCAGAGATGTTGGTGTTACTTCCATGTAGAGAAGAGATGAACTTCTTTCATTGTTTGCTGTTGTTTTTCTCTCATATCAGTGTGCATATATAGGTGGTACTTAATGTATCTGTATACCTCTGTTTGTATCGACTGGCAATTGTATAGGCTATCAAAGACACTATGACAGCATAACTTGCTGCTTAACCTAATAAGAAATCTCTGACTTGTTCTAGTGGGCATAGCTTCAACCCACACACTGGACTAGGGGTTCCAACTGAGTGGGTGGGGGAAATAGAGAAGTTTTGACTATGCAGGTGTTTCCTTACAAATACTTCAATATTAGCAGGTTTCTTCTATTGCCAAAGTCTATAAGTGATCTAAATAATGTTTCCAAACCTCTGGTTCCTTTAATTCACTAATTGGCATGCCATGCCTGACTTAGTCAAATCTCGAAGCACTTTTTTAGATTATTTACCACATGTATTGATTATTTCAAGTGGGTATGGCATTTTGTGGAGAGTGCTAGAAGTTAATGACATACTAACCACACTAAATGATGGTCTTAAGAGTGTGTGCGCTAATGGTAGCCATTCCCATTTAAGGCATAGAGGATGACATTTATATTTCATGTTTGACAACAGATGCAATGGCTGTATGAAAACTACGAGACAGCAGAGGGAGTTAGCCTGCCACGAAGCACTCTCTATAACCACTACCTCAGGCACTGTGCTGCAAATAAGATAGATGCGGTCAATGCTGCTAGTTTTGGGAAGCTGATACGATCAGTCTTCATAGGACTGAAAACCAGAAGACTTGGGACTAGGTGAGTGTGATTCACAATAATCGGCTAGTGCTAATGGAATAATTTATAAAAGAGTTCTTGCTTTAGTAGCGTACAAACCTTGCTTTGGTAGTTGACAACCCATAATATCGTAATTCCATATTCGTTAGCATTTACTCTATGCATTTTGATAACCAGCTCTGTTAGGTTTCTGTAGAAAGTTATACTGGAGAATCTGATAACCTTATGCTCCCTCTGTGTCAGTTTCTGGCCCATGTTATCTTCTCAATTTATAAAACTTTATCCTTTTGGCTTTCCGGAACAAGAATCTTGTCCTAAAGTCCACTTACATTGTATCCTTTCCAACATGTTTATTTGTAACCTATCTATAAGTTCTCATATGTCTATAACATAGATTCACTTTCCGAGACAAACAAATTATCATTAACATTATTGCCACACTAGGCATCTAAACATTTATGGATGTTTCTTTTATCATCCCATCCCTTCAATTTCAGCCATTAACATAGAATATTCCTTTCTTTCTTTCAATGCAGAGGAAATTCTAAGTACCATTATTATGGCATCCGCATCAAACCTGACTCTCCTCTCAACACTTTCCCTCAAGATGACTCTCCTACAGTAGCCATGAGGCAGCCTTCTCAAAATGCCCAGAGGTAACGGATCTGTCCTTATATCATTGATCATGGCAGCATACCCCTATAATCCCTCTCCGCTTGCTTCATATACACCTCCTCTATTGCTATGATTTCAGCTCCCAAATATGGACATCTAAAAGATTTTGGTTGGCAGCCACATTAAGATAAAGCAATTAACACTAGATTGGTCTTTTGCATATTTAATAGTATGCGAAACCATAAATGGAATCCAGAGCCAGCTGTCTCTAAGTGGTGATAATATCTAACACAGGGCAGTACAGCTGAGATTCATATTCATGTCTGGGTCACATGAAGATGTTATCTTCTGAGTTGAAATGTAGGAGCTGTGCAGAATTCAGTATTACACATTCATTTATGCTTTCATGACACCCCATTGGATTATATTATAGGAACTTTCTTAATGAACTCTTTATATTCAAGATGCATAAGGACATTTTTCAAGGATCCAAGCCATACTGCAAACCATTATTATTGTATGATTTAGAGAGTATAGTGAGGGGGGCTCACCTGCTGAAGGAGGTGAAGGGAGCACTCAACCACAGGATTTGACCCCTCAACAGCAGCATCAGCAATATTTAGGGGATAGCCGTCCTGAGCTCACCCCTTTTCCAGATATACAGTGGGCAGGGATGCCAATACCTGGTCAGTTTTTTTGTTTGTTTTTTTTTAATTTATTATTATTTTTTTTTTTTAACTTTATTCCCAGTGTGTCTACTAATGTGTGTGATTTAAACCCTCCTTTGTTAATATCATATCCTGGTTTCTATCTGTAGGTGCTTTGACTTCAGATGACCTCAACCTCTTCACGGCTCTTTATCGGGAACACTGTGAGGTATGCCTTATAAGAATATAAGTCAAAAGAATTTGGTTTAGCGATAATGTGATCTTATTTTTTCAGGCCATTCTGGATGTAGTGGTGAATCTCCAGTTTCAAATGGTGGAGAACTTGTGGCGTCATTTCTGGGCAGAGAACCCAAAGCAAGTGTAAGTACTATCATTTTGCCTAGAAATAAAATCCACTTTTTATTCACATAAACATTTCTAGTGAAAATAACATCTCAATCGAAGATGACTCAGATCAGCAACTTCCAAGGGAAAAACTTTTTCTTCTGACCAGTTGCCAGCCTGTGGTCGACTACATTAACTCCTGTGATCATATTCTCTACCAGTGCATTGTGGACTTTCTGGTCCCTGATGTACTTAGGCCCATTCCCGGTACTTTGACCCAGGCCATTCGAAACTTTGCTAAAAGTTTGGAGACTTGGTTGTCCAACAGCTTGAAAGGATACTCTTCCAACCTTGTCAAGGCTAAGGTATATCTCTACACATTTATATATAGTACTCTGTGCACATTACTAGGCATGCATGTATCTGTGCATGTCTGTACATGTGCATATCTGCACATTATGTATGCATGTATCTGTGTGCACATTATGCATACATGAATTTGTATATAATCATTTACACAAGTTTAGTGGTGTGTGTGTGAAGTATATTTTTTATTGAACACTTCCTCCCTCACCCGTCAAAACTACATGATACGGATCTGCTATACCTTATCACCATGGGATTGTGTTATGTGCTATAGGAATGTACTCTAGCGGTAGACTACACCTACCTATCATAACATTCACACAAACTAGCACGCAAAGACTCCACAAATCTGTAGAATCTGCAAATGGATTTCTACTAATCCATCCAATTTAAATGTTATTATCATGCATGCATGGTAGTTTATGAATTGGGGTTCAAAATAGAAGCTCTACTTAATGTGGTGTCTTATTATCCCTATGGAAGAAACTCGAGCTCTTTATTGCTAGGAAACGTACTCATAGCAGACAAAATTGTAATGTAGAGCCAGATATCTTCCTGTCTAGCTATAATTTTGCCATGCTCTATTTGATAGTTTGGATTTTGGCATATGATAGTGGTGGTACACCTGCATCGGCTATTATTTGTGGTAGGGCATAATTGCTTTATCTTTCCATGATCATGACTTTGATGCATTGACTTTGGGTTATTAATTATCATAGTAAGGCGTATTGTATTACCCTGGACTGCATATTATAGGTAATGTCCCCTTGTACCCCATGTACGGTAATATTTCCCAGGCTACTGTAGGTAACTTTAGTTACTGCATTTTAATAATATAACGGTTCACTGACATCTCCATGACTCGCACAAATACCCTAATTCAGTGCAGAAATAATGTGACAAAAATTCAAAGCATGTTTGAGATTGCGAACATACAAAACAGAGCTAGGTGATTCTTCTTCTTCTTGTTCATCATCTTTTTTTTCTTTCTTTTTTTTTTTTTTTTTTTTTTTTTTGGCAAAGTATTAACAATTATTTCTTGCAATGTTTCAGATTTGCTCTATGGTGGCTTTCTCGCAGACTCTGCGTCGCTACACTTCCTTGAACCACTTGGCCCAGGCTGCCCGTGCAGTCCTCCAGAATCCCTCACAGATCCAGCAAATGCTTACTGATCTCAATCGTGTGGACTTTGCCAATATTCAGGTTTGTGGGTATATAGAATGGTTCATCTAAGTGCATTGTAATGCACACATTGATCGATTTTGTGGGGAGAACATTGAAGTCAATAAAATATTGAGAGGTTTTCTACTGACACAGCTACATTTGCAGTACATGATATTCTTACTTCTTTACATTCTTACTTCTTTACAAGTTGCATTATGATGCCTTCTTTATTCTCTACAGGAACAGGCCTCGTGGGTGTGCGAATGTGATGAATCCATTGTGATGCAGCTTGAGCAAGACTTCAAGACCACACTCCAACAGCAGCAATCTCTGGAGCAGTGGGCAGTCTGGCTCAAAGGAGTAGTCGGTACCATCCTCAAACAGTATGAAGATGGAGATAAATTCTCCAAGGCTGCCCGTGAATTCCTTCTCAAGTGGTCCTTTTACAGGTACCATGTGGCTAGATTCAAATAGGGGCAACATGATACAAATTATATCTTTCATCTAAAGGGCATGCTCTTCTCCTCAAGTAATTTGTCTTACAAGCTTAGTACATTAAGGAGACACCTTCATTATAATAGCAATTGGGCAGTTGGCTTTTTCTTAAGATATCAGTGATATAATGTACCTTTACATGAAAATCTCATTTTCATAACTTGTATTTTACACTTCTCTTAGTTCCATGGTGATCCGAGACTTGACCTTGCGGAGTGCTGCAAGTTTTGGATCTTTTCATTTGATTCGCCTACTGTACGATGAGTACATGTTTTTCCTGATTGAGCACAAAGTGGCTAAGGCCACTGGGAGGACCCCAATTGCTGTCATGTCTGAGGTAATCTTTTTTGCTTGCTCAGTAAATCTTCCATCATAATTATAGTCATTGGTAAATGTATTATTTATGACAGTATCCTCCATCAGAGATCACTAAGTAGCTAAAACCGCTTTTGGACCCTGACCTTAATTGTTTCACACACAAGCAGGATACTGATTTCAGCATGTCTGCCACACAAGTATAGTAGCACGTGTAATGCAACCCTTTCATCTCTATGGCTTAGCCGCTACCTCACCTTTATCGCTACCTCACCTTTATCATCACTATCCTGTTGTTTATCTGAAACCAATTATATCCTCTTGGCTTCTATTGATTGTAGCCTGGCTGCCTCTGCAGGCCAGGACATGGCATACCACCCACCCTTCTTGCCCAAATCCAGCTCTTGGAGATCTACAAGGAACTGAACTTGAGTAGGCATGCTCACCAAGTCTACCCATAACATTGAACACAGTATCAGACCTTGTTAGAGCTATCTCTTGGCAACCCAACCAACTTCTATAAGTCTAGATTTTTTCCCCAAATATGCTCTCTGCAAGACATATCTAGCTATTTTACTCTGCTTAGCTGTAACCATGTGTATATAAATATATATGGGATAGTACATACATAAACATTTGATATTTAGTCTTAGGAATATAGATGCAGTTCTGGTAAAGATGTGTGTATATTTCCTGTTCCATTGTGCATGAGCTTTGCAGAATGATCAAATAATTATTGTGATTTTGACTGCTTTTATGATGCCATAATAGTGTGAATGTGGAAGCTATTTCTAGTGGTGTTATGTCTACTATAATGATGAGTGGAAGTGAATGGGTTGGAAACACACTGGGTATTGATATTAACTTTAAAGGGTGCAACTTGCGTGGGATATTGTGGTATTTCATAGGGTGGGGGTAGGGATGTTATGGTGCTGCAGCTATATTTAGCTAGGAATGGAAAGCGTCTGTGCATCTCTGGATGTTATGGTTCAAGAGAGTGTGTATTTAACATCACTTGTGCAACAGTTATGTGGGTGTGGAATTGTATGGTATAGATTAGTTCTCTTTCAGTATGCCATGCATTTATCATTATGGGAAAAAAATAATTTTATAGTCTAGTTACATCCTTAGGGTAGGGTTGATATCAGAATATTATTGCATAAAAATATTCAGTTTTCAGGTCAGTCTCGGAGAGTTATAGCTGCTAGTGAAAATATTGCAGTCAGCCAGTCCACTGAAGATAACCAAGGTGTGTTGCTGGATTATAATTTATTGTGAAATGTAGCTATCATGTGTAATAATGTTGAAGTCATGGCCCACATAATGATTTGACTCAGACTGATAAAACGACACTCCAATAGGTGACAAACCTCTACATAATATCCTCCAAAAGAGGACAACCTTTTTCTGTATGAAGGAGAAAAGGATATAGGTCCCTAATGTATCCATTATTGCTATAATGTTGATGTCAGCATAATTGTTTAAATTATTCTTAGTTTCTGAAGATGAAGCTCCATCTGCAAAACGCCAAAGGGTCTGAGAAGATTACATACTTCAACGACTCTCACTAGCTATTATACAAAACTAATCATCTCATTTTCAAGATATAACATCATTAGCTAATCTGTTATGACCATTATTAGAAGTATTATTTTGTTATCCCTCATATTGACTACATGGTTTACTGCATTGTGGCAAGTTATGATTTAGCTGTATCTCTTATGATCATGTTATCCGTATCATCATTCTTGCCTCTCCCATGACCCATTACTTATGATTATGTGATTTATTATTGTTACATAGAGCAGAAAATTATGCGCGCGCATTATTATATTATTAAGAAAAGGCGGGGCCAGCTACCGCATGTATGTCTTGTCGACCCTTTACCAGTCAGAGATGCGCGCGCGCAGCAAAGCATCTGAAAATATCAAAAAAAAAATTTTTTTTAATTTTTTTTATTAGAAGTTCATTCAATTTCAGTTAGCAGGCATCATCATAGCTATCATCTTTATTTCCCCCTCCGCTGGAAATCCTCAAACAGACGCTTCAATTCCTTTTCATCACTACTACGTCGATCTCCTTCCGACTCATCTCTCCTCTCAGGGCTTGAATACCTTGAATCATAGATATCTCGCAATTTGTCATCGGTATCATCCATACTGCGGTCACCCTCTTGTGTGACGTCATCTCCACCCTCACGTGTGATGTCATCTCCACGTCGGTCACCTTCCCACAGGATGTCATCCCTACGTCCAGTTAGGGGCCTTAAATCATACAAGCTTTCATCGAGACGTCTCCCACCTTCTAAGTGATGAGCTTGTAGAATGCCACCTCGAGTTGTTAGTTTTCTGGCAACTTCAAAGGGTCCATTCTTTCGTTGAGAGGATGCAGATACTTCAAAACCTGCACCCTTCAACCCTTTGCCATGCCCTAATTCCTTCATAATACGACGTATGAAGGGCCTTTGTCCATCGTACGGAATCCTGCTCTCATCTTCACTACCTTGAGGTGTCATCATTGGTTCACTTTCAACTTTGGGCTCATATTGTGGACTTCGAAGGTACTGGCCCTCATCTTGATTTTCGTTACGCCTGAAATATCTTCTACTTCGATCAGAAAGGATATCATTCAAGAAGCTCTTTGGATCATACTGGCTTTCATAAAGACGCCTCCCCCCTCCAATTAGATGAGCTCCTAGAACACCACCTCGCGATGTTATTTTCCTGTCTACTTCTCTAGGTCCATATTCTGGAGACTCATCCTTTCTTCGGAAAGATGCAGTTTCTTCATAACCTGCAGTCTTCAAACCTTTCCCATGCAGCAGTGATTCATTTATGAGATGACGTATTGAAGACCTTCGTCCATCATCAAGTTCGTTGAATAAACGTTGCAGAATCCTCCTTTCTTCCACGCTGCTTCTCGGTATCACCACTGATTCATCTTCATATTGACGTGGTTCTTGAAAGTATCGGTTCTCATCAAAACCTCGGTCACCTTCCCGATCATCATATTGAAACCTCACACTCCTTGGATAACGGCTTACGACACGATGCCTTCTACCTCCGATTCGGTGAGCCCGTAAAACACCACCTCGAGATGTCAATTTCCGGTCAATTTCATAAGGCCCGTAGAGTGGAGTCTCACCTTTTCGTTGAGAGGATGCTGTTACTTCATAACCTGCAGTCTTCAAACCTTTTCCACGTAGTGATTCTCTCAGAAAACGACGCATAAAGGGCTTTTGTCCACCATTAAGGTAATCGAGTACACGTTGTAGAATCTCGCTTTCTTCCACCTCACTACCTCGGGGCAGCATCATTAATTCGTCTTCAACTCTGGGCTCAGTGTTATAACGATATTGTCGCTGACGAGATCGAGATTGCTCCCCAACCCTGTCCCTGCTTGATTCTGCATCATCTGGAGGAGATATTGGTACAGCGTCTTCATTAACATGAAACCCCATTTCAGTCATTAGCCCTAAGCAAAAAAAGAGAGCAAAGTCAAGATACAAAGGTCATCATCGCACAGTATCTCATAGAGAAATCAGGTTATGAGCTCTATTAGTTACAACTGTGAGCAAGGAATTTCACAGTGAAACCTCCAAACAACAGCCAAGTTTGGAACAGATTTTTTGACCAGGTTGGCCTTCTTGGAAAGGTCATTTTGTTCCGTTCAGTTTGCCACATGCTCAATTTACATTGCTTCACTTACATTTCAAGTATTCCTTTTGCCACTCAGCAGATGGAGTAACTTCAAGAGTGACATTACAAATACTAGCACATCTGTCGTAACAGTCCCTGGTCATCCTCAGACACACCTCACAAAGAGGTCGATTGATGTTGCAATGATCGGTACAGTCAGGACAGCAGTTGCTACATGGACGGTTCGTCTCACGGCCCATCGGCATGGAAGCACCAAGGGCAATAGAGATGCAGAGAATGGCTGCAAAGAGCTTCATTTCTTTGAAGGAGAAGATATTTATTGGCGTAACTGGAAGATTAGTGTCTGATGCCACTGACTCTACCACACTGAACTGGACCTCTTTATATACTTCATGACATACTATTGTGGTAGGATCATACCATCAACAGTAGAAAACCAAAGTAGACAGGTTACTTTCCATGATGTAGTGTACATGGTGATGTTGTTGTAGACTTTTCACAAACAACAAAGGTTTGGAGGTTCACATGCGCCTCAGAACACTATAATCGGTTAATCTCCACGAAACATCTGCCCTGCAGCTGGTTAGAAATAGTTGCTGAGAAAGCATCGTGTTATGTTATGGGTTGTATTCGATTTTCTTGCGCAGAAATGAGTGCGCATATGAAGGCGGGGCTCATTAGTTTGACCTTTGCACTTAAGCTATTTTTGGCGTTTGAATTCAAAATGATGACAGAACAACAAGGTAACTTATTGATATACATGTAGCTACTGCTAATATGCTACTTCTCTAGCTGCAGAAAACTCGTCCTCATGGGCAAAGAATCGTGTAGCACAACTGGAAATTCAAATGGCAGAATCACTGACTCTGCAAAACAAGGAGGTATAACGTTTAGATGACATGGTAGCACCTTGTGATGGATCAACTGAAAGTGTGAAAATCATGATAGAGTAGTCTAGTTACTCCCCCAAGCGTTACAATAATTATCAGCATTCAAACAGTAGCTGTAGAGTAAGCTTTTATCTAATAAAGCAAAGCAGGGCTATTCCGAAAGGTCAAATATTTTCAAAACTCCTCGAGCTTATGAGCTCTATTTTGAAAGATATGTTCTACTATTATAGTAGATTATATCCTCCAACGTTGAGCTCAGAAGTCTCAGTATAGTCTCAGAAATATTTGAACAATACAGGATTAACCACCATTCGAAATAGCCCCGCTTTACCTTACCTATCCATATCCAACACACTCTTTTTATCACCTACCACTTGATTATCATAAATCCGTAAATCCGGTATAGATTACCATGGTTTACAATAATAGTCAGTCACAGGACGTTTTCCGGTCAATTTCTTTGTTTGGTCATTTTTTACCTTATCTGACCAATTTTTTAAATTATAACTATACATTTGAAACTGCTATTAGATAATCATGTTCGGACAATGATAGAGTGTTACTATAAGCCCTGCTCCATGAGCAGGCATCAAACATTTCCCAGAGGTTATGATCAGATGGTGATATTATTATATGTAATTAATCCAGTTCAGTGAACTTCACTGCCAAATAGCCAAGCTGTTAAGGCATTTGGAAGAGGGAGAAGCTGAGAAAGTGAGCCTGGAATCAAGCCTCGCTTCTACCCAACAGCAGAGTCAGAGGAAAGAAGTGGAATGGGAGAAATTAAAAACATCTATGCAAGGTATGACCATTCTAATGCACAAGATGACTCTATTGATGCATTAAATTAGAAATTTAGCTAAGAATTGAGCAGTTATAGCAAATAATCAAGGTGCCAGGTGAGTGGAAATAGACTTTAGTAGTTTGAATTCCAAAGTAACTTCCTACTCTGTTTATACTGAAATATTATTAATGGTATCAGTGTTTAATCTTCAGCATGCTTTATAGCTACGCATGCGCATCTATTAATAGTGACATGTTTGTTATGTTTGTTCATCACTTGACAGAGAGTTTAAATGTGATGAGTGGCAAGTGCCACGGGTGGCAGCGGACTCTTGAAGTTCTGCAGCAAGCTAGAGCAAAGGAGAGGCAGATTCTTTCCAGCAAGGTCACTCACTGATAATGCACAGTCTGTTATTGGTCAAGAACATTTTTAGCAGCAAATGATTGGTCACATTAAACGGGACGAAAATCTTTACTGTTACTTAACTATACTTAGCAAACTGGTCGTGTAAATTTTTTTCCTTGATATTTAAGACCAATCATTATTCTGTGCTCTGGATGTAATTATTCTTTTCCATAGAGGGGTTAGGTACTAATTTGGATAGCCTTGTACCTAATGGATGGATTGATGGCTACCGCTAGCAGGAACCAACTGATCACTCTCTTCTCCTCCTATTATAGGAAGAACTTCTCCTAACGAAGCGTAAACAATTGGAAGAGCTCACTGAAGCTAATGAGCAGCTTCAATTTGAATTGGCCAATGAAAAAAGGTACGAGACTGGCAATCAAATTGACCGTATACAGTAGAACCTCTCTCTTAGCGAAGTGAACGCTTTAATGCTACATACATACAACCACATTAGGTGTACGTACACGGTCTTAATTATTAGTGGATGTGGTCCCTTTAGGAGAGGACAAAATCACTGGAATAAGGACGTGGCAGGGTATCCTTAATAAAGCAGAGAGTTCTTAATAAAGCAGAGAGTTGATCTCATTACAGGGTAGTCTAATTAGACAGCATAATCTAACTCTCTCTTTTCTTTTTTTTTGCAGTCCTCAATTTATAGCTAGTGCTCTAACTGCAGATGATGTACTGTATATAATTATTATGTTGATGTGCTGTCCATTTCTCTTGCTTGCAGTGAAGTGGCAGGTCTGAAGAAGAGGATCAGCACACAGGATCAAGAACTGAGAGGAAGAGAGATGGCCGTGCAACAGAGACACGAGGATTTAATGGCTAGTATCGAGCGAGAGAAAAATCTAGAGCAGGAACTTCAAGTATGTGCAGCCAATCTTTCCACTTTACTGCATGGATAATCTACTGTCCCCTCCATGTGACTGAACTACCTCAAAAACCCATGTTCTAGTCAGGACATCTTCAATTGTGTCCTAGTGCAATAAGGATGCTAGTCAGGACATTTTTGTAATCAGGACACCTTTATTGTGATCAGGACACCTTTGTTGTGATCAGGATGCCTTTGTTGTGATCAGGACACCTTTGTTGTGATCAGGACACCTTTGTTGTGATCAGGACGCCTTTGTTGTGATCAGGACACCTTTGTTGTGATCAGGACACCTTTGTTGTGATCAAGACGCCTTTGTTGTGATCAGGACACCTTTGTTGTGATCAGGACACCTTTGTTGTGATCAGGACACCTTTGTTGTGATCAGGACACCTTTGTTGTGATCAGGACACCTTTATTGTGATCAGGACACCTTTGTGTCCCAGTGCAATAAGGATGCTAATTAGGCCACTGTTGACATTTATCTCAAAAGTGTGATCTGCAGAAGCTGATAGTTATTAAATCTTCCCCCCCCCCCAGATTGTTATCCAGCGAGCAGATTCGTTAGAAGCGAGCCTTAATCAAGAAAGAGGTCTTCTTAAGAAGATGCAATTGAACCATGACCTCAATCAGCATCAAGTATAATGAGCAAAAACAGCTCATGCATAATGAAATTATCGTGCAGTGTTCTATCCATGATGTGTACATAGGTGAAGGAATTGCAAATTCAGCTTGAAGAAGAGAGAAAGGCTCGCCAGAAGTGTGCTAGCAACTTGAGAAGTTTGCAGGAGACAATGACTAACTTGCAGAGCAGTTTAGAGGAGGAGATAAAGAAATCTGAATATCTAAAAGAACAGCTCCTGAAGTGAGTGCAATATTTGATCAGTTTACCAAACTTTGTCCCCGAACCTGACAGAATCACATGAGCTAGTGAAAGTCCTCCTATCCATAAATATAGTGCTTAGGAAAAGGGACCATTTCAGGCAAAATGTTAAGTTCTGAACCTATTGGAACCAAAATTCCTTTGAATTTCATTCCAAGATTACAACAGCACGCTTCCAATATCTCCAAAACTTATTTTTGTTTTGAATTGTCCCTTTTCACTATCACAAAAACCATTTCGTCATTACTACATTACTACTTTACCATTAACCACCTGATCAATAGTTGTGGCAGATGGAGCACTTATCTTTGTGTGCCTCTATTATCTCCATAGAAAGAGTGATGAGAGTCGTGGATTGGTGGAGCAGTGTTGCAAGAAACAGCAGTTGGTTTCCGACCTAACTGAACAGTACCACTCACTTCAGATAGACTCAAATGCTTTGAAAGAGGAGCTAAGAGAAGTATGTTTTATCTACATAGTACATAGCTGAGTTTCTCCTTCTCCCTTCCTCTCTCTCTCCCTCCCTCCCCCTCCCTCTCCCTCCCTCCATCTCCCTCTATCCCTCCCCTTCATAACCATCTATGCCCTCTCTCCCTTTCCCTCTCTCTCTCCTCCCTCCCCCCTCTCTCCCCCTATCCCTCCCTTCTCTCTCCTCCCCCCTCCCTCTCTCTCTCCCCCTCTATCCCTCCCCTCTCTCTCTCCTTCCCTCCCTCTCCCCCTCTCTCTCCCTCTATCCCTCCCCTCCCTCTCTCAGACCCAGCAAAAGCTATCTATGATGGAAGATCGCTGGAAAGACACAGTTTCTGTCATCACTGAGTTTCAAGCTGATCTATCAAGGAAAAAGGGGACAAATAAAGGTGTGTTTTTAACAGCCTGTTTTAACTTTACAAGGTAACCTTATAGCTTGTATGTATGATGGGTCTTCCCAAACTAATCATGATGTGCACTTATAGAGGAGAACCGTGATGGTGTTGGTAACTCCACCCCAAATCCCACCCTTTTCTCTGACAAGCTCCGCCTTCTTCTGCTGACCTATCAGTCTATGTGTGAAGTACAGAGTGAGGAGCTCAGTGCCGTGAAATCAGAATTAGCATCAATGAAGTCTGAACTCGAGCAGAGTGCAAGCAAATGTGCCACTCGGGGAGAAATAATAGCAATGAAAACTTCAGCTCTGACAGTAAGTTTCTGGTCAATTAGTGTGATAAGGTCGAGTCCCTGTTCAAAGGTGATTTATTAAGATCCCCCAACTTTCAAAGTCAATAAGTGACTCTTTAATACTTTGGGATTTAAAAATAGCCGAGAATTAAAATTAATAGCTGTAAAGGAGCACATCTGTATCGCTGTTCTTGCCAGCTAGATCTGACTGAGAGTCTACAACTAAATAATGCAAATTCATAATGAAGTTAGTTCACTTTCCAATTTCAGTGATATTGTAACTGCTAGTTTCTGACCATCCACCTACCACAACCAACCCGTCGTTAGGTATGAATGCTGCCAGCGCATCGGCTCGTGTAGTGGGCATCTCCCCTACCACAGTCCATGAATCAGTGACGGTATCGTAACACTGAATGACTCCCGAGGCAATATCATTCTCGTCATGCCCTCCTATAGCAAGCATTTGTCCTCCAATGGAGACCAGACTAAACGCACTATACAATGGAACAGTTGCGACCTCAGACCATTTCAATCCGTTGTTGGAAGAGGCAGTGGAATCATTACTCGAAGATTCCTGACAGCTGTGCAAAAATTCCTCCACCGAGCAAGAGAAGACGGTCTGGTGCTTGGAAATGAAGAAACTACCAGCACACAGTGTCATTTGTGGATAACCGATTGGTTCAGGGAGACCTTCGGCCATAGTGGACCACTGGAACGTATTTCTATTCATGACTTCGACTATGCGTAACTCTCCCCTATCTCTCCCTCCAGCCACTACCAAATGAGTGGGTGTGGTCAGGCTAGCTGGACAGACCTTCTGTGTTGGCATTGGAGGATACAGCTCCTTCCACTTTTTTCCAGAAGACCTGCCTCCTGTGAGACTGAACAGACACTTTGTGCGTTTCTGATCCTTAGCCATGCCTCCAATGGTGGTCAGTTGGTAGTCAAGAACAGCCATTCCAAAGCTCTGATACTGGGAGGACTGCAGCTTGGACCATTCGCTTTTAGATGGTTGGAACGAGTAAATATTGTAGTGTCTAGAGAAGTAGGCCACATTTCCATGGACGATGGCCACACCATAGAGCGACCCCATCGTTTCGGGAGCTGACTTTCCTTGGCTCCATTGTAGTGATGTGTGATCAATCGGTTCTGCCTCTGTCATTTTGTTCTCCTCTGGAACCTAGAGGGTATGTGTGTGTGTGTGTTGCATATAGGTAATATTGGTCAGTTAACGTTAGCTACATATGGTATGATGCTCCATCTGAAGGAGAGGGAGAGGGTGAGACCACAGCTATGTGGAATTAAAATGGTCGGCCATGGATGGTGGCCATATTCTTGAATCTCTAGCAATTCCATTCATACATTCGTAAGTGCAGTAATCGTGTGTAGTCTACAAGTTGTCGTGGAAACCATTCATGAATAACTATAGTTGTTGCAGACAACTAATAATGTTTATGATATGTCTACACTGTTGAGTTTCTACAAGCCATGATATATCATTTTTGCTAATGGATTTATAAAAGAAAGTCTTTTCTTCCTTCCCTCTCTCCCCCATCCCTCCCTTCTCTTACTCTTACGCTATAATATAGCCTGATATGCATGACCCTTAACCTTATATTGGCCAATCCGTTTTTCTTGCATCTCTGATAGCTACATAGGTATTCACACTCACTTACAGGTGTAGCTTTTGACTCCTCTTCTTCCTTAGATTGGCTTTGGATGCTACCACTCTCTTCTTGCTCTTGCTCGTAGTTGGAATTTGTCTCCATAACAACAACATCATCACTGACCTTTTCTATGGAGTCTGCTTTATCGTTAGTATCTACACAGTCTTCAGAGATCTCTTCTGCTTCTTCTTTTAGCTGGACCCGATACTCTTTGATCATTTCTTCTTTCTTCTTCAGTTCACTTCTCAGTGCCTCTACTTCCTCTTTGCTCTGAAGTTGGACCCGATACTCTTCAATTACTTCTTCTTTCTTCTTCAGTTCACTTCTCAGTGCCTCTACTTCTTCATTATGCTCCTCCACTTTGCTTTGAATCTGCCCTTGACATTGATTTAAAAGCTCGTCTTTTATCTTCAGCTGTTGCTCCAATTGTTGGATCGATTCTCTTGGATCTTTAACATCTTTGATGCTCTGTGCATACTTGTTGTCTGCCTTCAGAGTTGCCAAATGCTGACACAATTCGTCGGCTAATGGTCTCTCATTGTCCCTGTCTTTGAGGCACTTCAATGCCATGGACAGGAGGGGGTGATGGGGTTCAATCTGGTCAATATCCTTTTTCCGGCGTTCGATTTCTGGGAACTGTACCACCACTCGGCCTGTGGGATACTTGGTGTCTTCGATGTACTTGTTAGCGTTTCCAGGATCTGGGTAATTCCCCGTGATTATTTGCACCATGAGCACTCCATACGAAAAACAGTCAAGTTTTGTGGAGTATACAGGTGGTGTTAACAGTACCTCTGGAGGCATGTAGGCTAAAGTGCCTGGGGTCTGGTTCAATGGACTCATGTATGGATTGACATCTATCAGCTTGTACATACCAAAGTCGGTCACCTTTGCTCTGCTGCCTGCACCGATCAGTAAGACGTTATTGCTGGAGAGATCCCTATGGATGATGCCATTCAGGTGGAGGTAGGCCAGAGCCAGTGCTATGTCATGGCTGATATTCACCTGGCAGTGGTAGGGAAGGAGACCTGGTGTAGTTTGCTTCAGAAACTCCGTTAGATTCTCGTCCATCATCTCCATTAAGAGAACAGGTCTGCCTGACTTGGGATCGTTGACTGTTGCTAGATGTTGAACAATGTTCGGGTGTTTGATCGAGCTGAGAAAGTGGCATTCTCGTTCAAACTTCTCTACGCTGTCATGAGTCCCTACCTCACTGCTGAACTGAAATAGAGTATTGTGAAGAACCTTAGCAGCACAGGATAGCTGTCCACACTTTGCTCTGCAGACACTGCCATACGATCCAATGCCTAGAGTCTGGTCATAGTAGATCTCAACAGAACCATGCGAGTGAGCTGCTTTCAAAGACGAAGCCATTTTGGAATAAAAGTGGGTGTGTTTGAGTAGCCAATTCATAATCATAGGCCTTCCACAGTTATTCATAGACTGAGCTGATAAATGCAGCCAAAAAGCTATAGCTAGCTATAGTTACAGGCATAATTAACTTAGGCTATGACTATTAAGCACTCAAATTTAGTCTTTAAACTACTCAATTTTGCCTATAACTAGTAAACAAGATCATACATACCTTGCTCTGTTAATTATCACCAAGAAGTGGGCAGGTCCATATCCTGTGCCAATAAGCTGTCTCTTGTTTGACCACATTGTGTTCTTTTTTTGTGGCCTCGTGATGTGTAGGCTAGTGCAAGTGTAGCAGTCAGTACACTAAATTTCTCAGACCTCAATAATATGACCTGAATACCTCCTACTTAGCTGGCTACAGGAATATAACAAAAGATTGTCATGATTCCATCATTGTATGTATCGGGCAATGCTTCAGCTGTCTTAACATTGCTGTGTATGCATACATATAAGACATGAGACAGACATCATACAAGACTGGAGTCATAGCTATACCTATTTTGGATTGATTGACTTTTTTTGGTCCAAAATTGATGTCTATACCTGTATACTTGCCAAAACTACTATCACCATGACAATTATTAGCTGTACTATTGAGAATATTCATGAACGTTTTGGTAGCTAATAGCTTATGAGTATAATTATTCATGGATTTAAAAATATACATGGAACCTATTGGGTATTATCTTTTTAATCTGTACTACAGGAAGCTGAAGAAAAGCTGAAATCTAGCACTGATGAACTATCTTGGCATAGAGCCCAGTTGTTAAAGTCACAGGAAAAGGTTCAGAGCCTCAGAGTTGAAATAAAATCCCTGCAAGTTGGGAATAAACATGTCACCTCTCAGCATACGGCAACTAAAAGCAAACTCACTTCGCTCCAGAGGAAATTGGCAACAGTAAATAATGTTCACTGCAAGTTCTTGCAAGCTCTACTCGAAGACTTCACAGCCATTGGAGATTCTAATAGTAATGATGTTCAAATAGAAACCAACTGGACTAAGTTATCAGAAACAATCAAAGAATCGGTTTCATCACTGATACAGTCTTTCCTTCAAGCCAGAAAGGAGAGTGAATGTTGTAAGTTGGTGATAGGGAAACAAAGGTCCCTTATAGAAACACTTGAAAGACTACACGAAGAATCAGAGGGAAAGATTACTGCTGCAAAATGGCGAGGAATGGAGGAAAAACCGTGGAACAGTCATGTGGACAGTGATGAGAGACATGCAAGTACTCACGATGAAATGAAGAAACACATCTACCAAAGTTTAGATGAGTTGAAATGTTCACAGATCCAGCTCAAAAAGACCAACAAAAGATTGCGATCAGAGCTGACTCGGCTCAAACAGGTTTGCAAAGTTTATAAGAATGACAGGGCCTGTCTCTTGTCTTGTGTGTGTCTTTTAGTAGGAAACATTTTCCCAATTCTCAGTCAAATCCAACAGCTGTGTTTTCAGAAATGCCTACTGAAGCAGATGAGGACAACAACGCTGTCATCAACTCAAATTCCAACTCAGAGTTCTGCTATCTTGCGTTTCCGGAGAGTTATAATTGTTGTATTGGCCATCAATCGACTTATTAGACTGAAGAACGGAAGCACACAGTTATTTAAGACAGTCATATCACCAGCTGAGATAAATCAGAGTAACTTTGTCAGTACCTCGGTCCACCTTGGTCTGAAAAGTAGACATCTCACTACTTTAAGTCAAATCTCTGCTAGAGATATACTACAATGGATGAGAAGCGAACACGTCCTATTGGCTGTCAGAAAACTTTTTTCGACTTTGCAGTCAACTCTTGATCGTTGCACACTTGATGAAAAAGACTTTCAGTCTGGAACTTATTCTAAAAGACAAATAATTGATCATTTGAAACTTTCGTTGAAGGAATGTCATGGCAACTTCATGAAGAGAATGAACTCTTACTTCAATCCTCTTGAACTTGGTTTTGACACACAATTTGGTTTGCACAGTTCATTGTGGTGTCAATTGGGCAATGGACTGAAAATAGCATTGAAAAAAGTAGAAACATAAATTTAAATGTGTCTGGTAAGGGTCGTTACAAATCAAATTATTAAACTGTTCTGGGCACGCACTTAAGTTATGTTGTATCTCGTTGGATTGGGGCTATGTGATCCTTCTGACATCACGGTGAAAGGCCTGGAGATAGTGAGGAAAGTCTCTAGAGTGTATTTAGAAGCCTACACTTCCGTACTCATAGCGTGTGGCAAGGAAGAGTTGGTAAGTGGTCGTTAGTGTTATAGGTAGCTGGGGAATGTAATCACAGGGGCTACCCCCGGTAATTAGCTGTGAGTAGGACTGCCACCACAAACAGGTATACACCTGCATTTGAATTGCTGACTAAGCATGTAAGCATGATTTAAAATCATCTTTCAGGAAACTTTCTATGGCAGAGAAATTATACTGGCAGACCGTGAGATGGTCGAACAGAATTCAGGTATTGTGACAGTGATAGAAAAAATCTTGGCCCATTGCCATAATAGAATGGTTTAAAGATAACATTTTAATAAGTGTGTGTTGCCAATGGATGGGATGGAATGATTGTGTACTATTATGGATCAATGGAAGATGTGGCCAGAGCACTCAGTACCAAAATCAAAGGAAATGAAATTGTTTTGCTTCTGTTGGGCAGTCCTGTTTAAATTCCTTCCTATTCATATCCACTATTCTTTCTTCCATACAATCCATAGCAACATAGTCCTTTTCCATGAAATACTTGTTCTGAAACAAAGCAGTCTCTCCATTTTTTGTTTCTTGCATGACACGGGGCAGATCTCCGTAGTTCACCACACAAATCCCATGCACTGTCTCCCCAAAGCAAGGCAATGCCACCTCTGCCTGATTCGTTCTCCAGAAGTAATGTCCCACTTCGAAATACTTATCGTCAGGAATAGCAGGGTTATATCCACCTGGAATTCCCGGCATCCTGAACAACGTGGGATAAAAATGCTCCTCGGGAAAATCGGTGTCTTTGAAAAATGTGTAGACCTTTTGAGCGACACTGCTCTTCATTAAGAAGCGAACAAAGGGTTCTGATAGAGCATTGTAGGTCATGCTTTTGTAGAATGTTAAGTTATAAGGGAGTGGCTTTCCTCTCAATCTCCTCCAAGTCCACCACTCTGACTTTGGGATGACCCAGCCAACTATTGACGACGTTCCATTCATGTAAATCAGTTTCTTCACCATCTCCTTGGTGCTAATAATAGGGAGTTCCTTCCCGCAGAGGTTAATGACATACCTCCACTTGTTCCACTCCTGCCTTGCTCTGTAATCCAAGAGATCAGAAAAACAGCTCATCTGTGCCTCCATCAGAGACGGATGTCCCCAGTAGACATCAATTCTATTTTTTGCTATTATAACATTAGTAAAGCAACTTGCTATGTTCTTGAAAAATGTATAGAAGTGTGGTTTTGTCTTTTTATCTGGGTGGATACAGTGAATGTTTTGAGGTTTGTAGAGAAACTTGAAGAGACGTAGAAACTGTCTTGGATTATCATATACAATAAAACTAAAGGCTATTGGAAAACTCTTTTCCAGCTCTGTGTTATAAAGATTGTCACTGAGGTACTCAGCCAACCAAGTACAATTGCTTGTCTTCCTTATGAGTGCATCAATTGAAAAATTATCCTTAGGCAACTTCAATTTGGCTTGCTTGACCCTATTAGTTTCATCTTTATCACCTGAAATGATTTTGGGGCAACTTTTATTGATTGTAGGTTGAATGAGAGTGACCACTCCTTGTTTCCAGCTCTTGAATCCTCCTTTGGGGACCTCACAGACCTGGTTGTATGGTTCCTTTGGGATCATTGTCATGGCTCTCAGGTGTTCTGTGATATTCAGTCTGTGGAAGACGAAGATAGACGCGACTAGGGCCAGACACAAGGCTAGAATTACCCTGAAGCAGCATTTCGTTGGATTGGGGCCTTGATTTTGTGACATGCTGCCTGCTCTGCTGTCGCGGAGGGCGGACTGGCCACGCCCCTACCAGCGAATATATGAGCTGTGTGACGTGACATGACGCAATAATCACTTAGCGCGCGCGTGTGTCATGTAAAGTCGGTCGTGACGTAATCATGCCTGATGCATATTACAGCAGAGCCTCCAAGTAGCAACCAAGAAAATGAATACTAAGATACCCAGGTCTGCATATTTTTAGTGTACCTTTGCATATTAAAGCTAGCTTAGCTGGCTAGAATTTTTATTCAGAAGAATCAAAACTGTGAACATGGGTGTAACACATGATTATCAGGTGATTCAGCATAGTATACCACAGTGGAATTTTTAGTCCAGCTATTGCATATTTTGAGGAAGATTTGCATACTTGCATATTGATCATGATTTTTGTATATAGCTAAATGTGCATAAAAACATACACTTGGAGGCACTATAATTTTCTCATCTACACACACACACCTGACCTCACACAACTCTGAATAGATGAGATCCTAAGAAATGCTGTGGAAGAAGACATCGCTTTTCTTGTGGTGGGCGATCCTCTGGGGTAATTTATGGCTATATTATTGATGCAAGCAAGGCCAGTTGTCCATCTTAATCATAGCTTTAATAGTATGCCACTTTATCATAAAGAAAATTGAGCTCATGTAGTCAGTCAGTACATTATCTCAAATGAGTTTGTAAAATGGTATAGCTAAAGTCCCAAAATGGACTGCCATTTACCATGACTGTACTCCAACACAGAGCAACGACACATTCGGACTTGATCCTCCGAGCTGCAGACCTAGGAGTGAAGTTCCACATCATTCATAATGCATCCATCATGAATGCAGTGGGGTGCTGTGGACTGCAACTCTACCATTTCGGAGAAACTGTCTCCATTCCATTCTGGACTGACTTGTGGAAACCAGACAGCTTTGTCGACAAGATTGAATCTAATTTGCAGCATGGACTACACACCTTGTGTTTGCTGGGTGAGCACTCTTAACTAGTTCCTGCAGACTAAGCTAGTCTTGCAAGCTGGCCAATTACTACAGAGCTAGCTGCCATTTGAGTGATATAATGCTGGCCTGATCATTTCCTCATGGATCCAGGCCCTAAGTTAACAGTACAATACTTGGGGCCCACTGAGCCTTTTGTAGAGATATCCTGTCTTATTATAACTAATGTTTTGTAGATTGTCTCTTGTTCTTATTCAGTAGCTAGCTATATACATTTTTCATTTCTTTTAGATATAAAAGTGAAGGAGCAGACAATTGAAAATTTAATGAGGTACATCACTAGTTATATACATGCATTATCATCGTCAACTATAATCTCTCTGAAGAGGGCGTAAAATCTATGAACCTCCACGGTACATGACAGTGGGTGTGGCAGCACAGCAGCTGAAAGAAGCCATCCACCAAAGGAAGGCCAAAAATGCTCTAAATTGTGAGGAAATCATGTTTTGTTGGCCCTACAAATAACCCCCAGGCCTATAATATAGCTATTTTCTGAATTCTTTAGGTTTATCAGTGGAGTCCAGGTGCATAGGTGTAGCTCGAGTGGGATCTGCCACACAGTGTATTGCTCAGGGCACCCTATTGACCATGGACAAGTGGGAATTGGGTGACCCTCTTCATTCCCTGGTGATAATTGGAGATTCTCATCCGTTAGAAGAGAAGATGGTACGACTTATTTGTAATGCAAAACTGAAAGAGAACTGATCATTAATCATTTCATGAGATCCAGTATGCGCATGCGCGCATTCGTGCACGTGACTACTGTGGGGGTGTGGTTGTTATAAAATGATTGACTCGAGTTTTACCGCAACTCAATCAAGCTCGTAAACAATCTTGAAGAACTCGGAGCAGAAGACCCGCGAAGAGCTGGCCCAAAAGATCGTAAAGGTGAATAATGAAATAGTGGATAAGCAGATATATAGAAATAGAGATAAGAAATAAAATTAAGAACTAACCCGATTACTTGAAACGGCTGCTAGTCAGCCGTACCTGTTGGCTAACTGTGTAGCTAACTAGCTAGCACTACATACATGAACGGCGAGTAATCCATTATTTTAGGCACCAGCAGGATAACTGAAGACCATAACATAACCAAAAAGTAAGCAGCTGGATCATGGGGAACTGCAGTTGTGTGTGTCGACAGACTGATGAAGATGAAGCAACCGATGCTTTGCTGAATGGATTTGAGGGTCACCACCGTCCTCGAGGTCCCCCTCCACCTTATCAGGTGAGTAGTTTACCACCCCAAAAGCTGTATCACCAAATTGATAGGTTACCTAGTAACAAAAACAACGCCTTCCAGTGATAATTCCTAATAACTCTTCTATAGAATTAATGGGACTTGGATGAATGTGGAAACATTCACAGACATGCTTGGTGACTATATACCATTGATGTATCCGACTGTAGCCATCCATGTAACTGTGTTTAGTACGTGATTGGTTACTGTTTTTGTACAAAAGCTAATACATGTTACATACGCAGTCTTGTCTTGATCTCAAAACAGCTTCACAGTATAGAAAGCAAACTGATAGATCCAGTCGACTCTTCATGACATTCATGCTGACTTAATCAAAACGCTGTCAACCATCGTCATAGTGTGGATTGAAACGTTTACTTTTCATTGACAGACAGTTAGTTAGCACCTGTTAACACACAATATCTATGCTAGTATTAACCATGCTAAACCCAAGCATAGCAGAAACCATCCAATGTAGCCATGGTAAACAGTAACCATGCATCCTAAACCCAAGCAGTAATCATGTTAAATCCAGTGTGTATAACTATGACTACCAATATTCATGAATTCCTGATGTTATGACTAATTGTGAACTTTTAATCAGGTGATTGTGAGTCACACACATTTTACATCTTTAGCTAGTTCTTATGTGCACTTATGAATCAGAAATGCTTCCCCTGACAATCACATGATAGGATTTTGAAACATGAACTACCTGTGCTATGCATACAAATTAGTATACACAAAAGGATGTGCTATACAGAATATGGGTTGGTTGTCTGTAGTGCACAAGCAGAAGTCATCTTAAAATGGAGGTAAACATTGGCTGACAATGTTAAGGAGGGAGTTTAGGAACTCTCTGTTTGCAAACAACATAATTTGTACTTCGTGTGCGAGGACTTCCGAGTGGAGTATGTAGTAGCAGAGGCTGTGTTTCAATTTACACTTGCAGACAGAAGTGTGTGTGTTTGACTATCAAATAGGCCTACACTGTCATGGTTATGTTAGCTGGTACATATTATGAATTTCAGTTTATTTTTTCTTTCCTCAAAGATGAAACGGAAGAACTTTTCAACTTTAGATCATCTTGGTAGCCGTGTCAAAACTCACCAGTTTATTTTTGCTTTCCCATGTTACTTTAGTCAAAAGATGAAACGAAAGATGAAACTTTATTGTGCTTTCAAACAATCGTCTTGGTGGTCATGCTCAGTAGCTATGACTAAAAGATACAAGTCTATTATTTTCTTATTAGTTTGTAGGTGGTTGAATTTCAGTGGGAGACTGCATGCTTGATGTTCTCTTGATACAACCACAAGAGAACAACTAATCGATCTTTCTTAGTGATCCAAAACCACAAATGTACTTAGTATTCATCCAACCAGAAATAGGCTTGCTCATGTACTGAATAATATCGACTAGAGAGTAGGGGGAAAAAAAGCGTAGTATTATTCAAAAAGGCATCACACAATGTCTTCAGTATTGAGAATCAAGGTACTCTCTGTTTTTTATCAGTGGGTACCAGGTACCAGTATCACAACTATTCATGAAAACTGAAAGCAGTTTCGATTTCCTGTTCCCATGCAGTACAGTGTAGCTTTTTCCATTTTCCATTAATTTTTTAAGGCCTAACTCCTTTTTTTGCTGCCAGTGAAACTATTTTTGCAACATTGCATGCAACTTAAGGAAGTTGATAACATTGCTGTCCTTCTGTGACGTAGTCTTATGGACACACTATACTTGGAATGTAGTTCATTGTATTCTAATTATGATGTCAAAACAGTCAATCAAAGCCCATAAATCAATTAGTTGTTCAAATCTTGTCTATAAATGCAACTTACTTGACTTGAAACATCCTCAATCAAGCCCATAAATCAACCCAGGTGCAATTAGCTATTCAAATCTAGTCCATAAAATGCAAACGTGTTTCAAACATCCTTCCTCATGTGAGTCTTACAACTTTTGTTATGCTTCCTTGTACACAATTCTCTAAGGACAAAAGTTCTTACTTTAATTTACGTGAAGTTATTCTCTGTCTCTCATAGGTGGAAGCGCCTCTCTATGCTATGAGTGAGGAACAGCGGATCCAGCTAGTCCAGCGTATCACAATGATCCAGTGTCTCCCCCTAGGGAAGTACGACGTGGGCGAGGAGGAGAAGAAAAAAAATTTACTAGAAGAATCTGAGGAAGTGCAGGGTAGTGAGAAGAAAGGAGAAGTGAACAGAGAGTAAGTATATTACATACTGCAGGTTTTGGTGGGACAGGGGACTGCTCTTTTGAATAGAGAGGTTTCCATTCTTCAAAGGATGGTGTGGTTCCTTGAATAATAGGGAGTTTTTTTTTGTATTGAGTCCTGAATATGCTCTCAGCTGATTCCCCATGGGGAAAATCTTTCAAAAACAAATCTTACCACAGTTTGTATACACATTAAAATACCACCATCTTTCTGAATGCTCAGGGGAAGCACTACAGTAACATTTTTCTATGCATATCAGGGGAAACACTGAACTATGTTGTTTACTGAAAGAGACAGGCTCAAATTACAAGAAGCATAATACTATGGGGGGATCAGTGTAGGGCTTCTGCTGAGAAGAATTCTTTGACATGAAGTACCTTCCTATTGCTGTATAGATTCAGTGTTGGTTCTAGCTTTTGCTAGCATACACAGAACGTACTTGTAGCTAACTTGCATTTTTTTTCCAGTTTTGGGTATTCTAGAATAGTCACTGGCTCTCCATATGGTAACAGATGCTAGCTAATGTATAGACTTATTGATACTATGAATATCATTAGGAAATGCAGTTAATGACCTCATGATGACAAAGTCTGGGTTAATTTGACTAGGGGATTATCTCATAGAGTTCAATCATTCTTCCTGTTGGCTTGCAAGGAAAAAAGCAGCTTAGCGTGGAAAGAGAGTGTAATTGGGTTTCCTGTTATTGTACGTCACTAGGCAAGAGTTTCTGTACTCTCAGGCAGCACTATACAGGAGAGTGACTTCAAGCCAGGAAGAGGGGTCTTGTATAATTAATAATGAAGCCGGGTTACTGATTATAGTCTAGCAGGAAATCCATGGCCTGACTATAATAAAATAGAACAGGAAAGTGTGTGTGTGTGTGTGTGTGTGTGTGTGTGTGTGTGTGTGTGTGTGTGTGTGTGTGTGTGTGTGTGTGTGTGTGAACGATAACAATTACTTGTACAGTGCCTTCATAAATCATCCCCCCCCCCCCCCCCCCCCACACACACACACACACGCATGCAGTAATCACCAAATTGGTCTCAGATATGATGGCACGTGTGCATATTATTCCTTATCTTTTCTCCATCAGGTGTCCGATATGCATGATGGACTTTGCCGTGGGTGAGCCGATTCGCCTCCTCCCTTGCATGCACTTCTACCACATGCGCTGCATCGACAACTGGCTCATGAGGTCCTACTCCTGTCCCACCTGCATGGAGAGAGTGGACGTGGGGATGAGGAACACTGCTGTCACCGCATCCTCCCAGCCCAGTCTCCGCAGGCGAAGGAGGGGAGAGCGAGGCTCGTCTAGCAGCATGGCCTCAGGTGTTAGTATGGCCTCTGGTCACGGAGGAAAACAATACCCAAAAGGTTATGAAGATAGTAGTCAGTTTGTTGCTGGTGTTGGTGCTGTGTCTTCAGGACAACCAAGGCGAGTTTCAGGACAGGGTTTAGATCAACTTCCTGAACTATCAGGACAGCAGGGGAGGAGGCGTATGGAGTATCTGACTGATCAGCAGATATCTTCACCGAGAGAAATTACAGGACAAATTTATTCAAATCAATCGGCAACAGGTTGCACGGTAGTACAGGTTGAGGGAGCATCAGCAGGAGCATCAGGTGACAGTGGGTATGGACGACGGGTGGAAATGATAAATGGTTCGGAATTTGCAATTCACCAGGTACCTGAAGACGACGAACTTGCATACAGTATGAACCAAATGACCTTTAATGATTTTCAAGATAGCATCCACCAGGGAGCCAAATATTCGAGCCCACCTTCATCTCCATTTGCTGTCCCCATGTCCCCCCAAGTTGACGTAGTTTCAACTACACAAACTCCGCCATATTCACCACCTGTCTTTGAATGTCACTTTGAGTATCCTACATTCACTGACCAGGCATCAAATAATTAATTGATCAGCTCCATTATTATTATTATTGTTATTATTTCAATCACCAAGTTTAGAATAGTTCAAGCCAATGTCACGTTTCAAACAGTCACTCATTTTTGGATTTTATTTTTTGTTCCTTTTCCGTAATGATAATATTTGTTGGTCTGGTAGCTCAACAATGAATAAAGCTTCGAGTGGAGCTAGCTTCGCCGCCGCCGCGCGCCACACGCACAGGATATGCGCATGCGCAGTAGTAAAAAGTTACTGCATGCATGCATGCATGCATGTATTGAGTCAATACTAGTAATAAAATAGCTAAACAAGCAAACAAACAAAACTATCAGATATATTACTGCTATCTACGCAAATTCACATCTTCATTGAAGTTATGTAGCTATTGTAAAATTACTATGTTGCTTATTGTATCTCTTGGTACTGAGGTGTAGTCTCATGAGCCAGACCCATCTCAGGTGGTAGTGGAACAGGACCCATTGGCTCATAGGTCACTTCAGAGGTCTGAGGATACAAGGTATTGTGAGTCATTTGAAAGTCATTGGATTCGGAAGCTTCTTCCCTACATGTATATACAGAAAATATCCAGTAACTATGTGTGTCTATAATTATACTCAGTGCTGTAGTATAGGATTGTTAGTGACTAGCTAACCAGCTTAGCTACTGCTAATAGCAAGCCAGCAAGCAACTTATATTAGCTGCAATGAGTGATAATTGTCAGCCTTCAAATAAAGGACAGGACTACACCATTTAGCTATAGAAATTGTCCACTTTGAGATAAAATGAAGTTGTAGTATATATAGCTACTCATCTTTTGTGTATTGTAACTATAGTCATATCAGGGGAATTCTCTAGTGGTTATATTTACTCATTCCTTACTGCTGGCTGCCATTGGAGTGTTCTTTGCTTCTGAATCGTTTGACACAAACCACAACCAGAACAATGAAGACCACACCCACCATGACCATTGCTATTCCCCCCACGACCCCTCCAATTATGGGGGTTAATGCTTGGGTAGGGGGAGGAGGTGCTTGGGTAGGAGGAGATGGAACTGTGGGGATACTTGTCAGGTTGCAGTCTTCCCCAAAGAAGTTAGGACTGCACTGGACACTGAAACGAGCTTCCAGTCTTCCATTCCCAAAAACACCATTTTCCTGAAGAGTAGCTGCAGCAGATCCAGGGGAGAAGGGGGACATCTCAAAGTAGATGTGATCTACAATGTCATTTTCATCGATGACTGTCACATCAGAATCATTTATACACACATAGAGTTGAAATCCTCCCTAAAGGTCATAATGTAAATGTAATGGAGTGAGAAAGCACCTAGCTACAGTGCATCTACATGTCAATGTCTTGGGATGAGAAAGAGTTCATAAGGTCAGTTATCTGAGTGAAATTGATGTCATCATTGTCATCAAAGGTTCCCGTTGTAAACACTCCAAGAGGACAATTGGAGCTATCATTGTCTCGTGCAGTGCCAGGTGATCTTAGACAAAAGGTGAAGATGTTATCACAAGGACAACTAGAAGTTATTCCACAAGTTAATGGTTCACAATCATCTTGATTAGCACCAGTTCTGTAACAACCTGTGGTCACCAAAGGGAGTAGCCATGGGGGAAGTTAATTAGCTTGGGGGGGGGGGAAATTGAGGGTTTGGGGGGGAGCTTCCCCCCTGCACCCCCAGTAGATGAAACCCCGATAAGAAAGAAGTGGCCCCAAATTTGGAGTATATCTTACTGTACTATAAGAAGCCATATAGCTACATATTATTGCATTCTATATTGTCAAGAAACCATTGTGATAGCTACCACTGGCACACTTACAGGCCAAGGATCTTCCCTTGTGTAGGTAAAGGGATTGGATAGTGAAGAGTTCATAAGGTCAGTTATTTGAGTAAAATCAATGTCATCATTGTTATCAAAGGTTCCTGTTGTAAACACTCCAAGAGGACAATTGGAGCTATCATTGTCTTGTGCAGTGCCAGGTGATCTTAGACAAAAGGTGAAGATGTTATCACAAGGACAACTAGAAGTTATTCCACAAGTTAATGGTTCACAATCATCTTGATCAGCACCAGCTCTGTTTTCAGCATTGGTATAGCGGTTCAACATCACTTCAAATTCAAAAGTGGTGGATGATGGTTGCAGCTATGATTATAAAAAGAATGTTATATGGGGAGGAGGGATTGACAATGGCAGTTGAGGTGTGTCATTGGATCTGGTTAGCAAAGCCAGGGCTGGATTCAGGGGTGGGGTTGTAACCCCCTGTTCCCAAGCTAAAGCAATATTTTGGGGTGCTTCATGCTGTCATATGATGCACACAAAGTGTGCTGTTTATAAAGATTTGGGAAAAGTTTGGATTTTTGGACTTCTTGTGCAAAAGATTAGTTATTTGTGACATTACAAAATAAATATCTAAATGCTCAAAAGTGGTAGCCTCCATGCCAGTGAAACCAACATGGGTCCTCCAAAATAGCTATGCTCTTTCTTGCAGTGTTGCCAGGTTCATGGATTTATCCACAATCTGTGGATTTTGGATAAGAAAATTGTCTATGGATGGATAAAGGAATTATTGGGTATTCTTTTCTGTCTGTGGATTTTTTTGGCAACACTGAGTGTGTGTGCTCCTATGGCTAGTCCTGCAACCCCACCTATCTAAAAATCCTGGATCCAACCCTGAAAGCTAGCCCTTTGATACCAATCCTCATTTGGACTAGCCCTAGCCCTTGCCCTGGTCCTAGCCCTAATCCTTCTTATCTATGAGTCTCAGCTTAGCTAGAATAAAACGTTGCTAGCTCTAGACAGCTATAGGTTTTTATCCTCTTTTATTACTAGCTATAGCTTAATACCTGATTAAAAACCAGCAAAAGAAGTGGAACAATGATCAGCATTCTGCAATAATGACATCAAATTTGAGATGGCTCTATAGGTAGCTACACACTCTCTTGCAATGTACCAATGCTTATATTTTGTATAAAACACTAATAATAATTTTTTTAAAATTACTGTACATTGGGAAAATATCCACAAAATTGTACACAGATACAGTTTACAAATTTGTGTCAAACACGTGATTTTTTAAAGGGAAGTCACTTGTTACAAATAATTTATTAATTTTGTACAAAGATATAATTATCATCACCTAATATCCAAAATAATTGACAGTCTTCTGGAACACGGAAGAAGGCTGCCTAAATCCGCCCCTGTGACAATACGGTTTACCGTACTTATCTGAGTGCAGTTTCCCCAAAAAAGTTAGGACTGCACCAGACACTGAAACGAGCTTCCAAAATCCATTCTGAAAATTGCCATGTTGTAATCTAGTTACTTGAGACCGGGGGGGGGAGGGGGGGGGGGGGGACTCATTAAAGATTAAAGTAGATATAATCCACTACGTATTTTAATTACTTTGGAAGAATCTTGATCTCCAACTCTCATATAAAGCTGGAAACCTCCCTGGAAAAGTAGTTCAGCTTTATTTGCTACATATTTAATGTTCATCAAGCTAATATTGCTAAAGAATAAGCTGGAAAAATAAATCTACAAAAATATGGTATAGCTACCCCCTCCCCCCTCCCCCCCCCCCCCCCCCCCCCCCCCCCCTCAAGACTGGAAAAAATTTAATGGCATTTTTCCATTGTGTTTCTATATAGCTAGCTAATTGTCTAAAATCAGATAAACAGGATGGCATAGCTAATTATTGAAATCAATGGTGTCATTGAATCCTCAGAGTGGCTGTATAACTAGCTAATAGAGATTTTTCAGTTGAATCATAACACCATGAATCCTAGGGCTAGGCTATTTATCTGCCACAGTGCTATAATTGCACTGTCAGCCATTCGTTATTGGATTGAATCAAACACAGTCATGATAACTTTCCCAATGCATTTAAAAAAACTCATATACTACACACTAGATAGCTAATTATATTCAAAACATTAGGGGAATAAACAAACAAACAAATAAATAAACAAACAAACAAAATGATATTGCTATCTACGAAAATCCCTTCATAGCTGCTAATTAGCTTTGTATCTCAAATGTACTCAGGTGTAGTCTCACGAGCCAGACCCTTCTCAGGTAGTGATGCCATTGGCTCATATATAGAATCGGTCATTTCAGTGGTTTGACCATACAAGCTGTTGTCAGTCATACGATAGTCATTGGATTTGGAAGCTTCTTTCCTGTACAGAAAATATCCAGTTAGCTACATAGCTAGCTGTAGCCAGTAGCTAGCTAAGCAAAATGTTAGTGACTAGCTAGCTAGCTTACTGCAAGCCAGCAAGCTAGTTAGCTGCAATTATCAGCTTCCAAATATACCATGCATGGGGACTATAGCTATATATAAATAGCCGTTCTGTCTCTCTTTAAGTATTTAGTACTCATAGGTGGAGGAAGATGATTTTGAGTATGGGGGCAATAGCTACTGACAAGGTTATCCATAATGTGCAGCCGGAGGCCACTGTCAGGGGGAGAGTTCGGGAGGGGGATGTGGTGCGAAGCTTTGGGTATTATTGAATACTGGATGCCCATTTCAGACTACAAAAAGCCAAATAACAATTTTAGCTAATGACTTCCGTGAAATAAAAAAAAATGTAGGGATGACCATTGCTCAAAAAAGGAAACAAGGGAAATGGGATCAATCTTTGTCCTGCATATCCACCAGCCAACAATCACGTCGGGTAGCTTCAGATTATAGTGTATGTATATGTAGGGATTGTTGGCTGGATATACACAACAAAGATTGATCCCATTTCAACTCCCTACCCTACTTTTTGAGCAATGGTCATCATTTCACGGAAATGTTTTTTCCCCTTACTTGTTCCTGGTCTTTTTTCTCTCTCTCTTTATGTTATGTACACATAATATGTCACACCTGTATTTTGTATGGGGGCAATGCCCCCGTTCCTGCAAAAGAACAGGGGCAAATGCCCCCACTGCCCCCATGGTTCCTCCGCCTAAGTGACTACTCCATACCATGAAGCTACCCATACCAGGGAAAACCCCTAGCCAGTGGTTAACTAGCTACAGTTATAATAGCTACGACTCTACTCATTTCTTACTTCTGACTGCCATTGGAGTGTTCTTTGCTTCTGAATCGTTTGACACAAACCACACTCAGAACAATGAGGACCACACCTACCATGACCGCTGCTATTCCCCCCACGACCCCTCCAACTATGGGGGATAATGCAAGAGGTGCTTGGGTAGGGGTAGTGGAAGTGGAGGTAACCATGGTAGTGGGAGTGGTGATTGGACCTAATAGAAAATAGAGCTAATTATGTACAGATAATTTTTTTTTACAGCTTTATGATAGCATGCATACTTGTCGAAATGCAGTCTTCCCCATTGAAGTTAGGACTGCACTGGACACTGAAACGAGCTACCAGTCTTCCATTCCCAAAAACACCGTTTCTCTGAAGAGTGGCTGCAGAAGACCCAGGGGAGAAGGGGGACATCTCAAAGTAGATATGATCTACAATGTCATCTCCATCGAAGTCGGAATCAGTAATCAACACATAGAGTTGAAATCCTCCCTATGATGATCATATAGCTAATGTAAATGTAATGGAGTGAGAAAGCATCTAGCTACAGTGCATCTATGCATGTAGCTACATGTCAATGTTGTGGGATGAGAAAGAAGTGGCCTTGAATTTGGGGATATGTACCCTGTAAGAAGAAGAAGCCTCCAATACATAGACATTTTGGGGGGATTAGAGGAAGTGTGCTGATTGCTCAGGGAACTAGGTATAGCTATCAATTGTGATGCCACTTACAGGCCAAGGATCTTCCCTTGTGTAAGTAAAGGGATTGGATAGCGAAGAGTTCATAAGGTCAGTTATTCGAGTGAAATTGATGTCATCATTGTCATCAAAGCTTCCTGTTGTAAACACTCCAAGAGGACAATTGGAACTATCATTGTCTCGTGCAGTGCCAGGTGGTCTTAGACAAAAGGTAAAGATGTTATCACAAGGACAGCTAGCAGTTATTTTACAAGTTGATGATTCACAATCTTGATCAGCACCAGCTTTGTGTTCAGCATTGGTATAGCGGTTCAACATCACTTCAAATTCAAAAGTGGTGGATGATGGTTGCAGCTATGATTATAATAAGAATGTCATATGAGGAGGGATTGGCACCGGCAGTTGAAGCACGCCATTGGATCTGGTTAGCAAAAGCTAGCCCTTTGACATCAATCCTCATTTGGACTTGGCCCCTAGCCCTAGTACCTTTCTATGCTATAGTCTCAGCTTAGCTAGAATAAAAAGTTGCTAGCTCTAGACAGCTATAGGTTTTATCCTCTTTGATTGCTATAGCTTAATAGCTATAGATTTTAGAAGGTATATATAGCTAAATGATACCTGATTAAAAATCAGCAAAAGAAGTGGAGCAATGATCAGCATTCTGCAATAATGGCATCAAATTCGTATCATCAGCATTATCTTATACATTCCTGGTACATACATTCCTGGAACCATTCCTGGTACATATCAGGGTTTCATCTAAGGAGGGGGGCGCAGGGGAAGCTTCCCCTCCAAACAGCTCAACTTCCCCCCCCCCCCCCCCCCCCCCCCCAAGATATTGCCAAAAGAAAGAAAAAATACTTCTAAGTAGCTAGTATATTTTTAGGATCCAAGCATTTTAAAAATACTTCTAAGTATTATTTTTAGAATTTAAGCATTTTTGGCTTCATGCTCTGGCCTTATGGCCACACGTTCCATGAGCTTCCCCTCCAAGGTGAAATTCCTAGATGAAACCCTGCATATATACATTCCATTCTATTCCTGATACATAGCTACATTCCTGGTTTCTGTCGACACAATGTTGACTGTTTCTTTTAGTTATAGGTAGTCATAGGAAGTGAAAGACTTTTCACTTGACATATATGTCAACATATTCTTTTAGCTATAGCTAGTCATAGGAAGTGAAAGACGGTTCACTTGACATACTTGCTGTTCAATCTGTCCTCCATCATTTGAAGCATACACTTCGAATTGCACTCATGAACTACTGAAACTGGCATCAAGATTGCTGTTGATGGAATGCACTTGAATATGTCACTCAATAGTAGAATGGGACAGTCCTTGTTTAACCAATTCTGAAATTTCTAACCTATCTGCACATCAATGATAATTCCCAGAGTGAAGTAGTTCATTTTCCATAATACACAATAATGCTGGTGTCTCCAATACGCCTTTGCTTCAATTTGCTGATCCTAACATAATTGGCACTCTATTTCAGCCGTAAGCTTTTCAAGGCAGGAGTTTTGAGAAAAGTAATATGCTCAAGCACAGTCATGGTTCATTGATCATTTAACATGTTAACTATAATTGATAATAAATGTTTGTGTGTCTAGTCTATATCATGGGAGTGAAATAGGAATAGTCAGCTTTAACTTTGGTAGTAATAATTATTATTGGTGTGGTTCTTGAATTTGGTAATGGGTATGGGTAAGGGACTCTCTTGTTGCTGAACTTTTTTGAATCTTAATGGCAAAGACTTAGCTCAGCATGCAGCACTAGCTATGGGCCAGGATGAGATATAAAGGGTGTGAAGTAGGAATAATTAACTTATAGTTTTGGTAATATTGGTATGGTTCTTGATGTGATGAGTAGGGGTTACTTAATGGGTACGGGTGCCCCACCCCCTCTTAATAACCCATGCAGAATGTGAAATTACCTGGCAAGACAACTTTTTCCTACTCTAAAATTAGAAGCACGGGCATTGCTAGTTGCTTGCACCCTTAATTTTCATTGTTGAACGAACATGACTACGAAAATAAATTAATATCCAATTTACAGTAGTCTGAATCCTATGCAGGTGATGGCATTAAAAATTTTAGTGGAGCCATGCAGAAAATCAATTTACAAGTCATTAACTTCAATGATAGTTATTACGCATTAGTAAAGAGTTCATGTTACGTCATGTGCATGATTTAGCTGTAGCCCTGATGTCAGTGACGTCTTTCTTCTTCAGCAACATCTTCCTTCTTCAGCAACTCCTGGTATTTAGGGGGATCCTGTGCTGGAACAGGAGGGGGTATGGTCTCGTATATGACATTGATGGTGTCATCATAATTATGGATCTTCTATCCTATGTTCATATTATATATAGCTAGTTAGCTAGCTATCAACTTATAGGCTATGGCTAGATCGTTCCCTGCAGGACAAGAAACCCTCTCTAACGATTGTACTAACTTACAGAGCATCATTATTGGCTATAATCTGGACTTCATTTGATCCGTTCTGGTACCTGCATCATTAGAACCTTTCATTGGTTTTGCCAATAGTAGTTAGCTAGCTAGCTACTTACAAAATGGCATTCTTGGCTGTTATCTGGACTTTATTTGATCCACTCTGATAGGATGCTTCACTATTATAACAATAGGGATTATAAGAGCTATTCTTTAGCTATTAGCTTAATGAACATTAACAAATAAATTCTTTAGCTAATAGCTAAAGAATTATAATTACTGTAAAATAAGAGAGAATGATATCATCGTTATGTAGGCCAATACATTCAGCTGATAACAACACCATGCAGGCTGATACATTTGGCACTTCAATACACCGACGTTACTATTTTTGTGCATTCATTCTGGTGCTCGACATTTAGTTTCTTATTATAGCTACCTGGTTTGATTGTATTCCTTGCTTTTGGATCGCTTGGTACAGACCACAATAAAAACAATGAAGATCACACCCACCATGATCACAACTATTCCCCCCACGACCCCTCCAATTATGGTGGTTAATGCAAGAGGCGATGGAGGTGTGGCTTGGCTGCCAACTCCTGTGGTGTCAGCAAGCATAGTGGAAGTGGAAGTAACCATGGTAGTGGGAGTGGTAACCGTGGGAGTGGTAACTGTGGGAGTGGTAACTGTTGGATTGGAAGTGGAGGTAACCATAATAGTGGGAGTGGTAACTGTGGGAGTGGGAGTGGAGGTAACCATAGTAATTGGAGTGGAAGTGGAGGTAACCATAGTAGTGGGAGTGGTAACCATGGTAGTGGAAGTGGAGGTAACCATGGTAGTAATCAGAGTGGTTGGGGGACCTAAATGGAAAATAAAGTTTACAAGTAGCTACATAGCTAGCTACTAGCAATGCTGAACTTGGTTTTTCATATCTTAGTTTTGGATCTTAGCCACGAGTGTTAGCTAGTTTAGGTACTATAGTTAGTGTGCACATGCTATATCAGCTAGCACAGCATTACATATGAGTCAAGAGAGCCACTGATATATTACTTGTTTGAGTGCAGTCTTCCCCAAAGAAGTTAGGACTGCACTGGACACTGAAACGAGCTTCCAGTACTCCATTCCCAAAAATACCGTTTCCCTGAAGAGTGGCTGCAGAAGACCCAGGGGAGAAGGGGGACATCTCAAAGTAGATGTGATCTACAATGTCATCTCCATCGATGTCAGAATCAGTAATCAACACATAGAGTTGAAATCCTCCCTAAAGATCATGTAATGGAGTGAGAAAGCACCTAGCTACATGTCAATGTCATGGGATGAGAAAGAAGTGGCCATGAATTTGGGGTATAGCTATTATAATATATGTGCCCTGGAAGAAGCCTCCAATACATGGAGATTTTGGGGGGATTAGAGGAAGTGTGGCTGATTGCTCAGGGAACTAGGTATAGCTATCAATTGTGATACCACAAAATTTTACTTACAGGCCAAGGATCTTCCCTCGTGTAGGTAAGGGGATTGGATAGCGGAGAGTTCATAAGGTCAGTTATTCGAGTGAAATTGATATCATCATTGTCATCAAAGCTTCCTGTTGTAAACACTCCAAGAGGACAATTGGAACTATCATTGTCTCGTGCAGTGCCAGGTGGTCTTAGACAGAAGGTAAAGATGTTATCGCAAGGACAGCTAGAAGTTAATCCACAAGTTAATGGTTCACAATCATCTCGATCAGCACCAGCTTTGTGTTCAGCATTGGTATAGCGGTTCAACATCACTTCAAATTCAAAAGTGGTGGATGATGGTTGCAGCTACATAATTATGATTATAATAAGAATGTCAGATGAGGAGGGATTGGCAACGGCAGTTGAGGCACGCCATTGGATCTGGTTAGCAAAAGCTAGCCCTTTGACATCAATCCTCATTTGGACTTGGCCCCTAGCCCTAGTACCTTTCTATGTTATAGTCTCAGCTTAGATAAAAAGCTCTAGACAGCTATATAGATATAGCTTTTTATCTTTTGATTGCTATAACTTAATAGCTATGGATTTTAGAAGGTATAGCTAAATAATACCTGATTAAAAATCAGCAAAAGAAGTGGAGCAATGATCAGCATTCTGCAATAATGGCATCAAATTTGAGAGATGGCCATATGCTAGTTACATTAGCTATACACTCTCTTGCAATGCACCAATGCAATATATTATGTATCGAGTACTAATTATGATGCCCTTAATACAAACTTGTGTGACACGTGATATACGGGAAGTCACTTGTTGCAAATAATTTATTTGTACAAATCAATATTATCTTGGACATTCATGGCGCATACATTCCTGGTACATACATTCCTGGTAGCTACATTCCTGGTTTCTGTCAACATAAAATTAATGTTTGTAGTGTTTAGTGATTTATAATGTAGCTATCACAGTGGTTATACTGTATCTAATTAATGTATCACTCTTGTTATTTCCTTGTATCATTAATATGTTATGATATAATAGATAGACAGGTGATTGTGATAGACCTCATGATTATGTATGTAGAAATTGGAAAAGAAATTTAAGTATCTAGTATCATCCATAGAGTTGGAATACTACAATGTTGACAGTTCCTTTTATAGTCATACTGTTCACTTGACATACTTGCTGTTCAATCTGTCCTCTTTTTCTCATCATTTGAAGCATACACTTCGAATTGCACTCATGAACTACTGAAACTGGCATCAAGATTACTGTTGATGGAATGCACTTGAATATGTCACTCAATAGTAGAATGGGACAGTCCTCGTTCAACCAACTCTGAAATTTCTAACCTATCTGCACACCAATGATAATTCCCAGAGTGAGGTAGGTCATTTATTGATGTCTCCATATACACAATAATGCTGATCTCTCCAATATAATTTGCTGATCCTAATAAGATTTAATAAATGATCAATGACTGTACTTGTGCACATGTTACTTTCTCAAAACTCCTGCTTTGAAAAGCTTATGGCTAAATGGAGTGCCAATTAATTCACCTTTGATGTGTAATAAAAGCGTGTCTAGTCTATATCATGGGAGTGAAGTAGGAATAGTCAGCTTGTAGTTTGGTAATAATATTATTGATGTAGTTCTTGAGTTTGGTAATGGGTATGTATGGGTAAGGGGTTACTTGACTCTCTTGCTGCTGAACTTTTTTGAACTGTACACATTAGCCATCCCTACGTACTTGCCATTATTAATTGATGCAAAAGATTATAAAGCCTTAATTAGCTCAGTACAAGCAATAAAGGGAGTGAAGTAGGTCTGGAATAATCAGCTTGTAGTTTTGGTAATATTGGTGTGATTCTTGAGTTTGGTAATGGGTACGGGTAAGGGGTTACTTGATGGGTATGGGTGCCCCACCTCCTCTTAATAACCCATGCAGAATGTGTAGATTAATCTTCTTGGAAAATAAGACTCTAAAAGCACGGACGTTGCTAGTTGCTTGCACCCTTAATTTTCATTGTTGAACGAAAATACTAATTTACAGTAGTCTGAATCCTATGCAGGTGATGGCTTGAAATGCATTAAAAAATTTTTTTTTTAGTGGAGCCATGCAAAAAATCAATTTATAGAGTCATTAACTTCAATGATAGTTATTATGCATTAGTAAAGAGTTCATGTTACGTCATGTGCATGATTTAGCTGTATTCATTAGTAGCCCTGACGTCAATGACGTCTTCCTTCTTCAGTAACTCCTGATGTTTAGGAGGATCCTGTGCTGGAACAGGAGAGGGTATGGTCTCGTACACGGCATTGATGGTGTCATCATATGGATCTTCTATCCTATGTTTGTTGATAACATTCTGATATGCAGTTAATTGTCTTTAGAAATACTTCTTCTTTTGATGTTGAGGTGTTAATCGGTTTAGCTATTTAAAGCTTATTAAATTTGAATTCCAACTTTGATCAATTTGGTTTAGCTACTGGAATCTTTGTCTTGCCTTGGGGGTTAGGTATCAACTTAGGCTATAATTATTGTTCCCTGCAGGACAAGAAACCTGATTGTACTAACTTACAGAGCATCATTATTGGCTATAATCTGGACTTCATTTGATCCGTTCTGGTACCTGCATTGTTAGTAAGAGAGAACCTTTCATTGGTTTTGCCAATAGCAGCTAGCTAGCTACTTACAGAATGGCATTCTTGGCTGCCATCTGGACTTTGTTTGATCCACTCTGATGGGACGCTTCTTCCCTATAATAACAATAACTAATTTCTCAGCAAAGTGGGTCTCAAAAAGTTTTGATATGCAAGAGAATGATATACCACCATGCAGGCAGGCTGATACATTCAGCACTCTTGAATACACCCATTCTGGTGCTTGACATTTAGTTTCTTATGTACCTGCTTTGTTCTTTGTTATTGTATTCCTTGCTTTTGGATCGCTTGGTACAGACCACAATGAAAATGATGAGGACCACACCCACCATGATCACAACTATTCCCCCCACAATCCCTCCAATTATGGGGGCTGATTCAAGAGGTGCTGGAGGTGCAGCTTGGCTGCCAACTCCTGTGGTGTGAGCAAGCGTAGTGGAAGTGGAAGTAACCATAGCAGTGGGAGTGGTAACTGTTGGATTGGAAGTGGAGGTACCCATAATAGTGGGAGTGGTGACTGTAGCCATAGTAGTGGGAGTGGTAACTGTTGGATTGGAAGTGGAGGTACCCATAATAGTGGGAGTGGTGACTGTAGTAGCTGGAGTGGTAACCGTGGAAGTGGTAACCATTGGGTCCGGACCTAAATAGAAAATAAAGTTTACAAGTGCATGGCTAGCTACTAGCAATGCTGAACTTGGCTTCAGAAAAAAAAATGTCCAGGTGTGGGTTGGTGTAGCTAACTAGTTAGCTTTAGCCACGAGTGTTAGTTTTAGGTACTATAGTCAGTGTGCACATGCTGTATTAGCTAGCACAGCATTACAAATGAGTCAAGAGAACCACTGATATATTACAATACCGTACTTGTCTGAGTGCAGTCTTCCTCAGAGAAGTTAGGACTGCAACGGATACTGAAACGAGCTTCCAGTACTCCATTCTGAAAATTGCCACGTTGTAATCTAGTTACTTGAGACCCGGGGGGGAAGGGGGACTCATTAAAGTAGATGTGATCCACTATTTCAATTACTTCGGAAGAATCTCGATCCCCAACTCTCACATAAAGCTGGAAACCTCCCTGGAAAAGTAGTTCAGCTTTATTTGCTACATATTTAATGTTCATCAAGCTAATAGCCAAAGAATAAGCTGGTGTCATACAAAAATGACAGCTTTTTTTTTAGTGCAGCTGCATGCAGAGAACTAACTTACAGGCCAGCGGTTACTACTGGTGATGGTGTATGTATTATCAGTTATGCGACCAAAATCAATGTTATCATTATTATCAAAGCTTCTAGTCGTAGACATTCCAAGAGGACAATTGCTTAGATCGTCATCATCTATATCATTGCCAGGTGGTCTTAGACAGAAGGTGAAGATGTTGTCACAAGGACAGGCTAGAAGAAGCACACATGATATTGGCTCACATCTGTCTTGAGCTCTACCCGCTCTGCTACCTTCGTTTCTATAATGGACCAGCCTCACTTCAAATTCGAAGGTAGGAGTAGCAGAAGTGGAGGTAACCATGGTAGTGGGAGTGGAGGTGGAGGTATCCGTGGTAGTGGGAGTGGGAATGGAGGTGGGGGTAATGGGAGTGGAAGTAGAGGTAACCATGGTAGTGGGAGTGGAAGTAGAGGTAACCATGGTAGTGGGAGTAGAGGTAACCATGGTAGTGGGAGTGGAAGTAGAGGTGACCATGGTAGTGGGAGTGGTAATTGGACCTAACAGAATATGGAGTTCGTATTATGTCAACAGAACCCAATGTCCACCTGGAACCTTGTATTAGAGAGTGAAAGGGCTCATTTCTAGCCGAACGGTATTTAGTCTGGTGTATACTTATACTATAGCTAATGTGATTTTTTTTTGACAGCTCTATGATAGCAGAGATACAGCCACCATACTTGTCAGGTTGCAGTCTTCCCCAAAGAAGTTAGGACTGCACTGGACACTGAACTGAGCTTCCAGCCTTCCATTTCCAAAAATGCCAGTTTGTGTCACAGTCACTGCAGGGGACCCAGGGGAGAGGGACATCTCAAAGTAGATGTGATCAACAATGTCATCAACGATGGTGTCAGAATCAGTAATCAACACATAGAGTTGAAATCCTCCCTATAAAGATCATAATAATAAGTAATAGCATGAGGTAATAATTATGCTGGCATAATGTCAGTGGTATCACTTGATAATATATAACATACTCTTGGATCACCACGCTTCTTCTGATCACCCCCAAATGTCTATTATGGCTTCTTCTTCTTGTATACATGCAGTAGCTAGCTACAGTAATAATTATAGCTAGGGCCACTTCTTTCTCATCCATATGTACATAATTTATATGTACTGTAGTAATGCTTTCTCAGACTACTCTATAGGCATGGGGCAAATATGCTCTTTTTTGGCCTATTATTCTATTCTGCAGTGCTCCTCCAGCAGACCCATTATTCTTTTGTCTCAACAAAATGTCCTGAAAGAGTACATTATATATTATTTTGAACTGTGTGTGGCATTTTCCCCTAAAGGATGTCAAAAAATTTTTCTCTCTCAGAATGCAACACTAGTACTCAAGGGAGTGAGCTATAACAATTACTGAAGCCTATTATTCTGTTTATTTAGCCTATTATGCTGCTATTCCAGTGAGGCCCTATTATTCCCATTATATTATCAGCTGCTTACAGGCCAAGGATTTCCCCTTGTGTAGGTAAAGGGATTCGATAGTGGAGAGTTCATTAGGTCAGTTATTCGAGTGAAATCAATGTTATCATTGTTATCAAAGGTTCCTGTTGTAAACACTCCAAGAGGACAATTGGAGCTATCATTGTCTCGTGCAGTGCCAGGTGGTCTTAGACAAAAGGTAAAGATGTTGTCGCAAGGACAACTTAATCTACAAGTAAATGGTTCACAATTTTGATTAGCACCAGCTCTGTGTTCAGCATTGGTATAGCGGTTCAACATCACTTCAAATTCAAAAGTGGTGGATGATGGTTGCAGCTATGATTAAAACAGAAAGAATATCATGATAGATATAATTATAGCTAGCTTTTTATTATAGCTTAGCCTAATATGTAATATGCTTAGTAAGAGGGACTACTAGGGCTAGGGCTAGGGCTAGGGGTCAAGTCAAAACAAGGATTGCTTTTGCTAACCATATGGTGCACCTCTTCCTCTTTGCTAATATCTACGTATTAAGCAGGACAGCAAAATAGTAGCTAAAGTCATACCTGAGTGAAGATCAACAGAAGAAATGAAATACAAATAAGCATCGCCTTCTTTTTTCTCTTTCTTCTTCCGGCTTATACAACTCTTGAACTGAGAGGACACAATCTGCTGTTTGAAGTTCCTGCTTCTCCTTTTTGTACTCATGGATGGATGGTCCTCCGATGGCCTCCTTCCCCATGCACACTGCATTTGCTAGTTATCCACATATGTAGATTAGACTAACTATACAGTACTGCACATATGATAATTAATGTATTCTAATTATAATAATTAATTATCATGGTATGGCAATGATACCACAGCAATTTCATAAAGAGTGTTTACGAATAAGATGACATCAAGTTTTGCAGTCAAGTCTAATAGAAATGGCTCCATTTGAATCCTCTAAGTGTAAATTGCTGAGATATCCAGCCACTTTCAGTTTAATGCAACCTCAAAAAATACTGTCATGTCAGCCATTACTATAACTTTAATTGAGACTAGCACAACAAAATTTAACTACTTTTGAAGTCCATATCTAGCTATAATAACATGCACATTACATATAACATGCCATGTAGATAATAACATGTACATGTTATATGCACATGTATGTAGCTATAGTCATACATGTTACATGTAGCTATAAAATACACAGCTAAGTACATGATCATAACAGTTATGTTGCTAAGTTCTTGTATTGTCAACTTGCTTGCCCAACTAGCTATCTATGTACATCATTTAGGGCTGGTACAATATGGGCAGGCAATTAAGACGAGTTGTCTATGCATCATACCAGAATAATGGATCAAATAAAGTCCAGATAGCTAACTGCACATGATGTATCATGTGACTCAAAATGGGAAGATCTGTAGGACACCACAGCTATAGTCTGTGGTTAGTTAAAAGTACTTTATTCCAGTGAGAGCTGGATGGGATTGCAGAGTAGCTAAAGAGCACACCATTGGAAAGCTCTCACAGAGAGTTTCTTTTGGGACCAAAATGTAGGAGGTATGGACAGAAATGAAATCTAAAAAAATATGGTAGCTATCCCCCCTCAAGACTGGAAAATTTTAAATGCCATTCCATATGGTGTTTCTATAGCTAGCTAATCACATAAACAGGATGATATAGCTAATTATGAGATTTTTTGAAACCAATGGTGTCATTGAATCCTTAGAGTGGCTGTATAATAGAGATTTTTCAGTTTGAATCTTAACACCATGAATCCTATGGCTAGGCTATCTGCCACAGTGCTATAATAGTTGCACTGTCAGCCATTTGTTATTGCATTGAATCAAGCACTTGATAACCTTCTCAATGCATTAAAAAATCTCATAGCTACATTAATTATATTCAAAACATTAGGGGAATAAACAAATAAACAAACAAATAAATGAACAAACAAGCAAAATGATATTGCTATCTATGCAAATTCACATCTTCATATATAGCTGCTAATTAGCTGTACTCAGGTGTAGTCTCACGAGCCAGACCCTTCTCAGGTAGTGGTGCCATTGGCTCATATGTAGAATAGGTCACTTCAATGGTCTGACCATACAAGCTATTGTCAGTCATACGATAGTCATTGTATTCGGAAGCTTCTTTCCTGCACAGAAATATCCAGTAGCTAGCTAAGCAAAATGTTAGTGAATAGCCAGCTAGCAGAGCTTACTGCAAGCCAGCAAGCTAGTTAGCTGCAATTATCAGCTACCATACATTTCTTACTTCTGACTGCCATTGGAGTGTTCTTTGCTTCTGAATCGTTTGACACAAACAACACCCAGAACAATGAGGACCACACCTATCATGACCGCTGCTATTCCCCCCACGACCCCTCCAATTATGGGGGCTAATGCAAGAGGTGCTTGGGTAGGGGTAGTGGAAGTGGAGGTAACCATGGTAGTGGGAGTGGTGATTGGACCTAATAGAAAATAGAGTTGGGCTCGTCTCTTGCTATACTGCATGGCTTCTAACCCAACAATATTAGTCTACAAGGTAGTTTATGCTAATATGTACAGTAACTAATGATAATTTTTGACAGCTTTATGATAGCATGCATACTTGTCGAAATACAGTCTTCCCCAAAGAAGTTAGGACTGCACTGGACACTGAAACGAGCTTCCAGTCTTCCATTCCCAAAAACACCATTTTCCTGAAGAGTAGCTGCAGAAGACCCAGGGGAGAAGGGGGACATCTCAAAGTAGATGTGATCTACAATATCATCAGAATCGATGTCGGAATCAGTAATCAACACATAGAGTTGAAATCCTCCCTATAACAATCGTAAATGTAATGGAATTGTCTTCATGAGTGAGAAAATACAGTCATGCATACTTCTAGCTACAGTGCATGATATATATATATAGCTATATATATTATAGCTAATTGTCTATGTACATATGTATCAATGTTATAGGATGAGCAGGGTTTCATCTAGGAATTTCACCTTGGGGGGAAGCTCACCGATCGTGTGGCCATAGGCCACAGTGAGGGGGAGGGTGCGGGAGGGGGATGTGCCCCCTCCCATGCGAAGCGTGACGCCAAACTCCAATTACTCGACCCTTTGGTGACTACATGTAACAACCTGTGGTCACCAAAGGGAGTAGCCATGGGGGAAGTTAATTATTTGGGGGGGATTGAGGGTTTGGGGGGAAGCTTCCCCCCTTGCACCCCCCAGTAGATGAAACCCCGATGAGAAAGAAGTGGCCCTGAATTTGGAGTATATCTATAATTACTGTACTGCAAGAAGCCATGTAGCTACATTATTGCATTCTATTATTGTCAAGAAACCATTGTGATAGCTACCACTGGCACACTTACAGGCCAAGGATTTTCCCCTGTGTAGGTAAAGGGATTGGATAGCGAAGAGTTCATAAGGTCAGTTATTTGAGTGAAATCAATGTCATCATTGTCATCAAAGCTTCCCGTTGTAAACACTCCAAGAAGACAATTGGAGCTATCATTGTCTCGTGCAGTGCCAGGTGGTCTTAGACAAAAGGTAAAGATGTTATCGCAAGGACAGCTAGAAGTTAGTCCACAAGTTAATGGTTCACAATCATCTTGATTAGCACCAGCTCTGTGTTCAGCATTGGTATAGCGGTTCAACATCACTTCAAATTCAAAAGTGGTGGATGATGGTTGCAGCTATAATTAAAGAATGTCATGCTAATAACTAAGAGCTAGCAACTTTGTATCATATAGCTTAGCCTATGATAATATGCTTAGACTAGGTATAGATAAAGAGGGAATAGGGCTAGGGCTAGGGCTAGGGTTGACTAGGGCTAGAGTTTATTAGGGCTAGGACTTTAGGGGTTAAGTCAAAATGAGGATTGACATCATCAAAAGGTTTTGCTATTAAACCAAATCCAATGGCGCGCCTCAACTGCTTTTGCCAATAGGGCCCACCTCACCTAGCTAGTAGCTAGCTATGCGTTTGAGGTAAGTAGGACAGCAAAAATGTGTTAGTGGCTAAAGTCATACCTGAGTGAGGATCAGCAGAAGAAATGAAATACAAATAAACATTGTCTTCCTTTTCTCTGTCCTTCTTCTAAATCTTGAGGTTGAGAGGAATACAATCTGCTGTCTGTTCCCTTTTTGTACTCATTGATGGATGGTCCTTCAATGGCCTCCTTGTCCATGCATTTGCTAGCTATCCACATTATGTAGATTATGCACAGCAGCTATACTTAATAGAATTATGTGAACTCACTTACAGCTCATATGGTATGGCAATGATACCATAGCAATTTGTTTACGAATAAGACGGCATGAATATTGTAAAAGAAATATGCAAAAACAACCCATTTTTATGTTATCTGAGTTCTAATTTGTAACTCAGATGTCCTAAAAATGGCATACATTTAATTTTATTTTTACAGTGAAGTTTTGCAGTCAAAGTCTTAGCTATGAAAATGGCTCCGTTTGTGGCTATTAAATTGCTGAGATATCTAGCTAGCTAATGGGAATGCTATTTCTTGGTGGTGTCTGCTGCTATTTCCAGCTATGAGAAGCATTCTGCTTGTTTTTGTAATGGTTGAGGGTGTTGAAGTGGAATGAAGTGAGGCTTGACTAAATTCCACCTGCTAATCAGCTGAGTGTGTGCCCTTCAAAAATCGGATAAATCATATATAATTGGAAGTGTAAGTATGGGGTAGCCACTTTTGGTTTTACCGATGCAACCACAAAAAAATACATCTATTGGAACTCCATTACTATATTAGAGAGTGCTACCCACTCTCTGATAATTATTTCCAATTATTTCCAAATAAGTTAACCATGAAAGTTTAACCACAGTAAATATTTACAAACATAGCCATAAATAATCGTAGCTGGAATGATAATGTGTATGCATTTAGTCATAGATCCTGCTAGCTAAAACCACAGTTTATGAATTCAGAACTGCATTTCTTTGGTTAGTTGTAGTCATTAGTGGTCCTGACAAAATGCTTGTCCACGACTTCATTATATTTAGGTGGCTCCTGTGCTTGGGTGGAAGGGGTTATAGTCTCGTACATGACGTTAGCTGTGGTGTCATACGGATCTTCCATCCTATGACCATTATGAGTCACATGATAGTCATATGATACATCATGTGCAGTCATCCCCTTTCCATAGAGGGCATCATTCTTTGCTATCTGGACTTTATTTGATCCATTCTGGTATGATGCTTCTTCCCTGTATTGTTAGTAAGAATAGACAAGTCTAGCCATTGCCTGCCCTCACACACCGTATACCAGGGGTACGTAGTATGAAGGAATTGCAATCCCCTTCCCTTTTGATGACACAGTAACAAGCAGAATTCAAGTGTTCAAGCGATGGGACCATTGAGCATGCTTAGCTATTGTAACCAAGTCTTATGTTCTATTTAGGGGGGATTCAAGCTAGGGGTTCAAACTAGCTACCTTTGAATAGAAACATCGTCACTCAATTAGAACAGTCATGGTCTGTGCTCTGATTCACCCACAAATTAGTTAACTATGAATATGCAAGGTTATTCAGTCACAGTGCTTTGTAGGTAGATGCTGCAACTTTTCAGAAGAGACATTAAAGTAGCAGGCATCACTAGCTTTAGAAACTGAGAGCTAGCAGCCATGAGATATGCTTTTGAATATGGTCACTGTATCGATCATCATGGCTAACCAGAAGTTTTCAAAGGTCTAAAATAATTTTTTTCTGTTATTGAAAGTGGTAGGGTGCATCACCCACCATTTACTATGAACTACGGGCCTGTTAATTATTAGCCTACTGGCTAGCTTAGCCAACAACAAAGTAGTGAGTTTCTTCCTGCCATAATATACATACTAGCAACCAGGATATAGCTATGCCAAGGCTGATAACTGACTTTTGTACCATGGCCACTGGCATACTTAAAACAGCAGTTCTATAATAATTGGTCCAGTCATGCATTTATCAACCTCTCTAGGAGATTGATAAGTGATTCATCAAGATTCAAAGGTCCTCAAAATGCTATTGGTAGCCATCCATGAATTTTATTTCTTACCTCTGCTGCCCACTGTTATAGTAATGCTCCTTTCTTTTGGATCGCAAGGCACAGACCACAATGAAAATGATGAGGACCACACCCACTATGATCAATGCTATTCCCCCCACTGCCCCTCCAATTATAGGAGCTAATGCAATGGGTGCTGGAGATGTCGAGCCACCTTGCCCAACTCCTTGGCCGCTATTTGGATTTTCATTAGTGGCCTCATTGTTGGAAGAACCAGCCATGGTAGTATCAGTGACTATTGCAGGAGTGGAAGTGGAGGCAACCATGGTAGTGGGAGTGGAGGTGGAGGTATCCATGGTAGTGGGAGTGGAAGTGGAAGTAACCATGGTAATGGGAGTGGTAATTGGACCTAAATAGTAAATGGAGTTTGTATTAACCTAATGTCAACCTGGATCCTTGTTGAAGTATTGCTTTCAGTGGGACACAGAAAAGGCGTCTCTAAAATAATAGTTATAGATTTGAGCAATAGAGTAAAAGGGCTTGTCTTGCTATACTGGCTTCTAGCCAAATGGTACTTTGTCTACAATGTAGTGTATGATGCTTTAGCTATGGACTGAGATACTTGTCAAAAGGCAGTTTCCCCCAAAGAAGTTAGGACTGCACTGGACACTGAAACGAGCCTCCAGTCTTCCATTCCCAAAAATGCCAGTTTGTGTCACAGTTACTGCAGGAGACCCAGGGGAGAGGGACATCTCAAAGTAGATGTGATCCACCATGTCATCAGAATTGGCAGGATCCCGATCAGAAATGAACACATAGAACTGGAAACCCCCCTGAAAAAATAAAAATAAAAAATAAATACAGATATAATAGAAATGACACTGTGAGGATTGATCCATAAAGTGTTATATACTTTAAGGCAATGATGACTATCACTCATGTCAACAGAAGACAGACAGGGGCCGGGGGGAGTATCCTTCTATGTCTTACACAGAGTCAAAGCCAACAATCATTCAGTGATGTCATAACTATGAGGATTCTATTAAGGAATGATTAAGGTGTTTGTTTAGAGGACACATTCTTCATATGTATGAAGGAAAAAACCACCCGTGACACGAGTGCACTATCATTGAGCCATAGCTTAGCTACTACCATAAACACAGCTAGCTACAGCTGTACAATAATCATTTTCATGCACACACTGTCACATGAACATATTCCTCCCAGTCACCTATGATAGCTATACATCATAAATAAATGTTATACTCACAGGCCAACCACTATCCTTGCTGTAGACCAGTGGGTTAGAAACTGAGTTCATCAGATGAGTCATTCTAGAGAAGTCTATATTATCATTTTCATCGTAAAGTCCACTCTGAAATGCCCCAAGGGGACAGAAGGTTGGATCATTATTTCGAGCAGTGCCAGGTGGTCTCAGGCAGAAGGTGAAGATATTGTCGCAATTACAGGTGGATGATGTTATTGCTGAACAAGGTAATAATTCACAGTTGGCTCTGTCACTGCCTTCTTTGTGTTCAGGATTAGTGTAGTGGTTCAGCATCACCTCAAATTCAAAAGTAGCAGCTGAAGACCACACCTGTTATACAAGCATGTACATAAAAGATCTGCCTAGCTTAAGTTAGAGTTGCAGCTACCTGATTTATGAGCAGTAGGAGTGGAATTATCCCTGACATTTTGTTGTACTGTACTTCTAGTAACTTAAAATACGACCCAACCTTTTTTTATTAAAATCCAACTGAGGCACTACGCATGCGCATGTGGGGTCAAAGGTGAAAGGAACGTATGCGTGGGAAAACTGGCGCATGCGCAAACAGTGGATACCAGGCTCCCCGCCCCCCAAGAAAAGGAAAAGAGAGGCTGGGTTCGAGGCTAGCTAAGGGGTCGCTCGCCAATAAGTCATGACCCGAGAGTGAGGCTCCGCTCGCTCGCTGTAATAATATCTACATCAATGAGTCAAGACCTGAGAGTCAGCTCGTTCGCTCCGCTGTCTCCAATTCTGTGTACGTAGTCTAGTTAAGTATATCTGTGCACTGATGCACTGTATGTTATTGATAACTGCAGGTGTAACATTCTCTGATTTCCAAATTTCCATCTTGTTATCTGTCATCATCACAGCTCTACTGGCCATAGTCATCTTTGTGGTGGTGCAGGTTATCATCTGCAAGTGCCATCCAAAGTTCAGACCTGGAGGGTTCAGACCTGGAGGGACAGAGACGGGAGCCTCAACAGGAGAGGAGGGGCAGGAGTATGAAGTAATGGGTGGGGATGATGGAGGTGTGGCTGTGAGAGGTGGCAATGATCCTGTGTACATGGAGGTAGGTGGAGAAGAGAAAGGTCACACCTTTGAACTGAAGGAGAATAATGCATATGGCACTCTCTCCTAAATATTATACATAATTACATAAACTGGGTGTGTGTGAATGAAATCATTGTGTTCATAGCTTTAGTTAAATATTTCATGTATTATGATGTGATTGTAGCTAGCTATAATGAAAAAAATGTTGCAATGGGGGAATCCGTGCCATCCCTACTTAGAGAGTACTATCGTACTCTACTCAGCTGTCTCTAGCTCTAGATAATGTGCTTGCTAGATCACAGACTACTCTATTAACTTGGGGATTTTAAATTCACCGATCCATCTACAGGTATAGACTCTACTTCAGATTCATCTGCATCCTCAACCTCCAAGAACTCAACATTTCAAACGTTGACTTTCTGATAAATAATCATTGGGCTACTATGCTATTGGAGAACTATACACACTCCAGAAACATCTGTCCCTGCATACACATAGAAGAATGAACTCTTGCATTTATGTGTATCTTTTGACCCAATAGCTAGTGCTACAAGCTAAATAAAAAGGAGGCCCTACATCACTGCCTCCCACCAAGCTGCTTTAATTGTTCATGTCAAAAGTGTTCTGCTTGGTTTAGGCAGTGATGTAGGGATTATTATTGAAGGCAGCATAATTTTGATAGATGTTTGTTCACAGAAACTGCTATAGGTAAAAGTACAGACTAACCCTACATGGCCTTTTTTTGCCTTCGCTTGTTTGTTTACTTTTTATATGACCTTCACTTAGTGTATATCAACTCATGTTTTAGGGCTAGGGTTAGGGGGGCTAGGGCTAGGGTTTTCTTTAGGGTGACTTTACTTAGTCAGTTTACTTAAATGTATCGTTTTAGCTTAAAATGGCTAACATAGCTAGTATCGAAGTCGCTCGCTATGAGCGATTACTTTGGAGGAAAGCTATGTGGATAACGATGGTAAAAGCACATTATGTGGTTATAACTGTACAAGTTGATATGAATTTGATTGTCGTATGTGAAAGGATCATGACGTTACAGCCTGCTAAAAAGATGAATCTGATGATGATGATGATGATGAACGAATCATAAATTTAGACGGCGGCTGGTGCCGATTGTTGACACTGTTCTGGAAGAGTTTGAGCGGATATACATATCATCGATCATCTTCTGCATTGTTTTCCAGATGTATATGGGGTGCCGTTTGCTGTTTGTCTCAAAATTCAGTCGAGAAGGAATTTACACAGGCGGTGGACATTTATCAACACAGGGGATGGGCATTTACTAAATCTCAACCATGCTCATAAATGTCCACCCCCTATGTGAGTATATGGTTGAGATTTAGTAAATTCCCACCCCCTGTGTGTGAGCATGGTTGAAATTTAGTAAATGTCCATCCCCTGTGTTGATAAATGTCCACCGCCTGTGTAAATTCCTTCTTGACTGAATTATGAGACAAACGGCACCCCATAGATGTAAGCAGTTTAGTTGAGCCTGCATGTAGCAAGAATAGAAGAGATACAGAGAGTACATGACTACGCATGCACAACTAATAATAAGCACTAAAAACAGCATCATTATTGTGGAAACAAGCTGAAAAACCACAAGAAGGTTAGGAATGCAACTTTGGCACATGAGCCATACAATTAAGCAGGAAAAGTAAATAATTCATTCAATTGTATGTACGTAGCTATAATAGCTAGTATAGGTAGCACTCTTGCAGAATATGTATCAACACTGCAAAAACGAAATTGTTATTTTAAAAAACCCAGCTATATATAATACTTACGTGAGACTAATCATTTGAAATGTGTCAAAATGACATTAGCTATATTTTTGTGAACATAAAAAACTGCAGGGTTGTTTCGACAATGATTAGTCTCACCTAACAGGTAGGTTTATCAAAGTAACAATATTTGCAGTGAAGTGTACCTGATGGTGATGAGGCATTCCTGAATGCATTTGGAGATTCTTGTAAGGAGCACACCTGTCTTCTGGGACTCAAGTGGAGGATATGACAAGTGGAAATTCATATAAAACAGGAATGATGCACATTGATACACTCTCTTTAATTTTTATATTAGCTATACACACTCTGTGTTAAAAAAAACAACAAAAAACTGAACAAAAACAAAAGGCAGTAGAGGCCAAGTTCATGACTACAATTCACAAATTTTATTGCTACACGTAGCTAGGTGGTTAATTAGGGTTTGATTTTTCATGACTTCACCGAGTCCTCTAGTAGAGGCTCATGCAATTCTATTACTGTTTCTGTGACAGTCTTAACTGAGTCTGTAGATGTGCCAGTAGCAAGCATTTCACTTTTAGAATCTGTTGTTGTAGTCCTTACATTTTGCAGGTAATCAACTACTTTGGTTTTAATTTTCATCCATCTTTCAGGGTTAGTTATGTAGAGACGGTGGAACTGGTAGAGAATAGTGCCAATCATAGTGATATGATGATGGCTAGAAGACTTTTGTTAGTGTCAATTGAATGAGAACACAATGTAGAGGGCACAGCGAACTAGCAAGAGGAATCCAGTCCAGTAATAAGTGTTTTTCTTGTATGGGGCATAATAGGAGTCCAGTAGTGGCTTCATCCTCTTCATTAAAAGGTTGCATTTTTTATGTGACACTCGATAAAGACAAGGTCCTGTCAAAAGATGGATGGTGTAGGGAAGGAACAGCAAAACAAGTATGAATGATGTGATTGTTGACAGAGCAAGATGTTTGGACTGTAAGTAGAGGACATTGGCATCTTTCAGCCACACATAGACATTCTTGTACCCTTGAGGGTAATCTAACTTGGCAAAGGAAAATGTTTCAATGATGATCTTGAGGACTTTAGTGTAGGACATGAGGATGAGAGTAGCTAGAACGGCTATTGGGTTCCTCCCTATTAATTTAGATATGGTGATTGAATATCTGCTGCTGATGATAATCAATCTGATCAAGATCCACACGTAGAGAGGAAAGGCAAACTGAAGCCAAGTTTGTGTGTATGCATTAAGACCAGGAATGAAACAGGTCTCAAATCCAAGGTCAAGGTTCAACAGGCTATAAATACTGTCAAGATATTGATCTCATTAGACGGGGAAAATATTATTTTATTTGCCTGAACGAAGTTAGCATAGAGTATGAACAAGATCATTTCAATCCAGACCCGCAGCTCGATCAATTTCTCACTCCTTTTATTCCTTTTACTCTTAAATTTCCCAAAAGCTGTATTTTTGATATTTTAGCTACAGATAGTTTGGTAGCATCTCATACAATAGCTAGTTATTGCAGAGTTTATTAGACATCTATTCAACAAAGTGTGGGGAATCAATTGTTTTCACTTGATGCATAGATAACACTCATTCACTCATTCCTGGTCAATTGTCTCATTTACTCATTCCTGGTCAATTGTTTCTCATTTACTCATTCCTGATCAATTGTCTCATTCATTCATTCCTGGGTCCATTGTTTCTCATTCACTCATTCCTGGTCAATAACATGTTTTTCGTTATTATTTTTGGCTAAAGAGTTCTTAGCAACAACTTAATAGTATTATTATAAACTTAAAGGAGTGATGAATCATTCTGTATGAAAAACTGAATTCTCCCAAATCAGTGAACATGCTGTGGAGTGATGTATGATTTTAGTTAGTAGCAAGTTAAAACTTGATGAAGGACAGTCGAGTAATTTCTGTAGAGCTAAAATTTACTACAATATTGACATTCTGGGGATATTAAAAAAAAGAATATTTGTACAAAATTACACACTTAATTATTTTCATCTGTTTGTTTGGTTTATTGAATGTACAATTGGATCATCTCAATTGGAGTGTCTTCATTGGCACGACCTCATTGCATATCCTCATTTCAACATCATCAATGGTGTTCTGAGGTAGTTCCTTATAGAACCATGGTGGGTTGTTGAGTGAGCAGCATGTATCTTGGGGCCCACAACCAGCTCCATCCTACAGGGATAGAAAATAACTTGATATCAGTTCGTACTTCCTGTATCACAGAAATAGTCATTGCCCACAAATGCTGGAGGATGAGCTGCATTACTTGCTAAGTTTTGTTAGTGCATGGACAATTCAAATGAGGATGACTGCCAATTTCATCAATGGCTGCTGCAAAAGTCCAGATATGTCGTTTGGGTTACCATGAGTGAGACCAATACCATCTACATAGTTGAAGCAATATCAAGTGTACCTGATGGTGCAAGGCATTCCTAAATGCATTTGGAGATTCTTGTAAGGGGCATGTAGTGGCTTGATCCTCTTCAAGAGGAATATACATCTATTGTGTGATGCTTGATTTTGACAAGGACCTGTTAAGTGTATAGCTAGGGAAGGAAGAGCAGAGCAGTATACCAATGAAGTGACCACGGACAGAGTGAGATATTCAGGGTGTTAGCTATCCATGATGTTAATAGCTAGCTAATAATATCGTCATCAAAAAATTGGTGTACACCTATCTTCTGGGACTCAAGTGGAGGATATGACAAGCAGAAATTCATGTAAAACAGGAATGATGCACATTGATACACTCTCTTTGATTTTAACAATATTAGCTATACACACTCTGTGTTAAAAAAAAAAGAAGAAGAATAAAAACAAAAAAACAATGAAAAACAATGACAGTAGCTAGAGGCTATGCAAGTTAATAGTGACTACAATTCACAGATTTTAATTGCCAGCTACAGTAGGTAGGTAGGTAATAATAATATGAACGGTCTGATTTTTCATGACTTCACTGAGTCCTCTAGTAGAGGCTCACGCAATTCTATGACTGTTTCTGTGACAGTCTTAACTGAATCTGTAGATCCGCCAGTAGCAAGCATTTTACTTTCAGAATCTGTTGTTGTAATCCTCACGTTTTGCAGGTAATCAACTACTTTATTTTTAATTTTCATCCATCTTTCAGGGTTAGTGATGTAGAGACAGTGGAACTGGTAGAGAATAGTGCCAATCATAGTGATAAACACTATTCCAATTAGCGTATAAATAAGTCCTCTTGATTCATCGTCAGTTAGAGAAGCAGCACTGGCTGACAGTAGTATGAGATTTAAGTACACTGAACTTTCAATAACATTGATATAAAAGTTTTCATAAATTCCTCTTGGATACCAAAAGATGAATTCCATCAGTGTGAATGTGATGATGATGGCTAGAAGACTTTTATTAATGTCCCCAAGGGAATTGAATGAGAACACAATGTAGAGGACACAGCGAACCAGCAAGAGGAATCCAGTCCAGTAACGAGTGTTTTTCTTGTATGGGGCATAATAGGAGTCCAGTAGTTGTTTGATTCTCTTAATAAAAAAGTTGCATTTTTATGTGACACTCGATAAAGACAAGGTCCTGTCAAAAGAAGGATGGTGTAGGGAAGGAACAGCAAAACAAGTATGAATGATGTAATTGTTGACAGAGCGAGATGCTTGGACTGTAAGTAGGGGACATTGGCATCTTTCAGCCACACGTAGACATTCTGAAACCCTTGAGGGTAATCCAACTTGGCAAAGGAGAACGTTTCAATGATGATCTTGAGGATTTTGTTGTAGGACATGAGGATGAGAGTAGCTAGGACTGCAATTGGGTTGGTCCCTATTAATTTAGATATGGTGATCGAATATCTGCTGCTGATGATAATCAATCCGATTAAGATCCACACATAGAGAGGAAAGGCAAACTGAAGCCAAGTCTGTGTGTATGCATCAAGACCAGGAATGAAACAGGTCTGGAATCCGAGGTCAAGGTTCAACCAGGCTATAAATACTGTCAAGATATTGATCTCATTAGATGGGAAAAATATTATTTTATTTGCCTGAACAAAGTTAGCGTAGAGTATGAAACTGTTGATCCAACCAGTGGCTACTGTCAGCTTCAGACAAGACAAGAAGATAACCAGAGCTATGCCAGCTACTGCAAATGGTATGAGTAGAGCTAGATAGTGATGAGAACAGACATCACATCGTGAACCTCCAAGCAAAAGACTATAGTTAATGGCACATGCTCCACAGAGCACTCCAATACGGTTATGTTCACACTGTATATCCAAGTTGTCAAGAGTGATATCGATAGTTTTATTGATGCAATAGCTAGTGGGACATGAGTGATATAGAATTAAGCCTTCATAGGAGTGGTTTATATACAAAGTGCTCATCCAAAACTTAGAACTACCTTCTCTTGTTATGGTAATGTCTTCCCCTATCATGCAGTTAGCATTGTATGCCTGTAATCTCTCCTCGCACACACATTGTTCACCTTCTTGAGTGAATGCATCGGGACAGGGTAGAAGTATCACATCAATGATCATTCTAGCTGTACCAGCATTGCGACAAGGCCCATCGGAATAAAGTATCAGACTTGTCTGATTTTCTTTAGAATAGATACTGTAGGTAAGATTTGAGCAGTGGTGAGGAATGTTCTGCTGACTTTGTTGATTATCTTTCAGTCTTGCCTCCGGGTTAGTAAATGCTGTTACTATTGTGGGAACGATGCTGTTATTTTGACCAATAGCTCGAATATTCAGGGTAAAATTTTCACCTCTGTGTATTGATGTCGATATCTCTCGTGTGCATTCATCAAATATGTGAGTTTCTGTACATAAACATAGCTGGTATGGTTTTGATGCCACCCTGTTTGTCAAATTAGTACTGTTTCTTGAGTCAGCTCTTTTTATCTGTATCATTTCCTGAAGGAGGAACTTTTTTGTTTCAATAACATTTAATTTAATCCTACACCTATCCAATGAACCTCCATATAGAAAGCTTCCATCTTTATCAGCAGAGTCCTCAGTTGAATAAATCATTGTAAGCTCTCCTTCATTACTGCGCCAATATTGTAATTCATTTGGCTCCAACTGCAGAAAACAATATAGTAATTCATTTGATTGCTCTTCATCAATGTATCCATTTACATATCTGATTTCACATTCATCAGCTGTGACATCATCTTGATAATATATTGCACCTCCATAATCAGAGGCAATATTATACAGTGTTTCAAGAGTTGTGCATGGTTTGAACATCAAAGATGTGTCCTTAAAACTCATAGCACCTCCATTTTTGGCTGAATTGAATGAAAAACTCACATTACCTTCCATGCTTATCTCTGTTCTCACTGTAAACAGTGCTCCACCATCAGATCCATTAATAGCTGTATTATTGGTGAATATGGTGGTTCCAGCAAATGATATTTTTCCATAATATGAGTAGATTGCACCACCATCATAACCATTGTTATTATGAAATAGGGTGTAACCTTTGAATGATAGAAAGGAATCCTCTTGGATTACTATTCCACTGTCATTAGATGATGATATGTTAGTATGTCCATTAAATGTCACAGTACTGTGATATGAGATAAATAATGCACGATAATTTCTCAAGAACACATTTACTCCTGAAAAATTGACTGAACCTTTCACTATCCGGATAGCATTTCCATAATTATTTGTAAAATTTGCTGATATCGATGTTTTCTGAGTTTGTTTAATTTTTTTTCTGTCAATGCATGTATCTGTTGCCTCATTAGCATCATATGAATACTTCATGTGAATCCCCTCGATGTTATCTTCGAATTTAATGCTATCCCCTTCAATCAGAGCATAGAAACATTCCAAGTATATTGCTCCATTACCTGCTCTGTTTCTGATGAAATGTGCAACGCCAGATATGGCAAGCTCCCCAGCATAAACACTTATGGCTCCTCCATATCCTTCTCCCGATGAACAATCATTCTGACCAAAATAATTGTTTCCTGTTAAGTTCACTGTACACTTAATGCAGTATATAGCCCCACCATATGCTGAACAAAGGAAATAAATCTCATCTTGTTTTAGCATCAAAGTACAATCTTCAACTCTTTCTTCATAATATTGACATAGGTAAGAAGAACCATTATTGCCTGTAAGTTCTTTTGTACATGGAATCTGAAGTTCTTGATCATTACAATAGTTATTTGAAAAATTATTCATCGTTGTCCCATTTAAGACTAAGGAGCTCTCTGATGCATAAATGGCACCTCCATGAAATGCTCCATTTCTGGTAAAGTTAGTTCCAATAAGAGTCAAGTGAGTATGAAGCACAGCAAAGATGGCTCCTCCTACATCCTTTATGTTTACATTATCTTCAAAGAGGCAGTTCATAATCGTGATATTGGAAGAATAGGAGGATAGTGCTGCTGAAGCACTGGGTTCAGAACTTTGAAAAATTGAGTTGGAAATCTGTATATTGCTGTGATCGAAAGTCAAAATGGATTCATTTTCATTACTTCTCATGAATGTCAGTCCTGCAATACTTAAGTAAGTGGCATTGAATAATGAGATATATCCTGAAGATAAGATGCTTGCACTGGAGCCATTTCCTATTAGGGATAAGTTAGAGATATCAGTGAGTTCCAATGGAGTTAACAGGCTATGGTTGCCCTCAAGAAACACAAATATCGCTCCTGTGGTGAAATATCTGTTCTTCTGTGCTATGTACTGCTCTAAAGTAAGACCATCAGGACGGTGAGAATCATTTGATGTCACATAGCGGATATCTTGTATGGAGCCACTCAATTCTAGCATATGGAAGAGCACAAGAAGAGTTGCTAATGAAGCCATTTCTGTATGATCCAGATCATTTCAATCCAGACCTGCAACTTGATCGATTTCTCACTCCCTTTTATTCCTTTTACTCTTAAACTTCCCCAAATCATAATTATATGTATTTTTGATATTCTAGCTACAGATGATTTGGTAGCTATGTTTCTATCTCATATAATAGTCATTGCAGAGTTTATTAGACATCTATTCAACAAAGTGTGTTGGGGAATCAATTGTTTCAGTTGTGTATAGATAACACTCATTCACTCATTCCTGGTCAATAGCATGTTTTTGTTTTTGGCTAAACTTTCAATTTACTAGAACTTTCTTTCAACTTATTATAAACTTGAAATCAATCATTTTACTTGAATCAATTCATTTGAACCGATTAGTTATTTCACTTGATGTATAGATAACACTCATACACTCATTCCTAGTCAATTGTTTATTTTTTTTTGGCTATTATAAACATAAAGGAATGATGAATCCTTCTGTATAAAAAACTACTGAATTCTCCCAAATCAGTGAACATGTGATGTATGATTTCAGTAGCAAGCTAAAACGTGACAAAGGACAGTCGAGTAATTTCTGTAGAGCTGAATAGCTACAGTGCAAAAACCACAATTACAATATTGATATTTATACATTGGTACAAAATTACATACGTACATAATTACTGAACGTACAATTGGATCATCTCAATTGGAGTGTCTTCATTGGCACGACCTTGATCATTGCATATCCTCATTTCAACATCATCAATGGTGCTCTGAGGTAGTTCCTTATAGAACCATGGTGGGTTGTTGAACGAGCAGCATGTGTTCTGGGGCCCACAACCAGCTCCATCCCACAGGGGGTCATTTGGATAGAAAATAAATTGAAATCGGTTTGTACTTCCTGTATCACAGAAATAGTCATTGCCCACAAATGCTGGAGGATGAGCTGCATTACTTGCTAAGCTTGTGTTAGTGCATGGACAATTCAAATGAGGATAACTGCCAATTTCATCAAGGGCTGCTGCAAAAGTCCAGATATGCTGTTTGGGATTACCGTGAGTGAGACTAACGCCATCCACATAGTTAAGGCCAATGTCAAGTGGGTGTGAACCTAATGGTGATGAGGAATTCCCAAATGCATTTGGAGAAGCAAATTGGTAAGCTTTGATCCTTCCACAGACTTTTGAATATCGCACAGCATTGGTTGGAAATATCACTGAAGAACAGCCGCTAATCTGTATGCCAATGCCACACGTGCGTTTATTTGAGTCAGTTCGCAGCCTGAGAGCACTGGGACACTGGATATTGTTGTCTGTCATGTCCAGTTCAGCCACTCTCATCCACCCTCCAGTGATGTTACCACATGACCTGGTCATGTCGCAGTACACACGCACAGCAGAGCCATTGGAGGATTTGATCCAGTAGTGACCTGATAGGGAGGAGGGATACATTGCAAAGAAAGCAGAACATGAAGAAGCTAAACCAGTCAATGACCTAACCAATAACGAAATATTCCTATTCTGAATATCATCGCGATTATTTTCAAATGTCTGAAGTTGTGTTAGTCTTCTTTCGAGTTCAGATGTAGTATCATTCCGAAGCTCCATTATTCTCCTTTCACATTCTGATGTATTATTGTTCACAGAAACCTGAAGCTGTGCTAATCTTCTTTTTCAAGTTCAGATGTACTGTCATTTCGAAGCTCCAATATCTTTTTGTCACATTCTAATGTATTATTGTTCACAGAAACCTGGAGCTGTGCTAATCTTCTTTCAAGTTCAGCTACATTAGAAGCCTGAAGCCCCATAATTTGTGTCCTTAAGTTGGAGTTGATATTCCATGAGGTAAGACCCAAGCTAATGAATGCAGCACTACCTACTAAGATGAATCCAACCAGTAAAATTCCACACATCCAACTACAAGCAGGCATTCTATACTGTGACTCAAGATCTTCATATGCAGACGGATTTTGAGGCTCGTCTCTCGAAGGAACTCGTTTTTCAGATCTGGACGAATTCTGAGGCACGTCTCTTGAAGGAACTCGTTTTTCAGATCCGGATGGATTTTGAGGCTTGTCGCTTGAAGGAACATTAAAGCATTGATTGTCAAGAGTGATCATTTCCTCCTTCCTTGCTAAGGACAGATAGCTGAACTCTTGCAGAGAATGATAGTTAATTCACAATTGACTGTGTGGCAATAGGACAACTGCTTCTTGCTGTGAACTGAAACTGTTTTTATATCACCTTTTTGGTTGTTGTTTTTTGTTCGGTTTTTGTGGATATCCTAAATTAACGAAAATTTAACCAATTTAACCAAGACTTGTCTTCTGGATTCCCATGGCACCCTTTCAAGGATAGTACCATCTTATCAGCGAATTCTCTTGTGAAGAAAGTTGCTGTGGAAGATTGTCCATGTCAGGAAGGCTTAGATTGTATACTAGCTATGTGTGATCCATGACTGGATTTCTGCCACAAATAGTCATAGTCACACTAGCACAGACTCTTGAAGCTCACTTCATATGTTTAGACAATAGATGTTTAGTTGCACATAATATAGCGCACATGGCACTGTACACCAACCAACCATCCATGAAAATTTAACCTAACATGAAATTTTACCCCTCGAAAATAGCCCACTGTACGGTAGAAACAACTCTGCATAGGTGTAGGAGAAGGAAACTGTCCACATAACTAGTGATGCACTGGAGTGGTAATTACTGAACTTGTTAGGTCGTATATCAAAAAATGTTAGCAGCTTAGGTAGTACTAGAACTATAATATAGGTGCATATAACACTTGGTTTTCAGTTTATTGCACACTTACATAACACATGGTTTAGTGCCCTGCATGGTGGGTGTATAATAAACTACAACATTGAACACATATCAGTTATTGTTAGGACATGAAAGGAGATGATATGCATAATACAATAGGAAATAATATTTTAAGTAGGGATGGCTGTGAAAAAGTTCAGCAACAAGAAAGTGAACTTCCCCCCTTACCTATCACTAATAATTAGAGCTCAGGGGTGTATCCACAGAATTTTGAGTGGTCTGGTGTGCTTTTGCATGGAAAATTTTGGATGGCCATGCCCACTTTTTTGATCAGTAAACTTATGCTAGTATGAATTTTGAAAAAATGGATGATTGTGATTCTTTGGCACCAATGAATTCATTTGTTATAACTTCATGTCCATGCAACTTACGATGAAATAAGGTAGCTACTTAAGGTGTGTGGGATAATAAAAGTGGTCCGGTGAAAACCGGACCAACCAGAGTGGTGGATACACCCCTGGAGCTAACCATTCCTACTTCACTCCCATGACAGGCCAAGATGAGATATAAAGGGAGTGAAGTAGGAAGCTCGCTTTGAGGCTTATCACATTATTTTGATGAATACACACATTCATCAAAAGTTTTTGCCAAAAAACAACAACCACTATACAATTTATCTACACATACATGTATAGTAGGCTTTCTCAACACACACCGCATTTTCTAGTTATAAGATGTCTGTAGTGATTCAGCGGAGTTTGGTTGGAATGTCCTGGTCCAGGGGGACAAGGGAGAACTGACCCGTCATATCGCCAGATATAGACACTTTAGGTTAGCAAACCCTGTTCTTCTATAAGGCTCAAGGCTATGAGGTCTACACCTTATTTTACAAAAAGCCCACAAATTAATCACAGCAGTCTATGAATTGTCACAATTATGAGAGAACAAACACCAAGTTGAAGGTTGAGAATTGGCTTGTTGCGTACCTACGTACCATGCAAATGTGGTGATTAGGGTTTTTCCCTTCAAGATGGACACACTGTTGCATGAGATTCCCAGCCCTATATTAGGACATGCACATTATGCTGGCATAGTTTTGGAATAATGGGTTAAACCTTAATGCCAGCAAAATGCTAGCATAGCTGCAGGACTTCCCCTATGTCCAGGGCTCCAAGGATTAATTTTAGTCTATTTGTCCTTGCAAAGCCATGTACTAACCATTTATTGTATACACACAGATACTTTTAAAACAACAACAAAAACAAAAAACAAAACAAAAAAAAAACTCTGTAAGGTGGTACGGCCACGTACCATCATCTGTAGCAGTTTAGTGCCTCCAGCCATGCATTATGGTATGAAGCTGCATTGTGGTCAGTTTGTGGTTCTGTATGGCTAAAATGACTGGAAGACAGCTACTTACTTCATGTGACTGGTATTGAGTCTACAGCAACCACAACATTCTTGATAACTTAACATTAGTGAACTGCTCAGTACAGCGTGAGATAACTCCGTGAGATATGGGAGGATATCTCACGCTTGGCCTATAGGAAAATACTATTGTAACTATATCAAGTATAGACCTGTTATTCCTTTTTAACAATCACACCTGTGACCATGCACGTCACTTCAAAGATGTCTCTTGGAGAGTGACTGTAACTCTAGTGTGTGAATAGAAAGTAGTCTACGTATGTATACATGACACACATTAGATAACTCAGTGGCATACTAACTGTTATTCCCTTTAACAATCACACCTGTGACCATGCACGTCACTTCAAAGATATCTCTTGGAGATTGACTGTAACTCTAGTGTGTGAATAGAAAGTAGTCTACGTATGTATACATGACACATCTGTATTGCACTGTACTTCGGCTTACATTTTCAAGGTCACACATTAGATAACTCAGTGGCATACTAACTGTTATTCCCTTTACAATCACACCTGTGACTGTGTCACTTCAAAGATATCCCTACAAAGTCTTATGTATAAACGACACATCCTGAAGCATTGAAGACCCTGAACTTTTTAAAGTGAAATTTTAGACATTTTAAAATTACAAAATAGACGCATGAACTGTATTTTATGTTTTCAATGGGAATAGTATCAATTAGGGGGGGGGGGAATCCCAGGTTTTCAGGACCTCTGTATTAATCCCTGCGTACACATGGTTAATGAAGAACAGTCAAAGATATGAGGGCAGTTAATACTGACATTTCAGATCTAAAGAACATTGGTAGCTACACATATTATACATTTGTTGCTTTTACTTTACTTGTTTACTTGCTTATTTTATTTGTTTACTGAATGTACAATTGGATCATCTCAATTGGAGTGTCTTCATTGGCACGACCTTGATCATTGCATATCCTCATCTCAATATCGTCGGTGGTGTTCTGAGGTAGCTCCTTATAGAACCATGGTGGGTTGTTGAGTGAGCAGCACGTATCTTGGGGCCCACAACCAGCTCCATCCCACAGGGGGTCATTTGGGTAGAACATATTAAGTTGATATCTGTTTGTACTTCCCGTATCACAGAAATAGTCATTGCCCACAAATGTTGGAGGACGAGTTGCATTACTTGCTAAGCTCGTGTTAGTGCATGGACAATTCAAATGAGGATAACTGCCAATTTCATCAAGGGCTGCTGCAAAAGTCCAAATATGCTGTTTGGGATTACCGTGAGTGAGACTAATGCCATCCACATAGTTAAGGCCAATATCAAGTGGGTGTGTACTTGTTGAAGAATTCCCAAATGCATTTGGAGAAGCAAACTGGTAAGCTTTGATCCTTCCACAAACTTTTGAGTACCGCACGGCATTAGTAAATATCACTGAAGAACAGCCTCTAATCTGTATGCCAATTCCACACGTGCGTTTATTGGAGTCAATTCGCAGCCTGAGAGCACTGGGACACTGGGTATTGTTGTCTGTCATGTCCAGTTTAGTCACTTTCATCCACCCTCCAGTGATATTACCACATGACCTGGTCATGTCGCAGTACACACGCACAGCAGACCCATTGGAGGATCTGATCCAGAAGTGTCCTGAAGGTGAGAAGGGATTAAACTGGAGAATAGCAGCACAGGATACTGCAGGATAACTTGGATTTAGACCTGTGTTCTCCAAATCAACAATCAGCTGTTGAGTTTCTGATTCCCGCATCTGATTTAGCTGGTATAGTTTGTCGATAGAAGTGTTAAGAGTTTGCCGATCCATTTCACATAGGACTGATAGCTGAGCAACTGACTCTCTCAATTTTGAAATCTCAATGAAGGCAAATGCAAGACCTGCAGCAATTGTGACAATTAGCATGATTATTGCCACCACAGTCAGTAAGGGAGCAATGCTGCATTTTTTCCTTTGAGGCAACTTTTCCCTCCCTTCACCACTGACTGTAGAACACACTGATGGTTGATAGCATTTGTTCTCGTGAACATTGAAAGATTTCTTCTTGATGTTGGCAACATCATCATACACATGAGCATCATCTTCGATAACTTTTTGGCTCATTTTAATATAAACTGAAAATTGATAGCCACTACAGGTTTCCAGCCTCTTGTCTCTCTTATCAATGAATTAAAAGTGCATGTTTGTATAAATTCTTGGCTCACAAAATTTATAATGATGATTGTGCATCAAGTTAATAACAGCTCTGCTTATTATTATCATATTAGTTATTCTACACTGTAAAAACAAAAGTGTTTACTGCACACCATTTTGTGGGATACACTGTTTTTGTTTTTAGTGTGTGTATTGGGACAATTTAGTGTGCAGTACACACTTTCGTTTTTACAGCGTATCAGCAGTGATAAAAATGTGCCATTTGGAGGTACTAAATGATATTTGTTTGTACAAAAATATGTGTGGTTTTAGTCCATAATAAATGAAATCTGCACTCTCCTTGTTATCAACTAACAGTGTGTAAAGCTACTGTTTGATCAAAAATATTTTGAGAACAAGAAATTCAAAAAAGAATTAGAAACAGCAACAGTTTACTGATGAACGATAATGTAGTGTGTATGAGTATGGTTTTTGAACATGTGTAGCATGATCTGGTGACCTCTGCACCTACGTATGGGCATTACAGTGCATGCAGTATACTTTCACGCCATGTTATGTATGTCTTTGTCACAGCTTTCACTGGAAGTTTGGGTGTGATGTTAGCAGGTGCCTGCTGGTCATTTCCTGTTTGAGCATTCGAATTGGATTTCTTAAAAGTCATCTTAGACTTCACATTTTTCCACCATGCTGACTTGTTAATGTAAAAGAGATGAAAGTGATAAACAATGGTGCCTATCGTGGTAGCAAACACCATCCCAACTAACATGTAGCTCAGTGCAGCTTCAACTAGAGTCCCTGCTGAAAGAACAATGAGGTTGAAGAAAGTGAAACACTCCATTATGTCAATGTAGAAATTCTTGTAGATCCTGCCCGAAGCTGTTATCGCAATTCCAGTGAATGTGATAATGATGGCTAGAAGGCTCTTGTTTGTGCCCCCAAGGGAATTGAATGAGAACACAATGTAGAGGACACAGCGAACCAGCAAGAGGAATCCAGTCCAGTAACGAGTGTTTTTCTTGTATGGGGCATAATAGGAGTCCAATAGTGGCTTGATTCTCCTCAAGAAGAAGGCACATCTTTTACATGATGCTCAATAAAGGCAAGGTCCTGTCAAGAGAAGGATCGTGTATGGAAGGAACAGCAAAATGAGCATGAATGAAGTGACCACCGACAGAATGAGATGTTTGGGTTGTAAGTAGGGGACGTTGGCATCTTTCAGCCACACAGTGACCTTTTGACCCTTAGGAAAGTCCAAGTCAACTGAAGAAAGACTTCGATGATAATCTTCAGTATCTTATTATATGACATTAACAAGAGGGTGGCAAGGACTGCTACAGGGTTAGACCCTACTAATTTAGACATTATAATCGAATATCTGCAGCTGAGAATGATCAAGGTCCAGACGTAGACTGGAAAAATGTATTGAAGCCAAGTTTGTGTATAGGCGTCCATCCCAGCAAAGAAGCAAGTCTGAAATCAAAGGTCAAGGTTCATCCAGGCTATAGATATTGATCCTGTTTTCAGGGAAGAATAATTTTCTGTTTGCCTGTACGAAATTAGCGTAGAGGATTAAGCTGTTGATCCAACTGTCAGGTTTAAGAAGGTTAGAAAGACAACCAGCACTATTCCGGCCAATATGAACAAGAGTAATAGCGCCAGATAGCTATTGGAGCACGTGGCACACTGTGAACTGCCAAGCATGAGGCTATAGTTAGTGACACATGCTCCACAGAGCAACCCACTACGGTTGAGGTCACACTGAGCATCTAGGTCATCCAGATTCATTGTAACAATTCCTGTCTTACAGTATTCAGTTGGACAAGATATGTCCAATGATTGAATATGATATGACAAGTGGAAATTCATATAAAACAGGAATGATGCACATTGATACACTCTCTTTAATTTTAACAATATTAGCTATACACACTCTGTGTTTAAAAAAACAACAACAAAAAACAAAAAACTGAACAAAAACAAACAAACAAAACAACAACAACAATGAAAATAATGGCAGTAGAGGCCAAGTTCATGACTACAAGTCACAATTTTTTATTGCTACACATAGCTAGGTGGATTAGGGTCTGATTTTTTCATGACTTCACCAAGTCCTCTAGTAGAGGCTCACGCAGTTCTATAACTGTTTCTGTGACAGTCCTAACTGAATCTGTAGATGTGCCAGTAGCAAACATTTTACTTTCGGAATCTGTTGTTGTAGTCCTAACATTTTTCAGGTAATCAACTACTTTGGTTTTAATTTGCATCCATTTTTCAGTGTTAGTGATGTAGAGAAGGTGGAACTGGTAGAGAATGGTGCCAATCATAGTGATAAAAACTATTCCAATTAGCGTGTAAATAAGCCCTCTTGATTCATCGTCAGTTAGAGATGCGGCACTGGCTGACAGTAATATGAAATTTAAATACACTGAACTTTCAATGACATTGATATAGAAGTTTTCGTAGATTCCTCTTGGATACCAAAAGATGAATTCCATCAGTGTGAATGTGACAATGATGGCTAGAAGGCTCTTGTTTGTGCCCCCAAGGGAATTGAATGAGAACACAATGTAGAGGACACAGCGAACCACCAAGAGGAATCCAGTCCAGTAACGAGTGTTTTTCTTGTATGGGGCATAATAGGAGTCCAGTAGTGGCTTAATCCTCTTCATTAAAAAGTTGCATCTTCTGTGTAACACTCGATAAAGGCAAGGTCCCATCAAGAGAAGGATGGTGTAGGGAATGAACAGTACAACAAGTATGAATGATGTAATTGTTGACAGAGTGAGATGCTTGGACTGTAAGTAGGGGACATTGGCATCTTTCAGCCACACTGGGACTTTCTCTCCATTGGGATAATCAAGTTTGACAGAGGACAATGTTTCAATGATGATCTTGAGGATTTTGTTGTAGGACATGAGGATGAGAGTAGCTAGGACTGCAATTGGGTTGGTCCCTATTAATTTAGATATGGTAATCGAATATCTGCTGCTGATGATAATCAATCCAATTAAGATCCACACATAAAGAGGAAAGGCAAACTGAAGCCAAGTCTGTGTGTATGCATTAAGACCAGGAATAAAACAGATCTGGAATCCAAGGTCAAGGTTCAACCAGGCTATAAATACTGTCAAGACATTGACCTCATTAGATGGGAAAAATATTATTTTATTTGCTTGAACAAAGTTAGCATAGAGTATGAAACTGTTGATGAATCCAGTGGCTACTGTCAACCTCAGACAAGACAAGAAGACAACCAGAGCTATGCCAGCTACTGCAAATGGTATGAGTAGAGCTAGATAGTGATGAGAACAGACATCACATCGTGAACCTCCAAGCAAGAGACTATAGTTAGTGGCACATGCTCCACACAGCACTCCAATACGGTTATATCCACACTGTATGTCCAAGTTGTCAAGAGTGATATCGATAGTTTTATTGATGCAATAGCTAGTGGGACATGAGTGATATAGGATTAAACCTTCATAGGAGTGGTTTATGTACAAAGTGCTCATCCAAAAGTTAGAACTACCTTCTCTTGTTATGATCATCTTTTCTCCTATTATGCAGTTAGCATTGTATGCCTGTAATCTCTCCTCGCACACACATTGTTCACCTTCTTGAGTGAATGCATCGGGACAGGGTAGAAGTATCACATTGATGGTCATTCTAGCTGTGCCAGTATTACCACAAGGCCCATCAGGATAAAGTATCAGATCTGTCTGATTTTCTTTAGAATAGATGCTGTAGGTAAGATTTGAGCAGTTGCGGGGAAGGTTCTGCTTACTTTGTTGGTTATCTCTCAATCTTGCATTGGGGCTAGTTATAGCTGTTACTATTGTGGGAACGATGCTGTTATTTTGACCAATAGCTCGAATATTCAGTGTGAAATTTTCACCTCTGTATATTGATATCTCTCGTGTATATATGCATTTATCAAAAGTCTCTGTACATAAACATAGCTGATATGGTTTCGATGCCACCCTGTTTGTCAAATTATTGCTGTTTATTGAGTCAACTCTTACTATCTGTATCATTTTTTGAAGGAGGAACATTTTTGTTTTATGTACAGGGATAATACAGTTTTCAGCTTCTAGTTTGATTATGCACCTATCCAGTAATCCTCCATATAGAAAGCTCCCATCTTTACCAGCAGAGTCCTCAGATGAATAAATAATTGCCAACTTTCCTGCAGGATCTTCTTGGTGCCAATGAAAGCAATTACTGTCTTGTGACTCTAAAGAGAGTAATTGTAATCTGTTTGGTTGCAACTTTAGAAAGCAATATTGCAATTCATTTGGTTGCTCTTTATCAATGCTTCCTTTGGTATATTTGATTCCACATTGATTAGCTGTGAATTCATCTTCATAATTATATTACACCTCCATAGTCAGAGGCAATGTTGTACGATGTTTCAAGAGCTGTGTGTTGTTTGAATATCAAATTAGTGTCCTTAAAACTCATAGCACCTCCATTTTTTGCTGAATTGAATAAAAAACTCACATTACCTTCCATGCTTATCTCTGTTCTCCTTGCATACAGTGCACCACCATCAGTGCCTTCAGTAGCTGTATTGTTGGTGAATATGGTGCTTCCAGCAAATGATATTTTCGCATAAAATGAGTCAATTGCACCACCATAGTAACCACTGTTATTGTGAAATAGGGTGTGACCTCTGAATGATAAAACACAATTTTCTTCAATTACTACTCCACCTCGATTGGATGATAATATGCTTGTATATCCATTAAATGTCACATTACTGTGATCTGAGATATATATCGGGTAATGATTTCTCAAGAACACATTTACTCCTGAAATATCAACTGAACTTTCTGCTATCCTGACAACATTTCCATAATTGTCTGTAAAATTAGCTGATATCAGTGTTTTACGAAATGAACTGAATTTGTTTGCTTTTTTTCTATCAATATATACAGCTTTTGCAGCACTGGCATCATATGAATACTCCATGTGTATTCCTCCACCAGTGTTGTCTTCAAATTTAATGCTATCCCCTTCAATCAGAGCATGGAAACATTCCAAGTATATTGCTCCTCTACCTGCTCTATTTCTGATGAAATGTGCAATGCCAGATATGGCAAGCTGCCCAGCATAAACACTTATGGCTCCTCCATATCCTCCTCCTGAATAACAATCATTATGACCAAAATAATTGTTTCCTTTTAAGTTCACTGTACACTTAATGCAGTATATAGCCCCACCAAAGCCATGTGCTGAACAAAGATACCTGTGCAACCACCCCTGCCGTAATATGCACTCAGTGAAGTGTTTAGCTCTTTTACCATATGCTTGTGATTTACATCGATAATAATAACCATTATTTCCTGTAAGTTGTCTTGTGCATGAAGTCTTGTAATAGTGATCTGCATCTTTATCAGGATAATCATTACAATAGTTTTTTGAAAAATTGTTCATCGTTGTCCCTTTTAAAACTAAAGAGCTCTCTGATGCATAAATAGCACCGCCATGAAATGCTCTATTTCCGGTAAAGTTAGTTCCAATAAGAGTCAAGTGAGTATGAAGCACAGCAAAGATGGCTCCTCCTACATCTTTTATGTTTTTATTATCTTCAAAGAGGCAGTTCATAATTGTGATATCAGAAGAATAGGAGGATAGTGCTGCTGAAGTGCTGCGTTTATAACTTCGAAAAACTGAGTAGGAAATCTGTATATCATTACTGTGATTGAAAGTCAAAATGGATTCGTTTTCATTACTTTTCATGAATGTCAGTCCTGCAATACTCATGTAAGTGGCATTGAATAAAGAGATATATCCTGAAGATGAGAGGCTTATGCTGGAGTCATTTCTTATTAGGGATAAGTTAGAGATATTGGTTAGTTTCAAAGGAGTTAGCAGGCTATGGTTGCCCTCGAGAAACACAAATATCGCTCCTGTGGTGAAATATCTGTTCTTCTGCTCTATGTATTGCTCTAAAGTAAGACAGAGTTGACCTTCAGGACAGTAAGCATCATTTGACATCACATGGTAAATATCTTGTGCTGAGCCACTCAATACTAGCATATGGAATAACACAAGAAGAGAAATCATTTTCTGTGTGATCATTTTCAATCCAGACCTGCAGTTCAATCAATTTCTCACTCCTTATATTCCTATTCTTAAATTTCCCAAAGTATAGTGAGTTAATTCATCTTCATTGTTGGGAAATCAATTACTTTCATATGATGTAGCTACTGATGTACAGATAATTCTAATGATTACAGTGTTTCATAAATGAACCATTCTATTTACAATTTTTCTTGAGCATGTATGCATGTATTTGGTATAATTTATGATTGATTAGCATACTGTTCTAGCTAAACACTTTCAATTGGTCATTTAACCTAAACTACATACAGTAGTTATGATTATGAATCGTTCTTTGTGAAAAACTGAGTTCTCCCAAATCAGTAAATTTTTATCAAATTGATTTCTTCATCTAGAAATTATGTCTAAACCATGCAAACTAATTTCCTTGATTCATATGGGGCAGCACCTCTCCCTTCCCTCCCCTCCCCTCCCCTCCCCTCCCTTCCCTTTTCCTCTCCTCCCTTCCCCCCCTCCCCTCCCTTCCCTTTTCCTCTCCTCCCTTCCCCTCCCCTCCCCTCCCTTCCCTTTTCCTCTCCTCCCTTCCCCTCCCCTCCCCTCCCTTCCCCTTTCCTCTCCTCCCTTCCCCTCCCCTCCCTTCCCCTTTCCTCCCCCCCTCTCCCCCTCCCCTCCCTTCCCCTTTCCTCTCCTCCCCTCTCCCCCCTCCCCTCCCCTCCCCTCCCTTCCCCTTTCCTCTCCTCCCCTCTCCTCCCCTCCCCTCCCCTCCCCTCCCTTCCCCTTTCCTCTCCTCCCTTCCCCTCCTTTTTGCCTATATCTGTGTAGCTTTAGGTCATCTCAATCGGAGTGTCTTCATTGGCACGACCTTGATCATTGCATATCCTCATCTCAACATCGTCGGTGGTAGCTATTCTGAGGTTGATGGGTTGTTGAGTGAGCAGCATGTATCTTGGGGGCCACAACCAGCTCCATCCCACAGGGGGTCACTTGGGTAGTTGATATCTATTTGTATCACAGATAGTCATCGCCGTTGCATTACTTGCTAAGCTCGTGTCATGGACAATTCAAATGATAATTACTGCCAATTTCATCAAGGGCTGCTGCAAAAGTCCAGATATGCTGTTTGGGATTACCGTGAGTGAGACTAACACCATCCATATAGTTAAGGCCAATGTCAAGTGGGTGTGAACCTAATGGTGATGAGGCATTCCAATTCCCAAATGCATTTGTAAGGGACATAATACAAGTTCAGTAATGGCTTGATCCTCTTCAAGAGGAAAGCACATCTACTGGGTAAGGGCAAGGTCCTGTCAAGAGAAGGATGGTGTAGGGAAGGAACAGCAAAATGAGTACCAATGCAGTGATCACTGACAGAGTGAGATGCTTAGGATATAGCTACATGGTGTTAATACGTAGCTGGCTAATATTGTTATCAAAAAATTGGTGTGGACAGAGCTATATAGCTAGTACCTGCATGTGCTCTGGGACTAAAGTGGAAGGTATAAGTGGAAATTCATATAAAATAAGAATGATGCATATTGATACACTTGCTTTGATTTTATTAGCTATGCACACTCTATTTTGTTTAATGACTACAGCTGGGACCATCATGATTGTAGCTTGAATTCCTTTTGACTCAATAGCTAGTTAGTTCTATTATAAACTTAAAGGAGTAATGAATCATGTTATATGAAAACTGAATTGTCCCAAATTAGTGAACGTGATAGCTAGCTAGTTAAGTTGCAAGGTTATTGTCAACATAGAACTTGCAGGCTTCTTGATTTGGAAACATGCAGGTAGTTAGTTACACACTACAGTACTAACATTTGGGAATATCATCAGTAAGGTAGCTCCTTATAGAATCGTGGTGGGTTGTTGAGTGAGCAGCATGTATCTTGGAGCTGACCATCAGCTCCATCCTACAGGGGGTCATTCGAGTAGAACATATAACCAGACTGATATTGGTTCACACATCCCATATCACAGAATTACTACTGCATGGAGGACAAATTGCATTTCTTGCTTGCCAGAGGAGTAGCTACCATTAGGGCAACTGGGGCATTTGCCCCAGTAAAATTTCATGGAAACAATGCTGTTTAGTATGAAAATGAGTGTGGTCAGCAAAAAGTGTATGGTAGGTCATTTGCCCCACCAAATCATAAATCCTAGCTACTCCCCTGAGTGCAGAGACTATTCAAATGAGGATGACTGCCAATTTCACCAATGGCTGCTGCAAAAGTCCAGATATGTTGTTTAGGTTACCATGAGTGAGACCAATAACATCCACATAGTTAAAGCAATATCTGTACCTGATGGTGCAAGGCATTCCCAAATGCATTTGGAGATTCTTGTAAGGGGCACAGTACATGGCTTGATCCTCTTCAAGAGGAATATACATCTATTGTGTGATGCTTGATTTTGACAAGGACCTGTTAGGGAAGGAACAGCAGAGCGAGTATACCAATGAAGTGACCACTGACAGAATGAGATATTCGGATATTCAGGGTGTTAGCTATCTATGATGTTAATAGCTAGCTCATAATATTGTCATCAAAAAATTGGTGTGCACCTGTCTTCTGGGACTCAAGTGGAGGATATGACAAAATGTAAGTGGAAATTCATATAGGCAGGAATGATGCACATTGATACATGTACACTCTCTTTGATTTTAACAATATTAGTCTGTGTTTAAAAAAATGAATAAAAACAAAAACAATGAAAAACAATGACAGTAGCTAGAGGCCAAGTTAATAGTGACTACAATTCACAAATTTTAATTGCCAGCTAGGTAGGTAGGTAGGTAATAATTATGAACAGTCTGATTTTTCATGACTTCACTGAGTCCTCTAGTAGAGGCTCACGCAATTCTATAACTGTTTCTGTGACAGTCTTAACTGAATCTGTAGAGGTGCCAGTAGCAAGCATTTTACTTTCAGAATCTGTTGTTGTAGTCCTCACGTTTTGCAGGTAATCAACTATTTTATTTTTAATTTTCATCCATCTTTCAGGGTTAGTTATGTAGAGACGGTGGAACTGGTAGAGAATAGTGCCAATCATAGTGATAAACACTATTCCAATTAGCGTATAAATAAGCCCTCTTGATTCATCGTCAGTTAGAGAAGCGGCACTAGCTGACAGTACTATGAGATTCAAGTACACTGAACTTTCAATAACATTGATATAAAAGTTTTCATAAATTCCTCTTGGATACCAAAAGATGAATTCCATCAGTGTGAATGTAATGATGATGGCTAGAAGACTTTTGTTAGTGCCCCCAAGGGAATTGAATGAGAACACAATGTAGAGGACACAGCGAACCACCAAGAGGAATCCAGTCCAGTAACGAGTGTTTTTCTTGTATGGGGCATAATAGGAGTCCAGTAGTGGCTTGATCCTCTTCATTAAAAAGTTGCATTTTTTATATGACACTCGATAAAGACAAGGTCCTGTCAAAAGAAGGATGGTGTAGGGAAGGAACAGCAAAACAAGTATGAATTATGTGATTGCTGACAGAGCAAGATGTTTGGACTGTAAGTAGGGGACATTGGCATCTTTCAGCCACACATAGACATTCCTGTACCCTTGAGGGTAATCTAACTTGGCGAAGGAAAATGTTTCAATGATGATCTTGAGGACTTTAGTGTAGGACATGAGGATGAGAGTAGCTAAAACGGCTATCGGGTTCCTCCCTATCCACTTAGATATGGTGATCGAATATCTGCTGCTGAAGATGATCAATCCGATTAAGATCCACACGTAGAGAGGAAAGGCAAACTGAAGCCAAGTCTGTGTGTATGCATTAAGACCAGGAATGAAACAGGTCTCAAATCCAAGGTCAAGGTTCAGCCAGGCTATGAATACTGTCAAGATATTGATCTCATTAGACGGGAAAAATATTATTTTATTTGCCTGAATAAAGTTAGCATAGAGTATGAAACTGTTGATCAAACCAGTGGCTACTGTCAGTCTCAGACAAGACAAGAAGACAACCAGAGCTATGCCAGCTACTGCAAATGGTATGAGTAGAGCTAGATAGTGATGAGAACAGACATCACATCGTGAGCCTCCAAGCAAGAGACTATAGTTAATGGCACATGCTCCACACAGCACTCCAATACGGTTATATCCACACTGTATGTCCAAGTTGTCAAGAGTGATATCGATAGTTTTATTGATGCAATAGCCAGTAGGACATGAGTGATATAGAATTAAGCCTTCATAGGAGTGGTTTATGTACAAAGTGCTCATCCAAAACTTGGAACTACCTTTTCTTGTTATGGTAATGTCTTCCCTTATCATGCAGTTAACACTGTATGCCTGTAATCTCTCCTCACACACACATTGTTCACCTTCTTGAGTGAATGCATTGGGACAGGGTAGAAGTATCACATTGATGGTCATTATAGCTGTATGACAGGGACCATCGTGATAAAGCATCAGATTTGTCTGATTTTCTTTAGAATAGATGCTGTAGGTAAGATTTGAGCAGTTGCGGGGAAGGTTCTGTTTACTTTGTTGATTATCTCTCAGTCTTGCATTGGGGCTAGTCATAGCTGTTACTGTTGTGGGAACGATGCTGTTATTTTGACCAATAGCTCGAATATTCAGTGTGAAATTTTCACCTCTGTGTATTGATATTTCTCGTGTATATATGCAGTCATCAATTTCTGTGCATAAGCATAGCTGATATGGTTTTGATGCCACACTGTTTGTCAAAATATTGCTGCTTTTTGAGTCAGCTTTAACTATCTTTATCATTTTTGTTTCATGTACAGTGATAATACAGTTTTGATCTTCTAGTTTAATTTTGCACTTATCCAATAATCCTCCATATTATAGAAAACTCCCATCTTTACCAGCTGAGTCCTCAGATGAATGAATAATTGCCAATTCTCCTTCAGGATCTTCTTGGTGCAAATAAAAGCACACACTGTCTAGTGACTCTAATTTTGGTTGCAACATTAGAAAGCAATATTCCAATTCATTTGGTTGCTCTTTATCAATGATTCCATTGATTCCACATTGATTAGCTGTGAATTCATCTTTATAATATATTGCACCTCCATAGTCAGAGGCATTGTTGTATGATGTTTCAAGAGTTGTGTTTTGCTTGAATATCAAATTAGTATTTTTTAAATTCATAGCACCTCCATTTTTGGCTGAATTGAATGAAAAACTCACATTACCTTCCATGCTTATCTCTGTTCTCACTGTAAACAGTGCTCCACCATCAGTGTCATTAATAGCTTTATTATTAGTGGTTCCAGCAAATGATATCTTTCCATCATATGAATTGATTGCACCACCATAATAACCATTGTTATTGTGAAATAAGGTGTAACCTTTGAATGATAGAAAGGAATCCTCTGGATCACTATTCCACTTCGATTAGATGATAATATGCTAGTATTTCCATTAAATGTCACAGTACTGCGATCTGTGATGTATATTGGGTAAAGATTTCTCAAGAACACATTTACTCCTGAAAAATCAATTGAACTTTCTGCTATCTGTAAAATTAGCTGATATCAGTGTTTTCCGAAATGAACTGAAATTGTTCTCTTTTTTTCTGTCAATGCATGCATCTGTTGCCTCATTAGCATCATATGAATACTCCATGTGTATCCCTCCACCAGTGTTATCTTCAAATTTAATGCTATCTCCTTCAATCAGAGCATAGAAACATTCCAAGTATATTGCTCCACTACCTGCTCTATTTCTGATGAAATGTGCAACACCAGATATGGCAAGCTGCCCAGCATAAATACTTATGGCTCCTCCATATCCTCCTCCTGAAGAACAATCATTGAGGCCAAAATAATTATTTCCTGTTAAGTTCACTGTACACTTAATGCAGTATATAGCCCCACCAAAGCCATGTGCTGAACAAAGGGGAAGACTAAATATTGTGCAGTTAGTGGAGTGTTCAGTTTCTTTTCCATATGATTGACATTGGTAATAATAACCATTATTACCTGTAAGTTCTTTTGTACATGGAGTCTGAAACAAGGTATCTGTTGATTCAGGATAATCATTACAGTAGTTATTTGAAAAATTGTTCATTGTTGTCCCTTTTAAGACTAAGGAGCTCTCTGATGCATAAATGGCACCGCCATGAAATGCTCCATTTCTGGTAAAGTTAGTTCCAATGAGAGTCAAGTGAGTATGAAGCACAGCAAAAATGGCTCCTCCTACATCCTTTTTGTTTACATTATCTTCAAAGAGGCAGTTCATAATCATGATATTGGAAGAATAGGAGGATACTGCTGCTGAAGCACTGGGTCCAGAACTTCGGAAAACTGAGTTGGAAATCTGTATAATGCTATGATTGAAAGTCAAAATGGATTTGTTTTCATTACTTCTCATAAATGTCAATCCTTCGATACTTATGTAAGTGGCATTGAATAATGAGATATATCCTGAAGATAAGATGCTTGTACTGGAGCCATTTCCTATTAGGGATAAGTTAGAGATATTGGTTAGTTCCAATGGAGTTAGCAGGCTATGGTTGCCCTCAAGAAACACAAATATTGCTCCTGTAGTGAAATATCTGTTCTTCTGCGCTATGTACTGCTCTAAAGTAAGACATAGTTGACCATTAGGACGGTAAGAATCATTTGATGTCACATAGCGGATATCTTGTATTGAGCATGCACTCAATACTAGCATATGGAAGAGCACAAAAAGAGTTGCTAATGAAGCCATTTCTGTATGATCGAGATCATTTCAATCCAGACCTGCAGCTCAATCAATTTCTCACTCCTTTTATTTTTATTTTTATTCCTTTTACTCTTAAATTTCCCAAAAGCATAATTAATTATATCAGAGAGTGCGGTAGCACTCTCTAAGTAGGGATGGCAGGTCAAAGTCCATAGGACAGTATAAACTAAAAACTCTTCTTTCTCTTCTACCCTTACTCTACAGGTTCTCAGAAGGCTACAGTGAATTATTATATCTACAAAGAAGAGAGGAGAATGTTCAAAAGCCAAAAATTCATTCGCCAACATAAGAAAAAAACGAGTTCTAAAATTGACTTTTCGTTCTTTTTCTTTATCTAAATAAAAAGGTTAAGTAGGGATAGCTTAAAATCTAGCTGGGCTATATAATGTACTGCAGCCTCGTATGAAAACAATCCCTACATTTACATCCACTACCTATAGCTAGCTATGGCAGTTGTAAAAGTAGGGATTGTTTTCATACGAGGCTGCAGTACATTATATAGCCCAGCTAGATTTTAAGCTATCCCTACTTAACCTTTTTATTTAGAAGAAATTTTTTGCATTCACTTGTTTCTATCCTTTTTTCTTAGTGCTTGAAGTTGAATGTAAGTTGTGTATGTAAAGAATTGAGTGGCAGTATTGACTGTCACTTCAACTGAGAGTATGCATGCAGTGATTATTAATTTGACACGAGTCTACAGTACAGTACTATACAAAGCCAGCTCTACATAAAACTTATCTTTTTCTTTTGTAGGTACATACGCAGTCTCTGGTTGAAGAATTTGTTTAGCTATTTAAGTTTTGTCTATTATTTAATATAAAACTTTACAGCAACAGCAATGTAGCTTAATGACATGTGCATGGCATGGTGAAGTGAGCTGACTACACTACAGCCAAGTACTGGTAATACTACTATAAGATGAGCATCTGTACTGCAATTCAGCAAGGAGTGACTGGAACATCATCAGATAAGAATAATAGCTAGCTAAACGAAGACCTAGCTAAGCTTACGTGGCTCCGCCCATAAGCCCCGCCCCCTACCAACGTGCGCTTCAAAATGGCGTCGAAAGATTAGCTAGTGTTCCGAGTGTTCGAATAGTGAAGTAGAGCCTTAGTCAAAACTAATAGCAAAAGATCAGCCTCTAGGTGCCGCTCTAACAGATGGCCAAAGCAGAATTTTGATGACTATAGCCAGTAAGCCGGTACGTCGATCTGATTATTATTATTATTATTATTACAAGTAAGGGAAAAAGCATTTCGTGAAATGAAAAAAAGATGTAGGGATGACCACTGCTCAAAAAAGTAAGGAAACAAGAAGGATGGAAATGGGATCAATCTTTGTTCTGTATATCCAGCCAACAATCCCTACATATACACACATTACTACATTATAATCTGAAGTTACCTGACGTATATGTAGGGATTGTTGGCTGGATATACAGAACAAAGATTGATCCCATTTCCATCCTTCTTGTTTCCTTACTTTTTTGAGCAGTGGTCATCCCTACATCTTTTTTTCATTTCACGAAATGCTTTTTCCCTTACTTGTTCCTGGTCTTTTTTCCTCTCTTTTATGGTTTTAGCTATGATTAGAGTTCATTCTTCTATGTGTATGCAGGGACAGATGAAAGAAGTTCTCCAATAGCATACCAGCCCAATCATTTATCGAGTCAAGGTGTTGTGTTGTTGAGCCATACTTGGAGGTCGAAGATGCTGAAATAGAGTCTACCGTGGTGAATCTAAATCCCCGAATCGATACAGTAGTCTATCATCAAGAGCTAGCTAGCTAGCTAGCTAGCTAGAGACAGCTGAGTAATATTATGATTTCGAATAATTGGATATTCAAATACATGCGCATGCGTATTATAGAAAAGATGGCTTCCTAATTGAATTAGTCGAGTGCTGTGCTCCATAGTGTCTCCTTTTTCATCGACTCTTTCGAGGATCAACGAGTAGAAAAGATCGTAGTTGGTAGAATTTGGAGTGGATTTGTCCAGAAATCATGGCTGTAGCTTGAGTGGTTCGAGAGATATGGTTGTCTAGAAGAATAATAATAATAATAATAATAATAACAAGTAAGGGAAAAAACATTTAAAAAAAATGAAAGGTGATGTAGGGATGACAAAAAACAGTGTACAAAAAAATAAAGGAACAAGGGAAGAAATTGTGGAAAGAAAAAGGCTTGACTTATTATCATCCCTACATCAAGCCTATGAATGGAATTATTGTAGCTAATTGACATCTACCATAATAGCTACTGGCATCTGACTATAATATTGAAACCTCCTAATAGAGGCTCTCCTCTTTCAGAGGTGAAAATCTATTAGCAGTCACTCCACGTTTCAGGTTGTTGAGACTGTCCTTTCAGTACCTTTATCAGAGGTTGAATTGTGAGCACCAAGTACATGCAGTGAAATGAGTGTGTACATTCAATTGTACCAGTGAGTTAAATGAATCATGAATTATGCAATTGTCCATAGTTATGCAGCCTTTTTGGTAATGAAATCAATTTAGTGGAAAAAATTGAATGAATTGATGGGAAGGTGTGATGACTGTACATATACTCCATGTAATCAGAGTATAGATAGGACATTATTGTACAGGAAGAGAAGGTGGAGGAAGAGTACAAGGTAGGGGAAGAGTATAATTATAGCTTGAATAGTCAAAGTAGCTAGCTAGCTAGCTACAATAATTCCATTCATAGGCTTGATGTAGGGATGATAATAAGTCAAGCCTTTTTCTTTCCACAATTTCTTCCCTTGTTCCTTTATTTTTTTGTACACTGTTTTTTGTCATCCCTACATCACCTTTCATTTTTTTTAAATGTTTTTTCCCTTACTTGTTTTCTCTCTTTTTTTAAATTAAATTTTTAGCATTAGCTCCCCTGCTTAAGTCCTTGGTAGCTACATGTCAAAGGGTGGACTAGCTACATATATAAGATCATGAAACTTTGAGGAGACATAGCTATTATTATGACAAATTGCTCCTTCCCCACATGCAGCTCATGTGGGGTATGAAATATAAATTTTGTACTTGGTAACCATGGACAATCGACCACACAGCATGCATTATAAGCATGGTGTGATTGATTGCCCCTCTGTTAAAGAGGAAAGTGGCAATTCGACTGTTTCGCTCTATTTGGAGCTCTTCAGCATGGTGCAACCAAGTACATAGAACACATTCAGGTTTATAAAATTGTCTCAGTACTCTTCTAATCACTGTCAGAGCAGTCAAGTTCTCTGCCCTCTGCTTTAATTCATATGTACAAGTTAAAATCAAAATGTTCGCACAATTAAATTTCATTTTTGATAGAATAACTGAATCTGACATAATAATGCCTTGCATTTTTGCATGAATAGCCAGCTGCAAACCTTGACATGCATGACCCTCCATAGGACTAATAGCTATAAAATGAAGTTGGATTTTCTCAGGAAACAGTAAGATGTAGCTGCTATGACTGCTTACCCCGTATTCTTATAAAATATAATTTTGGAGCCTGAAAGATTAAACACTGAAGAACAGTAAAAATGCATTAGCTATAGCTGTAAACCCGAGTTACTTGATGTGCATGAGCACAAACGTTAAATGCGAAATAAATTTTGCACGAATGGTTTGATTTTAACTTGTACTGTATGTTACCATACAGTGGCACCAAGTTTTTTAGCCTGTGAGTCTGTGTTAAGTACTGTTGCCTATACAGAGAAAGGATCAGTGCTCGTTGGGACTTTTACATATATCCATATCCATACATATACAGTTAAACTGGAAGTGAATGACATCTGGCCTATGTGTTAATGTGCGCCAGTACACTATAATGATGCCATTCTTTATGCAACACCACCTTTTTACTTCCAGCTGTGTCCCAACGTTTCAAGTGGCACCCCCCTGCACTGTTGTAATCATTATCCTTCTCTACAGTACTTCTTCCTTCAATCATATAAATAAGCTGGGAAGTGCCATTGTGGTGTTGCTCCTGGTGCTTATACACAGCAGGCTATACATGATGATGCTGTATAACAACTGGCATAATTGCCAAGTATACTTTGTGATGTGCAATAAGTAGCACTGACACAATCATCATAGTGAAGGTATTCAAGTAATTATAAGACTGAGCATACGACTTCAAAGTGTTCAGAATGAAATCTTATGTACATTGCCTTTTGTGTGACATCATCACATGTGACATCATCATACATGGTTAGATTTATCCGGGAGGGGGGATATTTATGCCAATCATTTAAATTTTTAACAAATGAATATATTGGAGTATTTAGCAAATGTGCAAAAGCAAACATTTCGATATCAGTACCCCAAGTGTTTATTTTGTCCATATTGGTTCTATTCAAGTAGTCATTAACACTTTTATAGCCATAGGTGCCCAAGAACCCAGGAATTCTTTGCAAGTGTTCTATTATGGCCAAACGTACAGCTACATGATGTCTTTGAGTTCCCGTTACTATGTGGGAAAGACACCGAAACAGACAATTGCCATCTGCTATAATTTTTTGCATCTTATCTGGACGTGTCAGAATTACATTGGCACCACCCTGACTTAATCCATTTTTGCAATGATATGGAATATTTAGTACACCACATGCAACTTTTTGCCACTCTTCGTCCACTGAATGGAATCTACACTCTGGCCATTCTTCCTGTAATATTATGTTTCCATCTATGTGATTGCTTGTGGGAATGCTGTTACTACTGCTATGGTCTGCTTTCTTTTCATCTGGTTCATTGGGTTGAGGTGGGTTTGAATTTATCAAAGGTTCAACAGCAAGAACAACCTCATAATGAGCTTGTGGGTGTCTTAGATACAGGGAATTTGATGCTAAGTCTGTTTTCACTGTCTTGTCTACGCTGCTAGGTTTGAACCTATCCCAGGTGTCTCTTTGTGTGTCATAAGAGAATATGCATGTTTTTAGTAAGTGGGCAAGGGTTAGTAATTCAATATCAGTGCCCCACACACCAGTTTTGTCCATTCCACTGCCCTGTATGTATTCCCCAACAGTGGTGTATCTATCTTGAGAACGGCCCCTGATATGTCCTATAATAAGGGGAGCGATATCATGCATGTGCTGAATAATTTTTGTACGTAGCCTCTCATGTTGGGCTTGTGAACCCGTGATAATATAAGACAGAGATCGAAACATGCAATTTCCGTCTCCAACTATTGTCTTAATTTTATTCTTGTCTGGACAAGTGAGAGGCAAACTGCCACTACCTGGACTCGCTCCATTGCTTCTCTCAAACTGGAGACCAAGGGAGGCACAAGCATTGCGCTGCCATTGCTCATCGACTGAATGAAATTTGAAAGGCCATACCCTTTGTTCCAGCTGAGAGTTGATAGGATTGGCTTTGATAGGGTTGTCAACCCTTCTCTTCTTAGCATTGGGCTCAATTTGTTCAGAAGTACCAGTAAGCTTGCGCTTGGAGCGAGTTCTTGGTGTTGGCACATCATACAGAGGAAGGTCTTTTCTATACATTTCCCTCAGTCTATTGATTTCCATGATGCTTTTCCTATTGACCCTGATTGAGTCTTTGTCCAGAGAAATTAGGTGCAACCCAAGAAGCGATTTCACCCTTGAGAGTGCTACGTAAGCCATGCCATCAGCAAATACCTTGCTTGATAAGTCTATGATAGCACAATCCAAGGATAAACCTTGGCATTTGTGAATTGTAACTGCATAGGCAAGGATAAGGGGAAATTGCTCACGGTAGACAAAGTAATTTTTCATCACCATGAACTTTGTCTTTACCTTTTCAATATCACATGGATCATTGATGTGGTCAAATTGAACAGAGATACATCTTGCTGAGATTGCTATAACTGTGCCAATGGCTCCATTGACCAAACCTGCTTCTATATCAATGTTACGTCTCAGCATAACACGTGCACCAACAGCTAGTTTTAGCACTGCTTCTAATCCTGCAGTGTTATTGCAGTCTTTGTTTAGTTTCTCTAGCTTCTCAGCTGCTTTCTTGTTCCACTTGCTTTTGCTCTTTGTTTCATCAACTTCGTCAGTGCACGATATTTTGTATATTTCTGAGTCCAGGCTTCCAAGCATTTCATTGTTGACTCGGTCGCACTGCTCTCTGGTGGGGAAAAGACAGACAGGATTCATGTCTGAGTTCTTAAGATCACGAAAGAGTTCAGGTACAGAACGGTCAGTAACACGTTCTCGGAGTGTGCATAGTGTTTCCTCAGTTGGAGAACCTCGCCTCACACTGTCCAGCATTTGTGAGAACTCCCTGTCTTTCTTTTGTCTCTCATTGATGGTGAGCTCATCGTATTTGATGGAACTTTTCCATATGTTCACTGATGTCGTACAGCCAAGTTTGTGACATAGTGATTTTTTGGATATCATTTCAAACACAGGACTACCGTTAACAGGCTGCAACTGAAGCAAATCACCTACAAATATAACATTTTTCCCACCGAACCAACTGTGTCCACCAAATAGTTCCTCAAGTCTCAGGTGCATGTATGCAAGGTTGAGACTGGAAACCATGGACACTTCATCTACAATAATCATTTTGAGACCACGAAGCACGGTCTTCATTATTTTCTGTGAGGCTTTTGAAAGAGACCAGTAACCAGCCTCTTTGCCTTCATGTTCTATAGGCAATTGAAAGAGCCTATGGATGGTTACTCCACCAACATTGAAGGCAGCCAAACCAGTAGGTGCAGCAACTGCACACGTCAAATCATCAGACGTCCAAATGCCATCTATGAGCTGTTTCAGAGCTTCAATGAGAAACGATTTGCCAGTTCCTCCGACACCACTTATGAACATGCAAAGTGGTTCAAATTCACAATTACATTCGTCAGCTTCATGCTGTACTTGATGAAGGAGGTGGTCCTTTACACGTTCAAAGATCCTCCTCTGATCAGAATTCAACATCATGACTCTTTCTTGTAAGGTGAGTTTATCAGGCTTTTTGGCGTTCATGTGCAATGCATCCAGCATTGCTGACTTTGCCTGACCTAGCAAATCTGGTTCGTCATGATCTTCCTTGTTGATTCCCTCATTATCATTATTTGCCTCTCTTGCATCATTGATTTTCTTCAGAGCCTCCCGTGCTTTCAATATCTTCTGCAATCTAGAGTGATACTCTGAGCAGCTCTCATTGGAAGGTAAGAGGCGGTTGAATGCTTCCTCTGGTTTTTCATTCTCCTGGAGCAAGGAAGCCTCATTTCTAAAGGGAACGAAAAGAAGTACGAGGGAATAATAGAAGTCTTCCCTCTCCTCTTCTTTGTTTGGATCATAGAGCTTGTGATTCACAAGTCTAGGTTTTGTCAGCCTCCTGTAAATCCTATCGCCATTACGATCCTTGCTGTACCAATCATAATTGGCTACAAAGTCATGCAGGCAGACGTCCTCCAGATCAGCTGGTCTTTTGGGATAGTGGGTATTGAAGAGGTCATCCTCAAAGATGTCCTCACTCTCTGGATTGTTGTCTGCAATTTCCTGCAACACACTATGGTTTTTCAACCTGCGACTTCTCTTGTGAGGCATCTTGACACAGATCCACTTCACAGTGGTCGATTTTTCACATAGGTGATCACCTATTAATAAATCGCTGGCTTCATATAAGCCACATTCTCGAGAGCGGAGGGCTCTCACACCAAAGCTCCACAAACGACTGTAGACACTCTTGTTATCACTTACCTCATTCCATACTTCCTGCAAGGTGCTTCTTTCAGCTTTGGTAACATAGGCAGTGACATAATAGCTGAGAGCCAAGGAGGACTCGGCCACAAACTGTATGTCAATGTTAGCCTTCCACAGCAACAAAAGAAGGGGATTATAATCATTCACCCTTGTCTCGGACTCTGTCCGTGGGAGCTGATAAATTTTTTGGCGCTTTTTGAGCTTTTCTTCCACACAATGTAGCACTGCATTTTCACAGGGCTCACGAGGAAAATTGAATTTGCAAGTGGTTGTATAGATAGAACCACGCTTGACTCGTCGTCTGCAATAAGCACTGCACTTGTGCATTTGGTATCTCGTGACCAGTGAATTCAGTTCAGGATTACTTTCCTTTTCTGGGATGTGGCAAGTAATTCTTTCCTGAATCCAGGCCAGGATTTTGTCTGGATCGTCCTTACCAATCACAGGTGCATCACGTATCCACAAAAGTACGTGGAAATGGGGAGCACCACGTGCTTGGTACTCTTTTTTCCAAAAGTAATGGTCTACACAGCCCAAAACCTCACCTTTGATCAACATTTTTTGGAAGAAAGCATGAAATTTGTGCGAAAACTGCCTAGAGACAGAAACAGGGTCTTCTGTGCATAGCTTTCCTATATTGTAACTATCAGACACATCATTCAAAGACCTGAGATAGCTTACAATGTCATAAGATTCATACTCGGCACAGCTGAATGTGAGGAAGAGAGTTGGTGAACCGTATTCGCGTACCATACACCTCAGATCACTCTGCCGCACATACCAATACTGCTTTGTGCCACGGACTGACTGAAGCATAGTGGATAAATTGGATTCCAGGTGTTCGTCATTTGCTCCCACCTTGTCCAATAAGTTGCCAACGGTCATTGAGTGTGATTTTGAAGATTTCAGTAGGTTGTAAACACCCGCTGAAATTTCCCTCATTTCTTTCTGCCAAAGCAAGTAAAATATGTAGCGAGGCTCCTTTCTGAATCGAGGGTCTTTATTAAAGAGGCGGGACTTTATATATTCGCTGTGGGAAATTTTCACACTGCGAGGGTGATACTTTCCAAACTTTCCATCTGGGAAAAGTGTTGGAAAACACATAACATCAAGGAACTTTTGACGATTGTCTAAAGGTTCCTCCTCAACGTGCAAAAGCTTATACTGTTCTATGTCAGAATCAGTATTCAGCTTGTTGTTCAAATTTCTTATCGTGTAACATTGCAATCCAGATATGTCATTATCTGAAGCTTTCTCAAGCATAGTGCTAGAAGCGTTACTTACTACTTCTACGACTTCCTTGAGTGTTGTGTCTAGAGAACTGTCATCTACGTCTTTGTAAAGCCAGTTGATTTTTCTGAGCTTCTCTACAGCTCCCTTGATATCTTTGACATTCACAAGGCTGCGCCACACCATTTTGTTAGTGGTAGGCTTACCATTGACTATGATATAGAGTTCAGGACTGGCTAGAGATGTAACTGGATGGTTAACCTGATCTAAAGTCTCTAGGGTCTTTCCCAGAGGCAAAGGAAGGAAGAACATTGTACCCTTGCATGCCTGTAATGAGTTGTATGTGGGTACTTTATTTGTGTAAGTGCCTAACCTAACAACAGTTTGATAACTTTTGGCACGTTGAATGAACTGCTTACTCAAGCAATCCAAATTTTTCAGCTCTTCTGGAATGGGAATCACCTCTAAACCATTGAGCACACAGCGTGGTGGCATTTTATCATGTTTCATACTAGATTTACAGTAGTTGCACATGAAATGTGTCTCATCTGCAGCTTGTTTGTTGTCTCTTAGCATGAACTGTTTCAGCGCAGGCCACACAGTGTTTCCCAATTTATTTGAGAAATTAACTTTGGTTACGTTTCTGCGTTGATGTAACTGCTGACAGCTACAGCATGGATTCTGAGGATAGTCCTCAACTGCCTTTTGATACTCAGCTATTAGCCCAGCATGAGTGACCTGAAGATGCAATTCTAGATCTCTCCTTCTCAGGACTGAGTGTGCTATTTCAGTAAGCTCATGAGTTTTTTCCACATCATTACTCAAAAGAGATTCAGAATCACCATCTAAATTGTTCATTAGAAAGGCAAAGTCACCAGACTTGAGTGCTTCATCAAGCTTAGATACGCTGTGCAGGCTATTAATAGTAACATACACAGCACGTAATAAAGAACGCAAAATAGGATAATGAGTGGCAGCTGATCTCAGAATCCTAAGTCTGCTTTTGCATTCTGTACCCGTGTAACAGAGCAAGCTGTGCCCTTTGAGTTCTCTAGATTGACTACTTAAATCCTTACTGTAATGGTAGTTTGGACAACCACCATCAATATTGTCCAAAACCTGTGACAGTTCATGAATACAGTTCTCGAACTGTGACTTAAAATCAAGTATACTACTCACTTCTGACTCGGTGAGAGGTTTGCACTTTGTACTACATTTCCATGTATGTGGGATATTACTAACAGTACTCTCAGAAACATTCTCTTCTTGCCTACATATCCCACTTTGGTCTATAGTCAAAATATCAGGCCTTTTTACAAAGAGGTATGCAGAATCATAGAAGTATGGCTCACTATGAGCCGAGTGCAAACCCTCACCAAAGTCTGCCATTTCTTTGATTTTAAGTGCATTTATATATCTGACAGCTTTGAGCAAGGCACCGACATATTGCTTGCGTACCTGTATAGCTTTGCATACGACTCTCTGTGCTGCCAGATTAGAAATTGCAGTCTTGCGATTGCCTTTTGGTATCTTATTGGATGCACTGGTATGCTCGTTTTCAAAAGTGTCTATTAGTTTAGACAACAATCTAGTATTGCACATCAGATTTTTCTTTATTTTGTGTACATAAAACATTTTAGCCAGTGGCTTTGGTTCTGCTAATTCATACTTTCGTCTTTGATTAGCACAAATATAGGCTCTGTTCTTGGCATAGTACTGTCTAGCTCTTTTTATAACAGCTTTTGCCTTCCTAGAATAAGCAGCTTTCCTTGCTTCAGCATTAGATTTATAGTAGGCACGACTAGCTGCTTTAATTTCGTCACTGTTTTTTCGGTAATTTTTTCTCCTGAGAGAGCAGAGATGTTCTTTATTTTTTTGATAATAGGCATTCATTTTCGATTTAATAGAAAAATCGTGCCTTTTATTGTATTCTTTCATTTTTTGTTTGATGGCATCTTTGTTGTTTTTATAATATTGTTTAGATTTTGCTTTCAGAGCATCCCTGTGTTTATTATTGTACTGTTTCATTTTGGACTTTTCAACATCTTTATTCATCTCATACCTCTTTTTTCTCTGTGCCCTCATTTTTTTGGCAGAAGCCATAGCAGATTGATAATGTGGCTGTGTTGTTTTGTTAGTTTATTTGCTAAAGCAATAAGCTTGCTTCTAAATATGCTGTATATATAGCTAGTGAAGCTATTACAATTTGAACTAGTAAATACTAGTTAGATAGTGAAATATAATGGTGTAGGAGTGTAGGTGGTAGGATTAGCAAACAATTAGAGCTAGTAAACACTAGCTTGCTAGTAAGTGGAGTAATTGCTCGCTATGTATTTATCTAGATATAGATAGTTAGCTGAAATAGCTGAGTATAGGTGGTAGGATTAGCAAACAATTAGAGCTGTAAACACTAGCTTGCTAGTAAGTAATTGCTCGCTATGTATTTAGCTAACAGGTATCTAGATATAGATAGTTAGCTGAAATAGCTGGTCTTACAACGTAGCTATGATAATAGCTGAATAACTTATACCAGCTAGCTCTTTGCAAGTTATAAATAGCTAATGAATGACTTATCTGACTTTCTCGGAAGGAAATTGCAGCGGAGAAATTCAGGCAGTGCGGTATAAAAGAGTCATGGCAACTGTAATACGTACGCATGCGCGTTTTGCTAATGGCTTCTCCTATAGTAGACTGTACTAAGAAAGCGGCTTTTTTCTGAGTGAACTAGAGGCTAAACCGATGGAACGTGGACCTGGTCCGAGTAAAATGGAACAGATTCATATATAAAACATGGCCCAAGCGCGGCCCAATTTTTCTCCAGATCGTGCCATTATGATTAAGAACAAGAAAATAAGAAATCATGAAAAAGTGTGTTTTTATTGTTCTTCCGTGTTGAGTCTTTCAGCTTCCAAAATTCTCCTGCATGATAAGAATGTGCATAAAAGACAGGATAAGCAGTCATAGCAGCTACAACGTACTGTTTTCTGAGAAAATCCAACTTCATTTTGTATTAGTCCTATGGAGGGTCATAGGTCATCCCTACATAGAGAGCGCTACCGCGCTCTCTGATAATAGAGAAGAAGAAGAATATAGCGATTTACCTGCTTGCCGTATTTCTGAAACGGTAAGCTCCCTGGTCCTGAAACTTGGTCTGCACATTGTAGTAGGCTCTAGTAGGCTGGATAATCATTCACAGTACTTTTGTTAGGTCTAAGTGGGAGAACTAGAATTTCACTTTAGTATTAGTCTATAGGCGGCGCGCGCGGCCGTCCGAATCATCCCTACATAGAGAGTGCTACCGCACTCTCTGATAAAGAAAAAGAACAAAAGTCAATTTTAGACATCGTTTTTTTCTTATGTTAGCGAATGAATCTTTGGTTTTGGAATATTCTCCTCTCTTCTTTGTAGATGTAATAATTCACTCTAGACTTCTGAGAACCTGTAGAGTAAGGGTAGAAGAGAAAGAAGAGTTTTTAGTTTATACTGTCTTATGACCTTTGACCCGCCATCCCTACTTACTTAGAGAGTGCTAACGCACTCTCTGATAATAATAATAATAATAAGATCGACGTACCGACTTACTGGCTATAGTCATCAAAATTCTGCTTTGGCCATCTGTTAGAGCGGCACCTAGAGGCTGATCTTTTGCTATTAGTTTTGACTAAGGCTCTACTTCACTATTCGATAGCACTCGGAACACAGCTGCTAATCTTTCTACGCCATTTTGAAGGGGGCGGGGCTTATGGGCGGAGCCACGTAAGCTTAAGTTTAGCTATAGCCAAGGTCTTCATTCATTATCTGATGATGTTCCAGTCACTCCTTGCTGAATTACAGTACAGATGCTCATCCTATAGTAGCATTATAGCCAGTACTTGGCTGTAGTGTAGTCAGCTCACTTCACCATGCCGTGTACATGTCATTTACATTGCTGTTGCTGTAAAGTTTTATATCAACAAAACTTAAATAGCTAAACAAATTCTTCAACCAGAGACACTGTATGTACCTACAAAAGAGGTTTATGTAGAGCTGGCTTTGTATAGTACTGTACTGTAGCCTCCCTCATTCAACTTCAAGCACTAAGAAAAAGGATAGAAACAAGTGAGCGTAAAAAATAAAAAGGTTAAGTAGGGATAGCCTAAAATCTAGCTGGGCTATCTATAATGTGCTGCAGCCTCGTATGAAAAAAATCTTCGCGATATTACCAAATAAAAGGGGTGGGGCAATTAATAGCAGTTCTCCTCATATAACACCTGCACAGGATGTGGCCATTTGATGGCATCCACTATTATGATCACTACACCAAATGCATAAACTCCCCATACTCCTCCCTCAAGCAAGACATACGTACCATCTCAATAATTATTTCAGTGATCACATAATGTAACAATTAGCTAATGCTGTTCACTTTTTAAAATGTTCACTCCTTTCAGTACTCCATTACACTGCAGATGATCATCCTTCAAACTCTCCTCCCTGAACAGAATGAAATACTGATCATTAAATAAATTTAGTTCAATCAAGGAAGCCTTTGGTGTCTATCAATTTTCATAATCACAAAGAAAAAGAATGCAAACAAGTGAATGCAAAAAATTTCTTCGAAATAAAAATGTGAAGTAGGGATGCTAACTGCAGCTTCATTATGAAAACCAAGTACTGCAGCATCGAAGCAGTATGGCCCAAAAATCTAGCTGGAATATGTATTATAACTGCATGCAAGAGAGTGAACTTAGTGAAGTGACCCTTACCCATCATCAAGTACAAGATACTATTCCTACTTCACTCCCATGATCAAGGGCCAAGGGAGTGAAGTAGGAATAGTATCTCGTACTTGATGATGGGTAAGGGTCACTTCACTAAGTTCACTCTCTTGCATGCAGTTATAATACATATTCCAGCTAGATTTTTGGGCCATACTGCTTCGATGCTGCAGTACTTGGTTTTCATAATGAAGCTGCAGTTATAATAGCATCCCTACTTCACATTTTTATTTCGAAGAAATTTTTTGCATTCATGTATTTTAGTATTGTCCACGTGCAATAATAATTGCGCATGGAATCGCCTGGGGACGAGGCTACAATACATACGCACTACAATATTTATCATGAGTGAGACTAATAGCTACCATCCACAATATGTATATCAAAAATAACAATTCTGTTTTTGCAGTGAAGTGTGATGAGTCATTCCTAAATGCATTTGGAGATTCTTATAAAGAACATAGCTAATACGAGTTCAGTAGTGGCCTCTTTAAGAGGAATACACATCTATTGTGTGATGCTTGATAAAGACAAGGACCTGTTAGGTGCATGTAGCTAGGGAAGGAACAGCAGAGTGAGTATATCAATGAAGTGACCACTGACAGAGTGATGTTAATAGCTAGCTAATATTGTCATCAAAGAATTGGGTGTGCACCTGTATTCTGGGACTCAAGTGGAGGATATGACAAAATGTAAGTTGAAATTCATATAAAATAGGAATGATGCACGGCATTGATACACTCCTGTGTTAAAAATAATAACAACAAAACAAAAAAAGCTGAACAAAAACAAAGAACAATGAAAACAATGGCTGTAGAAGCCATTGCCCAGTTCATGGTGGTAGCTAATTATTTTTCATGACTTCACTGAGTCTTCTAGTAGAGGCTCACGCAATTCTATTACTGTTTCTGTGACAGTCTTAACTGAATCTGTAGATGTGCCAGTAGCAAGCATTTCACTTTCAGAATCTGTTGTTGTAGTCCTTCCGTTTTTCAGGTAATCAACTACTTTGGTTTTAATTTGCATCCATTTTTCAGTGTTAATGATGTAGAGATGGTGGAACTGGTAGAGAATGGTGCCAATCATAGTGATAAAAACTATTCCAATTAGCGTGTAAATAGGTCCTCTTGCTTTATCGTCAGTTAGAGAAGCGGCACTGGCTGACAGTATTATGAGATTCAAGCACACTGAACTTTCAATGACATTGATGTAGCAGTTTTCATAGATTCCTTTTGGATACCAAAAGATGAGTTCTATCAGTGTGAATGTGATAATGATGGCTGGAAGACTTTTGCTAGTGCCCCCAAGGGAATTGAATGAGAACACAATGTAGAGGACACAGCGAACCAGCAAGAGGAATCCAGTCCAGTAACGAGTATTTTTCTTGTATGGAGCATAATAGGAATCCAGCAGTGGTTTGATCCTCTTCAAGAAGAAGATACATTTTCTGCATGATGCTCGATAAAGGCAAGGTCCTGTCAAGAGAAGGATTGTGTACGGAAGGAACAACAAAATGAGTACCAATGAAGTGATCACTGACAGAGCAAGATGTTTGGACTTTAAGTAGGGGACATTGGCATCTTTCAGCCACACGTAGACATTCTTATACCTTCCAGGATAATCTAACTCAGCAAAGGAGAATATTTCAATGATGATCTTCAGGATTTTAGTGTAGGACATGAGGATGAGAGTAGCAAGGACTGCAATTGGGTTGGTCCCTATTAATTTAGATATGGTGATCGAATATCTGCTGCTGATGACAATCAATCCAATTAAGATCCACACGTAGAGAGGAAAGGCAAACTGAAGCCAAGTCTGTGTGTATGCATTAAGACCAGGAATGAAACAGGTCTCAAATCCAAGGTCAAGGTTCAACCAGGCTATGAATACTGTCAAGACATTGATCTCATTGGATGGGAAAAGTATTATTTTATTTGCCTGAACAAAGTTAGCATAGAGTATGAAACTGTTGATGAATCCAGTGGCTACTGTAAGCCTCAGACAAGACAAGAAGACAACCAGAGCTATGCCAGCTACTGCAAATGGTATGAGTAGAGCTAGATAGTGATGAGAACAGACATCACATCGTGAACCTCCAAGCAAGAGACTATAGTTAATGGCACATCCTCCACAGAGCACTCCAATACGGTTATGTCCACACTGTATGTCCAGGTTGTCAAGAGTGATGTTGATATTTTCATTTATACAGTAGCTCGTGGGACATGAGTGATATAGGATTAAACCTTCATAGGAGTGGTTCCTGTACAAAGTGCTCATCCAAAATTTAGAACCAGTTTTCCTGGCTATGGTTATCTTTTCCCCTATCATGCAGTTAGCATTGTATGCCTGTAATCTCTCCTCACACACACACACTCCACCTTCTTGAGTGAATGCATCGGGACAGGGTAGAAGTATCACATTGATGGTCATTCTAGCTGTGCCAGTATTACCACAAGGCCCATCACGATAAAGTGTCAGATCTGTCTGATTTTCTTTAGAATAGATGCTGTAGGTAAGATTTGAACAGTTGTGGGGAAGGTTCTGCTTACTTTGTTGATTATCTCTCAATCTTGCATTTGAGCTAGTCTCTGCTGTTACTTCTGTGGGAACAATGCTGTTATTTTGACCAATAGCTTGAACGTTCAGGGTGAAATTTTTACCTCTGTGTATTGATATCTCTTGTGTATTTATGCATTCATTAAATTTGTGATTTTCTGTACATAAACATAGCTGATATGGTTTTGATGCCACTCCATTTGTCAAGTTATTACTATTTTTTGAGTCGGCTCTTACTATCAGTATCATTTCCTGAAGGAGAAACATTTTTGTTTTATGTACAGGGATAATGTCATTGACATGGTTTTCAAGTTCTATTTTAATTCTACACCTATCCAATAATCCTCCATATAGAAAACTCCCATCTTTACCAGCAGAGTCCTTGGATGAATGAATAATTGTAAGGTCTCCTAAATCCGTATTATCGTAAGATAGAAACCAATGTTGCAATTCATTTGGCTGCAACTGTAGAAAGCAATATTGTATTTCATCTGGTCGCTCTTCATCTATGGTTCCTCTGATTCCACATTGATTAGTTGTGAATTTATCATCATAATATATTGCACCTCCATAGTCAGAGGCATGGTTGTATGATGTTTCAAGAGTTGTGCTTAATTTGAACATCAAATATGAGTCTTTAAAACTCATAGCACCTCCATTTTTTGCTGAATTGAATGAAAAACTCACGTTACCTTCCATGCTTATCTCTGTTCTCACTGCATACAGTGCACCACCATCAGACTTTTCAGTAGCTGTATTGTTGGTGAATATGGTGGTTCCAGCAAATGATATCTTTCCATTAGATGAGTCGATTGCACCACCATAGTAACCATAGTTATTGTGAAATAGGGTGCGACCTTTGAATGATAAGGAAGAATCTTCTGTAATAAATACTCCACTGTCATTAGATGATAATATGCTAGTATGTCCATTAAATGTCACAGTACTGTGATATGAGATGTATAATGAGAGCTGATTTCTCAAAAACACATTTACTCCTGAAAAATCAACTGCACTTTTCATTATTTGGATAGCAATTCCATCATTATCTGTAAAATTTGCTGATATCAGTGTTTTCTGAAATGAACTGAGCTTATTAATTTTTTTTTCATCAATGCATACATCTGTTACTGCATAAACATCATATGAATACTCCATGTGTATCCCTCCACCAGTATTGTCTTCAAATTTAATGCTATCGCCTTCAATCAGAGCATAGAAACATTCCAAGTATATTGCTCCACTACCTGCTCTATTTCTGATGAAATGCGCAATGCCAGATATGGCGAGCTGCCCAGCATAAATACTTATGGCTCCTCCATATCCTCCTCCTGAAGAACAATCATTGAGGCCAAAATAATTGTTTCCTGTTAAGTTTACTGTACACTTAATGCAGTATATAGCCCCACCAAAGCCATGTGCTGAACAAAGCCACTGTTTAAATATTTGGCAATTAATGAAGTGTTTGGCTCTTTTTCCATATGCTTCTGATTGACAATGATAATAATAGCCATTATAACCTGTAAATTGTCTTGTGCATGGAGTTTGGAATGATGTGTCTTCATCTTTATCAGGAAAATCATTACAATAGTTGTTTGAAAAATTGTTCATCGTTGTCCCTTTTAAGACTAAGGAGCTCTCTGATGCATAAATAGCACCGCCATGAAATGCTCCATTTCTGGTAAAGTTGGTTCCAATAAGAGTCAAGTGAGTATGAAGCACAGCAAAGATAGCTCCTCCTACATCCTTTATGTTTCTATTATCTTCAAAGAGGCAGTTCATAATCGTGATATTGGAAGAATAGGAGGATAGTGCTGCTGAAGCACTGGGTTCAGAACTTTGAAAAATTGAGTTGGAAATCTGTATATTGCTGTGATTGAAAGTCAAAATGGATTTGTTTTCATTACTTCTCATGAATGTCAGTCCTGCAATACTTAAGTAAGTGGCATTGAATAATGAGATATATCCTGAAGATAAGATGCTTGCACTGGAGCCATTTCCTATTAGGGATAAGTTAGAGATATCAGTGAGTTCCAATGGAGTTAACAGGCTATGGTTGCCCTCAAGAAACACAAATATCGCTCCTGTGGTGAAATATCTGTTCTTCTGTGCTATGTACTGCTCTAAAGTAAGACCATCAGGACGGTGAGAATCATTTGATGTCACATAGCGGATATCTTGTATGGAGCCACTCAATTCTAGCATATGGAAGAGCACAAGAAGAGTTGCTAATGAAGCCATTTCTGTATGATCCAGATCATTTCAATCCAGACCTGCAACTTGATCGATTTCTCACTCCCTTTTATTCCTTTTACTCTTAAATTTCCCCAAATCATAATTATACGTATTTTTGATATTCTAGCTACAGATAATTTGGTAGCTATGTTTCTATCTCATACAATAGTCATTGCAGAGTTTATTAGACATCTATTCAACAAAGTGTGTTGGGGAATCAATTGTTTCAGTTGTGTATAGATAACACTCATACACTCATTCCTGGTCAATTGTTGTTTTTTTATTATTTTTTTGGCTATTATAAACATAAAGGAGTGATGAATCCTTCTGTATAAAAAACTACTGAATTCTCCCAAATCAGTGAACATGTGATGTATGATTTCAGTAGCAAGCTAAAACGTGACAAAGGACAGTCGAGTAATTTCTGTAGAGCTGAATAGCTACAGTGCAAAAACCACAATTACAATATTGATATTTATACATTGGTACAAAATTACATACGTACCATAATTATTTTCATTGGTTTACTGAACATACAATTGGATCATCTCAATTGGAGTGTCTTCATTGGCACGACCTTGATCATTGCATATCCTCATTTCAATATCGTCGGTGGTGTTCTGAGGTAGCTCCTTATAGAACCATGGTGGGTTGTTGAGCGAGCAGCATGTGTCTTGGGGCCCACAACCAGCTCCATCCCACAGGGGGTCATTTGGGTAGAACATATTAAGTTGATATCTGTTTGTACTTCCCGTATCACAGAAATAGTCATTGCCCACAAATGTTGGAGGACGAGTTGCATTACTTGCTAAGCTCGTGTTAGTGCATGGACAATTCAAATGAGGATGACTGCCAATTTCATCAAGGGCTGCTGCAAAAGTCCAGATATGCTGTTTGGGATTACCGTGAGTGAGACCAATACCATCCACATAGTTAAGGCCAATGTCAAGTGGGTGTGAACCTAATGGTGATGAGGCATTCCAATTCCCAAATGCATTTGGAGTAGCAAACTGGTAAGCTTTGATCCTTCCACAGACTTTTGAATATTGCACAGCATTGGTTGGAAATATCACTGAAGAACAGCCTCTAATCTGTATGCCAATTCCACATGTGCGTTTATTTGAGTCAATTCGCAGCCTGAGAGCACTGGGACACTGGATATTGTTGTCTGTCATGTCCAGTTCAGCCACTCTCATCCACCCTCCAGTGATGTTACCACATGACCTGGTCATGTCGCAGTACACACGCACAGCAGAGCCATTGGAAGATCTGATCCAGTAGTGTCCTGAAGACGAGAAGGGATTAAACTGGAGAATAGCAGCACAGGATGCTGCAGGATAACTTGGATTTAGACCTGTGCTCTCCAAATCAACAATTAGCTGTTGAGTTTCTGATTTCCGCATCTGATTTAGCTGGTATAGTTTGTCGATAGAAGTGTTAAGAATTTGCCCATCTGTTTCGCATAGCACTGAAAGCTGAGCAACTGACTCTCTTAATTTTGAAATCTCAATGAAGGCAAATGCAAGACCAGCAGCAACTGTGACAATTAGCATGATAATTGCCACCACAGTCAGTAAGGGAGCAATGCTGCATTTTTTCTTCACTTCTCTCCTTTCACCACTGACTGTAGAAAGCACTGATGTTTGATAGCATTCATTCTCATGAATATTGAAAGCTTTCTTCTTGATGCTGGCAACATCATCATACACATGAGCATCATCTTCAATAACTTTTTGGCTCATTTTTTGCAAATTGATACTACAGATTTCCAGCCTCTTGTCTCTCTTTTTATCAGTGAATTAAAAGTGCGTGTTCGTATCAATTCTTGACTCACAATATTTGTAATGATGATAGTGCATCATTAAATAACAGATATTAATTCTATGATCAGCACACTTTTCTGGCTAAACTCTTTCAATAGCTCATTTACCTAAACACTATTTTAGTTCTCAATGGAAACTTAAATGAGTAATGATACGTATGAAAAAAACTGAATTCTCCCAAATCAGCTAATTAAGTTACAATGTGTTGTATGATTAGAACTAGAAGGTTTCTAAAATACTTATGTAGGTAGGTAGCTAGTTTCTAAACAATTTTCCTTGATGCATGGGCACCACCTCTTTCCTCCCCTCCCCTCCCCTCCCCTCCCCTCCCCTCCACTCCCCTCCCCTCCCCGCCACTTTTGCCTATGTGTATCTTTATGTGTAGAGAGTGTCCACATGGTTAATGAAGAGCAGTCAAAGACATGAAAGCAGTTAATACTGACATTTCAGATCTAAAGAACATTGGTAGCTACACATATAAACATTTGTTGCTTTTACTTGTTTACTTGCTTATTTTGTTTGTTTACTGAACGTACAATTGGATCATCTCAATTGGAGTATCTTCATTGGCACGACCTTGATCATTGCATATCCTCATTTCAATATCGTCAATGGTGTTCTGAGGTAGCTCCTTATAGAACCATGGTGGGTTGTTGAGCGAGCAGCATGTGTCTTGGGGCCCACAACCAGCTCCATCCCACAGGGGGTCATTTGGATAGAAAATATGTTGATATCTGTTTGTACTTCCCGTATCACAGAAATAATCATTGCCCACAAATGCCGGAGGACGAGTTGCATTACTTGCTAAGCTTGTGTTGGTGCATGGACAATTCAAATGAGGAGCACTACCAATTTCATCAAGGGCTGCTGCAAAAGTCCAAATATGCTGTTTGGGATTACCGTGAGTGAGACTAACACCATCTACATAGTTGAGGCCAATGTCAAGTGGGAGTGAACCGAATGGTGATGAGGCATTCCCAAATGCATTTGGAGTAGCGAACTGGTAAGCTTTGATCCTTCCACAGACTTTTGAATATTGCACAACATTAGTTGGAAATATCACTGAAGAACAGCCTCTAATCTTTATGCCAATTCCACACGTGCGTATAGTTGAGTCAATTCGCAGCCTGAGAGCACTGGGACACTGGGTGTTGTTGTCTGTCATGTCCAGTTCAGCCACTCTCATCCACCCTCCAGTGATGTTACCACATGACATGGTCATGTCGCAGTACACACGCACAGCAGAGCCATTGGAGGATCTGATCCAGTAGTGTCCTGAAGACGAGAAGGGATTAAACTGGAGAATAGCAGCACAGGATACTGCAGGATAACTTGGATTTATACCTGTGCTCTCCAAATCAACAATCAGCTGTTGATTTTCTGATTCCCGCATCTGATTTAGCTGGTATAGTTTGTCGATAGAAGTGTTAAGAATTTGCCCATCTGTTTCATATAGGACTGAAAGCTGAGCAACTGACTCTCTCAATTTTGAAATCTCAATGAAGGCAAATGCAAGACCTGCAGTGATTGCAACAATTAGCATGATTATTGCCACCACAGTCAGTAAGGGAGCAATGCTGCATTTTTTCCTTTGAGGCAACTTTCCCTCCCTTCACCACTGACTGTAGAACACACTGATGTTTGATAGCATTTGTTCTCGTGAACATTGAAAGCTTTCTTCTTGATGCTGGCAACATCATCATACACATGAGCATCATCTTCGATAACTTTTTGGCTCATTTTAATATAAACTGAAAATTGATAACCACTACAGGTTTCCAGCCTCTTGTCTCTCTTATCAGTGAATTAAAAGTGCGTACGTGTTTGTATAAATTCTTGGCTCACAAAATTTATAATGATGATTGTGCATCATTACAGATCAAGTTAATAGAAGCTGTTAGCTATATTATCAGGTATTCTACACTGTAAAAACAAAAGTGTTTACTGCACACCATTTTGTTCCAATACACACACTGTTTTGTTTTTAGTGTGTGCATTGGGACAATTATTTTAGTGTGCAGTACACACTTTCATTTTTAGCGTATCAGCAGTGCATTTGGAAGTCCTAAATGATATTTGTTTGTACAAAAATATGTGTGGTTTTAGTCCATAATAAATGAAATCTGCACTCTCCTTGTTATCAACTAACAGTGTGTAAAGCTAATGGTAAAAATAAGCTGCTTGATCGAAAATATTTTGAGAACAAGAAATTCCAACACTAGCCAACAAAAAAAAAGAATACATGAAAGACGTGTGTGAGTGTGTGTTCATGGTTTCTTTTTGAACATGTGTAGCATGATCTGGTGACCTCTGCACCTATGGGCATTACAGTGCATGCACGTTTCAATCTTTCAGTACACTTTCACGCCATGCTATGTATGTCTTTGTCACAGCTTTCACTGGAAGTTTGGGTGTGATGTTAGCAGGTGCCTGCTGGTCATTTCCTGTTTGAGCATTCGAATTGGATTTCTTAAAAGTCATCTTAGACTTCACATTTTCCCACCATGCTGACTTGGTAATGTAAAAGAGATGAAAGTGATAAACAATGGTGCCTATCGTGGTAGCAAACACCATCCCAACTAACGTGTAGCTCAGTGCAGCTTTATTCATTTCAACTAGAGTCCCTGCTGAAAGAACAATGAGGTTGAAGAAAGTGAAACACTCCATTATGTCAATGTAGAAATTCTTGTAGATCCTGCCCGAAGCCGTTATTGCAACTCCAGTGAATGTGACAATGATGGCTAGAAGGCTCTTGTTTGTGCCCCCAAGGGAATTGAATGAGAACACAATGTAGAGGACACAGCGAACCACCAAGAGGAATCCAGTCCAGTAACGAGTGTTTTTCTTGTATGGGGCATAATAGGAGTCCAATAGTGGCTTGATTCTCCTCAAGAAGAAGGCACATCTTTTACACGATGCTCGATAAAGGCAAGGTCCTGTCAAGAGAAGGATTGTGTACGGAAAGAACAGCAAAATGAGCATCAACGAAGTGACCACTGACAGAGCAAGATGTTTGGACTGTAAGTAGGGGACGTTGGCATCTTTCAGCCACACAGTGACCTTTTGACCCTTAGGAAAGTCCAAATCAACTGAAGAAAAGACTTCGATGATAATCTTCAGTATCTTATTGTATGACATTAATAAGAGGGTGGCAAGGACTGCTACAGGGTTAGACCCTATTAATTTAGACATTATAATCGAATATCTGCAGCTGAGAATGATCAAGCCCATCAAGGTCCAGACGTAGACTGGAAAAACGTATTGAAGCCAAGTTTGTGCATAGGCGTCCATCCCAGCAAAGAAGCAAATCTTAAATCCAAGGTCAAGGTTCATCCAGGCTATGAATACTGTCAAGATATTGATCCTGTTTTCAGGAAAGAATACTTTTCTGTTTGCCTGTATGAAATTAGCATAGAGGATTAAGCTGTTGATCATACCGGTAGCAACTGTCAGCTTTAAGAAGGTTAGGAAGACAACCAGCACTATTCCGGCCAATATGAACAGGAGTAATAGCGCCAGATAGCTATTGGAACACGTGGCACACTGTGAACTGCCAAGCACAAGGCTATAGTTAGTGGTACATGCTCCACAGAGCAACCCACTACGGTTGAGGTCACACTGAGCATCTAGGTCATCCAGATTCATTGTAACAGTTCCTGTCTTACAGTATTCAGTTGGACAAGACTTGTATAAAATCAAACCTTGATAAGAACCATTCCTGTACAAGGTGCTCATCCAAATTTTTGAACTGGCTTTTAGAATTACGTACATTTCTTCCCCAATTGTGCAGTTAGCACCGAACGGTTGCAATCTCTCCTCACACACACACTGTTCACCTTCTTGAGTAAACACATCAGGACAGGGTAGAAGTGTCACCTTAACTACAACCCTTGCCAGTCCAGTGTCACGACACGGTCCATCAGGATAAAGTATCAATTTGTCAAAACTCTTCGTGGAGTAAAGCCTATAGGTTAGGTTGAAGCACTTCTTGGGAAGAAACTGGGAGGTCTGAGAGAGTTCTAATCTCGAGCTTGTGCTCACTGTTGCTGTCACCATTGCAGATGTGACAATATGTCCTTGACTGAATGCCACTACAGGCACGGTGAACTCTTGACCTCTGTGAGCCACAACAGATCTCGTATGGAGATTATTGTCCTCGATATCACCACAAAGACTCAGCTGAAATGGCTGTGATCCAATCACTCTAGTCCCATTAACCCGAGATGTGATATTCAGCATTTTCATGAAGTAACTGGATTCGTAGTATATATTTAGGGTTTGTTTAAATCTACACTTGTCCAATAAACCTCCATACATGAAACTTCCGTCTTTACCAGCTGAGTTATGGTATGAATGTATGTAGATGGCAGGTACAGGTGTGAAAAATTCCAGAAAGCAGTATGGAAGTTCTTCGTACTTGTTGGTAGTTCCATTCCAATAGTTGCAGTGTACTTGTGCGACAGTATTGTCTTTATGGTAAATAACGCCGCCATATTCATACGCTCTGTTGTGGGATGTAAAGATACTTGTACCGGCGTAAAAAAATAACGTTGAGCCGGTAGTCAAGTACATTACACCTCCCCTTCTTGCAGAGTTGAATGAAAAATTTATTTTACCAGAACGTATTGTGATTCTAGTTCCCAGAGCATAGAGTGCCCCACCGTCCTCATGGGCCGTGTTATTAGTGAAAGTGACTGTATCAGCGAGAGATAAAGTTCCATATATCATGTACATAACACCTCCTGTTATGGCCGTGTTGTTGATGATAGTAGAGATTCCTGTGAAAGATAGTTGGCATCTCTTGATAGTTATGACACTACCAGTGGTTCCTCTGTTTCTGATGAATGTAGTAACGTTGGCAAACTTCAGTTTCCCATGAAAAGAAGCATTTATCACACTACCTATCTTAGCTGTGTTGTTAATGAATGTGCTATTACTATAAAATGACATCTTAACAAAAAAGGTATTTATTATTGCTGTTTCCCCAACATTGTCAGTGAATTTTGTGATTCCATAAAACGATACTCTACTACGCTGTAAGTCAATGATGCCACCTTCAGATGCACTGTTGTTATAAAATATGGTAAAGCCAGAAAACTTCACCCTAGAGCCTGCACCGAGAATTCCTGCCCCCACAGCACCATGGTTACTCAATATGGTGGTGGTGCCTTTGAAATAGACTGTGCTTGTTACCAGTTTGAGACCTCTTTCGTTGTTTTTGATGGTGTTATTCCCTTGAAACGTAACTGTATTGCAACTGGATGCAGTGGTCTTGCAAACAGCTGTCAATGCACTGTGTTCATTTTTTGAAAAAATATTTGTTCCAGTGAAGTTCACTGAACTAGCACGGATGTATATAGCTTGTTTTGAGTTACCTGTGACATTAATATCCTTGAATGTGAGATTTCTCCCATGATAGACATAAACAGCTGCTCCTTCTTCTCCTCGATTTGTGTTAAAGTTTGCTGATATTAGCACATGTTTAACAGTAGTGCCATGTCTTGAATTCATAAAAATTGCTCCACCATCGATCCTGGCTACATTAGCTCTGAATGTGATGTTTTCTCCATTAATTAAAGCATTGGAGATGAATAGGTAAATGGCTCCACCACTCTGGGCTTTATTGTGATGAAAATATGCATTTCCTCTTATGAAGAGGTTCCCTAAGGATACATGTATAGCACCTCCAGTTCCGAGCCAATTTGAGTTCTCAGTGAATCGGTTTTTGCCTGTTATGTTGAGCGAGCACGATTTGCAGGATATTGCTCCTCTTCGATTCCTGATGAATCTGTTTCCAGCAAGAGTCATAAATCCTCCCTGAATGGTAATAGCCACACCCTCACTTTGTATAAAATGACAGCCAGTGATGGCAACAGTAGAATAATTCGAAATGATAACCGATGCTGAAGTTTTGCTGATATTCTGATAGCCTTGGAATGTTGAATTTGAAACTGTGACGTCTTTGCTGCTGAGAAGACTCAGTGCTGTTGCTAGATTGTGTCTACTGCTGAAGTGAAGAAGAAAAGTGAGCCCATTGATGTGGAAGTCGGTGACATTTTCGCATCGAAAAGTGACCGCATTTGTGCACATGATATTAATGTCTGAACCGTTCTCTTCAGCCTGCAGATTTATGTGATCAACATTGATTAGATCCACTTGAGTGTGTACACTGTGATTTCCTGCCAGGAATATAAATGTCGATCCGTTTGTGAAATACCTGTCCCTTTCCTTAACATACTGATCCAGGGTAAGACAGGGTTGGTTGTAGCAGTTCATGAATGAGTTATTAGGCTTCACATAGTGAATCTGTGACAATGAAGTACTCGGTGATAAAAGCAAGGATAGAAGCAATGAGACCACTAGTGAATACATTTTGGATGGCAATTAACTCTTATGAAAAGTGGCAGCTTTGCTTTAAATATGATTGATTGGTCGCTTTATAAGCATGCACAGTATTGCCCCTCCCAGACATACATAGTTTCTAATTAATTTGTCAGTAATTCAACTTGTACCTAGAATTTTCTTTATCTGATTCTGTTATTGATCATGATATCTATCTCGAGTTACTTTCGTTTCTCTTTCAGTGACCTCCAAATAAATATTGTCATACGTACTAGCTATTACAAGTGAATGCAAAAAATTTCTTAGAAATAAAAATGTGAAGTAGGGATGGGCAAAGGGAGTGAAGTAGGAATAGTATCTCGTACTTGGTGATGGGTAAGGGATTACTTCGCTAAGTTCACTCTCTTGCATGCAGTTATAGTACATATTCCAGCTAGATTTTGGGGCCATAGCTACTGCTTTGATGTTGCAGTGCAGCTAGATTTTTGGGGCATATAACTTGGTTTCATAATGAAGCTGCAGTTGTAATAGCTATGTACTAAATTTGGGGCCATCCCTACTTCACATTTTTATTTCTAAGAAATTTTTTGCATTCACTTGTTTCCATTCTTTTTCTTTGTGATTATGAAAATTGATAGATATAATGCTCCCTTGAATGAAATTTTGTAGTATTTCATTCTGTTCAGGGAGGAGAGTATGACCATGATCATCTGCAGTGTAATGGAGTACTGAAAGGAGTGAACATTTTAAAGTGCAACAGCATTAGCTAATTATTACGTATGTGATCACTGAAATAATTATTGAGATGGTACGTATGTCTTGCTTGAGGGAGGAGAGTATGGGGGATGAGTTTATGCAGTGGCTGTGCATATTTGGTGTAGTGATTATAATTATAGTGGATGCCATCAAATGGCCGCACCCCTGTGCAGGTGTATCATGAGGAGAAATGCTAATTTTTAGTGGCCCTGCCCCTTTTATGAGGTAATATCGCGATGTTTATTGCAATAATAATTTTAATCAGTCAGTTCTGCAAATTTATAAAGCAATTGGTATAATGAACTGAAATACTGAAATGCCAGGTTTACGCTTGCCTGGCGCCTTGAGATGTTTTTTTGTTTCATGGGATAATTTAGATGAAAGATTAATGAGTTTTTGTAATGTTGCTGTTTGACTTACCTGCATCCACTTTCTAAGTATGGTAGTGGATGTGCACTGGAAAAGAGAAGTAGCTGAGCTATGTAGGTGGAATAAGTGATTGTAATAATTATTTTGACTTACACGATGCATGCCAATAATTCAATTCTGCAATTTCATAAGGTGATGAAATAGTATCATAGGTATTTCATACTCACGAGGGAAGGGCAATTTGGGCATGAATCGTTGCCTCCCCTCCCCCTCCTACCCCCTCGGTAGGGGGGAAGGGATATGGCAAAGGCACTGGATTGAGTAGAATAACAGTGTTACATTTGGTGATGTGTGCAGATACCTGCATTACCAGTGGAAGGGGTAGGGTTTGTTATGTGCTCTTCAGAAATTTAAGTAAGAATGTTACATTTAATAATTTGAGTATGTAATACAGTATTACCGGTCCAAGTTGGGGGAGGGGGGGGGGGGGGGGGGGCAGGTGGTGGCACTGCATTTTTGCAATAAATTCATAACATAACCTATTTATTATCTTCCTCTTATGTAGGTACGTAGTGCTGATGATCAACAATTAAAGAAATTAGTTCAATATCAAACTTTACAACAACAGCAATGTATAGCTAATGACCTGTGTGCATGGCAGACTCCTAAAGTATTTTTACTTAAATATCTGTGTAAAAGTAGCTACTCAAGAAATTTAACTTATACATTTCATATTAGCTATAGCATTAAGTAACTGAATCGCTAGAATTCTAGAGAAAATGGGAGCTTGAAATCAAAGTTCGTAGGCTCCAACTTTTCTAAAAATGCTTTAAGGACACAAACCATATCCATTAATAATTCAATCATCACGCCCCTAATTGACATAACCACGCCCCAACCACACCCATATTAATGGAATAAATTGTGTGTTATAATTTTATACATGTCAATTTGCAAGCAGTCATGGCCAGAGGCACTGCTATGGCTGGTATGGCCATGGCCGTACCACCATTCAGCATGTGTGTATGCAATTTGAATAATAACAATGACTTATAAGTTGGTACGTGGCATTGCCTAGATCATACCAGATAGAAATCGAATCAATTAAATTTTTTACTGGAGGGCTTCCCCCAGATGCATGGCCGTACCAGTACAAATGAATGAGCTTGCTCCGGCTCTGGCAGTGCATGCACAACACTGACATCACGGCTATAAATAGAGCAGCTGACCTTGCACATGCCAAGCAGAGCCTGAATTGCACATAATAATTATAATGTGCTGTAACTACAACTTCAAGCTTACAGTTTTGAGTTTTCATATCTAGACAACTTTAAGGACAAACAATAGGGCAGTAGCTAGCCATTGAAGGACGAAGGACAAAGTCTAAAAATTAAGGACTGTCCTTCAGATTTAAAGCCTATGAAAGTTCACACTGACAGGTTGGAGGCACTGACATGGTGAAGTGAGCCAACTGTACAGAGCTAAGTACTGACTATGTGTAGGATGAGAATCTGTACTGAGGAATGACTGAAACACAAGAAATAGCTAGCTAAAGTATAGATATCAAAGCTGAACAGCTCTATCTAGCGCGCACCTACATGGCCCCGCCCTTAAAATGATTAGCTAGTGCTCCATAATCACTGAATTGTGAAATGGGACTGTAGTGAAAACTAATAACAAAAGATCAGCCTCTAGGTGCCGCTCTAACAGATGGCCCGAACAGAATTCTGATGAAATCGTTTTTTAATGATCTCATGATTATTATAGCATTATGCACTTTTTAAGAAGTCCAGAAAATGAAATATCCCCAGCCATAAACCTGTAGGAAATTTGATAAAGAAATTCATAGGGATAATGATATTTTTGTGGTCATGTTCAACAACGAAAATTAATCACATGAGTATACCTATAATCACGTGAGTACCTAATCACGTGAGTACCTTGTACAAAATAGTGAAAAAGCTAATTACAAATAAGCTGTAACAATGAAAATAAATTAACATGCGAACATGAATTATTATCTAATGAAAATTTCCCAAATTATGGTGCATTAGAGTTTCCTACTGTGTTTCCTCACGGAAACAGAATCTCTTATTTGCATACATTTTTAGGTTATCTGAGTTGCAAATTGGAACTCAGATAACCTAAAAATGGGTTGTTTTTTTACAGTGTAGTGTTATTATACATCTAGCTAAGAAGATGACGTTGTGATGATTGACATGATATGCATGAATGTTGACTTACCTACTGACCACTCCATGACCAATAACAGTGCCACAATTAATTTTTGTCAATCTACCTATGACTTTCTTGTCCTTGTCATATCTCATAGTGTGAATCAGTGGACTGGCAAACAACAGAACTATGTAAGCGACTATTATACTGAAGTGAATGGCCATTGTGACGATAAATTCGTAGAGTAAATCTCCAGTGATAAAATGTATGATCAAGTATGTTGGAGAGCCGACTAGAAAAATGGCAGTTAGGATATATGCCAGTAAAGCAACTTCGTCTCGCCTGAGATGATGTAGTGATGACTTTTTGTTTTTGGTTAAAGCAGCAAATATCATTGAAAACAGCAAGATAATGAATTGATAACTGACGAACAGTGTATACCACAATGCGATATGATTGGTCCTGCAAACTTTGTTCACAGTCTCAACCTTGTTCTTTAAATCTGTTATTACTGATGTTTCAGCTCTGGCTGGTTTGCCTACAACTATCAACAAGATACACAGGAGAAAATCAACTGTGATGAGACTCAGGACAACGAGGACAAGAATTTTATCTGAAAGAAACTTTCCTGGGTCCATGTAGTGATTGATAATACGATATAACCTCCATGCTTTAACACAGAGTGTTCCGAATGATAAAGTGAAGCCGAAACTTAAGCAGAATTGGTACATGCTGCAAAAATGAGTGTATGTTTCGTCACGAAGATGAAGTGATTTTTGAATTATGTAGACGAATGTTGCTAACGTTACCAGATACACTCCCAGGTAGGCCAAATGTTGGAGGTTTGGACTGATGGCTCGAACGTGCTTTCTTTTCCTGTAGAGTATGGTTAAAAATTGCAATGTAGCGATGATCGCACTCAGAATAACAAGTATGACAGTAGATATTGTGAATGTATGCAGTTCCACAACATTGATGATTTTGGTGAAGTTGCTTGGAGTCAGATACAGAGTTGAGTTTCTCTTGATGTGTATACCATCAGTTTCATCATAAAGTGCTACTGGAAACAGCTTACTGTTGTCTCGAATCTGGATGAAAAATACCTGCTGTTTTGCTAAGTCCTGTTGAACTTGACTCAGTGCATAACCCTGGACGAGTGATGAGCTAGTAACGTTCTCATAGTAGTGAAATGCTTGTGACAAAAACTTAATGGTCATGTGATAAATGCTGTTCTTAAACAGACTTTCATCTGATGAACCCATAGGAGAGCTGAAATCTTCAAAACCAATGAAAATAGCTTTTGTTAAAACAGTCAGCATGTTTTCTTTGTTGCATTCATAACTTTCAGTGCATACAGGTTCATCTGTGATTAGGTCATGTGGCATTGTCCTGATGATGACCCACTGGTAAGCAGGATAGACTACTTCAAGATGATAACCCACACACAAAATGCTCCTTGTTAGTTCTTTATCTGTCATGAGAAAGATGATTCTTATGGCATATCTTGATAGCACAAACTTCAAGCGTGTGTTTCCCTCATGCACTAGAGAGGAATATCCCAATGTTGTGTTTGAATCTGGACTTGATAATAGTTTCTGCATGCGCAGGAAAATGAAGTTCATGTCAGTGTTAGTGTCCTGGTAAAGAGCTATAATGCGAGACCAGTTTGCATGCTGCATCAATGCTATGCTGGCATTGGCTAGGAGGTCAACTGGACCCAGTAATCCAAAGGATTTCTCCTCCACTTGAGCAGCTAGTTGTTCAGGCATGGGTGAGGTATGGAGATGAATCATAGGCAATGCTCCTCTGCTGATCAATCTGGAGATGGCATATGCTGAGTCAGTACATGATGGACCAATAACAGCCACAGCTCCAATCTCTTTCTCAAAAATCTCACATATAAAAGTACCAACAGCAGTGGCTTCTTCTTCATCGCAACTGGAGGAGTTAAGATCATGAACCACCAGCTGAAGATCTGTATTATTGGCACTAACATTTGGTAAGAAACTCTGCAAAATGACTTCTGTTAGAGAATCAGTTTGTGATGAATACAAAACTAGAACTGTGAACTTTCCAGCACTTGCTGCTTGCATAGGTGTAGTACTCCTTAGTAGATAGAGAAGAGTGAGAAAATATAACTTCTCCATGTTCACGTACATCAGCCACTATAGCACTGTACTGAGATAGCTAACTAGTATCAAAAAAGCAAGCTTTAAAAAATGAGCGCATATAATTATCTTATTACCACACCTACTTCCTCTGAGTTAATTTCTTCCTGGCTTTATAATTAGCTACGACAGGATATATACTCTCATAGTGTCATTCTATCTGTGTTTAGCACAGTGGCAGATTTAGGGAGTTTCTTTTACTTCTTAAGAAGTACCCATCTTAATCACATCTTAAAATTTAGAAAGGTGGGGTTGTAGCTAGGACTAGGAGCACACACATTGGGCCATGGGGAAGGGTGCAAGAAAGAGCAAGTTATTTGGAGTATCTATGTTGGCTTCACTTGCAGGCTGCCACTTTTTGAGTATTTAGCATTTTGCTTCAAGAAGTTCAAATTTTTCCCCAAATTGGCATATCTGTGTGCATTATATGACAGCATGAGTATATAGGCAAAGGGGTGATTGAACCATCTCAAAAATTGTGTTATAGCTAGCTAGCCAAACTCTGAAGTGACGCATGCATGATCACAGGTGAAGGAAATCACAGTTAGTATGCACCGAGTTATCTAATGTGTGATCTTGAAAGTGCAACCCAAAATGGATGTGTCATGTACATAGACTGTTTCTTTCTTGACCATAGCCTTAGATGATGGCTATAGTAACCACATCAAAGAAGTGGTAGTGGGACACCCAATCCTGGATCCACTGTAGCATGACTGTGATCTAGCTTCTTTTTCTTTTTTTTTAGTCTGAGCTTACCTGAGTCTTGCTTGTTAGCTATCATTCTGGTCAGGGTACTCTGAGCATGACAAAATTAATGATGTAGTTTGGCATAATTATATGTAATTCAGGAGGACAATGTAGGACCCTTAGCTACTCCAATGCCCAAGTCCCTGCTCTATTAGCTATGCAGCAAAGAAAACATGTCAACTGCTTTGAAAAATGCTATTATCATTGGTTTCGAAGATTTCAGCTTTATTTATTAACCTATTAGCTATGCTAAGAAATTAGTGATGGTTATACACTGTAACATAATTGAAGCCTCTTATTATAACATTGCAGCATCTAAGTAATCTCTTCTATAGCAAGTTAGCTAGCTTGCTTGAGCATTAGCTATAGCTATAGCTAAAGATACAGCAGCGGAAGATGGTTGTAATAGAAATAGCTACTTTTCATTAGCTAGCTATCACAACCACGAAATATTTCAATTCAGCAATTCCACCATCTGCAGGTGTATAGTTACAAAGGAAGTCATGCATTGACATCAATAGCCCATATCTGCCAACCGAAGTTAGTACATGGCATTGCATATAGATTATGCCAGATTGATTATTTACTGGAGGGCATTCCCCTAATTCCCCCCCCCCCCCCCCCCCCCCCCCAGATGGTATAGCTATGAACTGGCTCTGGCTCTGTAATGAGCAAAAATCCCTGGACAAGTATTTGGATCCCTGGACATATGGCCAAATCCCTACAGCTACGTATGTAGTTACCCCCCATCCCCAGATATTGAGGTTCAATCCATTATGCCCCAAATGATGCCAGTATAGCTAATTAGCACGTCTCTAGTACGTAGCTACACTAACAGGATGTATTTTATCTTGGATTCCATCTAAAAGAGCAAGACTTAAATCTCAAGCTTTTGATAGGGATAATTATAAGAGCACTAAGTTTGTGGGTTGCCCATTTACCAGAGGTCATCACAAAAAGAAACTACAATATCAGAGGATGGCATAATAATAATAATAATAATAATAATAAAAATTAATAATACTCAGCCAGTTTCCCAGTGTGATACTAGCTATTATACACAATAACAGTATCAACTACGTAGACATCCAGTATACTTGTTAACTGTACTTCATGCCTATAGCTAGCTACATACGTACGTACTCTCAATCAATCACATTTCAGCTAAAAAGGTTCGTCTCTATAGCTACATGTGACTAGCTAGCTATAATATTAAACAGAGGCTTTGAATAAATGTATTATTAAACAGAGGCTTTGAAGTACTATAGACTAGAACTATGTATATAATAACTATAGCTATAACTATTCATAAGGTATTCAAGGATTTTAGCAACAATGGTTTGATTCAGGCACTCAATGTGCTGAATGCTTTTATTCAAACGAACTGCTTGTAGGCATGTATTTTAGCTCTCACTATATGCATGTATACGTACACCCAGTGGGAAGTATTTAATTATAGTAGCAAATAGTTAGCTACATACGTACATCTATCTAGGTAGAGAACTGAAGAGTACGTAGGTCACGTCAAATGAATCAGCCAACATTAGAAGTCACTACATGTACACAGGTAGCTGATGATTAGGAAGAGGCAGTATGACCAAGTTAGTAGTTAATCTGGAAGTCAGCTAGCTAATCTAGAAGTAGTAGCTATAACTTATAGAAGTGGAGTCCAGCTTGCTCAGAGAGAGATATGCTAAAGATTTTGTATAGCTGTCTGTTCATAGTGTGTCTGAGCTCAGTGGGCAGATGCATTCATGGAGAACATGCTCTCTCAAAACGGGTCCTCCCCACTAACTTGAACTGTGACCCTTTCTCTGAGGTCTGCAGAAAGGGGGACTGGATCGCCACCCACATTGCCGACTGCAAGTATGAGCGTTCTTTCTATCATCCCTTCGTCTGTACAGCTCAACACAAAGTGTGGTACAGTTGGATAGTGGACGTTGCAAAGGGTGACCGATGCAAACCTATCAGTGGAGAGAAATTCCAATGTGGTGCATCGGGAACTAACACACGGTGTGTTTGCAGTGACACTAATCTGATCTTTCATCGTGGATTTAACAAATGCCGCTGCCAGTACTGGCCTTCTTATGACCCAGGGAGGAAATTGCCTGGTTTTTGCACTGGATATTACACTGGAGGTACTTCATCCTTGCATCATTGGGCCTGCTGCAATAACTGCAATGATAGTTCTTCTCGATCATGTGATGGTTACACTTGGCAAGGAGGCACAAAGAGCAGCTACTGTGGAGCATGTGGACAAAGTACAGGGGGAGGACGAGTCAAGAATTACTTCAACTGTGGGAGCTGCTCTTACCAGAAAGCGTGTGAGAAAATCTGCAACCGGATGGTGAGTACTCGGCCAGGCTTTTGCTGGAAGTGGTTGGAGTGTTTCAAAGGTTGCTGCTTCAGCATCGCCCAGCAGCCTGATGATATCAGCAAGGAAAATCGGACTAAAACTGGTACGATTGTTACTTTTTGTGGCGATGGAACTTGTGATGATGGAACAGAGACATCTAGTACTTGTCCAATCGATTGCTGCTCTCAGATTAACGCTACCTGTGTCAGTGACACACAAGTCTGCACACCAGCTTGCTGTCAGACTCCAGATTGTTGTACGAATAGTTTTGACAATACCTCTAGTGCTACACACGCTCCATCTGCTGATATGGGTATTGTGGATTCGTCTGTGAGTTGGTTCAATGGAGGGACCATTACTGGTATCATATTTGCTTCATTATTGACACTTGTGTTTGTGGGAGCTTGCGTGATTAGTGCTACTGTGGTGAAGAAGAGGTACAAGTACCGCTATGTTGCTGTTTAACTGAGGCTGCAGCTGTTATTAAAGCAGTAACACCAATCAAAGAATAAAATTAAGAATGGTAAAGTATAGTATGGCTCTCTATATAATCATATTACACATTATTAATCAGTGTTGAGGAGAGTAAGGCCTGGGGACTGGGGACAAGGCTAAGTTTCGCCCCCCCCCCACACACTTTTTGGCACCCCTGCATATAAAATTGTGCACCAAAAATTAATGGCCACCATTGGCAAGGTAGAAAGATGCATTACAAATGCATGTAACTACGTAGCTAGCTAATTCAGAGCAGAACATGTAGACAAGAAGGTGTGATATTATCAAGTTAACCAGCAAGAACCCAACTTAGATTTATAATTCAGAGCTGATAGTTGGAAGTACATATGTATGACTACACTAGCTAGTATACGACCAATAACACATAATACGTACATAAATCATACGAGTCTTTCACACAAAAATAAATCACATACATCAGTTACAGTTAGTCAATGGTTGTAGCTATAGCTAGTCCACAGAGTCACAAACAATGGTTAACCTACTTGGCTGTATAATTTGCTAATGATTTTTATTCATTGGCTGCATGACTCTGTTGTACTCTAACATACATGGCTATAGTTATATCCCTGTACCTAATACATTTCATGGTTCATTTTCATTATCCGGCATGACATAGAGAATTATCATTCATTGGTACACATTTCATTGGGGTCCCTGCATGTGATTACTATTAGGGTATTAATGTAGTAGTAATGATAAGTATCATTGCTGTGACGAGAAAGCCAACCAATAGCTATACCAACAATTTCTCCAACATTCAAACCACCAGAATCATCAGTAGGCATACTTTCTGGACAGCAGTGTTGAGTTTGGCAGCAGGCAGGTTGGAGCGCAGACCATAGTCTGATAGTATCATTGACGCAGGTGGAATTGATCTGGTAGCAACCATCAATTGGACATGAACCAGGTTGTTCGTTTCCATTACAAGATCCATCACCACAAAATGTAAGAGACCTTTTCCTACCAGTCAACACAACAGCCTTTTGAGCTGTTCTTACAGTATTGGTAACAAGTCACGACACTTCTGGATTCTAATTCCATACCTGTAGATTCTAATTCCATACCTGTATACGTATCATCATGTATTTGTTCCAGGATCACCTACATCTGAATTTTAGGCCTTGTTCCACCAGAGGTACGGTGTACACCATCTCTTGTACACTTATTCTAGAAAAGAGGGCCGAACTGCAACTCTGAATGACCACAGGCGATGACGCCCTTCTATTAATAGATGAGGGTATAGACCAATTGCCAGGGCAGACCTGATTGTGGTCAATGCTTGGCTTTCCCTGCCCCTTCTTGTTCCCACATCATCATGTTGAATCCCCAAATTATACTACAGGGTTAAGTCCTCTAATGGCTTTGCTGTATGTAGATTCAACTGAGCATGTGGCTGTAATCAACCGATTAAAGTGGCTTCCCTCGACAACCCTCAGATGTAGAATTAGCTATATTCTTGCTGCTTAATAAGGAACTGCTACACTGCACTCTACGCATGTAAGTATATGTATTACCAATTTGCTGTTCAAAAATTGTTAGGAGTCCATAATATGATTCATAATATTCACACACAGTTGTTAATCATTATAGTACATGTACTTGTAACACTAGCTAGTGAGCTATAGCTAAAATAAAAACACTCAATCAATTGTTGTGGTTATTCTACTGGATATGAAGTTCCAGTTTCCAAATAGGTGTATCTTCATCGAGCTCATCTTTGCAGATCCTGACCTCCAGGTCATCAGTGGTGGACTGGGGGAGGGTCTTGCAGAAATTAGGAGGGTTGTTGAACTGGCAGCAGTTGCTGTTGAGGCCACATCCATATTCAGTCCAGAGGTTGTTGCCAGTGTTACAGAAATAGTCATTTCCCACAAAAGATGGTATAACTGTAGGTGGCAAGTAACCACGGGTACTGCATGCACAGACAGAATCGTTACGGTATCCTTCTCCAGCTGCATTGGCGAATGACCAGAACGAAAACTTGGTAGCTACAAACAGCACGCACATGCAGCACCTTCATAATTATATCATGCACAGCACATGCACAAAATTTCTGATAGTGATGACCTCATAATGAAAATCTATCACTAGCTGTAAAAATTAATGTGTAGCTAAACCAACCATTTTAGTTAGCTAACTCGACTAACCTAAAAATGGCAGTGTAGCTACCTCCTAACTTTGAGACCCAAAGCCAATAAAACTTGAGGTGTCCACCGCTGGCATGGTATATATAGCTGATGATTACATGTATAAACGCATAATCATTAAAAAAGAAGTTCATTGAGCTGTAGCGATTAGGCTGTTCATAACATTCAAGTTTGTTCAGTGGTCTTTCATTCATCCATAAACTGGATCATCATTCTCATTATTTATAGGTGCAAGTTCATCACCCGGCTGCCTGTGCCTAATGTGTCTTATCACCATAAAAGTAACTAAAATGCTAAGTATCACCACTGCGATAAACACACTACCTACTATATAGTAGTAGTAAGTGATTTCACCACCATTCAAACCATCAGGATCACTTTCTAAACAGCATTGTTGAGTTCGGCAGCAGGTTGGAGTGCAGACCCTGATATCATTGACACAGGTAGAATTGACCTGGTAGCAACAGTCAATTGGACATGAACCAGGTTTTTCATTTCCATTACAAGATCCATCACCACAAAATGTGGGAGACCCTGCAGCATGGTCAACACAACAGCCCTTGAAACACTCGGACCTTTTCCAACAAAAAATCTCGCCCTGGTTGCAAATTTGCTCACATTGTTCCTGTTTTGAGCTGTTATGGCAGTAGTACGGTGATGGCGTAGGGCTAGGGCTAGGGCTAGGGCTAGGACTAGGGCTAGTACTGGTAGGTCCATTTTCAGGCCAGTATTGGCAACGACACATATCGTCGACTCCAGTCTCATTCCAGCATACACATCGGGTGTTTGTTCCAGGATCGCCACATCGGAATTTTAAGTTTTCCGCCACTGCACACTCCAGGTTACGAGAGTTGCAACTACGGCCAAATGGCCATGGGTGAAGGGTACGAACACAGTCAGCAATATTAAGAGCTATCAAATCTCCTTTCATGCAATTTTGGGATGGAGTGCAGTTCGTGTTGATGGTACGGTTTAAACTGTCATATTCTCCATTGAAGCAGCACACTAATACTAGTAGAAATAGTAAGCTGCTGCACAAAACCATTTTATGGCTACTGCTTCGAGGAATTAGGCTAGAGACCGGTTGAGTACCGGTGTGCGTTAATTATTGCAAAATTAATTACACATGCGCAGAGTACCGGATAACAAATTTACGCATGCGCAGAAGGACTACCTGGCATAGTACAATCATCATAGTAACAATCAGGTATAAAACCCTGTGACATTGATGTACAAAATTAATACAAAATAATGAACAAGAAAAATGATAATACACTGAATATCAGAGAGTGCGGTAGCACTCTCTAAGTAGGGATGGCAGGTCAAAGTCCATAGGACAGTATAAACAAAAAACTCTTCTTTCTCTTCTACCCTTACTCTACAGGTTCTCAGAAGGCTACAGTGAATTATTATATCTACAAAGAAGAGAGGAGAATGTTCAAAAGCCAAAAATTCATTCGCCAACATAAGAAAAAAACGAGTTCTAAAATTGACTTTTCGTTCTTTTTCTTTATAATAATAATAATAAGATCGACGTACCGACTTACTGGCTATAGTCATCAAAATTCTGCTTTGGCCATCTGTTAGAGCGGCACCTAGAGGCTGATCTTTTGCTATTAGTTTTGACTAAGGCTCTACTTCACTATTCGATAGCACTCGGAACACAGCTGCATACCTACCAACCATTACGCATTGGGCGTGGCTATTCACGCATTTTATCTGTTCCACGCATCCACGCGCGCATTGCTGCAGTTCCAAGCATTATGCATGCGCGCGCATGTTAGTGCAGCTGGAGGAAAATGGCTTCAAAACCAAAGAAGGCTAAATTTTCTTGTAAGTTTAATTCCAAGTGGATCGAGAAGTACAACAATGAAATCAAAGAAGTTGCAGGTAATATTTATGTTTTCTACTGCAAGATTTGTGATAAACCTATATCATGTGAACATATGGGTGAGGCAGATGTAAGAAGGCATATCAGTAGTGACTTGCATAAGAGAAATCGAGCAGCACGAATGCAGACTGCTGCTCACATGAAGCAACTCAATGTTACTAGTTTGATGATGGCAGAAAATGAACTTACTTCAATGGAACTCAAAACTCGACGTGCTGAAGTTAAGTTTGCAATGTTTATCGCTGAACATCATATTCCAATAGCTGTTATGGATCATTTGAGCATCCTTCTCTCACAATGCTTTCCAGATTCAAAGATAGCTTCATCATTTGCTTCAAAGCGTACTAAAACCACATGCATTATAAATGATGCTGTGGCCCCATCTCTACTTTCCTCTGTTACTGAGATGTTGAAGTCAAAGCCTTTTTCAATATCTGTAGATGGCTCCAATGACTCAGGACTGAAGAAAATGAACCCCCTGGCTGTTAAAATTTTTGATGTTACACGTCAGAAAGTACTATTCAATCTCCTTGATATTTGTACTACGTCAGGTGAAAATGCTGCATGTTCTGAAACTATTACCTCAGCAATTAATGCTAGCTTTATCAAGCACTCTCTCTCATGGTCAAATGTTGTGGCTATTTCTATGGATAATACTTCAGTAAATTTTGGCAAGCATGGAGGCATTTTAACAAGGATTCAAAAAGAGTATTGCCCACATATTTATGGGATGGGATGTCCTTGCCACATCATTCATAATACTGCTGAACAGGGGTACAAGGCCTTCTTAAGATCTTCAGGATTTGATCTTGAGGAAGTTGCAGTAGATCTTTGTTACTGGTTTGACAAATCTACTAAGCGTAAATCAGAACTTGAGTCATACAGTCAATTTTGTGATATTGAGTATAAACAGGTTCTTGATTATTGCTCAACCAGGTGGCTTTGTTCACAAGTTGTGACAAAGCGTATCATTGATATGTATGAGCCTCTACGAAGCTACTTCCTTTCCAGTGGTCAAGAAGAAAAGACTAGATTTGAAAGGCTAAAAAAAGTATTCTCTGATCCAATGACCATTGTCTATTTACACTTTTACAATCATACTTTTCCAGTGTTTAATGATCTCAATATTCTCTTACAAAGGCAAGACCCTCAAATTTATCGTCTCCATTCCAGCATGCAAGTATTCATCAAAAAGATTTTATTGAAAATTGTTGATGCCTCACTTATTACCGAACTGGATATTTGGAATTGTGATATTTCCAGCACTCCTCTTCTTCCTGACAATGAACTAAACATTGGTTCCTTGGCAGAAGAGGGACTTCAATCACTATATGAGACTGGAGATATTAGTAATCATCAGAAAATGAAATTTTTTTCTTCAGTGAAGGCATTTTGGACCACAGTTCACAAATATGCTACAAGTAAGTTGCCTAAAGATGACGATGTAATTATCAATTCCCAATGGATTAATTTTTTCCGAAGAAGTGAAGCTAAATTTTCTCAGGTTAAGTATTTCATAAACAAGTTTCCTTTCCTGGCAGAAACACCAAGTGAGATGGATGTTTTGCGTGATGAATTTGATGACTATAAGACTATGAAAGATGATGAAATTGACTTTGAGAGCTCTTCTGTTGATATTGAATATAGGGATATATATGGCAACTTAGTCAAGAAAAAGGATTATGAAATGGATAAAATTTGGGGGCTAATTGGGCAGTTAAAATCACCAACATCTCAGTCTACTCTACGTTTCTTCCTACTGACTAGGGTAGCATCAGCTGTTTTAATAATTCCTCACTCCAATGCGGATGAAGAGAGAGTATTCTCTTCTGTGAGAAAAGATAAAACATCCTTCAGAGCAAGTTTAGACTTGGATCGCACTTTGTCAAGTCTTCTCATTTGTCAGCTTAATAATGATGGTAATTGTTTAACTTATGAACCTAGCAGAGAAGTTATTTTAAAGAGTAAGAAAGTAACGAAGGCGTACAATAGGGAACATTCAAAAGAAAAGTAGCTAGCTAGCCTGTTCATACAAGATTCAGCAAGAAAACATTGATTAGCTAGCTATCTCATCTTTTTTTAAACAACAAACTTGATTATAGAAGCTAGCCAGTTCTCTGTGTACTGCCATAGACACCTATAAAATCAGAAGTATATATATCCAAGCATTAATCAATTTACCAAGCATAATTCAGTTTATAAACAAGCAAATTTATTTTAAAGGTTGGCAGCTATGCAGCTGCTAATCTTTCTACGCCATTTTGAAGGGGGCGGGGCTTATGGGCGGAGCCACGTAAGCTTAAGTTTAGCTATAGCCAAGGTCTTCATTCATTATCTGATGATGTTCCAGTCACTCCTTGCTGAATCACAGTACAGATGCTCATCTTATAGTAGCATTATAGCCAGTACTTGGCTGTAGTGTAGTCAGCTCACTTCACCATGCCGTGTACATGTCATTTACATTGCTGTTGCTGTAAAGTTTTATATCAACAAAACTTAAATAGCTAAACAAATTCTTCAACCAGAGACACTGTATGTACCTACAAAAGAGGTTTATGTAGAGCTGGCTTTGTATAGTACTGTACTGTAGCCTCCCTCATTCAACTTCAAGCACTAAGAAAAAGGATAGAAACAAGTGAGCGTAAAAAATTTCTTCAAATAAAAAGGTTAAGTAGGGATAGCCTAAAATCTAGCTGGGCTATCTATAATGTGCTGCAGCCTCGTATGAAAAAAATCTTCGCGATATTACCTCATAAAAGGGGTGGGGCAATTAATAGCAGTTCTCCTCATATAACACCTGCACAGGATGTGGCCATTTGATGGCATCCACTATTATGATCACTACACCAAATGCATAAACTCCCCATACTCCTCCCTCAAGCAAGACATACGTACCATCTCAATAATTATTTCAGTGATCACATATGTAACAATTAGCTAATGCTGTTCACTTTTTAAAATGTTCACTCCTTTCAGTACTCCATTACACTGCAGATGATCATCCTTCAAACTCTCCTCCCTGAACAGAATGAAATACTGATCATTAAATAAATTTAGTTCAATCAAGGAAGCCTTTAGTGTCTATCAATTTTCATAATCACAAAGAAAAAGAATGGAAACAAGTGAATGCAAAAAATTTCTTCGAAATAAAAATGTGAAGTAGGGATGCTATTATAACTGCAGCTTCATTATGAAAACCAAGTACTGCAGCATCGAAGCAGTATGGCCCAAAAATCTAGCTGGAATATGTATTATAACTGCATGCAAGAGAGTGAACTTAGTGAAGTGACCCTTACCCATCATCAATTACAAGATACTATTCCTACTTCACTCCCATGATCAAGGGCCAAGGGAGTGAAGTAGGAATAGTATCTTGTAATTGATGATGGGTAAGGGTCACTTCACTAAGTTCACTCTCTTGCATGCAGTTATAATACATATTCCAGCTAGATTTTTGGGCCATACTGCTTCGATGCTGCAGTACTTGGTTTTCATAATGAAGCTGCAGTTATAATAGCATCCCTACTTCACATTTTTATTTCGAAGAAATTTTTTGCATTTACTTGTGTAGATACAACTACAGGTAGCTAGTCTTCTTCAACTCATTCAGAAGCTAACAGCATTTTCTGTTTCCAACTTTGGTGAAGGCATAATTGTAGCTAATAGGATGTGATAGCTCCTCTGTTCTCTATGATTGACTTAGCAATGTGTTCTTATGAATTCAAGTAGCAGTGCATGAGAGTGAATCAATTATTGTGGAGTAAATTTCATCATAGCTATAACAGTTGTGTCAAATTATTATAAAAAAATGTTAGAAGTCCATCTGGTAAACATGTCACAGTGCAGAAACTGAAAGTCTTTCAATTTTACAGCATGTGCTGAATGAAAATTTGGTAGCTACAAACAACACGTACATACAGCACCTTCATAATTATATCATGCACATGCAGCACATGCACAAGATTTCTGATAGTGATGACCTCATAATGAACATCTGTCACTAGCTGTAAAAATTAATATGTAACCATTTTTATAATAGTTAACTTGAATAGTATGAGTAACCTAAAAATGGGTTGTTTTTGCTACCTCCTAACTTTGAGACCCAAAGCCAATGATCATACCCACCACTGGCATATAATTATAAATAAAAGTAAGTTCATTCAACTGTAGCCATTGGTGATTAGGTTGTTTATAACATTCAAGTTTGTTCAGTGTTCTTTCATTCATCTATAATCATTCTCAATTATAGGTGTAAAACCCTGCCTCCTGTATCTTATCACCATAAAAGTAACAAAAATGCTAAGTATCACCACTGCTGTGAAAAGCACACTACTACCTATAATATAGTAGTAGTAAGTGATTTCACCACCATTCAAACCATCAGGATCACTTTCTAAACAGCATTGTTGAGTTTGGCAGCAGGGCGGAGTGCAGACCCCGATATCATTGACACAAGTGGAATTGACCTGGTAGCAACAGTCAATTGGGCATGAGTGAGGATGTTCGCTTGCATTACAGGATCCATCACCACAAAATGCGAGAGACCTTTTCTTACCAGCAGCACTGTCAATACAGCAGCCCTTGAAACACTCTGACCATTTCCAACATGAAATGTCGTCCTGGTTGCAAATTTGCTCACATTGTTCCTGCTTTGAGCTGTTCTTGCAGTAGTAAGGTGATGGCATATTGGTAGGTCCATTTTCTGTTTCAGGCAGTACTGGCACTGTGTTGGTAGTTTCATTTTCTGGGGGCCAGAACTGGCAACGACACTTCTGAACCTGGATCCCATGATCCCTGCAAAAACATCGTGAGTTTGTTCCATTTGTGGTTCCAGGATCACCACATGTGAATCTGAAGCCTTCCACCAGAGGTATACACTCTTCATTCAAACTGCAGGTGAACGAGATTGGGTCAGAATGACGACAGTCAGCAATATAAACAGCTATTAAGTCTCCTTTCACGCAATCTTGGGATGGATCGCAGTTGGTGTTGACGGTTCTACGCTTTAAAATGTCATGTTCTTCACTGAAGCAGCACACTGATACCAGTAGAGTTAGAATTAGCAAAACCATTTTCATAGCTATACACAGTACAGTCATTTTGATGGGGGAGGCCCAGGGGCTTTTCTCGCTCGTGAGGTCAAAGGTTGGCTCAGTCCTCTTTATAATTGCGCATGCTCGTTTTGTTAGCATACTCACTGTAGCCTCATAAAATTGGTCTTTTAATTCAACCACTTTCATCAGTAGATGCAGTACATTATTTTTCAGTTATAGGATAGGTCTTGCTAGGCTGCTTCCATCTTCCCTAAAATAAATGAAAATACTGTATATAGGAAGTCTGACAATAAGTACTGCTAAACCAGCAATGGTTGCACCACTTAAACTATGTGATGTCTGACAGCAAGCAGATAGTTTTAGAGGAGAACTAAGCCATCATCATGGTAGCAATCAATGCCAATAAGCCTGCTTCAGAGGTCCATGGCTAAAAAATGCTCTTTTTTTATTCTATTCTGCAGTGCTCCCCCAGCAGACCTATTATTCTTTTTATAGTAGCCAATAATAATCAAAATGTCATGAAAGACTTAGAGTACTTTTTGAACTGTGCATAGCAAGAGAACCACCACATGAAAGCCATAAATATATAGCAAATTGCCAAGAAAGCAGCAAGAGAGCTGTCACGTCCCCCCGCCAAAAGTGGTCTCCCGGACAACTCTTGGCTGCCAAAATTAGTCTCTCTATCTTCTTCAGTCTCAGAGCATGAATCCATGACACAGCCAGACACCAAAAATGACAGAGAACTAGCCAAGCACGCAAAGCTATTGCGCACGGTTGCGCAAGGGGACCAATTTTTGCAAGGGGGGGACTGATTTTGGCAGCTACTTTTGGTCCGGGGGGACCGCTTTTGGTGGGGGACTGGATTTTGCGTGACAGGTCGAAGCTGTATTGGTGAGGGATGCAGTGCTATTTACCCTCCAGGTAATGTAACTACTAACTAATGAATTTGTGAGTTATAATTCTGTCTCTATAATTTATTCTGTGCTACCAGCATGCAAGCAATGGTCATAATATTAGCTATATCATTTTGGTGATGGCATAGGTTGACAAATGTGACGCTTGCCAGAGGTGTCAGTGCAAGTTAAATATAGCTGCTCCAGAATTGAATCCCATTCCAGTTGTTTCTCCATGGTACCACATTGGGATTGATTTCATTGGTCCCATATCACCGAAGTCATCTCAGGGGAACCGCTACATACTAACTGTTACAGACTATTTCACCAAGTTTGTAGACGCCATCCCAATGAAAGACCAATATGCAACTGGTGTTGCTACTGTTCTGTTCAAGGTATAGTTTACTTATTAGCTGTAGTGAACTATTCTCTTCACTGATTTTCTAATTTTAAAAGTTATTTATGAGGATGGGGATCTGTCGAGTTGTAACGTCTGACCAGGGTTCAGAATTCAATAACACTCTGAACCAGGAACTGATGGCATTGCTAAGCATAGACTATCGTCTGACCACTGTGGCCATATCATCCTCAGGTTTGTATTATGGTGATATAGATGGGCATAATTGTAATTATTATTTCAGGCCAACGGTCTTGTTGAGCAATTCAATCAAATACAATAATACAAACCATGTACCATGTAGCTCCTAGCTATTCCAATACTGAACATCCTTTCATGCTAAAATTAATTCATGTAGCTAGCTCTTTTGAACTCTTCACTCACCAAATAAAAATTCCATTATTTGATTGGTGGTTAATTTATCTTGCGCATGCGTGATAATCTTCTTTTCAAAACTTAAGCTTCTTATAACAGAAAGTGATGAACACGACATGCACTAGACTATTGAATACATTTAAAATTAGAAAATTAATGAAGAGAATAGTTCACTACAGCTAATAAGTAAACTATACCTTGGACAGAACAGTAGCAACACCAGTTGCATTGGTCTTTCATTGGGATGGCTTCTACAAACTTGGTGAAATAGTTAGTATGTAGCAGTTCCCCTGAGATGACTTCGGTGATATGGGACCAATGAAATCAATCCCAATGTGGTACCATGGAGAAACAACTGGAATGGGATTCAATTCTGGAGCAGCTATATTTAACTTGCACTGACACCTCTGGCAAGCGTCACATTTGTCAACCTATGTCATCACCAAAATGATATAGCTAATATTATGACCATTGCTTGCATGCTGGTAGCACAGAATAAATTATAGAGACAGAATTATAACTCACAAATTCATTAGTTAGTAGTTACATTACCTGGAGGGTAAATAGCACTGCATCCCTCACCAATACAGCTTCTCTATCTTCTTCAGTCTCAGAGCATTATAAAGAGGACTGAGCCAACCTTTATTATAGAGTTATGTTCCTTTGACCTCACGAGCGAGAAAAGCCCCTGGGCCTCCCCCATCAAAATGACTGTACTGTGTATAGCTATGAAAATGGTTTTGCTAATTCTAACTCTACTGGTATCAGTGTGCTGCTTCAGTGAAGAACATGACATTCATCATCATCATTTTATCATAATAACAATGATACATGATTTTTGAACTGTGCATAGCAAAGCCATAAATAGCAGGTTACCAAGAAAGCAGCAAGAGAGCCTAGCTGGAAGAGAGCCAAGCAAACATGCAAGCTATAGCTATGATAAAAGCTTGCTCACTACACTATACTAGTGATGATTGCATTAAAAAAATAACAACTAGACAGTAACATGATAATTGATGACATGCATGCAAAATTAATTATTGCGAATCAGTGACAATCAAGATAATTATGCATGAACTAGCCCAAGTCTACGTGCCGAGGCATCCAGTCTTTTTAAAGGGTAGGTTGAATGGAAAAAAAATTTTTTTTTTAATATCACCAAAACCCTTTCAAGGTAGTCTATAAACTAAATATATTACAATTTTAATTCACACTTCAGCATAACACCCACAAAAAATCATTCTTTTCAGCTAGAAATCGACATTAGACATTTACTTCCTGTTGTGGGCGGGGCTTAACGATGACGCAGATGTAGGGATTCATTTGGCCATATGCTATAAATTATGGTAGTCTAGGTGACCATAGTTCTGGAGAAAGCACTTTAGACTCAAGCTCTTCACTAGGAAGTAGTTCAGGTGACAGCTCTCTAGCATTTTCATATACATCTTCTGAGTTTGAAGGTGCTGATGAGCCAGAAGGAGTGCATCCATTTCTCTATGAGCCTGATACCAGTAGTGATAGGAGTGATTCAAGTGATGGTGACTCACCTAGACTTCTCAATACAGATTGGTAAGTAAACAACAGTTCAAGTGTATTGAATAGTTAGATTTTTTTTTTTTTTTGTTTCTCAATGTTGAAGGTGCACTTGTGGTCACTATATGATAATGCCTACAGCTATAGAATGTCTCTGCTGTAGTGAAATTACAGAAATGATGAATAAAAGATCAACAGAAGAAGTAGGGTGTATTACTCTTCACCCGGGGTTTCAAAGTGTTTGCTTGAATAGCTCCTTCAATAGCATTTTCACCATACTGCTGTCTATAGCTATAAATTATAATATGTGGTTTGGAGAACCCATGTATTCAAGCAAACACTTTGAAACCCCGGGTGAAGAGTAATACACCCTACTTCTTCTGTTGATCTTTTATTCATCATTTCTGTAATTTCACTACAGCAGAGACATTCTATAGCTGTAGGCATTATCAAGTGCACCTTCAACATTGAGAAACAAAAAAAACAACAAACTATTCAATACACTTGAACTGTTGTTTACTTACCAGGTGAGTCACCATCACTTGAATCACTCCCTTCATCATCATCACTACTGGTAACAGGCTCATAGTATGATAGAGAAATGGATGCACTCCTTCTGGCTCATCAGCACCTTCAAACTCAGAAGATGCATATGAAAGTGCTAGAGAGCTGTCACCTGAACTACTTCCTAGTGAAGAGCTTGAGTCTAAAGTGCTTTCTCCAGAACTATGGTCATCTAGACTACCATCTGTTGCCATAATTTATAGCATGTGGCCAAATGAATCCCTACGTCTGCGTCATCGTTAAGCCCCGCCCACAACAGGAAGTAAATGTCTAATGTCGATTTCTAGCTGAAAAGAATGATTTTTTGTGGGTGTTATGCTGTAGTGTAAATTAAAATTGTAGTTTATAGACTACCTTGAAAGGGTTTTGGTGATATTAAAAAAAATTATTTTTTTTTTCATTCAACCTACCCTTTAAAGACTAACTTATTAAGCTGGGATTCCATTTGCTAGCATATTAGACTAAGCCCCATGCCTATAGCTAACCCACAGTTGTGATAAACTGGCCATCTGTTGTGAACCTTTGAATGTGATGACTGTTACAATCCACCACTAGAATGTTCACTGTCCATGCACTGCCACACAATGTGGTTTGTTGAGGTAGCTAAAAAAGTCCCCTACTGGTATACTTTGTTGGTTATAATATTGATACAAATGATGTACAAAAAAATAATGACATGGTAAAGGGATATAATCTTGATTTCAATAATCATCATTTTCATTACGTACAGGCTCATCAGGTACAATATCATCAGGTACAGTATTGGTATGCTGTTCATTGGGGAGCATTGGCTCACTGACGTTGTTCAGTATATCAGTTATATAAGTATCACTAGACTGCTTCCGCTTCTTCTTTAAAATGCACACACACACAAGTACAAATAGTCCAATAAAGATAGCGGCAAAGACTGCGCCAAGTATTGCTATACCAGTAATGGCTCCACTACTTAAACTCTTCTGATCAATACAACACTGTGAAGTCTGACAGCAGATAGGTGTACAGACATTGATATCTCCGATACATGTAGAGTTCATTTTATAGCAGCAATCAATTGGACATGAGTGAGGTTGTTCATCGCCATTGCAAGATCCATCACCACAAAATGAAACTGGTTTTACCTCGTTATAAGGGAGTTTATCATTACTGAGACAACAGCCCTTCAAACATTCAAAATTTTTCCAACAAACACTATCATGACTACATATTTGTCTACACTCTTGCTCCTTGGAGGTATTGTTACATAATGGTGGCTGATTGGAAGGCCAGTACTGACAGCCACATTTCTCACCTTGATATAACTCAGACTTCATACAAATACAGCGCGTGTTTGTTCCAAGTTCACCACATTTGATTTGTAGGCCACTTAGAGGCTTACATCGGTCACTGTCTGGTACCCATTGCCAGACTTTCCCACAATAGTTATGAACACTGCAGGTACGTGGTATTTCTTGTCCAGAGTAATCGCAATCAGCTATTTCACGAGATAACAAATCTCCTTGAGCACAGGGTTTGAGAGATAACGAATCTTCTGGAGCACAGCGTTTGAATGAAGCCTCTTCATTGCAGTCACTGTCAGAACGTGTTCCATTGAAACCACTCACACCATCACTGCATGAGTGCAGTGTTATAAGTAGAAAGCACAACCATAAAATCATCCTCGTTGTATCATTATTATAGGTACCGGTGTGCATTAGCTGGAAACAAATTTACGCATGCGCAGAAGGAGCAATTGTCCTACATCAGTTCAGGCTATACATTACAGCTATCTGTCAATGAGTAGTTCTAATAAGAAATAGCTTCTTCTTAGCTAGAATTTTGATGAAAAATAAATGTTAGATCCAAATATTCATTTGCCTCCAACACAAATTTTCACTAACTGTACAGTATAAGCTATAGCCTATAGGCTCTTCTTTTTTCCTCAATAGTCAGGGGGACATTGTGCAAAAAGATTGAACACCCTGACATCGGAAAATACACATGCACTGTCTATCATTGCTCAGAAACCCTGAGCTCTGATGTCAAGCTGAGCTCCATCCTCTCTATTGGCTGTCCTGAGGTCTAGATTTTCACCACTGAGCATAGGGGTGGACATCTTTGTGTCTGATTGAGGGAAAACCTCCAAAAAAACAGTTCAGAGCGTGAATTCCTTGTTGTTGGGAGCATGAAGTCCACCTTTATGTATAGAGCAAAGCAGTGTTTAGAAATTGGCAGGATGGTATACATGTAAGCCAGTTGGAGGCTCCCTTCTCCCTGAAACCACAACATGTTTAGCTAAGTGAGGCTGGAAGCTGAGTGATCTAAATAGTTAGACTTGGTCTTGCACACTGATTTTTTTGCTTCTGTCCTTCCGTCTGTTCACAAAACAGCTTTAAAACTGCATGTTTGTTCTTTTAGATGATTCAGTTACTGGGTTCAGGATAGCAATGACTCCCATTACAGCTATTACACTCCATTATCATTTCTCTATAATTCTTGGCTGACATAAAGAACATTGTACACTTATAGGAGCTAGGGACCAAATCCACTGACACACTGGAATGAAATTTTTGTGACAGGCCCATTACTGTGATGAGGATGGACCTTCTTGCAGCCGGTAATGCTGTTGGCATGCTTGCACTGCAAAAATGAAATTGTTATTTTAACAAACCTACTTAGTTAGGTGAGGTTAGCTAGCTGTAATCATTTGAAATCTGTCAAAATGACACTATATTTTTGGTGAATTATAATATTGGTTGTTTCAATGATGATTAGTCTTACCTAACAGTTATAACAATTCTGTTTCAGTGTGATGTTTCGAATTCATTGATCTTGCCCAGTGATCCTGCCATCCCGTCCTTGTCACCAAAACATGCACATGATATCAAGTTAACCTACAAGAACCCAACTTAATTCAGAGCTGCCCATTTGCCACAATTATGACCACAAATTACAGTGACAGAAATATTTATCAGCTACATGAGACTTTCACACACAAAATACATACTAAAATTAATTATTATTATGTAATCACAATTATTATAGCTACAGTTACTGGTCAATGGCTATAGCTAGCAAGTTCAATTAGTTCATAGAGAGTCACAACTAATAACTAACATTTTCGATTGTTCTGTTGCTGTATTAATTTCTTATAACTTTTACTCTCATTATTAAATTCATACAAATTGGCTGCAATGCTCTGTTTGGACTGATTAGGCTGTTGTACTCTCTCATAGTTATCATCCCTGTGCCTAATGTATTTTTTATATAATAAGAATGTTACTATGATGACAAGTACCACCATTGTGATAAGCACACCCACCACAATACCAGCAATTTTTCCACCATTCAAACCACCAGAATCACCAGTAGGCTTACTTTCTGAACAGCATTGTTGCATTTGGCAGCAGGTTGGAGTGCAGACCCTAGTATCATTGACGCAGGTGGAATTGATCTGGTAGCAACAATCAATTGGACATGAACCAGGTTGTTCGTTTCCATTACAAGATCCATCCCCACAAAATGTAAGAGACTTTTTCCTAGTACCAGTAACATTGTCAGCACAACAGCCCTTTAAACACTCAAATTTTTTCCAACAAAAAATCTTGTCCATGTTGCAAATTTGCTCACATTGTTTTGAGCTGTATTTGCAGTCTATATTATTGGTAGATCCGTCTTCAGGCCAGTACTGGCAACGACACTTCTGGATTCTAATCCCATCCCTGCATACGCATCGTGTATTCGTTCCAGGGTCACTACATCTGAATTTTAGGCCTTCTTCCACCGGCTGAGGTATACACGGGTCACCAGAGTTCGCTTTCCAGCTGCAACTGATGAGTAAGGAAAAGCGACGAACACAGTTAGCAATATTAAGAGCTATCAAGTCTCCTTTCACGCAATCTTGGGATGGATCGCAGTTCGTGTTGACGATTCTACGCTTTAAAATGTCATGTTCTCCATTGAAGCCGCACACTAATACTAGTAGAAGTAGTAAGCTGCACAAGACCATTTTTCACAGCTAGCTAGCTAGCTACGAGAGTTATATTGGCATTTGTTTTTGGCGGCAGTTTAGCCACATCCATACCGACCGACTCCAGAGGTTAAATTGTGTTTTTTTTGTTTGTTACTTTTTTTTTTGTTTGTTGTTTTGTTGTTTTTTTTGTTTTTTGTTTTTTCAAAAGCAGGATTTTTAAATCATTTTCCATAGTGTTATAGAAATAGTGGCTTGTGGTACTACTGACTTCCTGTTTACATTTTATTGAGCATACTTTGAGCAATAGGTTATGGCAGGCATAGCAATAATGATCAATAGCCTTTGGGTATAAAGTGTAAGAGGAATAACAATCATCATATTAAACACAGCATCAATGCCAATCATCAGATCATATTTATATTAACATCCTCCATATCGTAGAAAACTATGAACCACGATTATTATAGACTCGCTATAATGGGTGTGGCTGTTTTGGGGCAGAGGCATGCAGCTCCGACTTGTAAGGTGCAAATGGGTGCCAATCTGGATGACTACCTTTTACTTTGCACCAATTGGACCTAGCTAAGTGTAAGTGCAAGCTTATAGTGGTAATTGGGACTATTTCTGCTACACAACAATTTTGGGGCTATACTTTTACTTCTGCCTCTGCCCTATCACATTAGAGGTTGTACCCTCCTTGCCATACCCAACCCAGTAGAGATTTGCTCTCAATCCCCCTTGAAACATCCTGAGACTGGATTAAGGGAGTGGTGGGAGGGAAAGAAGACTCAGAGTGTCTGCTGCCTCACTGGCCTGGCTGTGCATGTTGTTCCCTGCATAAGGACTGGCTGGCACCATTGTTCTACATAGGTGCTAGTAATTCTTGTAACACAGAATTAATTAAGTCAATTGGTTCTGGAGCTGTGATGGATTGGAAGATCTACAAGTTTTCCATTGGCAGAGTGAGATCTTTTGGGAGAAGTTATAGATGTGCTAGAACCAAGGAAATTGTGCAATAAAAATGGCCAGTAAAAGGATGCATACAAATGCTCTTGTATTCCTCTACTTGTATTACAAGATTCCACTCTGTTTGGTTGGCAGATTTCATGTCCTAACAGCTGCAGTTGTAACTATGTAAACACATTAAATTTTGTTTTTACAGTCAGACTATTCATCTGAACCGAAACTTCCCCTATGAGGTACAGCTAGTTTTGTCAGCTGTGCTTGTTATGTACCTGTGGACAATGTCTTTTTTTGACAATGTCTTCAATGTGTTGTGATAAAATTGCAGCTGATAGCATCAACTTTTGTTATGTACTTTAATAATTTGTAGTGCAAGTGTAGAAATAGGGGAGGGGGGGGGGCAGGGGAAGTCCCCCCATATTAATTAAGGACCAATTTGGGATACTTCAGCATTTTGGCTTTGCGCTTCGTGTGGGAGAAGGCACCCACTCACTGTGGCCTACAGCCATGCAATCAGTGAGCTTCCCCCCCCCCCCTCCCAAGGTGAAATTCCTATATGAAACCCTGAGAAAGCTATCTATAATCATCAACAAAAATGTTATTCAAAGGAGATTATAAATATAGCAAGACTATAAATAGCACTTATAGATTGACAGTTACTCCACACACTCATAGCCTCGTACCCAGGCCCTCTTTTAGCTACACAGGTCTAAGGAGAATAGTGACCCTTGGGTGCATGCTGTTACTGGACTAAGAACATAACTTAATATACAGTGTGAGGAAGTGACATAAAACCACAAGTGGAAGATTATGTAATAAAATTGGCCCGGTAAAATGAATGCTCTATTGATTGAGTAGGAACAAAAATATCTGTTAGGATGTACATGTTTCTTATGTGTATAGCTAGGCAGTCTTTCAATATTGCTGGGCTTGCATTTTGAAGGGAAAAAACAACTCGTGAAATGAAAAAAAAAATTGTAGGGATGACCATTGCTCAAAAAGTAAGGAAACAAGGGTAGGGATGAAGGGTGGGAAATGGGTTGTTCTGCCTAGGTTAGCTGACCAGATCACTGACCAGATCACTGACCAGATTCAACATCACCTGCTGAATGTAATATACCCACACTGAGTTTCAAGATGATGATACTATTGTTACAAGTGAGCGCAAAAAATTTCTTCTAAATAGAAAGTTAAGTAGGGATAGCCATAAAATATAGCTGCATTATTACTATTCCTATCACTCTCAGCCCTCCTAATTTCAGTAACCACACCTATATCCAACTTAAATCCCTACTTCACTCCCCCTTCAGCAACAACAAGTGAGTCAAGTAACCATCCATATCCATCACCAAACTCAAGAACCACAGCAATATTACCAAAATACTATTCCTACTTCACTCCTAGGACGCCTAATAGGAGTGAAGTAGGAATAGTATTTTGGTAATATTGCTGTGGTTCTTGAGTTTGGTGATGGATGGTTACTTGACTCACTTGTTGTTGCTGAAGGGGGAGTGAAGTAGGGATTTAAGTTGGATATAGGTGTGGTTACTGAAATTAGGAGGGCTGAGAGTGATAGGAATAGTAATAATGCAGCTATATTTTATGGCTATCCCTACTTAACTTTTTATTTAGAAGAAATTTTTTGCGCTCACTTGTTTCCATTCTTTTTCTTTGTAATTAGATAGCTATAGAAATTCATCAGTATAACATAACCAATTTATTATCTTCCTCTTGTAGGTACATAGCGCTGATGATCAACAATATTGAAGAAATTTGTGTATTATTCAATATCAAACTTAACAGCAATAGCAATGTGTGCATGGCAAAGCCTACCATACTGATTCCGAAGTATTTTTACTGAAAAATACTCAAGGAATTTAACTTATAGCTACATTTCATATTACAAAATCGCTTAAATTCATGATATTTTATATGAAATCAAAGTTGACATGTTGGAGGTGCACACACTGGCATGATGAAGTGAGCAGACTACATAGCTACAGCCATGTAGGATGAGCATGTATACTGAGGAATGGCTGAAACACCATCTGACCAGGATAGATAGTTAGCTAAACTTGAAGAACTAGCCTAGCTATGGGAGCCTGAGATCAAAATTCACACAGACAGGTTGGAGGCACTGGCATGGTGAAGTGACAGAGCTAAGTACTGACTATGTGTAGGATGGGAATCTGTACTGAGGAATGACTGAAACACCATCTGACCAGAAGAAATAGCTAGCTAAAATGAACAGCTCTAGCTAGCGCGCACCTACGCGGCCCCGCCCCTTAAAATGGCGAAGAAAGATTAGCTAGTGTTGGATATCACCGAATTGTGAAATAGAACTGTAGTGAAAACTAATAGCAAAAGATCAGCCTCTAGGTGCCGCTCTATCTGATCGCCATGTTATAATTGTGACAACTATAGCCAGTTAGTCAGTACGCCGATCTGATTATTATTATGTTGAAAACTAGAACAAAAGTCAATTTTTGAAATCGTTTTTTGTTAATGTTATAGAATGAATTTTAGATTATTATACATTGTCCTGTCTTCTGTGTAGATGTAGGGATAGGGCCATGACTTGTGAGAACCTGTAGAGTAAGGGTAGAAGAGAAAGAACTTAGAAGAAGAGTTTATACAGTCTTAATGACCTTTGACCTGCCATCCCTACTTAGAGAGTGCTACCGCACTCTCTGATACTGTCTTGTTGTGATTTGTAGGTGCAGCTCTCAATAGCCATGTAAAATGTGAACGATTAGCTATCATAACTGTTCATAGTTTTGTTACGAAACTTGTTACAACTGATTCCACTTGTGTTGAATGTAGTTAATATTGTGAATATTGGTTACCTACGTAAAGTGCCTTTTTAAGTTCAGGTTTGTAATGCAGTGGTTTTTGAAGCTTGATGTCTATAAAATGATAGGGGAAGGATAGATCTTTCTGTCTTCAAACTTTGATAATCATACCTATTACTAAAACTCTGCTGTCTGAAATATGATACTGATGATTGATTTTTTTTTAGACACATGCTTTAATGATGTATAAAATTAACAACCACAAGGATTCTGATCAATAGGCTATTTTTTTGATAGGTATCAGTACCAGAAAAAGTGTTCGATAATTGATAATTGATGATCAGTGACTGCAACTATGTGAGGAAGTGACATAAAACCACAAGAGGCAAATCATGTATGCATAATACATGCTCTAATTACCCCCGCGCGCGCATGCGCAGCAAGGAGCCATGCATGCTTGCCCCGTATGTGAGAGAGAAGACATCTGCAGAGACTCCCTGCTCAGCCATGTCCTCAACACACTCACACCAACTGCCACCTAAGCAGCAAAGAACTCCTCCAAGAGCTTTCATCTGTCACTGACGCTGACTCAGTCTTCTTCAACCAATTATGTCATTTCACTAAACTGTTTCAAACTTGAACCCTGTATTTCCTGTATTTCTTATTTTGTTATGCCCACTTGGGTCTTTGCAATGAACTTTGACTTCGACTTATGTACGCAGGTTGGTTGACCAGTAGAATTTGCGCATGTACAAGATAAATTCAATCAAGCGAGCAAAATGTACTGGAATAGTCTTAAATTTTGCGAGCACGAATTTAATTCTGCACTGTTGGCAAATTTTGTGTCAACCAACCTGAAAACCTCTGTAATATCAGGCTATGATTCAATGCGCAGGGTTAGCTGTGTGTTCCTTAAAATAATACAATTGTGACATGATAAAACAAATGCTCTAAAAAATATCTGGACTTTAATAGTAATCATTTTCACTAATAGGATGTACATATTTCTTCTTAAATATAGGCAGTCTCTCAATACTGCTGTGCTTGCATTTTTTTAGTATGATTATTAAACCCGTTATAATGATGAGTACCACCGGCACCACTGCACCAAACACGCTACCCACTATAACACCAGCATTTCCACCAGTAGTACTTTCTGAACAGCAGTGTTGAGTGTGGCAGCAGGTTGGAGTGCAGACCCTAATACCATTGGCACAGGTGGAATTGACCTGGTAGCAACAATCAATTGGACATGAACCAGGTTTTTCATTTCCATTACAAGATCCATCACCACAAAATGTGGGAGACCCTGCAGCATGGTCAACACAACAGCCCTTGAAACACTCGGACCTTTTCCAACAAAAAATCTCGTCCTGGTTGCAAATTTGCTCACATTGTTCCTGTTTTGAGCTGTTATGGCAGTAGTACGGTGATGGCGTAGGGCTAGGGCTAGGGCTAGGGCTAGTGCTAGAGCTAGGACTAGGACTAGGGCTAGGGTTAGGGCTAGGGCTAGGGCTAGGGCTAAGACTAGGGCTAGTACTGGTAGGTCCATTTTCAGGCCAGTATTGGCAACGACACATATCGTCGACTCCAGTCTCATTCCAGCATACGCATCGGGTGTTTGTTCCAGGATCGCCACATCGGAATTTTAGGTTTTCCGCCACTGCACACTCCAGGTTGCGAGAGTTGCAACTACGGCCAAATGGGTAAGAGGTAAGAACACAGTCGGCAATATTAAGAGCTATCAAATCTCCTTTCACGCAATTTTGGGATGGAGTGCAGTTCGTGTTGATGGTACGGTTTAAACTGTCATATTCTCCATTGAAGCAACACACTAATACTAGTAGAAGTAGTAAGCTGCTGCACAAAACCATTTTATGGCTACTGCTTCGAGGAATTAGGCTAGAGACCGGTTGAGTACCGGTGTGCGTGGTTGATAAAAAATTACACATGCGCAGTGCACCGGATAACAATTTACGCATGCGCAGAAGGACTACCTGGCATAGTATTAATAACAATCATCATAGTAACAATCAGCATTAATGGTATAAAACCCTGTGACATTGATGTACAAAATGAATACAAATAATGAACAAGAAAAAAATGATAATACACTGACAATAATTATTGGTTTAATATGTAAATAAATAGATAAATATCAATAACTTATTGTTTTGTGCATTTTCTCCTATCATAAGAATCAAGATTGATTAAAAAATAAACATAACCAGTGACAATGTTATCAGTACCTATCAGTTCAGGCTACATTACAGCTATAGCTGTTTAATAGGTAACAAAAAAGTGTGCAAGATTGTCAATGACTAACAAGCAAGCATGTGGACAAAAGTAGATGCACTTCATTATAGCTACATGAAAATAATATGCACTACTTTTTTTCCCCCCCTTTTTTCCCCTTTTAGAGAAATTTTACTTATAGGAGCATTTGACGATGAAAAAAAAAAGTTTTTCGTTTATAGATCATCAGATTCTGTGAGTACTCACTACATTAGTTCCTACTCTTCACTGCCTCCAACACCAACAGTTACCGAATTTTCACTAACACCAGTTGAATTGGACACCATTGACACAAGAACATGGGGAATGTCTCCATCACTGCCTTGTCTAGGAGCCAATAACTCTTGCGAGACAGAACTAAGTCTATCGGTCCTGGAGTCGTCTTCTGCTGTGATGGTATCAGTGGATGACCTTTGAGGAAGATCTGTAAGTTTGGACACTCCATTGGTGATGACTTCAGAGTGAGATCTTTTGGGGGATGTCATTGACGTACTGGAACCGAGACCGGGGTCAAGGTTCATTTCTTCTTGACTGTTCGTGAAGTCATCCCGGTCGATGACGTCCATCAACTCGCTTGGGGCAGTACTGCTTCCAACTCCAGAATCACCAGTTTCCAGCTTAGAAAGACTAGCAGGAGTCAATTCCACTTTAGTCATTTGCTCAAAGTAAGCCTGTAAAAAATGAAATCAGCTAATCAAAAGATGAACTGGAGTAGTTTTCCATTCATACTTAGAGGCTTGGGTTAGCAGCACTAAGTACTGTATTAACACACAAGTGGGTATGACTCACAAGTTTTTCTTTGAGATGAGAGAGAACGAGTGGAACATCAGAGAGGGTGCTGGGAGGGATGACTGCCAGTGAGCTGAACTGCTCAAAGATGGTGGCATTCAAGTTCAACCTCTTGGACACCTGAACAGAAACAAAGGGTCAATATACATGCACTTTGCACATCCTAATACATGCATATGTACACTCCACATGCACTTTGCATGCATGCATATGTACAATCCACATGCATTTTGCATGCATACACATGTACTCCCCACATGCACCTAGAGTATGCACATGTACCCCCACATTCACTTTTCATACCTTAATACATGTACACGTACACCCCACATGCACTTTGCATGCCCTAGTACATACAGTGTACACACCTTAATGGTGATCCTCTTTTCTTTCTTGCTTCTTTTACGAGTTAAGGTGGTTCTTGAAGGCACCAAAACGTCATCCTTTTCACGTCGCAGGAACTCCCCGGGCTTTATCATAGGGGCACTCTCACTCCGCAGAGGCGCAGGATCAAGATTTGTTGCAGACGTCGAGGGAGAGACATCCTCATCCAGATCAGGAATTGCCCCTGTGTGATTAGGGGTGATAGTCAGCCTTTGTAGATGAGCAATGAGGGCATTGCAGATCGTCTTATATTCCAAGTACTGGTTTTCTATCTGGAATGTCTGCTCAATAGCTCTAAACGATATAAAATCGAGGACATGAATCAAATATCTAGGTAGAATGAGAAATTGTTTCCTTATAAGGAATCATGACAGAAATCCAATTTCCTAATAAAAAATTTGCGATGGTATTTGATTTCCTAATAAGGAATTATTAACTGAAAACTGACCAAACTTGGTATTTCTATTTCTGCGTACCCCACTTTCCCTCCTAGAGTAATTTTACACTAGCCTGCCTCTACGTACCTGTACTTCTTCTTTGCCTCCCTGGCTGCCCTGATCTCGTCCTTCCTTTGCTGTTCCTCCACCCTCTGCTGCTTGATCTGTTCATTACTGGCAGCAAGAAAGGCAAGCTGCTCAGAACGAAACTGATCATACAGCTGCTTCCGTTGCTTGTACAGCATATCAATTTCTGCAGAAATATCATAGTAAATGTCACACTATTTTTAATTGAGTTATAAAATTTAGAAAGTAAATATGGGGGGTGCCACTGATCTGGGTTAAATCTCCTTACTTTTCTTGATTTCGTCTCTTTCAGCCATGCTGACCTTCTTGCGTTCCTTGGCCTCTTCCAGTTCTTGCCTGAGGTTGGCGATGCAGTCCTTAGAGGACATTTCTTTCCCTCTGATCTCTCTGGTTTTCTTATGCAAAGACTACAAGACAGAATTAAAATTTGGTAAAGGGTCACCTCGACTAACAATCTGGTAAAGGGTCGTCAACGTATTTGTCGACTGAACATTGTTTGGCTTACATCTCTTTCAGATCGGAGTCTTTCCTGCTCTTCTTTCAGTTGGTCTACTTCGCCCTTAGCAGCCAAATACTCTCTGCATGTGACAAAACATGTCCAAATAAGTTTTATGTATAATTAGGTGGTACAGCTCAGAGTGCAGCATGTGCCTCTGCTTTATAAATAATCACACTACATCTCCATAGAAAAAGGTTACTAAACTTACATAAGACGTTCTTTTGACTTTTGAAGAGCTTCGATCTCCTGTCTGAACCTTCTTTCCTCTGAGCTGGAACATCGCCGAATTAGCAGTTGCTGCTCTAATCTCCTGTAAATCAGAGAGAGAGAGGGGAAATACCCTCTAAATACAAGCTGTCTAGGTCACAGACATGTTTATTGTGCAACATAAGGAGACCTTGCCACACAGTAAAAGTGCCCTTTTTGATCGTCTCAAAATAGGCACTTCACTACTCTGTTATTTACTACATACACTACCAGACTTACTCCACTGCATTGTCATGGCGACTTTCTGACTTGTGGCGCACACCTGCCAGATAATCACTGGCAACTCTTTTCTGGAGACAACAACAACAACAACAAAAATGTTAAATCATGTGGGTGGATTGATATCAGGGTGGATTGAGATGGAGTCATGTGGGTGGGTGGTCTAACCCTCCATGTGCATGGACTCCCTGAAATGACCTCCAACCTAATTGAGATGCTATCCTCTTGAGCAGTTTTAATGCACATATAATAGTACTCAATATTTAGACTGTGCCTATTATAGTGTTATGACCAGGTCATGGAGAATCATTAGGTCACCATGAGGACAATTATCAGGACAATATTGCAGGTCAATGAAGACTGAAGCGACGCACCTGAAGTGTGAGCAAACATTACACCAGTAGGGCACATGATAGGAGCCCATGGGAATATTGTGATCGAAGTGATCAGCTCAATTTACATGGACACGCATGCCTCAGGCTGGGATAGGCTAGCATGTGGCCAGCATGTGGCATGCCATGGTTACAACAACAGATGATGGCATTCAAACAGTCTAAAAGCATTCCAACAATCCAGAAGCCAATTTATAAACATGAAATCAAGATATAGCACATGCTAGGCACACTAGTTATAGTTAATTACTAGGGGTCCACCTGCACTGACTAATATGACCAACCCACATGCAGTTAACAAGAATCATACTCCTCTGGTGCAACAGGGAGGGAGTATCAGCATCATTATTGTCACATAACAATATTCATTGCAATCACATGCTAAAGGGATGATGCAGGAAACAACAGCCAAGACTTAAACAGCTAAATCTTTACTGGGAACAGCTCTTGGTGGCATGCACTAGTAGAGCTGCTAGACCATCCAGTGTATGTAGCTACCATGCAAAGAACATCAAAGAAAAACAAGGCATTAGGCCAAAACAACAGGCCATAAACAGTGTGTAATGATATTCATAGCAGTCACATGTTTCAAAGTGTTATCTCTAGCTCAGCCACGGGCCATGACCAAAAACAACCCATTTAAAGCCAATGTTAATTAATTATTATCTCAGTCTGGAGAGACGAAGGGCCAGATGTGTGGGATAGAACAAGGCATGCATATGGTCAGTCTGGGTTTGGATGATTAGCATGGTTCGTACTCCATTACATCTAACCACTGATCCAATTTGCCTCTACTCACAAGTCTTTAGAACTCAAACCTCAACAGAAGCTAGCAAGTGCTTAATAGGGCACCTTGGAATGCAAGAGTATTGGTGAGATAGGATGTGAAGTGTCTATGCAGATAAGATAATAGGGCAGGCAGTACATAAGTGTCCACACTGATAGACAAAGAGCACAAGTTATTATGTTAAGTCAGCATAATAAGTGTGATCTCTTTTCAAAATACATGATAATATTATTGTATTATGAACACGAAAGGCATTATTTTAGTATTAAAAGGCTGACAATTTGCTGATTAAAGAGATGTTCTCTTACACTATTATATGAATGAGACACTAGTCAACCTTATGAAGTCATAATGGTAACCTCGGGGACAGAGGGAACTCCCCATGAATAATAACATAAACTTGACACGTAATTTCTGACCACAGTCCGTATGTGTGTGTGTGCATAAAGTGAAACCTTATTATTGACAAACTTAAAAAAAGGAGTGAAAATATTTAAGAAGTGGAAGGGTCAAAACAACTCGAGATGTCATACTTACCTTTTCATTATACTTTGCTCCCACTTCCCTGATCTTGGCTTCGATGGCCTTCACTCTGATTGTGTTTGCTTCCTTGGTCTTCTCTATCTCTGATAGTGCACCTGTTTCCTTGGTGATCTCGGCAGCTATCAGCTGGGTAGCATTGGATGATACTGGTTTCTGATACATGAAAGTCAAGAAAACCTTGTAGTGTATATTCTAGTTATAAGTCACCGTAATATAACATTAGCCATGACATCAATATATTACACTAGAGTCAGCACTGAGTTTGCTTCTTTTTTTTTTTTCTTTTTTTTCTTTTCCTTTGGGTCAGTTAGAGGCTGTTGTCAAGACTTGAAGAAGTTTCAAAAGTGAAAGATGCTCTTTCATAGCACAAACGGGAACTGAAATATGCTGATTTAAGTTCTTGTTTTGTGGGTGGTATATCCCACTTCCTGTTATTTCCCTATTGATCATAACATGTACACACACACATGCAGATTCAGAGGGGGGGCTTTAAATAAAATCCATAGCTCCATGCTTGAATTGTTTTGATAACTACCCATAGAATGTTGACAAACAAACATGGGAAATTCTAAAATAAATATAATTATAAAGATACAGTTTTTGCCTCGAGCTCTTTGATCTTCTTCGTGATTTCAGCAATCTCATTTTCGAATTTCTGCTTATCGGGAGGTAGGATTCCTCCTTCCTCCCTCTTCGTGCTCCTTGAACCTGCACAACAACAACAACAACAACATTACTTACTTGGATCTTGAAACCAAGCTCCTTTACATGAATGATACAGGCAGCAGTCATTACTAAACCACCATCCAGACTAGCTAAGAACATCAGAAGTGACTAGTTGATTATTATGCATGGTTCCTTTTCCTGGAGCCTGTCATGTCAGGGTTCTCCCCAGGCATCTTAAGGCATAGTGGGCCCCTATGCCTTCAGTTCTTCCCCTATGCCTTATGTCTTGCCACTATGCCTTCAGTTCTTCCCCCTAAGCCTTATGTCTTGCCACTGTGCCTTCAGCCATGCCTTATATCTTGCCACTGTGCCTTACTGGTGGCTGGCTTTTACACCAGGAGCCATCTCAGAAATTCTTCATGATAATTATATGGTCTTGCCAGTCTTGCCCCTATGCCTTTAATAAATCCTGGGGAGAACCATGCATGTATTATTCTCTTCCAGGCTAGTCAACTCACAATACTTGAAATGCTGACTGCCATTTCCTTAAACATTTAACCTATTAGCCCACTTCAAAATTGACCATTTCCTCGTATCTCATTTAAAGATTAGCCCACTTACTTCCTTCACAATTGAGAGCTAACTGTTTGTTTCTCTCACTTTTTGTTCTATTTTTAGATTGATAAGTCTCCCCTCTTGCTTGAAGTGTTCTATATTTAGACAAAATAGGGTCTGCCCCTGAAATTTCTACCCAAGAAATTAACAAGTTCAGCTTCACTTTTTCCACTTTTTCTGTTAGAAAAACTCTGAAAACACTTTTTCTGTTCAAAGAAAGTATGTTTGGACAAATTACCACTTTACCACAGCACTAAAAATAATGTGGTCTAAAGGCTGACTCAGGACATTCTTCCAGCTATTGTAAAGCGGTTATTCACTCATTTTCAATGGGATGTAAGAGAGAGAGAGAGGCATTAGCTTACCTATAAACTTACTTTATGTCTTTACCCTGACTGGGCATCATGCATGTATTTGAACACTCTTATGACTTTTTTTTTTCTAGTGAGGCACAAAACCTTTCATCTCGTGGTAGCCATGGTAGCATACATACATCCTGTCTTGTAGGTATACCACATAACTACTACTCCTTATTAGCGTGCAGCTTCAGGGATTCTGTGCATAGATATTTCCTGTTTATTGATGGTGTGAATGCATATGCACCTGCTACGCAATTTTTAGTGATCTTGGCAAAAAAACAACTTGGTGGCACAATATGCATCATTGAAAGTGGGAATAAATACCACATTGCTAGATATTAACTATGTTTACATTCCAGCCGGTCTTTTAAAGAGGTCACCACTTTGGAAATTGTTGGCAACAAGATCAAATTTCATCATCTGTAGAACTTGCATCCTTGAGAGATTATTTCCCCCCCCCTTTTTTTTTTGCATCAAAGGGTCGCCGCCCCATGTCCCATGATATCCCAGGGGCATTATGCTTTGCGAAGCAATAGTAGCACAATGTTACTGCAGTTACAATGCATCAAATAGAAAACACCCTGTAACTCAACTCCACACATGCTACCAGCAGAAAGCTATAAAGTACAGCACTCTATCTAGACCTAGCCCAGCCCTTTGCTCATATGCATAGTATTAATGTATAGTTTGCCAGTACTCTCAAGACATTCTGTACGATCATTTGTCATCTCAATGATGGATTTACCTTTTAGCAAACTTGGATAGCCAGATTAGACTAGAGGCTAGCAGTGCTATCATTGCCATGGGGAAATTATACACTCTTATGTCACAGCTAACTCATGTTCACTCACAGCTAGCTAGACTCTAGTAACTTTTTATAGCTCATAGCTTACCTTTATTAACTTTGTGCTTAGCAGTCCTACGACTGGGATTCTCAGTAGCCATTTCAAATCACTAGCGAGTGGTTGACTTAAACTGCCTGAAGGGTAGCTTTTTAAGTGCGTTTTAAGTGGTACCGCCTCGGGTACGCCCCTGCCTGCTGGGAGCCGGAGAGAACGATCCCGAGGTCAACCAATCTTATCTCAGCACGGACTCACTTGGTACGGGCCTAAAGGAGAGGTTTGTATTCGGGAGAGAAACAGTAGAACAAAGCATAGCCTCTCACAAAACAAACAGACGTGTCGTATTCTCTGACGGCCACATAATTAAAAAAAATTTACCGGCAATGAGCCTTTTATTGTGGCTCGGCGCCGCGCCATGACGTGTTATCAGACCGGGTATACGTATGCCCCCAAATGTGGGCGTGTCTATTGTTAAGTTGATCTATTCAAAAATTATTAATAAGTGATATCAGGGCCATTGATATAAAAATAAAGGTGCTATGAACTTATAGTAGTCACCATGAAGGTGTAGTTGGCTACAATTTCCAAGCATTTCTCATCATGAGGTCAAAGTAGGCATCATGGTCAATAGATGCACTGACTCCAGAATAGTAATTCAAAAATTCCTCACGTGTGACCTATGAGAATCAAGTTCATAGATAGGAGTATACATTTTCATAGCTAGCTCACTACATCATTCACCTACCCTCCCATCTGGGTCATAGGGTGAGTCAAAACTGAGAAGAAATGATCGAAACACTTGTTCCTCTGTCCACTCCCCATTCTTGTACTTGATGTGATGACGAGCATTGTATACTCTAAAAAAAAATATTGGCAAAGGGTCATCAAGTGTTTGTACATAAAATGGTAAGGGGTCATCAAGTGCATGTAGTTTCTATCTATTATCTATAGGTATTAAGTGGCAAGCTGCAAATAAGTGACTTTTCATGGACTCGATTGAAATGAAATGCAAGTAGAATGGCACACACCCTTTGAGGTCTTCAACAGTGATCACTCCATCACCAGTGCGATCCAATTTGTTGAAGGCCTTAATCACCAGCTCCTTCCTGGTGTTATTCATAGGAGGCTACAATAAAGTTCATATGTAGTAACAATATCATGTACGGAGTACATAACGTTACATTTCTCACCCTCAATTTGACTAGAAATTCATCAAAGCTAATAGTCCCATTTCTGTCTTGATCAAATATCCTAAATAGAGCCTTGATTTGCTGAAATAGTACAAGAACCATTTTTATCGGCAAAGCCCCATAACAAATCTGATGTACCCTCATAGTAGTAGTATTATAGGACAGCCATTAACCCCTAACAATTCTTATGACGTACCTCATCATCCATGTTAATGCCATAGTCATATATGCCCTTCTTGAACTCAGAGAAACTCAAGCCTTTGCTCCCATCATCGTCCATTATCCGAAACAGTCTACATCAATGCAAGTTAGATGCGAGCAGTCATACATGGCTGGATCCCTCCATTACTCCTCTCATTTATACACCAGTTTAGCATAAACTGCTACCTATCTGGCTTATAAATTAATATCACTAGATTCTAGCTAGCAACACACTGGCCAGTATTAAGTTGCACCTTCCAATGCCTTTTATGCCACTGGCGCCTCGGGAAAGACATTTGAGTCTCAGCAACTCCAGGGGGTCAGTTTTCGTCAGAGCAGCCTTGGCACACTTCGATTTCAGTTCTTGCTCATGTCTGTGTGTTGAAGCCATCTGATCTGCAGATAGATAAGGTTGGGTCTTTGTTTATTTATATTTAGCGCTTCAAAAAATAACGACCCCTTACCTAAAGCATTATTACGCCCACGTGGCATAAAAGGGGTGTGAGAGGAAGAGAAGTGTGTTATCTAAAAGAAAAGGACTATGTTGAAGGTCAGTCTACTAAACCACCTAGATGGACGCAGGGGTCATATTGGTAGATATTGTATTGTTCAGATTGGTATTATTGGGGGCACAGGACTGGATGATCCGGACATCTTTCAGGACAGAAAGGAGATTGAAGTGAATACCATTTACGGCAAGGTATATTCTACAGTGCTTTAGATGATACTATATAATCAGTACTGGATGCACTTTTTTGTTTATCTCTTCAGCCTTCAGATAAACTGGTCACAGGTACTATTAAGGGGGTCCAGTGTGTCCTGTTGGCAAGGTGTGTCACAATATTGCATGCTCATAAGAATAATTATTAGTTAGATTTCTAAGTATTCAGAAGTGCTTGAAGTTTGACCTTTCTTCTCACTATGCATTTGAACACTTTGTGTTCCTTATGGGAAGCTATAAGTATCGTTCAGACATAGAAAGTGTCCTGACAGTATTTCAGTGAGCATCCCATTGAGGGCTACCATAACTTCATAAATCAACCCCTTCCTGTGGCTGTCAGGAAGTGAGAATTATGGAGTGTGAGTGTGCGAGTGCACACAGGAGTAGAGGCATGGTTTGCACACCTTTTCAAAGAAGGTTGATAATGGTTAAATGGCATAGTCATCCCATATCCCTTTACCATATTTCCCTATGGGAGGAAATATGGTAAAGGGTGGACTAAGAGATGTGTATATAAGACCGCAGTAATGGTTGCAGCCCATATCCCTTTACCATATTTCCCTATGGGAGGAAATATGGTAAAGGGTGGACTAAGAGATGTGTATATAAGACCGCAGTAGATAGTGAATGGTTGCAGCCTTGAACCTGAAGGTTGGATGGCTCCCTCCCCCTTATTATATCTCTCTCCCTATGTAGACATGGCCGCAAGCACCATCTCATGCCCTCTACAGTGAACTACCGTGCCAACATCGAAGCCCTCCGTCTTCAGGGCTGCACTCATGTCATTGCCACCACAGCCTGTGGTTCTCTCCAGGAACACATTCACCCTGCGGATGTGGTCATTATTGACCAATTTATCGACCGCACATACAAACGAGAACCAACATTCTATGACGGGAAAGAATCGAGTCCCAAGGGTATCTGCCACATGCAGATGGATCAACCTTTTTGTGAGAAAATGAGATCTATCTTGATCAAAGCTGCTAAGAAAGTTGATCTCAAATGCCACGAAAAAGGAACAGTAGTGACCATCGAGGGGCCGAGATTTTCAAGCAAGGCCGAAAGCAATATGTTTCGAAGTTGGTCATGTGACTTGGTTAACATGACGACGGTTCCTGAGGTTTGTCTGGCAAAGGAGGCGGGGCTGTGCTATGCAAGTATCGGTCTCCCAACTGACTATGACTGCTGGAAGGATGAACCAGTGAGTTGTAACTACCGTATAGTGCAAAAATTTTGTGGGTCAAATTTTTCGTGGTTTTGCAAAATATTGATGTGTGAACCCTTATTCTCGTGTATTTTTTTTTTTTTCAAATCCACAAAAAATTTTACCCACGAAAACATCGTGCTATACAGTATTCACTTTTTGATAGCTAAAATGAATCATAATACGGATCTGTTTTCCATCATATCACACTACAGTAGTTTGCAGAACAGTTGTCATGCATAAGGCAGAGATAGGCAGCGGCTCTGGAGTAGCTAGTGGCTAAGAACAATAGGGCTATGAAAACATTTTATTGTTCCCCAGCCACAAATACTTCAAGGCCACCACCTATCCCTGCCTGATGCATGACAACTGTTCTGCAAACTACTGTATCCATCACTAGACATACTTGTATAGGATGAAAGGTAAAATTTTCATGGATTTTGTGGCTTTTTGTTTGCACTGCAAAGCCTCTGCAATACATAACAATCATGATGTATCCTGTTACAGCAGATTGCAGTGATCTTGCAATACAAATCCAGAACAGCCAAAACCAAAAATTTACATAGCCTCCTTTCAAGTAGCCCAACTCCAAAGCCATTTGAAAGGAGACTATGTAAATTTTGGTTTTGCTGTTCTGGATTTCATGTTGCAAGATCACTGCAATCTGCTGTATCTCAATGACCTGGTGCTATCATTTTGTTTGTTTTCCCCTCTGTCTCACATTACAGGTGAATGTAGAGATGGTGATAAAGACACTGAAGGAGAATGGAGAGCATGCCTGCAAGTTGATCCTTGAAGCTGTCTCCATGATCACACAAGAGGATTGGACAGAAGACCTCAAAGAGCACAAGGTCCACAGTTACTACCAAGACACTAATTAAAGAGTATCCTCATCTGTCCCAGGGGTTTCAATTTGGGTGGGCAGGCACTTGAAAGTAGCTTCGTTTCAATGGGTGTGACTTATGCTTATTTCATTTTCAGGTGGGAGGGGAAAGTAGTGATTGAACTAAATTTTATTCATTCATTTCAGGCACTTGTGAAGATATCTGTGATGATGCCTTGAACTACAAAACAGTAGCCAATTATAAACAATCGAATTGTGTTATTGAACTGGTAGCTACTTTAATACTATAATTCCTGTCATTCCACAAATCATTTTGGGCTACAATTGCAAACTCTTGTTTATTTTTTGCCCTACAAGTGCCAAAAATCAACTTCCGTAACTTGCATTCTTTGATCACGCGTGTTGTGGCTACCTTCTTCTGCTAGTTGGACTGTACCTCTTAGTGTGTGGGTGTGTCTTTTCCTGGGGCCCTATACGAAACATGTAGGGTAAATATTTCACCAAGCCCCTTAATTAAATAAAGACTAGTCATTATGTACTGCATGTATTATAGGGAGGGGATTAATTTCCACAGCCCCTATAATAATCAAATAATTAGTAGATGCCACCAGACTGAACAATCTTGTATGATTATGTCCTTGGGATAGCAACTGTGCAAGAAATAATAACACACAGAGACTATGAAGGTTCTCAACATTGCTTAACTTTCTGTAAGATCTTTATGCTGACTCAGCTAGAGTTGAGTGATCAAAGCAAAGATTTCACTACTGCTTTTAGTTGTTTAGCCACAACCATCGTAGTAATTGCCATTCCACAGTGTTTCTAGCTTTCATCATCCATGTGATGAGACAATGTCGATGGTAGATCACTTCCTTGTATGGATTCAATACTTTGTAATTACAGAGATTCAGTTTTATACATGGAGGATAATTGTAATAAGGACTGCAGTATAACACTGTAATAGTGGGACTTATTTCACAATATGTAAACTTCATAGTACATTGGGCTCCTCCTCTCTACATATGTGACAGACATTTACTAAGCAATTATGACCTGTTAAAAGACCACCTTTATGGCTACTTTGAACACCATAAAACTCAGTGATCTTCAATTCCTCAGTGTGGGAATTTCACAGTAGTTACACATCATCACCAAGTCCTGACACTTTGATAATCAGACTCTATTCTGTAGCTTCATGTGAAAATTGGACATACAGTAAAATCAAACACAAAAGCTGAGGATGAAATTGTTTCATGTTGACTGTAAGGGGTGGGTACCTATGAGTAAAAACCCAACCAGGTGTTGTGGATGATAATAGAGGAGTGATCCATAACATACATACATCTATGAAGCTGCTGCATGGATTGAAAAAGCTAGCCTATAGCCCATTCATTGTCTGAACAATGAAGGGCTCCATCCTCTTGTGGTAAAATCGTCTGAGTAAACTTATAGACCTATTACAGACCATAACTATAGACCATAGATCATCACTATACAGTCCATGCTATTGGTAAGTCTATTCAAAAATCCCTCCTTCCTATATTCACTGAGCTATTAACTCTTTGGTCCACTTATGCTATGATATTTCAGATCATTTGCTATTATAAATTTTAGCTGTGTATACATTAATGATATGTAAGAAAAACAAGTCTTAGTCACGATGATAATCCTACATACACAATGAAGAAGCCTCAATATAAACATGTCTGAGACCACAGAACAGAGTAAAAGGGTACTGACTGCAGAGGAGAGGTCCACATTGATGGGTTCTAGCTAACCTATACGGATAAACCAGGGCAATGGTGGAGTAAGTTTCAAACATTTTCGAAACTGCTGGAGACTTGAGCTTAAATTGGAGAACATAAAAGAGCTCATAGGTAAATCTAGCAGTTACCCTTTAACCTTATACACATGTATGTCACATTAACAATGGGAGTTGACAAAGTGCAAATAACCCTCCCCATAATTTGTAGCTTATAAGACTTCCAACAGGTCTATATCTTGGACTGATGCAAGAATTAGAATAACACTACAACCTTGCACATTTAATTAATATGTGGAAAACAGTGATGGTTGGAATGTGGTGGGATACCTCATCTCAGTGTGCAAGGATTCTTATCCAGCTGTGCTGGAATGTAATGGCTTCGAGATAATAACCACACACACAAGGCCCTATTCAACTTCAGGTCTGCATAGGTTCAATAGAGGTCGTGTAAATGCAGCTAGGATGAAAGAATGTAGTCAGACGTCAATTTTTGGTATTCAGTTGGATACATATGCACAATTTTGCACCAATTAGAAATATAGGGCTGAAATTCAAATCATTGTCATGCATGCTAATCAATATTGGATTTCAAACAAACAGTAATAAAATAAAATAAAAACAACAGATAATGAGCACATTTACACTTTCAATTGATGGGCTAGTGCTATTTTTTTTCCAAAGATAGTCTGCAGTCTAGTCTGATTGTGATAATGAAAAATGCTCTCCTGTAAAATTGCAAATAGCAACTGTGCAAATTGAGGAATGAATCTTTGAGATTTCTGAATTAATTTTTGTCATACATCATTAACCAGAAAATAATTACTTGGGGAATGCTGCTCATTATTGTCAAGCATAGAACTAGAAATGCATATCTATGCTAGTCTTGCGAGCCAGCCTGAATATTTCTAGCGAGACTACGATCAAGCATAAAGATCTCTATACAACAATCATAATAGTAGCTACTGAGTGAAAAGTTAATTCTTACACACATCACCTTGCATGTCATTGAATTACTGCATGCATATCTCCCTGTGATAATCTTACACTTGAAAGAGTTCTTACATCCATTACTGAAGAGTATGGATCACTACAGATATATTTGCATCAACCACTGAAGATCTCCTTGTGGCAGAGATCAGCATCCACAAAACACCGACCACCACTCATTGATAATCCGCCAGTTAGTACCAACTTTCTCCACATCATTCCATGGAGGCACCCGATCATCATCAGCTCATCGAGGACTACAAATACAGGGAATATTGCTCACGAGGAATTTTGATGGAGAGAAAACTGGGAAGTAACTGTCGTATTATCAGAAGGCTGAGTGGTGGAGCGATGTTCTGTGAATTCAAACCCCCGCAGAGAATGAAACATCTCGTGGAAATCTGAAAGAAAAAAAGTTGTATCTATTATTATGTAGCTATAGTGAGTATCAGATATTCATGCAATGAAGTGCAAGAGTATAAGAGAGTGGAGTAACTGATTCTAAACACTTAGCCATCCTAAATATTATAGATCCTGTCACCATCATTAGCTATGTTTTGTTAATTTGATTACCCTAAAGGGAAACCTTTATAATAGCCAGGAGCTAGTTGGTTTTTTCCTGTTTGGCATGCAACAAAATAACTAAAAATACAATCATGGTGAAGGAATGTCTGGAGTAATTTCCTTCACACAAGTATTTCAACGAATTAAGGTGGTGCTGAGCATTGGGTTATCATACCTGATATTATATTAGTGGTAGTTAAAATTGAAATCTTCTCCACACAGCTAGCTAGCTAGCTAGCTACATTCCTATAGTTGAAACTAGAGCATGCAATATTAACTACAGCTACTATTATTATTCTATACTGGCATGCGAGTTATAGCTAAACTATCTTCATCATGACTTACTGACTTGTGATAATACGGCGTAGCGTATCACTTAATTTTGTGTTTACATCCGGTAATTCAATGATCGACACTATTAAACTATATACAACTTGTCAGGGAGCTAGCCTAGCTTGCTCCCTTAGCTAGCTAGGGATCGACACTGATATGGATCTCTACTAGCTACAGAAATTTGTAGCTAAAAATGGGTTCTTCTTCATTTTTATATCTTCGTGCATGTGCAAGTGTGTCGTAGATCGCGCGCGCTCTTAGATATTGATTACGTAATTGCAGGTTTAACCCTTTTAGCTAGTTTCACACTAAAGAAAAAACAGGTTGAGAAATGGATGGTCTATAGCTGCTAGTTCATGTGAAGCACTAACCGGAAAATGGATAGGGGAAAAGGAGCTAAGAAAGCGGGATCCGATTCCGTTTATGACAAGCCTTTACCCACAAAGGGAAAGCAGGAGGTAGGCTGTGTCCAAATACTGGTGATTTATACTGATTACTGGAATAACTAAAAAATTTTCTGGGCTTTCTAGCTAGCTGTGGTTTTGATTACCTTAGACTTCAGATTTCATGATGTTGATAATATTAAGAACCTGTAATAGGCTGTATTCTGTACCATAAGGCATATATATATTTTTATAGCAAAATTAATTTGTTCATAACATTTCTATGCCTGTATTTCTCTTGTGAATTTAAACAGTCTAATCTAGCTTACTGTGAGGATTAACATTTTGTGTATGTCTTGTGTGTACCAGTAGTGCTGACTCAGCAATGTATTGATAATATAATCTTCAGATCAACTTGAGCACATTTGCATTCTTATTCTCGGAAATGATACAATATAACCATGGGAGAGTCACCTCCTTGTCACAGTTACATGAAAAGTGAGTTAGATGTAACCAAATGAAATAGCGTGGTGATATGAAATATAGGTAATGAAAATGTAGTAGTTAGTTGAGATGTCATTAGGAATACAGGATAAAAATAGCAATGAAAATACCAACCAATCTCTCTATGTGGTTTAGACTGGCTGACTTAGGTCATCATGTTGGCTTCCGCATGATCGATGTGCTGTGTCTGAGAGAGAAGACACCAAAGAGGGAAACCAGACTGGTAAACATGCTCTGGTTCATTCAGAAGACAGTATGGAAGGTACATATCACTCCATATCTACTACTCTGGGTGGGGGGGGGGGGAATGATTCCATTTCCAGCTACCTGTATGATTGAAAATTTTCCAGAATTACTGCCATTGGCAAAGCCTGAAAAAATTTTCCCTCAGGCCTTATATAGTAACCTGAGGGTTTTCCTTTAGTCTGAATTACTGTGCAATCCAGGCATTGATGGCTGATGTACTAATGTAAACTTGAGGGGCTCTCAGACCCATTCCTCTCAGGAATGCAAACGTACCTTGACCTTTTGTCTGTCAGTGTGTGAAAAAAAAATCTTACTTCCTTCCCAGACCTGATATTCTTATTGTTGTGGCCTTCTCTTTAGACTCTTTTTGGGAAAGAAGCTGATAGACTGGAGCAAGCAACTGCTAATGAATCAACTTGTATCCTAAGTCAATTAATGTGCAATCAAAAAAAAAAAGGAGTAAGATTTTTACTCCACCAATGTATAAGATTATCAATTTTGTGGGTATTCTTATATTTAGTTATTAGCGTCAAGAGTAATGCTCAGTGTTAATTTCAAACAGCAGTGATTGAGAAATATTCCAGAAGACACAGTCAGACACATAAAAAAAAGCAATGATAATAATACTGCAGAGCATGTAGACTCTGAGCTCAAGTGGGGGAGTTTATTGAGTCTGCTTCATGATTAGTGCCAAGAAAGAAGGAACTGAATTATGTTTGTGTACTTATGATGTCTAGCGGCCAATTAATACTGCTTAACAAAATGACATGTTCCAATAGTACATCACACAGTCCAGCTGTGTGATGGCGTAAAACTAGTCTAAGCTGTCTATTTGGTATGCTATTGTTTTTCCTCTGGTTCGAAAATTTTCAACATGTTATGTGTATGTGTACTATTCTGGACAATACTCACTTTCAGACCAAGTACCATGCATCACTTAGTATAGAGTAACTGTGGGTTATCACTCTCTTTGTGAATGTGGGTTGGCTGATATCCTGTTTTGTGACTAGTTAAGCACAATAGGAAGTCTAGTCATTCTTCTGTTGTGGTCTCTTTGTATGGGTGGCTCTGTTATGTTTGGGACTAGCTGCTAGTGGAGACTATAAGGATAGAAGCTAATAATAAATATTGTAAAAAAGGAGGGAGCATATGGGTATTGAAAGGAGCTTTGTATATGAAGTCTTTACATGAATTTATAACTACTGGTGAAGATCTCTTTAATACTTCACGCATGAATTAAGGATAAGCTGCTAGCCTAATTAATCGGTATCATGAACCCAGGCTTGAGTGAGTGTGCTTTTCAAACATGACCATCATGGTTGCATTGCTCTTCTTGGAAAATTTCTGAATCAGGTTCCAGAACTGGAACTAAGAATTACTGGTTCTATATTCTTGGAAATGCATGGGTTATCCCTACCTAGGCCCAATGCATACATTCTCTGATTATTTTAACCTTTTCATCTGAGCTATACACACTTCACTCCTCAGTGGATAATAAATTTTGGATAGTTATACTAAGCAAGTTTGATACTTGACCTATGCATATACCCACCATGGCTGCATGGTGTAGACACTAGTGGCATAATTATGATGTAAAGAAGAATGGAAGAACGCCAAAATGCTTCTTTCTTGCTTGCATTGATGTAGTAGTAATCACTTCAGCATACACACTCCAAATGTCTCAGAAGCCATGTGTGCTTATTCAGTAACTTAACTGTTATTCCTTAATAGTCAGCTGCTAGATTACTTGTTTGAAGACAAACCATTGGTGAATAAATTCATCTCCGTCCCAAAGGATCAAAGTATGTTGTAATAATAATAATAATAATAATAATAATAATAATAATAATAACTTTTTTTCTTTTCAATTTTAAAGGTAGTTTGAACTGTGCTGCTTTTGTTAGTGGGATCATCGAAGCATTCTTGAATGGAACAGAATTTGTAAGTCTTTCTTTAATTCCACATGCAAGTTTACCATTATTTTCCTTCTCTCTGATACTTGGATATGTGCAGCCATGCAAAGTAAGAGCCTTTTCCATCAAGGACCAAACGAGCACGACTGCTTTTGAGATTAAATTTGAAGAATCAGTTATCACTAGAGACAAACTTCTGGAGACCCTGAAATAGTAATGATCACAATTATTAGTCACCAGAATAATTATCTTATTCGTGTTAGGAAATAAAGTGTACGGTACAGTTTTCATCATCACAGATACACTCACCAGTAATAATAATCATAAGTTCTCCACTCTTTATCAATTAAGGCATTGCTATTGGGTGTGTCTATATCTTGACAAGATCTATTATAAATTATAATCAGTGCATGAATATATTATATCAATGATCTTTATTATAAAGGCCCAACAACAGGAGCTATATAATATGTAGCATAAAGGAAAAGATGGCTATACCTAGCTATGCAGTATCTGATTCTTGTTATGCACTGCATCATTAATCTTGCATGGCCATTTTCTCGTGGTACATTATCATTATTAGGAAACCATATTCTGCAATTCCTGTGTGCAGAATCAAATTGTGTTCTAATAGGTGGTGACTGTTTGCCTGCCTGCATGCCAAGGGGACATGCATGGGAGGATAATGAGGTGGTTGATGCATGAGAGGTGAGGTGGTTGAGGTCTACATTACAATGGGTAGCATATATATACCTATAGCTGCTATTGGTCCCAAGCAGACCATGCTCTCTCTGTTTGTGTTAGCAGATAAATATTGTATAGTAGTTAATGAGAATGTTAGAGACTTATTGATGGATTGAACACCAGACATTCCAAAAGAGGACAAACCTCTCAACACTAAAAGTACTTTGGTATGTACCCTCTTATACAAACAAGAGGACAAAAGACTGTGTCTATTATTTTAATGTTCCACTGTAGCTCTTGCCTCATTAATTGTTAGTGAAGGGGCTTGTAGATTCTACTCAGAGATTGAACTTCCTTCAACGTTAAAAGAATGGCATGTCACTTTTGTCATCATCAACATGATTTCTCCCACTCATGCAAAAGCTTCCTTCCTGATCAGGACAAATTCTTACCAACTCTCTTGTCAGGCACCAAATCCACATCGACTCTCATGTTTGCATAATTCTGTGTAACAAGACCATGCAACCATGCATGTGTTGGGTGATAAGAAACCATAGGTATCGCTACCTCACTTCATGATAAGATGTTTTTCTTTCCACCAGCTCATTGATTTTTAAAAAAATGATAACTGCATGCCCCGAGTTTATGTGGCCAGTACTGTAGTTCCTCTCTAGAATAACCACATTAGACATAAGTGAGTGGTGCAGTGGTAAGTGGTCATTTTGAAGGAAATAGCCGACTAAATTTCAGTATTTAGAGCATTCAAAATCAATAGAGAATCCACATGCAGCTCTAAGTTTAACAACATAGCTAAAATTAATTATCTTATGCTCAATTTGACATATACTGTTATCAGCTACCCATCTCACTACAAACTGCATAAATCATATAACACTGCATAATTATTAAAAACCCACTTGGAGTCATAGATCTTTACTGACAGGTCAATAAAAGACTAATCTAATTATAGTGCATACCAATCACTGCACTGCTGATAATATCTCTAGCATACAATGAGTTATTAGTACCACAACTTAACAGAGGATATCAGTCCATCCCACAGAGGTGGATGCTATAGAGATACCCTTGTTATTCATCTTGCCACAAAAACTCTTTGTGGTTAAGATAATCAGAAGCGGTCCAATTTTCATCACGCATCATAGCTATGCTAGCTATCATGGAAGCCGTCATCAGTGTGGATATATATAACCCTGAAGAAAAAAAAATCTCTCTAATCAAAACACTTCTCATTCAGTGCAATTATTCACCCCCTGAAATGAGATTGAGAGGGATTCCTTATAAGTATTGCGTGTAGCCATTACTCACTCCAGGACCCTTCTCTCTCAATCACCCCTGCATGCATGTATAATCAATGAATCCTAGAAGGGAAACCTGACTATACCTTTAATTCTGCTGCAGAACCTTCCTCCTATAATGAACATGACAATGGATGAGCTTATCCGTGGAGTATGCAACAGATTTCATGTCCCACCTTAAGTTGTAGCAATCTTGAAATTCTTGCATTGCAAATTTAATAGGGAGTCAGTTAATACTGCATGCAGCAAGGACATGAAATCTGCTAACCAAATAACTTGGAAAACTGTCAACATGTGATTCACATGCTCATAATTAATTATTATATGCACGACAGAAGGTTAACCACAACAATCTGTGGTTTATCTTAATTGCTTGGAATCCTAAACTCTCCTAATTGTGTTATCTTGGTTGGTCATGTCCGCTTGTGGTGTCCCTTGGCCAGAAGAGCAGCTGACTATAATACCTAATGCCCTTTCCAAAAATGTGAACTATGCACTCATTATCCTGGACACCTCCATAGCAACTTCCACTCTAGCTCTGGCAACTCAATCAAGTTATTTTTAGAACAGTGTTTTAAATATAGTGGTGCATGAATAAAAAATGCAGGCGTAACTTGTTCTAAACATGAGAGAACAAATGCTGTAATTTTTTTTTATTCTGTACTCAAATAATTCATGTTGACTTTTTTATAATTTGTGATGAGTCACTATTTACTCTGTGCAAACCATATGTTGGTTATTCCGAAGGCTCTGCAGGTTTAGAGCCAGCCTTGTGTACGAAGTCCAGTATAGGACAAGTTTCCTACAGCAAGCAAGAGGTTTCTGGCCAGCACTCTACCTTTTTGGTCTTAAAGTCCATGGGGGTGGGGGCTTTACAATTAATCACTCAGAATCACTTACACCTTATAGTCCTAGACAACACTCTATTGTACCAACAGCTTTATCCCCCAAAAATTTAGCTTGTACTTACAGCTCAATGAATGAATGCCCATCTTGAAACTTTGTGAAGATGCCTTATCATTAAAGAGACACATATGTGGTTTAATGGTGTTTATTTAAGAATAGATAGATATCATTTAAGGCTTTCACATTTATTATAAATCCCCAATAATGAGAAGAGAAGGATTCATAGCTGCTAACAACTGCCATGCATACATAACACCTTCTAGCTGGTCTGTATACATATGCATTGCTGCATTCAAACCATTAATACTAGCTAAGGATGTCAAAATAGATGACTGATTCAGTGAGGCCACTCAACTCTCAACTTAAACTCTCTCTCTCTCTCTCTCTCTCTCTCTCTCTCTCTCTCTCTCTCTCTCTCTCTCTCTCTCTCTCTCTCTCTCTCTCTCTCTCTCTCTCTCTAACACTCAAAGAAGAGAGAGCATAGCAATAAGTGAACAAGTCATTTATAAGTCCTCATGTAAACCCTTACAGGATCAGTAATTATTATTATCTTAACTTAATGTGTAATTAATCTAGCTGCAAATTTAATTCATTTATGGTATATAATTGCTCTGCTCCATTGAAGAATAGAGGTACCAGCTACAAGCATGGAAAGTGTGCTGTTGCCATGAGCACTATTATTCCCTCACCATAATGTGTCCATCTAAATCAATTAAAAAGCATTAATCACTTTATCAACAATGGCTTAATTTATAAAGAAGTGACCCTCCCTTTTCCTCTCCCCCTCCTTCTCCCTAGTGCCCCTTCAGAGCTCTATAGAAGGTGAATTGATTCCTTCCCTCCACTCGTTCCTCCCCCACCCCTTCCCACGGTAGTAGTGAGTACCTCTCACTGGCCTGGCTTTGGAGTTCTATTGAACTTGAATGCTGGGGCTGTGACATGGGAATAGAATAATACACTTAGATTGCCATTAAGACTACACAATGAGGATTGGTCATTCAGAAAAGCCTCTTCAGTTCAGATATGAATTCAGCCCACATTAATTTGTGTGTGTGTTTAATTGTTGTTATTGTTGTTATTATTATTTGTTATTGTGGTCGTTGTTAAGGACTCGACTGGTACTATTAACACTGACCAACCATAAGATTCCTAGTCCCTCTATTATTCTCATAGCTAAGTCTGGAAAAAAAATTTTCATGATCTTGTTCAACAACGAAAAGTAATTACTTGGTGTCACACAAGTGATCGGTAATGACTTAATTCTACAGTATTTTTCTGTATTTTGGTGGTAACATTATATAACCATCTACATAGTACGTACATGGGTGGGCAACAGATGAAGTGCTGTCACTAAAGCATTGATACTAGCTCGATCACTTCATCATAGAATTTTAAACCCCAGAGCTAATGCCATAATGATCTCTACATATGCATGTAAGAAAATCCCATATTGCACTCTATCATACTATTTAAACATGTGTCACTGTACAATCGATAAAACTAAATTCCATTATGCACTGCACTATTTTAATGATCTAACATCCCATAATGAATAGTCAATGGCTGCACTATTTGCACCACTACAGGTGTATGATAATCATGTGCTACCAGTACATACAACAGGTGTATGATAATCTATCTGGGCTCCTTTCATTAGGTTACCATAGCGTTCAATAGGTATACACTTAAGCACCTTAATGGAGGTATATTCAAAAGTCAATTGAAGCTGGTTGATTTTTTGTGAAGTCAAAGAATGTTTGTCTTTAGCTTTCGAACATGCAGTTTCTTTCTCCTCTCCATGATGGGCTGATCTGGAAGCTTTGTACTGTAACAAGACATTCAATTAATAATTTTCATTCCAGATAGTCTTCACAGGCTCAGCTTTTGTATCGCAACAAAAAACCTTCCAAGAAAGTAATCAGTATTCTTCAATAGAAGGAGCCATCCTAGAGATATAATGCACAGCTGTCCTAGAATAAAAGGAGTGATTATATACTGATAATTGGGGTGACTCACATGCAGCCATCCTAGAAATGATGAGAAAGTAATTAGTGTTTTGTGATAATAGGAATAACTCACAGCCATCGTAGAAATGAAGAGAATAGGGTGTAGGCACTTAAAACAAGGTGTAGACAAACTGGAGGTGTTCTGAATGCTTGGCCAATTCTTTTATTGTTCATAACTAGCTAGCTATGTGGTTTGACAGTGGACCAAGCACTCTTGACTTCAAAAAAAGATAAACAAACAAAACAAAAAAAAATGCCAGTCATTCAGAAAAGAAATTTACCAAGGCTTCAACTTGGAATAACACTTAATTTCTTCAAAGTGAAAAAGGCATCCTCATTAACTAGGTTCCACTTTATCCTTACTATATAGGAGGGGGGGGGGGGTCCACTGACCACTCTATTCGGTCCACTATTCTGAATATTGGGGAGGGGGATTCTTCCGTGTGTTCATAGGCCTATATACTCCGAGGAGGACAAGGGCCTTGGTGTTCAGGGGAGATAAGTCAAGAGGGATAGTGTGCAATCGGTCACATGTGATGAGGAATTCCCATTCTTTAGGTTGGACATGCTGCTCTATTGTTCGATGGATCCTCAATGGCCTCACATCAATTCACTCTTTATTAGCATAATAATGAGTAATGAGTGCATTAATCCAGTGCTATCCACAATGAACAAAGGAGAAGTGTTAACTATACTCTCCTACTGATAGGAAGTTTAGTAAAGACAGAGCCTCCAAAGTTTACAGCACTGTGAAGGGAGTACTTTAGAATTACTGCATGTCTTGCATCCTCTTCCCACAAGAAAGGGGAGTTCTCTTGCTTACAAGGGATGTGTCTCTCCACCCGTCACCTGTGACAACCCGTTTTACTACTGTCATATTAAAAACAACATAACAGCATTCCTTCCTGGTCCATCCCACAATCACTGGACAAAAAACATCTGATCGCAGGACACTCCCACTTAGCAAGAAATCAATAACTTTGTAATGAAAGATGCATAGTTATATAATTATTATGACCCATATAATTACTTAGCTATGACCTCTAAACAGACACACCTGTTAATAGAGGATGTACTCAATCATAATAGCATATGTTACTGAATTGTCTTTAATCATAGGGCAAGGCAGGGCTACTAGTGATCCAAGCTGGAATTGCTGATATACCAGTAGTATGTATATACCCTTCATTCATGACATACCTTTTTAATAGAGGATATACTGGCATAATATGTTAGCTACTGAATTGTCTCTAATCATAGGGGCAGATGCTACTAGTGATCCAAGCTGGAGTTGCTGATAATTATACCAGTAGCTAGTATAATATAGCCCTCAATTCCTGCATTAATAATAGCCATAGCTATTAAATAGAGGGTTTACTCAGTCATAACAGCATGCAACTGAATCATCTCTAATTACAGGCTGAGGGGTATGGTTACTATAATGGAGTTCCTGGCATTAGTTTCATACTCTGCACTCATTGGTACTTAACTTTGCAATAATGCAAAATAGCACACCTGTTTTTAATAGAGAATTTACTCAATCATAATTATTGTAGTGATCCAGCTGGCATCAGGGCCTGCATATTTGCCTCACAAGTCTTGATCAGATGATGGGATCATCAACATGAATTTGGAGGTAGGTAGGGATCGAGGGACACTCACCGACAATTTTGTAAGCCAACTAGATGATGGGATGTGAGAGGGACTCGTATCAACATCGTTATCAGTTTCCTTCTAAGTGAATACCCCTGTATGTATGTAGCTATGTAAATAGATCATAAAATCACATCTTCCTGGAAAATGGGATGTGAGCTTGAATGGGGGGAGGGTGAGGGAGATGAACTAAGAGGAACTGTTAAAGAGTCGTCATCGGTTTCCTTCCAATAATGGAGACAGACACCTCCAATTTCCGTAAGCCGATTTTGAGTCCTCTTCCCCCCTCAAAGAAAACATACTTAATTGTGCGCTCTCAACAAGAAATACAGGAAACAGCACCGAAGGAAAACTGGAACACATGAAACTAGTTGACTCATCACAGTTCACACTTCAGAGAACTCTAAACAGTTTTTGTTTGTCTCCATAATTACCTTGAAAGTAAATCCAGAGAACTCTAAAGAGTTGTTGGTATAATATAATGCACCCCTGCTTTGCCTTGATCAAACGGAATTGGTTTTCCCACTTGAAAGAGACACTCCATTGCTGCAATGCTGCCTTTTTCATTTTCATGCTAGTATTCATAAGTTGTAGCCTCAAGCTCTTTGATTAACCACTGAGAGGTGATTTGGGTGCACCCACTGTCAACAGTAACTGATAATGTATTTTATTAACTCTGTGCAATGGGAAAGAAACCCTTTCATTACCACACTTGATTAAAGGGGTTTCCTCACTTCAGAGTTAATTATTGATTATGTTCCTGGCTTTGATATCTCAAAGTGGAGGGGGGGGGGGGGGGGGGGGGGGGGGAAGGACCAGAATTAGAAACATTTCATGAGTGAAAATAACAGCGGTAAAAGGTACTTTGGGATCAGCCACTTTATCAGAGGCTGTCCTTCTCGAGTTAAAATGTACTAATACTATGGGAAAGGGGCCCAAAAAGAGCGTCCTTTGTTTAAAGGCTGTCTTCTTCTTGGAGGATCCTTTATCAGAACTTTGGAACCAAAATCAATTTTTAAATTTGTGTTTATTTATTGCTGTTGCTGTTACAATTCTAATGTCCAGGAAAATCTCCTCTTTCAACCACATGAGTGCACTTGGGACTTCAATTTCTGAGCTGTGTGTGCACATTCCAAAAGAACTGTAAACTCCTTAGCTGACCACAATGACATAAAATTTTCGTTTATCCTCTGTGATTTAGATTTTGAGTCGATTATCACCACCTTTCCAATAGGCCCCATCAACCCTGTAGTCTTGAAACTGCTGGTGGTTACCTGTTGCAAAAATGATGAAATTGACAGTGAGCGGCCGGAATATTTTCGGCTAGTCAGTGGGCCATGGAGTACATGAAATTCATCCCACAACGGGTAACATGATATGTATCACATTACCTAGCTTAAAAGTAATTTTACAGGTTTCAATTTTCATGACTGGTCCCACAATAAAGGTTATGCTTGGAGATTATTTACGACATTCCTATAAGTATTATGATGATGATGATGATGTGGGTAGTGAGATGGGATTATTATTATAATTATTAGCTGCTGGGTAGGTGAAGGGTTTCTGTTTCATACACACCTCGACAGAGTTGGAGCTTGCTCACACTGACCAAAAGTCAGTGATAACTTTCTCTTTCATCCTGTGAATATTACTTACATACCATAATAATAATTTTATTAGTACCTTTATATATAGCTAGCTAAAAGAGAATCAGGTTATCCATGGCTCTCTGCTGATGTCTGAAATACAGACTTTAGTCTTGCAATAAATTTTTGCAGTGTGGAGGGACCGGAGATGAACATGGGGACATTATTATTATTATTATTATTGTGGCTTTGATGTGTAGTATAACAGTTATTGCACTAAGTATGTCACTAGTCACTCTGGTGGGGAAAATACCGAGAGATACAGAAAGATAGAAAGATACGGAAAGATACAGAACTTGGAAAGATACGGGAAAAAAATACAGATATACGGAAAGATACCAATAATAAATCTCACTTGGACTCCAACTGGGAACAGGGTCTTAGTGGAGGAGGTCCCAATACTGCTCATGAGTGAAGTACCAGCACAGTTTTTTTTTTTTTTTTTTTTCATTCCACTCCACTTTCCATCATCCTTAAAATCTTGTTAGAAATGTCTTTTTATAATGACATTGTATTACAAAAAACAACAACAAAAAACAAAAAGAGGAAAATATAAACAAATAAACAAACAATTACCCTATTATAGTGCTATACTGTAATGATAGCTTAAAAATTATACAAAATTGTCATAACCAACAGTACTGCACACATGCTGGTTTTTATATATTTTCACAAATCAAAGCAAACATTCAGCACAGAGGTCCCAGTCATGTCACCGCTAGAACTGTCCCTACTCTTATTAGCGACTGTCAGATTGAGCATCCCCTGAACTTGCCGCGCTTTGGTGTGAGTCCCATTCATCATTTCCCCATTTCCAGATTTCAGTTCTCTCCTGCCAGCTGAACTGTTATTATTAGCATTCGACTTCAAATCCTTACCAGCCCTTTCATTTTGAGCATTGCTACCTTGCATTTTCGAATTTGAAATGTCTTTATTTTCTTGATTCTTGCTGGATTTTTCTCCTGCTGCAACTTCATCTTCTTGATTCTTGCTAGATCTTTCAACTTCTCCTTTAGTTTGTTCACCATTCACTTCATATTCTTCCTCTCTTGGTGATTCAGCCACTAGAATCTGATTTTCATTAAGCTCGACGCTCTGTGAGAGAGATTGAAGTTTCTCTCTGAACTTTGCAGCATCACTTGTACTGCTGCAACGTCTGTGCATCCTCAGACCCGAGGAGCCTGAGCCAGTAGATATACTGTCAGTAGCAGTGTCCATACTGCTGAAGCTCTCACGACGACTGCTGCAAGCAGACGAGAGGAAGTCATCTTCTGAAAATTCTTCATCTAGTTGAGGTCCTGCAGCAAAAATCTGCATAGAAAATTAATAAGAATTTCTATACAGTTGGAACAAATGTTCAGACTTGGCAAACAATGTTTTCTCTCTCTAGCTGAATTGGGAACGACACATTTATTGGGACACATCCATTTGTCTTTGTAGAGAGGTAGTCCTCGTTTGGTATCATTTAGACTGAAAGGTTGAGACAGAATGCAAAATAAGTGTTTCAGTTTGATAGGACATTTAATCTGACCAAACAGTGATCAGACATTATTCTGCTCATTTGTCTTCTTTGAGTATACTGTATAGCGAAAAAAATTTCATGGGTCAAAATTTTCGTGGTTTTGCAAATATTGATGTGTGAACCATATAAATTCCCTTATTCTCGTGTATTTTTTCAAAACCACGAAATGCACGAAAATTTTCACCCACAATAATATCGCGCTATAGAATGTCCAACTACAAGTTGGAATTGTCTGGCCAAAGAGGAAAAAAAATGGTCCAGTAATGAAACTCACGGTTGAGAAATTGAGTTTATCAAACTTTGACTGGATGAATCTTCTGGTGGCTATGTTGTAGCGAAAGGTTGACAGAAGATCAATCACTTTCGAGTACAGGCACACATCTTGACAGAGACTTGGAAATTTCTGTGAAAGCCTGCACAGATTATAATAAAAATGGTTGGCTAACTACTTCTCCACCAGACGACACAGTATCAATTTGTATTGGTGCATTCTTACGCATTTAAAGTGGTGGTATTCTTCTTCAAACTGACGTCACTGCTCAATCCATACACGACCTCCAAGTACGCAGTGTGGAGCTTGTTCGCACCGTCCATGGAAGACGAGGACTGGCTGATAGAGGAGAGAGATCCAGTCTCTGCTGTGTCCTTGTCTGCCCCACCACCCTCCTTCAGCTGTTGGGCTTTGTTCCTCACTGAGGCACTGCAAATATAAGGACGTGGGAAATTCAAGTGAGTTCATAGAGGGATTTATTTTTATTGAAGGCATATGGCAAGACCATGATCACCGTGGAGAGGGACCCAATGATTATGAATGTTCTGAGATGGCTTCTGGTATAGAAGGCACCAGCGAATAATAAGGCACATGTCTGGGGAGAACCTTGATACCTATGCACATAATTATGTATCCATCTACTCCTGGAGTTGGCCAGGTCTTGTAATTGCAGGGTTTCCCTCCTTACCTTGCACCTATCACATTAATGGTGACCTCCTGAGCTCCTTTGGAATCAGAAGACGTGTCTCCTCCCTCCTCCTCCACCCCTCTCTTATCTTTTCCTCCATTCCCACTCCCACTAGCACCATCGGATCCACTCGGCAACTTGGAGGAATCAGATTCAGAACCGACTTCTTGCTGATGCTGATCCAATTCAGATCCCTCGCTGATCACCCTTTTCATTCTGACCAATGGCGATCTCATCCCGTTCCTCTCACCATTTCCAGTCCTATTCCCATTCCTATGAACATGAACCTTCTCACTCTCTATTTTATCACCAGCCGTTTCACCACTGGATGATATTTTGGAACCAGATTTTCCAGAGGAATGGGAATGGGGAGTAGTAGCACTACCGGAGCTGCTACTGGATATTATGCTCTCAGTGGTATGGGAACGGGACCTGAGCTCTAGGAAGCTACTGGACGATCCACTCCTTCCCAATGTGGCACCACTTGAGAGGTTTTCATTGCTGGCGGAGATGTCACTTTGACTGTGGTGGTGTGCTTTATTTAGAGGTATGCTGCATTCCAAGCACTTGTAAGGATTGTGAGGGATCGACTCCTTGTTAAAGTCTGGGGCTGCCGCCACTTCAGTCACAAATCCTTCGTAGGATGGTTCATCGTACTAAGAGAAAGGAAGTTTTCAAGGCTCGTAAATTTTCATTGTTCATGAAAATCATGTGAATTAAGGGGAGGGCCCGGGACCTGCACAGACAGGCCTAGGGGGGATTTAGACCCTGAGGGCTTGTTTCGAGAAATTATTATTAATACTAAGTTCTCAAAAGATTACCTCAAATATCTTAACTATGTCCAAGGGAAGACACACCCCCAGATATGGAATGTTAGTGGATTGTCGGACACCTTGGCCAAAGGACTGACGGGAACTGCTGTTAGATCTGGATGGATGGATGGATGGATGGATGGATCAGCAACATAAAAATAATTCCTCAGAATCATAGTACTTGATCTTAACTACGTAGGTGAGAAAATGAATTGCAAAGTGTTCCATGATACTAATGCAGTGGACCCCCTATATAGTGGGCACTTATGGGTCCAGTTATTTTTGTCCTAAATTGAGAAGTTTCCACTCTTCAGGGGTTCAATTTGTATTAGCAGTATGGTTTGTATTAGCAGTATGGTTTGTATTAGCAGTATGGTTTGTATTAGCAGTATGGTTTGGTTTCTTGGACAGTATGGCTCGAGGTTTTTTTTTGTGTCCTGAATATAGAGAAGTTCGAACACTAAGAGAGGTTTGACTGTACCATGACATATAGATATGTTATGGTACAGTCAAACCTCTCTTAGTGAACTCTCTATAATTATTCAGGTGGTACCCAATGTAGCAGAGGAGTCACAAGGGAGGGAAGCTCACCTAACTGACTGGTAATCAGCCATATCTGAAACAGTCATGCTGAGTGGCCGATGCACATTTCCTCGAGATTGTGATAAAGGCTGAGGGAAGCCAGTCGGTCTTGAGCAAGTTGATGTCCTGACTGGTACATGTGGTTTGAAGTTTTTATTGGATGCCAATCTGTATCTGGAGGCGGGATTTGTGGGCATGTGCTTGCGGAGAATCTCAGTGGTAGAGGAACTGTGATATTTTGTGAAGCCACGAGACGAACGTGAGGAGATGTGCTCGCTGTCCAATAAGGTTGATACTGACTGTGTTCCTCTCTTTCTAGGGTCAGTCACCTGTGTCTGAGGTAGAGAGAGGGAGGAGAGAGAGGGAGGAGAGAGAGAGAGGAGGAAGAGAGAGAGAGAAGGAAGAGGAGAACAAAGAGGAGGGAGGGGAGGAAATATTTATAAATAAGGGGGAAATATAGGAAGGGGGAGCAAGGGAGCGAGGAGGGAGGGGAGGAGAGGGAGGGGAGGGGAGGGGAGGAGGGAGGGGGAGGGGAGTAAGGGGGAAGACAAGCACATTAGCAAACACCTACATACCTTATTTGGAGTTGCAGTGTGGAGTGGGTGTGGAGGTGAGGGTAAATTCAATTGGTAGGGAGTGTTGATTTGGGGAAATGGAGAGCCAAATTTCATGGGAGTGGTTGCTGGAGTTGTTGCTGGAGACATGAACGTCATATCATTCGCGTTCAGGACCTCTTCAATGTTGAGTGGCCATTTCTCAGCTAGGGAGTGAGACACAGTGGTCCAGTTATGTTCCATGAGGATATCGGCACCTCTAGAGGTCTTGGAAATGAGACAGAGGGCATAGTAAGAAGTCCTGTAGGAGAAAAGACACGGAATGTAGTCTGTGTACTCACATGAAATGTACAGTCCCACACAGAAATGTACATGTAATATAATTATAGTCCCACATAGAAATTATTAGCTTCATTGAATTTAGTATTAAAATTGCTTCCTCATGTGTTTTATAATGGTTAGACTATCTCTACACCAAATGTCCAGATCATGATTATAATCATGTCAGTAGAGCAGATAATGGGATCAAGTGAATGCAAATTAACACTGCTCACATTGACGTTCTCTCTAATGCAAAACGTGATATTAACACACTATATACTTTCTCTCTAATTCTAATGTGATATTAACACACTTTCTCTATAATGTTAACGTGATATTAACACATTGCTAATACACTGCTCATACTAACGTTCTCTCTAATGCAAAATGTGATATTAACACATTTCTCTCTAATTCTAATGTGATAAACACACTTTCTCTATAATGTTAATGTGATATTAACACATTGCTAATACACTGCTCACACTGACGTTCTCTCTAATGCAAAATGTGATATTAACACACTATATACTTTCTCTCTAATTCTAATGTGATATTAACACTTTCTCTCTGATATTAACGTGATATTAACACACATTGCTATATTAGGCCTACCCTCTGATGGACAAAACCGGACATTCTTCAGCCAACAAGACAAGGTCTGTGACCACGCCCTCTCTGATGAGTAACTCCAGCCCCCCTACTGCAGAGCCGATGTGTCCCAGGGCCCAGATGGCTGCCTTGAAGTCAATGATGTCACTGTGAGAGCAGACTGTGCTGGAATCACAACGAATCACTTGAGCTAACTGAGGCACATAGTTCTGCAACACAATGCAAAACTCAAATCAATGTAAGAAAATCTTAAGGGAAGAGTTTGCTTCTTTTTTTTTTTTTTTTTTTTTTTTTTTTTTTTTGCTGAAATCCCTTCCACCCTTATCAGTATGGCCATTCCATACAAGAAAATGAGAAAGGTAACTATTCTGATGTTACTGTAGCACTAAATTTCTGGCTACATATGTAAGTAACAGTTGACTTGCTTACCTCTTTCTCCAAGAGTGCACATCCCTCGTCATGCTGTGCCAACTGCCCATAGAGATGAACCGGAACAAATGCTTTTGGATTGATCACACTACACAGAGAGAGAGTTAGATTATTAAGTCTTGTTTTGAAATAAGGCAAGTGATACTGTCCAGACACACAGTACTTAATTCCATAGGAATTCCAGTAGAAATGGGCTAGACAAGTGGAGAAATTGTCTGGACATATAAAATGAACCAGACAAATGGGGAAATTGTCTGGACATACGACCGGTAAAAAATAGGCCAGGCAAATGGGGAAATTGTCCAGACAGCATAGCTGAATACTATTTGGTATTGCAGCTGACCCCCATCTCTAAGACAACAGAGAATGACTATGTTTTACTTTGTGTTAGTTCTCCTGATGAATTCTTGGTCTTGCGTGTGCTTGTAGGAAGTGAGTGTTTCTGCCAGCTTCTCTTCAACGATTCGCACATATAGTTTCTTATACGACTGCAAGGAATTAAATTAAAGGAGTCAAGCTATCATATCTGGAGGGCATTTTAATACTAGCTAAAAGAAAAATCAGTCTTTCCCCTACTCTGTAGTGATTAAAAGACAGTTTGTTCCATACTCCTGGACGAAATTTTACTACGTAGTGAGGTCACATTATAACAAACCTACAGTTTCATCAGAACATATAGTTTGGTAAAGGGTCACCATGACATACAGTTTGGTAAAGGGTCAGCACAATAACAGACCTACCTTACTCCATCTTTCCTGCAGAGAATCAAGGTAACCGAGTCTTGACATGAGCGCAAAGCCTCTCTTCACAGAGAAGAAGCGTGTCTGTATGGCTGCCCCTTTCTCCCCGAGGTGAAGGAGCTGAGGCTGTTGGAGGACCAGGGCTTTCAGGAAACTCTCTTCTTCACATGCTTCATCCAAAATGTCGGCAGCTTCAATGGCCACTTCTTTGTCAGTGTTGTAAAGCTAAATGGCAGGAAATGTGGGGGAGGAGGAGAGGAGAGGAGAGGAGAGGAGAGAGGTGGAGGAGGAAGAGATGGAGGAGGAGGGAGAGAAGGAGAAAGAGAAGGATGAGGAGGGAGAGAAGGAGAAAGAGAAGGATGAGGAGGGAGAGAAGGAGAAAGAGAAGGATGAGGAGGGAGAGAAGGAGAAAGAGATGGAGGAATAGAAGGGGAGGAAGAGGCAGAGGCAGAGGGTTACAAGAATCAAGTTCAAGTTCAAGTTCAAGAGTTTACTACACTCATTCTCACCTGTGGAATAAGTACTTCAAGCCCCCAACTGTTGAAGAAGGGCATCTTAGCCCTGAGTAGGACTCGTAGATGTCTGGTGGCATAGAGTCTCATAGCCTGGTCGGTGGAGGTGAGGATCTTGCTGAGGATGACCTGGGAGTGGACATCGTGGGCAAAGTCCAAGGAAGAGATGATGAGTTTCATCAGGTCACTTCTGTTCTGGTAGTTACAGATGACCAGTAGACTAAATAGTGTGTGCAGAAGGAGAGAGAAAATATGGTGAACTCTCCAGTAAAACATGTTCCAGTAAACTATATCCAGTATTAAACCTTCCAGTAAACTACATTCCAGTAAACTCAGTAAACTATGGTAGTTTTCCAGGGTAAATATTATAAACTATGGTAAACTTTCCAGTAAACTATACAGTGTGCAAAGTGTGCTAATTAGCTAGGACACGACCAGAGCAAAAACTAGAATGTTAGATCAAGACATTTTCCCATTACAATAAACTATTCACTCTTTGTTTGTAGGAATTCTCATGCATGGCTAACCGTGAATTCCATTAACACACCCACTTAAAAAAGACATTAAGTCATGGCATTCTTAAGCCAAGGTGTGGCTGAAGCCTTTAGAAACAATCATCATCTACAGCAGTTTATGCTGACTGATGTCACTCCAACTGGCAAGGTTCTGGGAACAGGCTCTTTTGGTTCAGTGGAGGAAGTTAGTACTCTCTGACTAAGTAGAGTTCTGCTTTTACTGGTGATTCTTCCACAGGTGAAGTACCAGCATCTAATGTGTGCTGGTAAGAAGCTCCATGAAGCTCTCATAAAAGCTGGCAATGAAGGAGTGGCTGATGTGGTCAGAAAGTATGAGCAGGAGTGCCAATTGATGTCCAGTCTCCGTCACCCCAACATCACCCAGTTCCTTGGTCTGTGCTTCCTCCCAGGGACTCAACTGCCTCTACTGGTGATGGAACGATTGGAGACAAGTCTGGACGACCTGCTTGAGCATATGCCTGGCCTCCCTCTCTCCCTAAAACGCTCTGTCCTAGAGGATGTGGCCAGTGGACTGGTCTACCTCCACAAGAGGACACCTCCAGTCATCCACAGGGACTTGACTTCCAGAAATGTCCTCCTCACCTCCTCTCTGGTGGCCAAGATCACTGACATGGGAAACTCCCGCATTATCAACATGAGGCCTGGTCAGATGGCTAGGACACTCACACAGTTGCCAGGGACACTGGTGTACATGCCTCCAGAGGCCATGAGTGCCACTCACCACTATGGACCATCCCTGGACATCTTCTCCTTTGGCCACCTTGCCCTCTACACTGTAACACAGGTTAGTGGCCACACTCAATATTAACATCCATTCATCATTCCTATCATTAGATATTCCCTGGCAACCTTCTTGAGAGCACTTTCCTCAATCCTGACAATCCTCAAGATATCCGAGCCAGAACTGAACTAGAACGTCGAGGAGAATACATTAAGCTTATGGAAAATAAATTCGGTTTTGAGCACCCTGTCCTAGTCCAGCTGATCAAGCAGTGTCTGCACAATGCTCCAGCTGAAAGACCAGCCACTGAAGAGGTGCTGGAAAAACTCCAGAGGATGAGGGTGGAGGTAGAAGGAGGGTACGGTAACAGTCTGGTCAAACTGGATCTCAATAAAGTGTTGATATCAAAAGAAATGAAGTCGAAGGACAAAAGAATAGAGGAATTGACTCGACAACAGGCATGTTCTCCTTAAGCTTCCCATCATTTTAAAAATATTATCCTCTTTTTTATACAGGAAAGGAACCAAACAGAGTTGACAAGATTCCAGAGGGAAACTGAAAGGCTCATAGCAGAATCAGAGCAGTACCAAGCACAATTTGAAGTGATACGACAAGAACTTAATGTAAGATTTATTAAAACCCTTAGTGGTGCGGAAGATGCTATTGTAAATTAATGAAGAAAATACCTTAATATCAATGTGTCCTTCTAACCTGTGAATTCACCTTGTCTGGCAAAGCACCCCCAGCACTGGATGTATTGTATTGTATCAACAGCACGTGCTACAAAGTGGCTGGGATTATTCACCAATTCACCATGTCTGTATTATACAGGAGTTGCGTGCAGATTCGGAGTCAAGGGAAAGACGACTGAGGGAAGAACTACGAGGTAAGGAAGCTGAAGTCAGTAATCTTACAGAAGAGCTGAGGAAGAGGAGACAGGGACAGCAGCAGGAGGAGGCAAGAAAGGTCAGAGGAGGCAAGCAGGAGGAGGAGGCAAGAAAGGTCAGAAAACTATTATAACTAGCTATACAAGGTCACTGAACATTTTTATTACAACAGATACTCCCACTTCAACTACCTCTCCAACTGACTTGGAGGCAAGGTCAAGATATGCCGTTAGGGATGGGAGGCTACGTACAGTCCGTTGTCATTCAGCAAACACTGTATATTGGCGGTGGAAACATTAAAAATTTCAGCATGGAGGACTTCACAGTCATGGAATACGATATACACTCAGAGGAATGGACAAAGTTATCACCGTATGATACGTATAGTTTTGCAATGACAAAGATCAATAACCAACTAGTGCTGGTTGGAGGACGGACCAATAAAAGTCTCAACAGCAATCGATTGGGGGTGTGGAGTTCTGGAAGCAAGAAATGGACACACCCCTATCCTGAGATGCCCACAGCACGTTCACACTGCTCTGCAGTTGCTTACAGAGAATGGCTAGCAGTGGCCGGAGGACAGTCGAAGCTTTTCACGCCCGTGTCATCCGTAGAGATCATGAATATTAACAGCAAACAGTGGCATACTGGACCTTCAACTCCAATACCATGGAGTAGTATGAAGTCAGCTATAGTTGGTGGCAAGTGTTACTTCATGGGTGGACACACAGAAGCATACACTGATAAAGTGTATAGAGTACTCCTCACTAATCTCTTCCGCTTGAGAGATGGACCAATCTGGGACGAGATATCTGGTCTTCCTTCCAAGGATTCCACTCCACTCTCCATCAATGGATCTCTGCTTGCATTGGGTGGGTGGAATGATCGGGGAGAGTCGGCTGAAATTCACCTCTACCAACCCGAGACAGGAGAGTGGGTGAAAGCTGGAAAGTTGCCACTCTCACGAGATGGATTCACTTGTGCACTGATTCGAGAGAGAGAGATTTTAGTGGCTGGAGGATGGCTGGGATACACTGCTACACAGCAGACTTATATAGGACTAATTGACCAATAGCTAGCAGCTAGGCCAATGTTTACATATAATAATCATTTTCTGTTTACCAAACCGAATGCTACGTCATTTCCGGTCAATAGGCGAGGCTCACCTTTGAACTTGATTCCCAGCTAGCTAGCTATGGCTTATCGAAGAAGAGGTTCAGCTCGGGAAGATCTGAGAAACAATCCTCAACTGCAGCAATTTGTACTGACCGATGTCACTCCAACTGATAGAATACTTGGAACAGGCTCTTATGGTTCAGTAGAGCAGGTTAGTCCTCGGGCTCTGCAGTCTGTCAGTCATGACCTGGTAAGCTGACTTTCCTAGGTGCTGATGAATAAGCACTTTGTGTGTGCAGCCAAGAAAATCCATGAAACTCTCATAGAAGCTGGCAATGAAGGAGTGGCTGATGTTGTCAGCAAGTATGAGCAGGAATGCCAGTTGATGTCCAGCCTCCGTCACCCCAACATAACTCAATTTCTTGGCCTATGCTTCCTCCCTGAGGCTCGGTTACCTCTACTGGTGATGGAGTGTCTGGATTCAAGTCTGGATAGTCTGCTAGAGAATATGCCTGATCTTCCTCTCACCCTAAAACGCTCTGTCCTGGAGGATGTGGCCCGTGGACTGGTCTACCTCCACAAGAGGACACCTCCAGTCATCCACAGGGACCTGACCTCCAGGAATGTCCTCCTCACCTCCTCTCTGGTGGCCAAGATCACTGACATGGGAAACTCCCGCATCATTGAGATGCGGCCTGGTCAGATGGCTAGGACACTTTCTAAACTACCAGGGACACTGGTGTACATGCCTCCAGAGGCTCTGGACGAGAATCACCGCTATGGACCATCCCTGGACATCTTCTCCTTTGGCCACCTTGCCCTCTACACTATAACACAGGTTACTGACATATTATGGTATTGTAGGTTATTGAAGTAGGAATGTATTGAATGACATTGCCCCCACCCCCAAATACATTTTTGATTATATAGAGTGCATGGTATTTCTATAGAAATGTTTTATAGTTTTATAATAACAAACTTATTCTTGACAAATAAACAGTCTTTTCCAGGCAATCTTCTCCAGAGCACTTTTCTCAATCCTGATAATCCTCAAAATATCCAAGCTAGAACTGAAGTGCAACGTCGTGGGAGATACTTCGAGTTACTGGAGAATCTAATAGGCAGACTCCATCCCTCTCTGGTTCAGCTAATCAAGCAGTGTCTGCACAATGCTCCAGCTGAAAGACCAGCCACTGAAGAGGTACTGGAGAGACTCCAGAGGATGAGGGCGGAGGTGGAAGGAGGGTATGGTAGTAGTGTGGTCAAACTGGACATTCATAAAGTGTTAATGTCAAAGGAGATGAAAGAGAAAGAGAAAAGGATACAGGAACTGATCCAACAGGAGGTATGAGGCAAAGAATTTTTTGACATGGTTAGCACATTGTAAAATACTTGCTTTTTTTTTTGAAAAAAAAAAAAAAAAAAAAAAAAAGGAAAGAAGCCACACTGAAATGGATGAGATGACAAGAGAGCTTGAAAGGTGCCAAAATGAATTGGAACAGTTGAATGCAGAGCTGGAAGTGAGTAGTTATCATACTGCCCTCCTCCTTTGAAGAGCTATATACACTCTGTCTTAACTGTAGATCAGAAATGCTCAGAATCAAGAGTTACTTGCAAATGTCGGGACGAAGGATTCTCATATAGTATCGAAGGAGAGGGAAGTTATTGTCAGAGAGAGTCGAATACACCACCTCCAGAGTCAAGTGGAAGACAAGGAGAGACAAATTCAACTCATGGGCAATGAAATACGAGCAAAGGACGGACAGATCCGGTCTAAAAATGAAGAGATCACACAGCAACAAAGTACTGTAACAACAGTACTAGCACAGATGGAGGTATTTCTGTGTAATGAGTGGAATAAAAATTAGTTAAACCTGCCAATTCTCTCTCTCTCTCTCTCTCTCTCTCCAGGAGATGTGCAAAGATTGGGAAGCAAAAGAAACTAGACTGAGAGAAGACGTGTACAGCAGAGAATTAGAGATCAAAGCACTGACAGAGGAACTGATGAGGTTGCATGGAGTAAAAGAAGAAGCAGAAAAATCAGTGAGTATAACCTAATCAAAACCATCAATGAGTAACTTGGTACCCTAATCTTATCAACCTCACAATATGGACTTCCTGGAATGCAAAAACCTCTATGTACACCTTGCTCTCTCCCATGATACTAGTATACCTAATCAGGACATCTTTTTAAATGGTTGTCTGTATTAGAGGGACCATGTTTCTAAACATTTTACTTTTATTTTTCAGGTCTCTCAGCCTTTTAAGCTTAAGTTTCCTCTCCAGTTGACTTGGAAGCATGGCCCTAGCATGCCACATGCAATGGGAGGTGCCATCCAGTCGGTAGTGGTGCGAGGGATGGTGTACGTGGGAGGCGGGTTCACTCAAAGCAGCGAGAGCAACCGGATTGTGATGGAATATAACCCACAGAGTGGGAAGTGGAGCAAATTGCCCGAATATAAAACACACGGCTTTGCTATGACGTTGATGAACAACCAATTAGTGCTAGTGGGTGGAGTGGACCACAATGGTCAGAAAAGTAAGATTCTTGGTACGTGGAAAGCCGATAGCAGAGAGTGGAAATATCCTTTTCCTGAAATGCCTACTCCTCGTTATCAGTGCTCAGCTACTGTTTATGAAGAGTGGTTGATAGTCACTGGAGGTTGGTCAGAAGGGAAAGGTCGCGTGCCCTTTGTCGAGGGTTTGAATACTCGGAATAAACAATGGTATACTGGACCTCCATTGCCGGTAACATGGAATGGGATGAAGTCAGCTATAGTAGGGGACACATGGTACCTCATGGGTGGTTACATCGGAAAAGGTTTAATTTGTACTGATAAGGTTTTTAGCTTATCCCTTCCAGCAATCATTTCTCAGCTTTATTCGACACATTCTAACTCGCAAGAATCTGATGGAGATGTGCGCGTTGAGGAAATTGCTGGATTGAAGTATAAGAGATCTTTCCCGCTTTCCATCAATGGGTCTCTTCTGGCATTTGGTGGTGAAGATAGCAAAACTACTTCTGCTATTCATCTCTATCGAGCAAGTCAAGGAGACTGGGTGAAAGTGGGAGACTTGCCTTCCTCACGCTGCGAGTGTATCTGTGCTGTGGTGGACAAGCAGGTGCTAGTGGCTGGAGGAGCCTTTATGCCTTTTCTGAATATTTACATTCGTATCAAGAAAACTGACGTAGCATGGTTGAAATAGTTTCTTTTCATAATCATTGAGTGATTGGTTTACTCAGTTATACCAACAAGATTGTAATAAAAACTACCAACATAATAGTGACCTTCCCACACTAACAGCCACAGTATATGTAGCCATCATAACCAATCTAGTTGTACTTAATAGCAGTCTTTAGTCTATACCTTTACCTCATACTGAACAGAGTCTTATTTCTTTACTCACAGGTTTAGTCTGTATTTGACATTTATCTTAGTCTTACCTTTATTAGCAACCTTTTAGTATTCAGCTACATGTTTCGTTTCTTATCTTTACTCATTAATTTTAGTCTTACCTTCAAGTCTACCCAAGTCTAAATATCCTGGGTACAAGGCATCACAAACAGCTATTTTTATACTTCTAGCTATAAATGCTTACGGGCCATATGCCTTGCACTGCTGTAGGACAACAGGTTTGTAGAAGGAGATAGTCCCTAGCAAGAGGAAGTAGTCACGTGACAGCTTGTGAGATATAGATGTACTGCTGAAGGCATCTGCTGTCAGCTTGGAGGCAGTCACTTGACCAAGTTCCATTACCATATCAGACACCAGTCCTGTCAGATATCCTGTAGTGCCCTAAAATAATGCACAGAACATGATTTAGAAGTTTCCTAATCAATACACTGCCCAGGTCAAAGTACAGCTTGGACCATGACTCCACTGGACCATAAAGTCAAAGTACAGCCTGGACCAGGACTCCACTGGACCATGAGGTCAAAGTACAGCCTGGACCAGGTCAAAGTACAGTCTGCCTTTATGATGATCATACAGTGGAATCCCTCACTCACTGAAACATAAAACCAAAAAATTTCTCCCTGAAATAAGCACTTCATTTTTTTACAGGCCCCAAAACCTGAAAAGTTTCTTTATTAGAGGTTCTACTGTATTGATATCAAGAGAAAGCAACTACATAGTTTATTTTTAGAAAGCCAATTTCCCTCCAACAAGTCATGGCAGAAAATACCTCCTCAGCTCGACACAAATACTTGACCAGCTTTTGGCCGACAGAGGAATAGATTTTGGAGTTGGCCTCAGAGTAGACTATAGTGGAGAAGAGATGGTTGCTCGGCTTATAGAAATTGCACAGTCGCTTGATAAATCTGGAGAAAGTGGAAGTGGAGGCATAACAATACATACCACCAATATAACAACTGGTAACATTAATGACTATGGTACAGTATAAATATCATTATAATTATGTCATCATTGTTGAGTGAGAGAGCCAGAACGATCCTCACCTTGGTTACAAAACTGATACTCAACAGTATGAATGCTCTCTCTAAACTAGATGCTCTCTAAACTAGATGCCATCTCATTGAATAAGAAGGCATCTCCTTGGTTAAAATTAACACTACTATAGTGATTATCATCAGCTATTGAGCATCTCCCTTGGCTAAAACTGATAAGCATGTGCGGCAAATTTGATTCTTATTACAGCAATGCAATGCCACTTTGGAGCATTCTCAGTTTTTGATCAGCAACTCTGAAGGACAGTACATTTAGTGCACATTCCAGCTATCAATTCTTCTCTGTCTGCTTTCTTTAAACTGTATGTATGTTGCAGCTATAATATACTGACTTTGAGAATACTGCATCTTCATTGATATGTGTGGGTTTGAGGTTGGGGTGCTCCAGGAGAGAAAAGAGAAGTCGCCAGTCCCAACTGAGGTACTCTTTGGTCAGTAAGACCTTGGTGTCCTTGATAAGATTCCCAAGTGTAGCCTCATCCAGCTCCTATTTAAATAGCATAGACACATTATGTATGATCATACTAATAATGATCAGCACATAATTAAAAGCACTATGATACTTCAAGTATTCAAACATTACGAGTTAGGTTTTGTACTCACAGAAGGAATATGGTTGAACTCTTCTTTCCTTGAGAAATAACCAGACTGGTCCAGGATGAGTTTGAGGTAGAGACTGGATGGTTTTATCTCTTCTTTCTTCAGCTGGTGGACACGGTCTAGACAACTGATCACTTCAGATGCACGGCTAAAAATAAAGGTGGTGGTCAGGTAAAATGATCAAATCATAAAGTTTCAAGCCAGGTATTGCCATAAGCAACGTATGTACATAATGGGCACATGGGGCTTTTTTATAGGTGGAGCAAAGGGGGCTATTTTTACCCCCCCCCCCCCCCCCCCCCCCCCTCAAATTTCAGGAATTTCAGGAATCTCAATCCTGCCCTCCCTGAATTTCCTGGACCCAAAAATCAGTATCATCTGTAGTTAGCTCATAGAAGGAATGTTCAGCCTTACTTTCTCCGGTCTTGAAGGTCGTGAAAGTCCATGGCTGAGGCAATGAGGTCAGGCAGACAGTGGGCATTGCTGGAGTAGCCAGGGGGCAAGATGACGTTTGTGAGGTGTAGGAGTTCACCCATCAGAATAGCAGCCATAACTGTCACATGTCTACTAGCTGTTCGAACAGTCTCTACAAGTACCTACATTGTCAATGAGTGTGCTTTGCATCATGTAAGGAATTTATGGACCATAGAGAGAGAAATTTTGTGGGGTAAAATTTTCGTGGTTTTGTAAAAAATTTAAAGTAGGAAATATATTATTATATATTTTTCCATAGCATGCAATCAACATGAAAATTTCCACTAGTGCTGGGATAAACTGAGAAATATGCAAAATTCAGAAGGTCATTTCCTCTTTGTGATCAATACTACATTATATTCGGTTATTCTTCAGCTCTGAAGAATTTTTCTCAACAATAACATGATCATTCTCAACATGATATCACATAACACTCACATGGAATAGCCCCTCCTCCATGAGAGCAGCGAGCAGAAGGGCCTGGTAGCAGTCAATCAGGTTTGTCCGGTCCACTGTCTTGGGGGGAAGGAGGTCATTACCTTCCTCGGCCACAAAACCCTCCATTAACGACCACTCACTTTTAGATTGGGCAGGATCTGGGGAAGAATTAGTGAATGTGATTCTGCCTTGTTCTTTACCTCACCACCTCATAATCCACTTCACAACCCCTCACCACCTCACCACCCACTCCATCACCCCTCACTACCTCACTATCTGACGTCTGACAAAGCCAGTGTTCACCCTAGCATACTAAATGCAGGGTGGGTCAGCCGCCACCCTGTTTGGGTAAAAGAAAGTGGGCTGGGTTGGCATTAACTCATGAATTACTTGAGCACAATGGAGCTAGGAAAGACTCTGAAAGCCATCACACAATTCTCACCAATGCTAAGAATAGCATCACTGTAACTCGTAGTCCACTCTGGAACCTTCAGCTGGAAAACGCCATACAGCACGTCCAGAATCTCCCGCTGCACATCCATCCTAGCCAGGGGCAACATATTTAGAAGTGACGTCATGCCCAAGTTCCTTTGGTTGCAGAGACAGTAGATCCCAGGCCAGGACTTGAGGAGGGAGACAAGTGCCATCTTGGACGACTCGACTCTCTGTTTCCTGTTCCTCTGCTCGGTCATGCCTCGTGTGCTCTCAGATGGTTGGTGGCAGTAATGGAGGTCAGTGATTGGAGCTAATAGGCTCTGAAGGCACAGAAGGAAAAGGAAAATAAACATCACTTTATGCTCAAAAAGTTTCTACCTAGCAAGCCCCTTCAGATCACTTCAGTTTGATATTGCGGTCTAAATGCTAGACTACGAGTTAAAAAAAAAAAACAACAAAAAAAATGTGCACTGCCCGGGAATCGAACCCGGGTCGCAAGAATGGGAATCTTGCATGATACCACTACACTAGCAGTGCCACATGGCCCACAAAACCAAGAATACAACTACTTAATTGCTGTAAGCAGTATCTAAACCAACAGTCACCATAACAACCCCAGAATAACAACACTACTGCATATGCACATGGTCTAGAAACCTGATGGAGCTCATTTAGAATCACACAGCTCTATTATAGTGAGTCCTCAGTACAGTATATGACTTTACCTCAATATCAAACTGAGAGCAAATGTATTTTCGGGAATGAGGACTATTGAGGAGGTGGGAAAGAGTGAGAATGACAGACTCGCTGATCCTGGAGGTGTGGCACTTGAGGAGACCATAGACGAGTGCCTTGATAGCTCCCGTACGAGCAGCCAGTTCAGGGTTATGAAGAGCTGGGAGGGGAAAGCGATCATTACAACAGTCAAATGCCTCATGCTCAAAGAACATACCTAAACTACCTATGCAATATTCTTCTCTTTGAGAAAGCAAAAATACATATGGTTATCCTATGTTATTTAGCTTGCAACCAAAGTTGTCTAGAAGCAATAGCCACTCTCAAAAGAAGACCGATCTCCCCTGAAGAACTCACCCTCTAAGGCAAGATCTAACTGTTCAATAATCCCATAAGATCAGTGTTCAAATTTAGAAACCTTGACTACTAGATAATTGCCAGTGGAATCTTTTTTGTGTGAGTGACTACAAGATATGTATTCTTAAACTCTGTGGAGGTGACTAGTATGCAGTACATACTAACCTAATTCACAGAGAGTGGCCATAGAGGACCAAGTGAGGTTATCTGGGGGGTCGTCTGATTGTAGAACGATGGCCACTAGGGGACAGACCAATGAGCGAGGAAACTCCTGAGGACAAAGAGTCAAAGCCTGTGGTGGAGATGAAAACGATTGTTGCATTGTGAGACAATACAGAGATAACCCTTTGATGAAAGGGGTCACTCTTTAATTACCCCTCCCATTTTACTATGGAAACCAGTGGAATCTCTCAATGTGGATACTTTTCGGAATAAGAAAATGTCCTGATTCAAAACTTCATGGGGTCAATCAATAATTGCTTTGGCCTATAACATATCATAGTGCACACCTGTCTCACGAATCTAACGGCCTGGAGTCTCTCTATCTCCTTATTCGGTGGAGCGTCCAGAGAGCGTGCCACTAAAAGGTCGATGCAGTGTTTGAGCATGACGATGAAGGCTTCCCGGGAGGTGAGCAGATAGCGGAGGACCCTCAACCCACCAGCTCGAACCTCCTTGATGGTACTCAACAGAGAAAGACGAGCACTACAGGAAAGAGATAGGTTTACATATTATGCATGCAAGAAGTAAATGGTCTCCATCCATACTCAATTAACAACAGACTCAGATTAGTACTGCCCTAGCCCTAGCCCTAGCCCTAGCCCTAGCAGCCCAATTCCAGATAAGTATGTATTCTGCTGGTTTAAAGATGAAGGTTAATGGTACATTAAACGGAGTTAATGGAGGGAGGTATCATCTGCGCGCAGGCGTCAAAATACGCATGTGCAAGGGGTCGAAGTCATTGCAAGCAGGATTGCCTGAAGCAGAAGCGAGATACAGGCACTAGGGACTTTTTGTGGCTACAAGTTTCTCCTTTTCTTCTCCCCACCCACCATCCCATTTTTTAAGTGTTGGTCATAATTTCAGGTCAAGCAGGATGCGGCAATTTCTCCATCTGAAGCCTCCTTCAGATGTGATCGGTCCCGCAAGGATAGGATGGGTAATCTATCCCCCACAAACAGTTAATTAATTAAGGGGGCCCTTGGCAGGTTGCTAACTAATGACTGGTAATTGGAGCTTAATAGTACAAAACATCTAGCTATAGCAAACTCACAAGTTAACAGCCAGTAATTGGTGCTAATCAGGGAATATGCCGAGGGCCCCTCCCCCTACAATCGAATCGCGGGACCTCCCTCCAGACTATAGGATCAGGGATGATAATATAGTCAATATCCACATACGGACATTAAATTTGTATTAAATGACTTGATGAAAAATGAATGGACTTGATTCCTTCACAATCCTTTTATTGTCTCTCAAATTTTTCCAATGCTTGTCAAGTTGACTACTAATACTCTGAGTTGAGTGGGGATGGGGCAGGAGGTGTGGCAGGAGTGCATGCAGATGTTACACACATACACATACCATTCTATGATTCTTTCCACAGGGTAGTTTGGTTCAATGATGTGATCTGCTTGCCTTATTACCTAGAACAATACAGAGTACTGGTCAGTAGAGAGTTTATGTTTATGTCAAAGATTAATAAGTGGATCTAATTTATAGTAAATGTTATGATTCTAATTCTGACCACTTCATTAATTAATTTTTTTGAAGAACAAAATTATGGCAGTGAGACCAATACTATTTATGGTGCTCTTATATTATATTAGAGTCTGACCTTTGCCAAGTCATTAAGGTAGCGGACTCTTTTGGAGGTGGAGTACTTGCCATCACTCACACACACCAGTGGTAAGAGGTGACGAAGGTTCTCAGCCACACCTGAAGAGAGCATAGAATGTAGTTGTAGAGAGAGAGAGAGAGAGAGAGAGAGAGAGAGAGAGAGAGAGAGAGAGAGAGAGAGAGAGAGAGAGAGAGAGAGAGAGAGAGAGAGAGAGAGAGAGAGAGAGAGAGAGAGAGAGAGAGAGAGAGAGAGAGAGAGAGAGAGAGAGAGAGAGAGAGAGAGAGAGAGAGAGAGAGAGAGAGAGAGAGAGAGAGAGAGAGAACTGGTGAAACTTAACCACAAAAGTTGTATCAGAGAAGTGATGATCTGGGAATATTGGTGGAACACTGGTCATATCAGAGGTGATATTAGTTGGGTATCTGGGAACACTGGTCATATCAGAGAGGTGGGAGGGTATATTTCAGGTTGGTTGTCAACTATGTATAGGCAAGGCTACTCTCCATTGCACAAAGGGTCCTATGGTTTACACAACTGCAAGGCATAAAAGGATCAGATCCTTGTAAGTCATACCTATTTCTGAAATCCATAGTATATTAGAGGACGTAGGTATGGATCTGGGAATACAGGTGGGGCTACAGGTGATGTTAGTTGGGTCTAGGAACACAGGTCATATTAGAGAGGTGGGAAGGAACATAGAGGATGCAGGTATAGAAGTCATGGATCTGGGAATACGTGGGGATACAGGTCTGGGAACACAGGTCATATTAGAGAGGTGGGAGGGAACATAGAGGATGCAGGTATAGAAGTCATGGATCTGGGAATACGTGGGGATACAGGTCTGGGAACACAGGTCATATTAGAGAGGTGGGAGGGAACATTAGAAATAAGGCACTTAATTTGATTGGTCATTATAAAGGTCATATTAGAGAACACAGGTAAAGAAACAATGGGTCAGGTAATGTTATAGAGCGGTGATGGGTCTTGTTTGTGTTGCTAAACAGGTGGCACTCCAACAAGTTTCAATGTCGTATGAACAACACATTTAGGGTAAGTTGGTATATTTAGTTCATACAGATAGAGTAAAAAGTATATGTTGTACTTATAAGGTTGCTATTATAAGATTTGAAGCCATAGTAGTTCAGACCTTTTGATCTCAAGAGTACAAGAAAGTTGGAATGCTATTTGAATTGTTCTGTATTATAGAGAGAACTACTTCATTTGTCCATTTATTTTCTCTAATTAGTGCCAAAAACTTCCTCTGATTCTTATTTAATTTTCCTCCTATGTTGATATTGTGGGGTGACAGTCCAAGAATAATAGATACAAAGGACACTTCAACAGTGTTCTAGCCAGGATGAATGCAAAGAGTGTGGGGTTTAGGCAATAAGGGGGTCCAAAAATGTGAAATGCTAGGGAGTGTATATATTCCACTATACTAATTCAGTAATAATAGAGTTGGGGGAAGAGAGAAGTAGAGTGGGGTGGGGGGACCACTCTCTTTGGCTAGAGCACTGACTTCTCCACGTTCTTATTAAGAGCTTTCCATTACTAGTAGCCTTGGGGTTGAGATCTGGTGTAGAGATAGTCCAACCATTACAGAACACAACAGAAGTTTGGGACAATCATTGAAGCTTGCCTGAGAAACGGGGAGTTTAGCTAATCTAATAGATGCTCAATTTCTGTTATGTTTTCACTGTTCACTTCCATCACTTCCTCCCATAGGTTATTGAGCAGTAATTGGTCAATTCTTTTCTAGCTGTAAGTTTATCTGCTGAGACCTGATGACTTACCTCCTGTGTCAATATCTTCGGGAGAGAGACCCACTGCTTCATCTATAGGATGAGGATATCAGTCATTGATGGTTGATACATTCAGTTTATCTCATTGGTCATAATTCAATAATTAATCTTTGGTTGTATATTTGGGAGTGAAAAACAAACTAGACCCACACAGGGTAACTCTACTTTGCTTGAGTCTACCTACCTTAAAATACCAATCAACATTTCATCCAAGAGTAATTTTACTCTGATATGTGGCTCATTTACACTATATTATTACTTCCAATCGTCTCTTAGTAAGGCTCAAAATACTTTAACCTCCCCTTTTATCTGATTATAGAGGCACTAAAAATCTTCATAGGGGTGATTATAATGATTCAAGATTAATCATGAAATTTCACATAAATTATGTCGATCCAGACTGCCTCTTTTCAAGCACTGCGTTGTTATAGTGCTCTTTTTTGTTACCTAAACTCATTGACTACTAAGTTATACTCTACTAAATGCTTAAGCAAGACTTGCATCTAATCAACACTCCTAAAGTGACCCTGGCTTTATATAGAATGGGTATTTAGAGTAACCTGACTCTATATAGAGCGGTAATTACCAGTAAAATTACATACTGTGATGGAGTTTGGCTCAAAATTTTGTCCTTAACTTATGCTATAGTGTTTTTTATGTAACCCAACTGTTACCATCACTACGTACATGTATTTAGAGAGCAATATTGTACTCTCAGATAGAACACGCAGCAGAAAAGCATGTTTGAAATGGCTACTCTAATAACAAGATGATGTGACTGGCATCATATAATCTTACCACACTTCATCAACTGTCAAAAGTTTATTTTCCACCTGTCATGCACCATCAACAAAATTGTCAAGGGAAGGAAAAATGAGACAGTATTTTGTTACTTTGTGGTATCACCGGTACTAAAATCAACAGAATAATGATCCATATATCACATGTTAGAGAAATCCAATCACTCATAGCAACACAAAAAAGGGATAATTTGTTTTGAGCTAGCCATAGGAACTGTAGTCCAACATATTAAACAAGTCAGAGGAAAAGCGAAAGCAGACAGACAAGGTGTCAGGGGACGCCCCATAATTATAACTTGCTGCTGTAGTATAACATGCTGAGATTGCCTGCAAGGCAGCAGGCTAGCTGTCTACTCAGCTGAGCAGCCCTGGTTTGGCTAGAATTCCTACAGTTAGGTCAAATATAAACAAAGGGAGTCACACATGGCCATGACAGTATGACACTACAATAGATAAAACATTTGCATCATTGTTGGGAGGCTGCTTTCATTTTTGGAAGTGACATAAGATAGCTGAGTACCAGTTGGACAATCATTTATTAGGGCTATTATTAGTATAGCTAAAGGGGGAGGTAGTTTGCCTCAGGGGGTGTCAAAAACCAGGAAAAAAGCCACATGCACCATGTGGAAACACAAGACTTCTTGCTTGCTATTACAGTGAACCATAAAACTACTGTTGATAGCAAGTAACTGGTCTCCGCAAACATAGCCACTCATTCAGTAGCTAGATAAGTCCAGCATTTCACATTCGTTAACACCCTGTATTATTATTATTATTATTATTTTTTATTTTTACCTGTGCCTTGGTCTTCAGTCGTCCTGGTTCTGCTGTTGCGCGGGAGGGTAACTAGCCCTTGTACCAGCCTACTATCTTCCATGTCGCTGCATTGTTAATAATGCCAACGTCAGCTGAAACTGTAACAATGGTCACGTGACATGTGCTGTAATGATTAATCTACTACTTTCTACAGCTCATGACTGTTAGATCTAGTAACTATGGTTAGATAGAATAGTTCTACTCAATCAGTACTTTCTTCTTCAATACGTTTCGTAACTGTCAACAACTGTCTCTTTTCACTATTAATTTTCATTTCAAGTTGATGCAACTCTTCTTTTAATTGTTCCGATTCGGAAGATATGACCCCTACCTTCTTTTGCTTGGCTGTACTTGGTCCTGTCTCATGCATGCTTCTGTGGAGCAGCTCAATCCTCTCTTTCTTCAAAGCACTCTTCAAGATCTTGCGCTTGTTTGCTTGGATCTCATCATCCAGAGCTCTGGCTTCCTCCATCAATTCCTGGTCAGTCTCACAAGATCCAGCACCAGACCATGACCTCTTCAAGTCTGACTGCAAAGAAGAGCTGCTTCTATATTTTTTATCATAAGAAATAGCTCTAGACAGCAGTTTCTTCTTGTGGCATTTGACATCTTCAGATTCACACTCTGTTGCCGAATCATCAGAATAAAGCCTTGACTTGTGCTTTCTCTCTCTGTGAGGATGCTTGTACTTGACATCTTCAGATTCTCCACACTCTGTTGCCGAATCACCAGAATAAAGCCTTGACTTGTGCTTTCTCTCTCTGTGATCATAAGAAATAGCTTTAGACTGCGATTTCTTCTTCTTGCATTTGACATCTTCAGATTCTCCACACTCTGTTGCCGAATTGTCAGAATAAAGCCTTGACTTGTGCTTTCTCTCTCTGTGAGGATGTTTATCTCCACACTCTGTTGCCGAATCATCAGAATAAAGCCTCGACTTGTGCTTTATTCTCTCTCTGTGAGGATGTTTGTATTTGACATCTTCAGATTCTCCACACTCTGTTGCCAAATCATCAGAATAGAACCTCGACTTGTGCTTTCTCTCTCTGTGAGGATTTTGATCATGAGAAATAGTTTTAGACAGCAATTTCTTCTTGTGGCCATGCTTGTATTTGACCTCTTCAGAATCTCCACACTCTGTTGCCGAATCATCAAAACAAAGTCTTGACTTATGCTTTCTCTTTTTGCAGTAGTAAAAAGGATTATCATACTCCTTACTGCTATTTCCATAAATCTCTTTATACTTCTTACTGTACCTTTCACGGTTCTCATAATCTGAGCACTGCTTTTGCTCCTTAGATTTATGTTCTTTTCTTTCTTTGGATCGATGTTTCTTATGATGATGATGATGATGATGACGATGTGTTCTTTCTCGTGATTTTGATCTTCTAGCTCTGCTGTGCTCATCAGCACGAGGTAGCAAAGAAGATGCACCTTCAGTGCTTTCAGATGTCGAATTACTTGAGTTTGGGGCTGACGACAGAGTTTTTTCTCTATTATCAGAGTGATCCATTATTGACTCACTGTCTTCCTCTTCTGAGTCAGAGCCATGGATAACGATGGGGGAATGAACCAAGGGAGTATCTGAATCTTCAAAACCAGACTCCAGTAATGCATCAAAAATGTGCTGCCTCATATCACGTGACAGAGAAGAGGAAGGTCCTATGTGATTATAGAATTTACAGGATCATTAGTCTGATCACTCAATTGCTCATACAGAGGGGAAACCCTAGGATTTTCCAAGTTATACATGTAGCTCTCAGACAAATTTCCACATGTTCAGAAAAAGGGAGTTACCTAACCTATCCCTCCACATAAAAATAAATAAATAAATATAAATAAATAATAAATAAATAAATAAATAATAAATATAAATAAATAAATAATAAATAAATAAAGTAAATAATAAATAAATAAATAATAAATAAATAAATAAATGCATTCATTGAGGTCTAACCAACCGACCTGCAGAGGAATCATCGGCAAGAGATCCCTTTTCCTCTGTGTCCGGAGGTCTAGTGGCTTCAGGGTGACGGGCCGGCCAATTGTACTTTACCTTCCCATCATATGCTATGATGTCGTATGGAGACTTTGCAAATGACACCAGTTCATGCATAAAGTGAGAAGTCTTTTCATTTAGGAAAGGGGCCAAGTGACTGCCAAATGCTTCACTCTCCAAATCCACTCTAAAAAAATGGAGAGAAAATATATTAATGAACTTGCCATTCTCGAATATCCTTTGATGAAATTTGTCCTTTTTTAATACAATAGGTTGGGGCCAACCGGCCCCCCTCCTTGGGCAATTTTCTGAATGAAACCCTGAATTGATAATCTCCACACCAACAGACCATACTTACTTGTCGATGAGGGAGAGAATCAACTGAATCATGAATTCAACGTGCTCTTCACCCAAGAGAGCTTGAAATTCTCTCGCAAGCCATGGTGCCAGTTGATGCATGCTTGCAGGATTCCTCCGGAAAAACGTTGCCCCTATCAATTACACACTTCACATTCATTAATATTACTTAAACAAAAACACAGAATTAAACTCACTGATATCTCGAATCCTGTGCTTTCGTCCTGTACTTTCATCTAGCGGTAAAGCTCGAACACCAGCAGAATATACTGACCTGAAATGGGTAAGACACAAAAATTTATAAGGATGATTTCTCCCCCCCCCCCCCCCCCCCATTCCCTGTGCTAGCTCACTGTATCCCTCATAAAATCGAGCTGGTATGATGGCCTGGTCTTATGATTTTCAGGAGCATGCACATACAGTAAAGACGCATGTCTCTCACTCACCGTCTAGTTGCAACGGGGGCACATCTTCTGGACATCCGGATATTCCTTCCAAAGTCTCTCTCCTGCTTCCGGCCAGCACTGGACATCCGGACATTCCTCCCAAAGTCTCTCTCCTGCTGCTGGTCAGCTCCAGACCGCTGCTCCCTGGCAGCCATGTGGACATCACTTCCACTAAAAGAACTTGTTGGCAGATGAATGTGAACCGAGTCAATGATAGCAGTTTGTCTACCAGGAAGCATTGTAGTCCTGTAACCTCGGAAACTGTGGGAATTAATATCACATTATCACATCTTAAAATGAATCGGGTACTGAAGATAATATGAATCAGAACACAAAAATAAACCTTCCATTCCTCTCTCTCCTCCCCTTAATTAACATAATATGCATCTTGGTTGTTTATCACCTTCCCCAACCAGGAATGACATGATGAATGTTAGGGACTAACTTGCGTATTGCCTCATCCAAGTTTTCCATGGTTTGTAGTCGAGTTGACGAAGAAGCCGCTGGGACAGGAGGGACTTTATACTGGAGGAGAAATCATTTAAGTGCCACAATACTCTTAAGTATAATCGGCCTGTAAGCAGAGCAATTCCAAAAGGCTGACCGGTTCAAAAACTCTTTTTACTGTCATAGTACATAGATTATATGAGCTCAGTAAGTATCAGAAATATTTGGAATTACCTCTACCTTAAAATATGTGAAGACTTACCACATCATAGTCATCATTGGCTCTAATGTTATGGAGGACTCTGTTAAACTTTGTCTTGCACATTGGGCATGTATTATCTGTTGTTTGGGCAGCACGCAGCACGCAAGAAAAGCAAAAGGCATGTGAATATAAAGCAATTAAGGAATGGTAACTCAAGGGTTTTCCTCCTGAAGCTTAATCCTGTAAGCCAGCCCCCAAAGTGTGGAAAGACTAGCTACGCATAGCAAGGATATGAAAACATGAGACAATGAATGCTTTGTCTTGATATTCATCCAGGCAAATGGGGCATCTCTCCTCTACGGCACCCGCTGCATTCGGGACACCAGTCTCCATCTTCTCCTTCGGAGGGGAATACTGGGCGCCGGGCCGCGGCCACGTGATCACGTGACATCTAGCATCGATCTCGCTCGCTCGCGCATGCGCTATATAATTAAGCCAACATTAACATGCATCAGTTATTATTGTCTTCAATCAGTGCAGTGTGGCCATCTCTTTCTCAAAGTTGCCTAGAATAAATAAAATGGAGTCTTCATTAGCAGCAGAACCTTGCAATGGAAGCATCAGCATCTTCCACTTCATCCCATATTCCATCTTTCCCAACGACAGTGACCAGCAACCTGGTCTTCTCACAGGGAACAAGGACAATCCAATAAGATTCTGGATCCATATTGGACTGGTCGCTTTTGGACTCCTGATTGCAATTATGAGTTTAATTGTGAATAGTTGCAAGCCTCTACCCCATGGAAAACTATCAGATGGTGATGGAAGCTGTGTTGTACCAGTTAGAGCCTCCTTCATCGTGGCACATCTCATACCTGGATTTGTAATCTTCACAGTCACCTATTTCACGGGATTGAACTTCGATTCTCCTGTCAATATAGCTATGTACGCCATTTTTGCCACCCACTATCTAAGTAGAGGGATTTTAACTCCACTGGCTTCAAGATATAGTCAGAATAAAATATCAATTTGGAGTCCTTTGGTTATATTCCTGACAAATACTTTCTTTCACTATGTAAATGCTGAATTTATTGGTTCCGTGGAATACTGCAGGGCATATTACTATGATCCTAGATTCATCATTGGAGCAGTTCTCTTCCTGATTGGTTTCATCATAAACAGAGTTGCAGACACACAGTTAATATTCCTACGAAGATCTTCCAAAGATATGGTCTATGTGATTCCTAAAGGAGCTCTCTTCAATCTCATTTCTTGTCCCAACTACTTTGCTGAAGGCATGCAGTGGTTGGGCTGGTGCATTCTCACCTGGTCACTTGCTGGATTGGTTTGGTGGCTCTTCATTGAATCTATGCTCATTCCTCGAGCAAGATTCAATCACAAATGGTACAGAATTCAATTTCTGGCCTATCCAAGCCACAGGAAAGCACTCATTCCTTTCATTTTCTAGCGATGATCTTCTTTAAGACTCTCTAGCAAGCAATAATGTATACGTTTCATTTTCTAGTGATCTTCTCTAGCAAGTAGTCATAAATGTTAATGGTATAATATTATAGTATGAATCTGTATGACCTGTACACTATAATTTGATGTATGAAAATGCATTTTTGGATAATGATTCTTAGCCTTAGGGAAGTTTGCTCAATAAAATATTTGGGTTATGTTTTCATGGAAAGCCATAGCAAGATTTCCAATGCCAAGCTTGTCACCTGTGTTGTCTGAACCTGCTTCTAAATGTGGAGTTGCTGTTTATATGTACACCCACCCACATTCTTCCATTGTGAGAAAAGACTCCGACAGACAATAAATATAGATAGAAGAAATGCTGATAAACAATAAATTATGGGCCCAATCTACTCACAGGAATGGCGGGGATAACATGCAGCTTGGAGATTCACTGCAGCTGTATAGTGGGGAAATTTAATATTGTTCGGTTTGTTCCTTTAATTTTACTCAACATTCTACATGCACGATAGCTATAGTTCTTACTGCTACTGCAAGCACCAATTATGCATAAAATTATAATTATGTATAGGCATGATTCTAGTGTAAATGACTATGAAGTCAAAACCTTCTGTGCTAGTGCCATATCCTATGATTATAATTATAGTCTTGGGATTTGAAACAATGATGCATTATGTACATTCATGCCTGGAGCCAGTCCACAATACAGACTACTGCATACCCACCCATAGTTATAGTGCTTGGGCAGTTTGGAGGAGTGTCATTAGATTAGACCAAAATGCATACAATTAATTGAAGCTATTATATTTATGAGCAGATTTAATGATGCTATAGATATTCTTGTGTTCAATTTTGTAATCTAGGGTCATCTACCTGCATTAAAAAAAGAAATTGAGCTTACTGTAGCTTTGCTGCTGCATGTTATACAACTAACCTTTGCATACTTGCACCATCTTTGTGAAGGAATAGGTCTATATGGAGGCACTGGCCTTCTCTAAAGAAATTGACATTGACAAGTAAGTTTTGATAGGCTTTTTCATGCCCCCAAATAAGACCTTTTAGACATCGGGGCAACTGATATTGAGCTATGAAAATTGTCATACATTAGCCATATAGCCTATGGCAACTTTTTAGCAGTTTGGCCATTGGCAGGCAGCAGCATCTATATAGCAGACTAGAGATATCACTAGTGGGCAGTCCCCTATTTGAAACTAGTCCATACCCCATGCATTAGCCAAATAGCTGTTAGCAACTTTCTAAAGGGCTTTGGCTAAGAATTAAAGTTGGCTTTATCATTTACCATTAATTTGATGCAAATATTGACATTCTTAAGGCATGCAAAAGATTATGAGTGTAGTCGTACTTTGACTGCTTCCATACCCAGAGTACAGGTTATAAGTACAAAGTACAGGTTATAAGTACAAAGTACTCTACTAAGGATTCATACGAAAGGAGTGAACATAGCTATACAGTAAATATTTTGTAAATGAACCATAAGTTTGATCACAAAGATCATCCTATCCTTTGACATTACTTTAATCCCTGGGTTGCAAAAAAATATTTTTTATTGGGGGGAAAACCTTGCAACTTAATACAGTGGCAGATTCGGTACTTCTTAAGAGAGTATCCAGTCTTAATTCACATCTTAAAATTTTGCACAGCATTTGCAATGAAAATATAAAAATGGGTGTGGTTATGGGAGTGGTAGTGGGACACCCACTAATAAGAAGAAAATCCTGGATCCGCCACTGTAATAACTCTCCAGCATAGTTCACATATGAAATACCACATTCCATTATCATGAGTGGTTGTGACTAGTGTATCATGTATCATGTATTATGACAGTGACTAGCTGAACCTACCTCTAGTTGTGCTGAAAAGTACCACACTATTCCTGACAACACGCCGGAGATGAGAAAAGCATAAACTGTATTTCTCTTCCATTTTCTAGGGTTACACCACCAACCACCTGATGGAGACCACACATACTTGGGGTAATCAAACTTCTTCCCTCCACCCTATAATTAACACAAATATCTAATATCTATTTAATGTGCACCAACAACAAACAGAAAGGGACTGGTGAGTATTAAAGAGAGAAAAGAAGTTGGTTGATGAAGGGAGTAGCCTCAATATTACCATATCGGGAAGCTTAGATTCTTCTAAACTGTAGTCACTTTCGACTGTTTAGCTGCACTTCAGTATAGTTTTCTCCGAAGACTACTGAAAGTCACGTGATATTATTATTTTGCAGATTGAGGTCAAAGTTCAATCCTCGGATATAATATACAAGATGTCTGTGCAGGCTCTGACTCACGCTCAAAAGGTTACTAGGCTGTACAGAAACTTGCTCAAGAACATGCTCTCGTGGACCATATACCGACGTGTCTGGAGAGAAGAAGCCCTCGAGCTTAGAGCACAATTTGATGCTAATAAACATGTGGATATGGGTACAGCTATAAGACTTTTGAAAGAAGGAGAGGAGATGTACGAACGCCATAAACATCCTGATCCTTATGTGTGTGAGTGGTTTCTTTATGTTGTAAACCTGAACACTTTGAAACTGCTGATCTCAAAGTTTGGGATAATAACTGTTTGGATCTGTGAGAGTAGAATATAGTCTTAGTATTTGGAATTACCCTACTGTTGGAATAATAATATTCTTTCACTGATAGCATCAGAAGCACCAGGAGGTTCCAAGTGGGAGAGGAATCTGCCTCCTCCTCCTCATGTGAGCAGAATACATACTTACACATCTGACCTTCATAGATTTGAGATTTGATTATTTCTCTAGATTTTAGAATTAGCACCAGAAGAGAAGGAATGGTTTGATGAGTGGGCGAAGAAGGCACCTATTAAATGAAACATTATGGATGACAACACCCTTAGATTCTGTCACTTTTCAATTTCATTTACTATATGGAATGTTGTCAACGATTAAAATTTGCTGGTATCTTTTAGTTTATCCAGTTAAACAATAATAATGATAGCAATGCATAGTTATTACAATGGCATGGAAGTGAAGAGATGCAAACAAGTAAAGTATTTTTTGAAAGAAGTTCACAATGTCTATTTCATGTATTTGTCTTCCTGTTCAGCAAGAAGTTTAGCAGAAGATTTAGCATCAAAGAAGAGCTCGTTGATTTCCTGTACATCATCCTTGGCTATTGATTCTCGTCCGTTGATGCGACTAAGAATACTCGCTGGAGTCATCAACTGCACAGCATATCTCAGAGTTGTTTTCACACCAATCTCTCCCAACAGCTGCAATGACTCCTGATCTAACTTGATGCCTTCGACTTGAGCACGGATGCCTAGAATTTTTATCATTTCTTCTTGTGAGTATGGGAAAGTGCGAACGATCATGATGCGATCGAGGAGATCTCGTGGCATTCCGTGAGCAGAGGAGATGTCTGTCCCTCGTACAGTACATTTGCCTCTATTCGTTGCAAAGATAACAATAGGAGAGAGAGAGGATTCCAGTGCACGATGGAGATACGTGAAACACTCGATATCCAACATGTGGACTTCGTCAATGAATAAAACACCAGGGACCAACTCGGCGATACCCTGATCAATATATCGATTCACTACTTTGTTGATCTCCTTTCGTAGCTTGTCGGTAATTTCGGTCTTCTTGGGCTTGAGGAGTTGTCCCATCATACTCATAATATCCTGTCCCCCTTGTGGTCTGGCATTTGCAACATCCAAATCATGAAGTGTAACATCTTGGATGATCTCTTTCTTCTTATGCACATCACCCTTGGGTAGAGGGACATACTCTTCAGCTTCTAAATCAAACTCAGCTGCATACGTATCAGATCTTCCTTGTCGTTTAACTGCACCACTATTGGATTCGATATAAATCACATCGCCTACCGTTACCTTCTCTTTTTGTAAGCTGTCGTAAATTGATGGATCAAGCTTCAATTGCTTAGTGCCCTTCGAGGTTTTGAGACCAATTACTACATGACTAATAGTCTTTCCATAACCTCCTAATGGATTTTCAGTCTCACAGGGGGTCAACTCGGTCACCTCACCTTCGTATACCTCTTTTGTTTCCTTGATTCGAAGCCCAATAGCTCGACGAAAGTTCTCCATCAAGATCTCTGTCTTCTTGACTTCGAACGAGTATACCTCGCTCCCTACCATGGGGCAAAAGGGAACCTTGGGACCGAGCTCTTGAGCAATCGCCAAAGCAAGTGCAGTCTTTCCAGTACCCGGTGGGCCGGCCAAGAGCACCCCCCTTCCTGCCATTTTCTTAGTTTTGATGAAGTCCACCACCAACCCTGCAGCCTCTCTCGCTCCTTCCTGACCCACAAAGCCTGCTGCTACAGGCAGAGCTGTAGTCCCAGTCTGATCCAAGCCCAACCCCTTTACATGGCTGTGAGCAGATATCCTCTGGGTCTTTGTGGTGCTTTTCACTTCTTCAATCTTCATTCGAGACATATCTGGCAGTACCTGCAATCCTTGCTCTGCTTCTAAGTGATGATTCTTCAGCTAATGCCCGCCCTCACCTCCTTGCAGGCGAGAAACGTGGTCAGCCAAGATAAGCAATCGAGCATGCGCAAAGCTAGATAGCCCATTCGTTACCTAGCAACAACTTACCTAGCGACAACTTAGCAACCGACTAACAAATCGGTCTCAAAGTCGATCGTGTGGAATTGTATTGCTACAAAGTCATGTCTATAGCATCAGCGACACCGAAATATTCGTTCGGCATCAAGGGAGATGTGGCCAACAATGTATGGTACTTGGATGAGCAAAACATCATTTACCCCAGTGGAGCAAACTTAGTCATCTTCAACATTGATCAGAAACAGCAGAAGTTCATTCCATGTAATCTAAACAGTGAAGGAATGACAGCTCTTGCTATCAGCTCTAATAAGAGATATGCTGCTATTGCTGAAAAGAAAAGTGAAAAACCTACTGTGACCATTTTTGACTTGATCACTCTCAAACGAAGAAAGGTTCTATCTCTATCACAGGAAATAAGCTCTCAAGAGTTTATTAGCATTGCATTTTCTCCTGACTCAAAGTACCTGATAACTCAGCTGGCTGGACCAGATTGGTTAATGGTGTACTGGCATTGGGAGAAGGCTAAGGTTATGGCTTGTACTAAGAGCAATGGTGTCACCAATCATCAAGTTCGGCAGGTAAGATAGCATGTTAGCTAGTAGCTGAATACTAGTTAATAATTATGAGGTTTTAATATCTTTACCAGTATATTATTTACTTGGTGCAATATCTGAAAAGGGAAACGGTACAGGAAAGTAGATAATGGTGACAAAAAGATCCCCCAAGAATGTAAAGAAATCATGTCTATAATATGGTACACTATCCTTAAATTATTACGCAGATTGCCTTCAATCCTCAAGATAATACGCAGATATGTGTAGTGGGAGATAAGCTCTTCAAACTCTTCCGCTATAGTGAAGGAAATCTCAAACAGTTTGCCTTCATGAAAGCAGAAGCCTCCAACTATCTCTGCTTGGCATGGATCTGTGAAGATAGAGTTGTTGTGGGTACGGATAATGGCAGGGTGCAGCTCTTTGAAGTTGGGGAGATGCGGAATGAATTCAATGTAGCCTTGCCACCAGGGAGTATACAGAATACTCCTGAAGCATCAAGAAAATCATTGTAAGTCAGTGTGTAATGACATATTGAACTCTACAGCTTTGTTTATATTGTATTATACAATTTTCACAAAAGATGCTTGTTACACTTACTGTATGCAAATTTTCCATTGCACCTCTCCAATATGGATTTCTCATTCAGGCTGGCATCTCGTTCCTCTGCACGTGAGAGTGGTGACCGCATAGAGTGTATCAACACCTATTCCAAAGGCTTCATCTGCTCTGGAGGCTCTGGCACTCTTCATCTCTACGAAAAAACAGAAGAGAAATACGTCTTCAAGAAGTCGAGATCGGTTAGCATTTGGGTGGATCCAAATTCCACCCTTGTTGCCCAACCAACAACAGGGAATGACTCCTCCTGGGATCCTAGTAACGATATCACAAGCATATGTATGAGTCCCAGTGAAGAGAACGTAGTGTGTTCAACAAGGACTCAACAGCTCTACAACCTCACCCTTTCAGCTGCTGACCTCCAAGGAAAGGTAAATGGTGGAAATAACTGTTGCTAGTAGTATTTTAAAGTATTGATGTCCCAGAAAAGTCTGTAAATTCAGCTTCATATGTACATAATTATGACATACATACATGTATCAAGTTTGAGGTTTTATGATATGCGTAACTTCTCACCCATTTCCACTACTGACATAGGACACAAGCTGTGCAGCTTTTGACTATCTGAGCCATGCTTTTCACCGAGGAGAAATCACAGGTATGGACGTCTGCATCAGGAAACCCATCATAGCAACATGCTCCCTCGATAAATCCATCCGTGTATGGAACTATGAAAACAAGTAAGCTAGATCCCTATTATTTTGAAAGTTATATCGGAAGTCTAGCTGGGATAGTAACTATTATTGTGGTTCTTCTTACACTACTTTTCAGTACTCTTGACCTGCACAAGGAATTTCAAGAGGAAGCATACAGCATCGCCCTTCACCCTAGCAGCCTTTTCATCTTGGTAGGCTTCAGTGAGAAACTTAGGCTCATGAACCTCCTCATCGATGACATCAGACCCTTCAAGGAGTTTATGATACGAGGCTGCAGAGAGGTAAGAAGGATCATAGCTATATGTAGCTGTAAATGATTTTTTAATTGAAGGGTTCATCTCTTTCACTGATTCCTCTGTGTGCAGTGTTCATTCAGCAATGGCGGACATCTATTTGCTGCTGCCAACACCAATCTTATCCAAATCTTCTCCACTTACACCTTTGAGAATGTTGGTAACCTCAAGGGACACAATGGAAAGGTATGCAGCTTGTTTATTTTTTGTTTGTTTGTTTTGTTTTGTTTTGTTTTTGGATAGCTTTAACCTGATGGATAGACAAAAATATTTATGAGATTTGAGACAAGCTTCCTACTTGATTTTTAGGTTCGTTGCATCAGATGGTCTCCTGATGACTCCCACCTTGTGAGTTGCAGCGTTGATGGAGCTGTGTATGACTGGAGTGTGCTGGGCTGTAGGAGGGAGAGAGAATCAGTCCTCAAGTCATGTAGCTACACTTCTGTGGCCTTCACTTCTGATCTTAGGACCACTTTGGCCGTGGGTTCTGATCGAACTCTCAAAGAAATCAACCTCCAAGATTCAAGTGTGAGTATGTAGGTGTTATCAGTATGATTTGAGATTTGAGACAGAGAGCTGTATATACAGCCTATAGCCATAGGTAGGAAGAAGTAATTTCTTATGTACAATAACCTGTGCTAGATAAGTGATATTGGTAGATCTATGCACTTTCAATGTTTGATACTTTAGATTCCACGTCAAATCAGTGCTGGTGATGTAGTGCTGACTCAAGTGGTTCTGTCTCATTCTGGTCGTATGCTATTTGCTGGTTCCAGCTCAGGGACAATCAGAGCTATCAAATTCCCTCTCACAGACCCAGGAGAGTGGCAAGAACATCAAGCCCACTCAAACTCCATTACTAGGGTAAGAAGGTGGACCTAAGCACTTCTAAATAAACTGAAAAATCTGTCTTCGAAAAAAAAAAAAGGCCTACTTGTAGCAATGGTAATAAACTTCATCATCCTCTCTCCTATTATAAAGAAAACACTACCCTCTCCCAATAGTTACAATTACAATGCTTCCCTTATCATAACACTGATAGACTGGATTTTTGAAAACATGCATTCTCTACCTGCAGATGCGTATCTCCTATGATGACCAGTTTTTATTCTCTGTGGGTATGGACGGCTCTCTCTTCATCTTCAAAGTAATAGACAAGGAAGGGCGAGGCCTCAAGAGAGAAAAAGACATTGCATTTTCTGAAGAGGTTCTTGTGACCAAGACTGATCTGGAAGAGAAGGTTATTATTTTATTATCCTGGCTAGCCCAAATTAGAGTTGTATAAAAATTCATATACAGAAAGAAATACTAGCTCTTGTGACAATTTCAACCTTTTCAGAATACACTGATGTCAGAGTTGAAGACTCGTGTAGATGAATTGAAGATGGAGAATGAATATCAGTTGAGGTTGAAGGACATGAACTACAATGAGAAGATCAAAGACCTCACTGATAAGTTCCTACAGGAGATAGAATCACTCAAAGCAAAAAATGAGGTAAATAATACTCATTTTTCAAAGACTTGTGATATGGAATCCCAAAAATGCTTGTTTTGTTTTTATTTTGTTTGTTATTTTTGTTTGTTTGTTGTTTTTGTTGTTGTTGATTCTACTAGACGCTACTCACTGATAAAGAGACAGAGGCAGCTCATCATGAAGAGGAAGTCCAAGGACTCCTGGAAAGACAAAGCGTGGAACTTCAAGATATCGGTAGGAATTGAAAAGTGATGTAGCTGACACCCTCTTCAATGGTTTGTGTGTATAGAGAATGGAAATAATCAAAAGTTGATGGCTGAGTATGAAAAATACCAGGAACTCCAAGCTAGGAGTCAGAAACTCCAAGAGGTGTGTATATAATAATACTAATATTAATGTCTATGATTATCAAGTGTATGTATGCAGTTGCTTCAGCTCAATGAATAATCATTAATTCTGTATATGCACTTGCTTCAGCTCAATGAATATAGCTACTGTATTACATTGCTTTCTCTATAGGATTATGAACGTCGTATTACTGATATGGAAGAAGCCCGAGAGAAAGCCTTGCATGAACTCACAGAGTACTATGAGGCCAAGTTGCAGGAGAAGAATATGCAGCTCCAACAGGCCTCTGACGAGCAGCGACAGCAACTGAGGGAGGGAGAAGAACTGCAGAGACAGACAGAAGAGGATGCTGACAGAGAGATTTTGGATCTGAAGAATCGTTATGAAAGACTGCTTCGACAACGCTGGGAAGAGAATGTGAAATTGAGAGGAGAAGTCGGAATATTGACCAAAAAGGTATAGTTAGACTATAATAATTATACCGATCATTATTTCAGCATGCTGTTTCATTTTTATCTGTATCTAGGTGGGCGGTTTGCATGACGACATCAAAGACTTGAAGGAGGAAATACAGAAGCTCAAGCAGGAGGTGAAGAAGAGAGATGGAATAATTAACTCACTCAAGACAGATATTGAGGGCCTAAAGAAAGAGATTCAGGAACGAGATGAAACAATACAAGACAAGGTGAGATAAACTGATAGTTTAGGCATTTTAACGTATTATTATGTTTGTATAGGAGAAACGAATCTACGATTTGAAGAAGAAAAATCAAGAGCTGGAGAAGTTTAAGTTTGTGCTTGACTACAAGATCAAGGAACTACGTCGCCAAATGGAGCCTCGAGAAAATGAAATCAAGAGAATGAAAGAGCAGATCAGAAAGGTCAGAGAATATAGCTAACAGAGATACAGTGTGAGGTGAAAGCATACAACTAACTGGTACAATTTAAGGAGTGTTAGTTATACAAGAGTCTGTTCAAATTTTATTCACACAGATGGAAGCAGAACTCAGTGAATTTAGTCGTGAGAACAAGGCTCTGGAACTTGCCATGTCACACAATAAGCTTCGCCTGGCTGCCACCACCAAAGAGATGATGAATGAGAGGGATGAATGTCATAACCTCAAGGTAGAACTGAGGAATATTAAGGCTGGACTCCATAACACCTCACGCTTTATACAAGAACCGGCAGACCTGAAGGAGGCCATTAAGGGGCTCTACAGAAAACACCTTCAGGACTTTGATCAAGTGAGTGAAAATTAACAGGGCATCACTTAATGACCATTCTAGCTAGCTATTGTGTTCTCTTCTTGGAGAGTTCTTTACCACTGGAACCTCCGAGTAATGGACACTTTGGGATCAACCACTTTGTCCTTTGTAGAGTGGTCCTTATTAGGAGGTTCCACTGTTAATTCTACATTGCAGAAATATGCACTTTTATTATTTATAACTGAATTTCATTCATAGACGGCTCGTGCTGATCATGCTGCTGAGGCCACCATGCATTCAGAGTATGCACGTCAACGAGAACACTTGGAAAGGAGTGTGGCATCTCTCAGGAAGAAATTGAGCAAGGACAGCGAGATTCATCGTGCAGATACAATCCGAGTCATGCAGGTGAGGAGATTATTAAATCTCATTATGAAGTCATCCCTTTACTACTAGCTAGCTATAAGTATGATCACTTTTTCTCATACACAGGAAAACGTTTCTCTCTTGAAAGAAATCAATGATCTCCGTACAGAATTGAAGAAGAGCCGCTCTCTTGCACACGATCAAGAAGCAGTGTTGAAGATTGCTCGAAAGCAAGGGTTTGATGATCAAGCTGCTCTTGCAACCACCAAGACACTGGCACCTCAGACTGGCATAGCCAAAGTGGAACCTACAGATAATTCACGCATCATTGAGATGCAGAAGATTGAGATTAGCCGGCTCAGGGCCAAGATCAAGGAATTGGATCCCAGCTTAAGACTTTCTGCAGGGGAAAGGTTACCGCCTGTTCACACCACTGCATCTATCAGTGCTCATTAAACTATTAACTGTGTGACATTTTTTGAGCTATCAAATTTAGTTACTTAGTCCTTAAAAATTACATACTAAAAAAAAAAAAAAATTATTAAAATTTTTTGCAAAACTGGTAAAGCGTCGATATATAGCTTGTTTTCTGAACGACCCTTTTCCTACATCTCGTTTCATAGCAGCCACAATTGTAAATCTGAAGTCTAAGTTACTTTTTTGCTTTTGAATGTAATGGTTACTCCTGTTTTTAGATGTATCATATCTTGAGACATCATCAGCACATCACAAGACAAATATTATGGCGTTCATGGAGCTCAAACCGGCCAGAGGCTTCCCTCATACCCATAGTAGTGGAACAAACTGTATGAGTGGCTATAGTGTATTATATTAGCTGGTACTAGTCCACCCAATGACTTCCTTTATACAGGGGAGAGGAGAACGTGCCTATGACATCTTCTCCAGACTTCTAAGGGAGAGGATAATTTGTCTGATGGGACCGGTATTTCTAGATCGTCCTGGCTAGCCATTAATTAATGTCTGATATGTATAAATCCAGATATCAGATGAATACTCTAGCCTGATAGTGGCTCAGCTGTTGTATTTGCAGTCAGAGGATTCTCATAAACCAATTCACATGTACATCAATAGCCCAGGTATGTGGCTACTTTAAGTTAATAAGTTACACTTCCTCTTTATGACTATACTCACAAACATGAAAAATACCATACACAAAAATAACAGTAATGATGACAATGTCGTCAAAACAGTAGCTTGACATCAATAATTAAGAAACTGTTGTTTTGATACAGTGTTGGTCAGTAGGGTAGATAAGGATATTAAGCAGCGAGGAATGCTTTCTTGGAATCACTCTAAGTCATGGATTTCAAGGAAGTATATACTGTATTTCATAAAAATATTCTTTCCCACTGTTCATAATAAATTTTACCAATCTCCTCTCATCCTGATTTGCTTGCTTTCATTGCTTGCTTGATTGTTTGTTTTTCACTAACAGGATAATATTATTTTGCTAGTGAACCTAAAAACTATTATAGTGATGTCTGTACCTAGCAAAACAATGTGAACTCCTTACCTCAGTCAGTCCTACTGTAGCTACTTCTCTACCTTTTCCTGAATAGGTGGCTCAGTTACAGCTGGCCTTGGGATCTATGATACCATGCAGTACATCAAGCCTCCCGTGGCCACTTGGTGTGTGGGACAAGCGTGTAGCATGGGAGCATTCCTGTTGGCATCTGGAGCTAAAGACCTCAGGCACTGTCTGCCTCATTCTAGAGTCATGATACACCAACCACATGGACGAGCAGGGGTAAGATTAGTTATGAGGTACGAAAGCACGAGATTCTAGGATATCTTAGTTAATTAGCTCAAACATGCTTTGATGGATTACACCTCCACATCGAATTTAAGCCTCAAGACTGTGGCTATAGTAATCAATACCACACTAAATTGAGTGAGCTCAATGTAAAGAGCTAAAGCATTAATAAGTGACTAAAAAGAAATATCATTAATTTTTTTTTTTTTTTTTTAAATTATGTCTGCATGTAGGGCCAAGCTACTGATATTGCCATTCAAGCTGAGGAAATTGTCAAATTGAAAGGAATGTTGAATGAACTGCTTGCTGGACACACAGGACAGCCACTGAATATTATAGGTACACCTCCTACACATGATTAAATTGGTTACTGATAAGCTATCATGTGTTTGTCTCCGTATAGAACAGGTCACAGAGAGAGATAAGTTCATGTCTCCCACAGAAGCTAAGAAATTTGGAATAGTTGATCAAGTGCTCTCTCTTGAAGTGAAACCATCGGAGGATTGAAAGATATTAATTAGATAGTTTGTACATTGTATTATCTGGACTACGGACTTTTATGCGCATGCGCATAAACAAATCTAGAGTCAACACCGCTGGGAAGTTATACTGGTAGCTGAAACTGACATGGATAAACGTTGCTCTATCGTGTTCTTCGTGATCTTCCTTGTGGCTGCTTCCATATTCAGCACCGTGGAATGCTTTCCATCTGGACCTCCTGCAGCGGCCTGTGCTACTCTCAGCCCTAACCCTACTGTACATGGTGCTCAACCACAAACCTCTCCAGTCCCTTATGCTATAAACTTGTCAGCTTTAGATGATGGTAACGGAGGATTTTCATATGAACCTGGAATGACCTACAGGCGTGAGTATAGATCTACAAGCTTGTCAATACAGTGGAACCTCTGAATAATATGTCCTTTGTGGGAGGTTGTCCTCCCTGGAGGTTATTTGTATAGAGTGAGTATACAAAGGTACTTTTAGATTGCTTTGTCGAGAGGTTATCCTCTTTCAGAGTGTCCTTTATCAGAGGTCTCAGGTGTCACTGTAGCTAGGTTATTATTGGTCACTGGTTATAGTGGTAACTATAACTCCAGACTTAATATGTTATTTGCATGCAGTAACTGTAAGTGGTGTTAATAATGAGCAATTTCGAGGAGTTCTTCTTCAAGGTCGTTTGGTTGCCGATGACACAACCACAGCTGGAACCTTTGCTGCTACAGATCCCCTCACTAGACTAAGCAGTTGCAATCCACCAATGGTATCTAGTTACTAGTAGTTGGTAGATAATTAAATTTTTCATGTGTACACCTAGCCTATAATTAAGTGTGCATGACTCTATTTCCTCTCTAAACCATAACAGTGAATTGACACCAAGCTGTGTCTGTCCTTTTGAAGTGGCTAGGTGAGCTCATGTAATGCATGCCATCCTGTCTCAGCTAATGGGTGTTTATGCTACAGAGGCTTGAGATGGGGGCCCTTATATGTTTTTGTGTGATACCATAATTTCTTTGTTAAAATATATATTTTTTCGTATACTTATTCCTGTATGAAAATTATTTTTGTTAGTAAGGGTGGCCGCACACTTTGCCCACGCATGGTTGCTAGGGAAAATTATCTCCGAAACTACTTGCAGTAGGAACTTCAAACAAGCACAGGAGTGTGGAGCACTACAGGACTACTACACATACCAAAGTTGAAGGAATACGGACGATTTTTAAGGAAGATATGAGCAATCATGCACATTCTCGAGCTAAACAGCACTACATCTCAATGATCGCTAGAGTTCTATGGCCAATTTTTGCTCTACAGGCTCTTAAGCTAGCTGCCTTTAAAAATTACGTTTAGTTTTTGTTGATTTACATATGCCCCCGATATACACGTGTTCTAGACCGTATATGCACAAAAGCAAAATGTAATTTTTTCACCTTACCTGACCCCAGTTCCATCCAACATAAGATCCCAGTCCTATGCTTGGTTCCTGAGATACGAGTTCTAGCTCGTACTGGAATAAAGTTAGCCAACTGCTAGCCCTACCCCTACATGCATAATTATAATCTGGCACATGCATGCTCCAGCTGTATACCTTCTGTAGGAGTGGTAGTAGCATATCACTGAAGTGGACATTAGATTTTATAGGTCCTGGATGTCTTTCCACTTAATTCAGCTAACACCATTGTGAGCTACTAGGACAGGATAGTGGTGCATGTGCATGATGTCAGAAGCTGGGTCATTGAGGGGCTCAGAAGCTGGATCAGTGGGGGAAAGGAAACTGAATTACTAAGGGATTCTGAGAGAGAAGAAACTGGATTGAGGGATGGTGGAACTGGAGGGTCTGGTTCTATAGCATCTTGCACCTTCAGCACGTTCACACACTACAATGTAGCTAGCCAGCTAGTGTTTTGAAGAATTGTATTATAATCCATAAGCCAGGTTTGCTTGCGTGCTAAATTTCCATGTGCTGTAAATTGGGGGACATTTGTGCAATAAATCTACGCGCATGCGTTACTATGTGCTGTGCGGCCACCCTTAAAAAGCTTATTACAAGCTAGCTAGCTGTATTGTACGAAATTAAATACTTATTACACGAATTATTTTTAACATGAAATAATTATTAGCAAATTAGCCACACGTTGTAACAATGAAAGTGTGTACTGCACACTAAATGTACACACACTAAAACAAAATAGTATGTACCTTGGAACAAAATGGTGTGCAGTAAACACTTTTATTTTTACAGTGCAATACACAAATGGTATAGAAATTATAAGTAACTGCTAATGTTTAAATTGTAATTAACAGGTGTATATATCAATGATATTAGCCTTTCTTTTAAGCGCGAGTACATTGCAGATGGCATGTACTGTGTATAGATGCCTATAGTGCATAGTGGAGGGGGCTCCTGTCATAAGGCCAAGCAAACTTGATTATTAGTTTCTCAACTCATTTCTTGCTAAAAAGGATGCGGGCGGGCGGTTATTATTCATTATTTCATTATACTTCCTTCTTGAAAATTTATTACAACAACGAAAAAAAAAAGAAAGAATAAAAAGCAGTTGCAAGTACAGACATCATCCAAGATCAGCTTCCCGTCCACAACATAGTCTCGCGTAGCCGACACTGACTGGCCAATAAACACCTTCTCCAGGCTAGACCCAGATGTGTCTCATCATATAGCTTTGCAAAGACCTAAGTTAGCCCTGTTTCAACAGGCTTCGATTGTTACTTGAAACGGTAAGGTTTATCAGAGTCATGCTAGGATCACGATTCTGTAGCTAAATTCTAAGATGGCACACACTCTACACAGCTGTACAATCCATAGGGAGAGGGGCTGGCACGCGAGACTAAGAGGGGAGAGAGACTCAGAGACCTAGAGCGACTGTGCTGCACACTGCTGCCCTCTGCACCGTGCGCGCGCTGCGCTGCCAGACTATGTAGCGCTCACGTGACAAAATTGAATAATGAATAATGAAATTATTAGGAAGTTCAGGAAAAGGATGCGGGCGGTGACGAGAAACTAATAATCAAGTTTGCTTGGCCTAACAGTATATGCCCTGTAGCTTCCATGCTGGTGTCAATTCAAGTTCTGTGATTGTATTATCATCTTGCCTTGTACCCTAGAGATGGGCTTTGGCCTTTATTATTGGTCATGAATACAATTATGATATTATGTAGAGTGGAGTCAGTCATAATTCTGGAGTAGATAAGTCATCTATCTCTACAATGTGGACAGCACCTCCTCAAGGCTCTGGAACAGTTCGCATAGGGTACGCATTATATAATCATAGCACATGCATCACTATCCTGGTGTCCAGTCAAAACTTAATTAATTTTGAGATTATTATCGAGCGAGTCTTTCTATTTAACAGGTTTGCTGTTGTTCAAACTCGACCAGTGTATTGGGCAAACCAACGAACAGCTGAAATAGCCGAGAGAGGTATGGTTTTCTTACCATGCATGTATAGCTACACTATATGGCAAGCCATGAGCATCAAAAATACTAAAGCAAACGTACATACTTATCAGATGGAAAGAAAAACATACGCTCAAAATTTTCAGCGCACACGATGGAGTGTTAATATATTTAACAATCACGCGAGATATATATCAATACTAGCATAGCACACGCTAGCTAGCCAGCTGCCAGATTAGTTGCACATGGTCATTTCCATTATAGCTAGCTAGAGATGGCGGCTAAGTTAGAGATTTTGTTGGAGTTATAGGAAAGTCAAAAGAAATCATCACTGCTATCGATAGTGATTCTGTGGAAGCTGCTATTAAAAGTAGATTTCCCAGCGCTAGCTCATCTTCCCCCAAATTATTACCTTTCGATAACTGTACCAGGGACAGAAGGACCTTTATTTTACAGAAATGGTCTGAACATTGGTGATGTTATGTGGATGCGGCTAAGGAAGTAAAAGAAGTGACTGTTGTAGATTGTGATGGTTGTGAGGTTAGCTAATACCCTCAATAGATATGTAGGCAGCAAGCAGAGTTAGCTGCAAATCGCTCAGTAAGCCATATGAATTTACTGTTGAAGTGTTGGCAAAGATTTCTTGTTTTATGCACTCCCTTGCAGCACTCTTAGGAAGAAGTTTAGAGAGAAAAAGAACTGTTATTACTTTAGGACGCCCCTTGACTTTGCCAAAAGCAGCTTTCTTCTTGCGTTTACTCTCAAAATTCACACTTTCACTGAGTGGATCAAATTTATGCTTATAGGAGCAGGGCAGTTGACCATTTTTTTCACTGGGCTTCCACTGAAGAGGTTAAAGAATTGATCAATGAAGTATTTTCGGGATTTGGCGCCAATTTTGTTTTCCTAGAGGGACAAAAGAATAATTGCATATTAGTGTCCAGTAAGCAGATGGTCAAGGTGTTATCAATTTAGCCAGGCATGGGTCTCTGTATTTGAAGGAATGTTGTACCAGTGCAACCTCAGAGTCTGTGGTACCAGTTGAGAGCAATCACCAGTCACCTCAACATACAGTGCCTGTAACAAGTGAGATTGGTGATACATTGCCTGGAACAAGTGAGATTGGTGATACATTGTTTATCTATGTAGGGGTAATGTAATTATAGATAGGAGATGTCAAATATATTTTTGGTGAATTACATCCTCTGACTAAATTAGAATACATGCATATGGTACTGATAACCATCTTACAGGATCCCATATTGCCAGAGGGGTATTCAGATGTATGATTGTATTTTTGTGAGGAAGATTTTGTGCAGGTATAATAATTTAGAGTATTAAAATTTTAGGAGGTCTGCGTTGAAATGTATGCACCCTGAGATCATAGTTATAATCTCCTTTCAAGTTTTCCATTTCCTAAGCATGATTATACTTATCATGGAAATGTTCCCTCCCTCTCATGATAAGTTGATGATATGGCCTTGTGTTACAATTTAAGTGATTAGCTAGTTAATAATTATCATTAGACAAAAGAGGATTTGGAAACCAGAAGGCTATTAATCAAAAACAGCAGAAATTAAAATCTCTGGAAATAGACTGTACCAAGGTGACTATTTTATTCATTTGGTACAATCATGAAAAATTTGTATTTCATAGGAGGCTGAAGATCAAAGAAGAGATTGGATGAAGGTATAGATTGCAAGCTAATAAAAACAATTTTGATAAGTTCCTATGCCAAGTAGCTGCTGTCAGTATTAAAATATTGCTGAAAAAAGCTCCCTTATTCAGAGCTGAAAATAACCAATTTTGTAATTTTTTTTAAGTTAAACTTTTATTGTGATTACTAGAGAAGGTTGCAAGTTTTGCTATAATATTATAAGTCAATGGCAATCAGCAACCATCTGCCCTAGGGTCATTTGATTGGCAAATCTACTTGTCTGGACAGTTATTTTCCACTCTGCTTATACCATGAGATGTCTAGCTATAGCTTATAACAAGGCCTAGCTAGCTGTATACCTGCTGCTGTGGGTTTCCAAAGAAACAGGTGAAGTATATATATTTCCATAGAACTAAAAATCAACGACGATGATGACATTAGTGCTACAGTAGCTATACAGACTCAACTACGTATACTATTACAATTCTCATGCTAATTGCATGCTATAGAATATTTTGCATACTAGCTGGCTGTGTAAGGAAGTGGTCCACACAAGTGAGTAGCTTTGTTTATAAGACTATAATTATTATAATTATTATTATGTAGATTGGAATTGGTCATAATTCTCCAGCAGATAAGTCATCTATCTCTACAATGTGGACAGTTCCTCCTGAAGGTACTGGACCACTTTGCATAGGGTACACATTACAGTAGTGCATGCTGGTGACAATATCAAAACTTGATCCACATTTGAGATTATTATCCAACTAGTCTTTCTATCTAACATGCTTGCTGTTGTTCAAGTTCGAAATATGTATTGGGCAAACCAACGAACAGCTGAAATAGCTGAGAGAGGTACTGCATGTTAAGTTATTGTCATAATTATTATAGTAAATCAAAATTCTGGAAGAGTGATATTATTAGCTATTGTTTGCTGGCAGCAACTTCCTTTCTTTCTGCACAGTTGGCTCTACCGCTAGCACCCAGGAAACCAACATGCAGGAAACTGGCTCACAGCCCCCTACCACTGGCAATCAGGAAACTGACCCTCAAGACACTAGCTCACAGCCCCCCCCCCCCCCCCCCCCCCCCCCCCCCCCCCCCACTGCCATTCAGGGGGAACCTAATGTAACCACAGCTGGAGGATCAAGACAAGGCTCATTCCTCAACATCATGTTGCTGATTAATCTGGCACTTCTTGAATTGTTTCAACTGAACTATTATGACTTAGCATAGCTATAGCTCTAGTTTTGACTTAAATGTAGCTATTTTATTGAGAGTGGTAGCTAGCTAATTATTGGTGTACTATGACAATCCATGGGTATAAATCAAAATTTTGCCATCCTCACAAGCATGGTTTGTTGAAAACTTTTGTCATATCTGGAGCTAAGCAACCATGGACACATGAAGACTCGTATACACCCCAAGTAGCTATGTACATAGAACCCAATATAAGTGTCATTGGAGCTCAAGTTTACCTCACTGATACAAAACTAAGAATAGAGGAAATGATTAATGAACCTGTCAATACACCCCTTATATGGTCAAAATCCAGCACCAAGAGAGGACCAGCTTTAGGCATTTCAATGATGAAATGTTTGGTGTGGCTATGTTAGTATGCTTGTAGACCCTGTTTTGCATTGCAGTTTAATATACCAGTAGTTACTGGTTTAGGCCTTCGGTCCTGGGTGAAAATTTACATTTCCTGCTACTCGGTTATAGCAAGCTTGACATTGGGTCCAAAATTAACATTTGTTCCATATTCTCTGGATGTATACTGCACGCTCTCCTTATGACACAAATGTAGCAGGGGCCACGTTTACTCCGATGTACTTTACTTGTCATTGATCACTGCAGGCACTGAAGAAACAAAGCTGTCAAGACTGTAGTCATTATAGTGTGTATTGTGTGATTTATTTGTGGCAAAGATATGGTGTCATTTATACTGTGTTATTATGTTTGAACAGAAATGATTGTTGGATATATACATGCAGTAAGTATTCCTCTATAGAATGTACCTGGTATCAAAATGAAATAACTTGTTTACAGGAAATGGCCCTATAATCCAACAATACACTTGAAATTGAGACATGGCTTGATAACTCTCTAGTGGTAATAGCTACGTGTACCAAATTCACACTAAAGGTCATCTGTGCCGGCCTAAAACTGCCGCTCAAGTCTTGTTGATTTATGTTGACAGAATCCAGAGATACAAGGTCATAAAAAATTTCCTAGTATCCCAGTGTCCGTATATTCCGCGTGATGAGCATGTAAATGAAATTGTATTGCGTAAATACAACCGGATGCACGCTGGCGATTAGACTGTATATGCAAACAGTTAATTGTTACGCTATAATAGCTTGTTTGCTACTGCTTTATAGGGAAGATGGAAACACTGCAACAATTGCTGCTGAATCATAGCAGCACTTGCAAAGCTTGCATTCTCAACTCTTGGTGGCCTCATTGGAAATGTTACTCTTAGGTGAAAATCCAGTCTACACATTGAGTTTTGGGGGACCTCACTATTCTACGGAAACGGAATTTTCACTGCGCACGTGTATGCGCATACGCAGTATGAGTAGTCATTGCTGATCTTCTTATCATTGAGAACTTTACGTGCTCTTTCTCTCAAGTGGAATTATACTCCTATTACCCAAGATTTACAATAGTAAAATTAATGACAAAAAAGTGTTGTAACTTGTATCGAAATATATTCTGAATCAGATGTTTGATCTTCTAATGATTTAGGCTATGCTTGAATTATTGGATTCTCATGCTAGGTACTTATTACTCAATTTCTTTGTTTCCTGGTGTTTATAGCTAGTACTGCAGTTTGAAAGGTAAAAGAGTTTGCTAACAGAGGAAATGCTCTTTCTGAGGAACTGCTCTGATGTGTAGTTCTATCACTGTCTACCCTTTACCAGTAATTCCCTCAGTACACGAGTATACTTCAGCAGCTGAATATCCCTGAAGGAGGTGCCATGGAAGAGGATAACCCTGCTACTTGAGCTGATAGAACATCACTGTCCAACCATAGTGGACAGCCATCACCTAGTACCTCTTCTCTTCAATATCCTCAACAGGTAAAATAAATGGAAAGCATAGCTATGGTGCGGAGGTTTGGGGTCCATTCCTAGAGGTCATGTTGAAGACTTGCAGATCCTGTGAATTTGTTATCAATGGGGTGTTGCTCGCCCAGGATCCACTCCCCCTTCTTGCATATTGTAGGGCAAGAAACATTGCAGCTAATAATTATTTTTTTCAGAGAGCGCGAGCTATAGATATCTGTATCACTTCTCTGGATGACCTATCACAAAGAAGATATTCTGGAATATTCTTTAGGCTACCATTTTTTACAGTTGCACCCAAAGTCCTAGGGAATCTGTAAAGTTAACTTTGATCCTTTTTCCTTGATGTACCTCTTAGTATTGCCTATTGCACAACAACTAGAAGGCATTCTTCAATACAGCTAGCCAGCTTTGAAGCTTCTGCCTTCTACGGTATCATGTGACTACACATCCCCGACAAAAATGGTCTATACACAGAGCCGGAGCCAGCTCATTTGTAGTGGTACAGCCATCTGGGGGAGCTCTCCAGTAAAATTTAATGTCATTGGTTCGATTTCAATCTGGTATGATCTAGGCAATGCCATGTACTAACTTATAAGTCATTGTTGTTATTCAAATTGCATGCATGTACACACACAAAAGAAAACAAAAAAAAAACTCTGAATGGTAGTACGGCCATGGCCGTACCAGCCGTACCAGCCGTACCAGTGCCTCCAGCCATGATACAAAGATTGTCCTTGAGCTTTGTTGAGAGGTTTATCCTCTTTCAGAGTGTTCTCTATTGGATGTTTCACTGTAGCTAGGTTATAATTGATCAACATCAATTATAACCAAATATAAATTATCAAAACTTGATCCACATTTTATCCAACTATCTAACAGGTTTGCTGTTGTTCAAGTTCGAAATATGTATTGGGCAAACCAACGAACAGCTGAAATAGCCGAAAGAGGTACTGCATGTTAAGTTATTGTCATAATTATTATAGTAAACAAAATTCTGGAAGAGTGATATTATTAGCTGTTAAGTCAATTGCTTGCTGGCAGCAACTTCCTTTCTTTCTACACAGTTGGCTCTACCGCTAGCACCCAGAAAACCAACACGCAGGAAACTGGCTCACAGCCCCCTACCATTGGCAATCAGGAAACTGACCCTCAAGACATTAGCTCACAGCCCCCCGCCACCACTCAGGGGGAACCTAATGTAACCACAGCTGGAGGATCAGGGCAAGGTTCATTCCTCAACATCATGTTGCTGATTAATCTGGCACTTCTTGGCTTGTTTCAAGCATGATTTATACTGAACTGTTATGACTCAGCATATAGAAGTAGTTTTGACTTAAAGCTTGAGAGTGGTAATTATTGGTGTGCAATGTAACTTTGAAATTATAATCCACAGGTGTAAATCATAAATTTAGCCATTCCCCAAGCATGCATGGTTTGTTGAAGTTTATCCTAAACTTTTAGCATATCTGTGTTCTAGCTCCTATTAACTATATACAGTACACTTTTGAGTAGCTACCTTGTATTGTACACCCCCCAAGTATGTATAGAGCCCAATATAAACATGTAGTACCAACTGTTTGCATGTATAATATTATTATTATCCTACTGCTCCCCATTATAGCATTGTCATTGGAGCTGAAGTTTACCTCACTGATGAACAAAACTAAGAATAGAGGAAATGAGGCGAACCTGACTCAATACACCCCTTGTATGATCATTGGTCAAAATCCAGCAGCACCAATTAGCTAAGAGAGGACCAGCTTTAGGCATAAATATTTGGTGGGAATCATGGCCTCTAATGATTCTCTGGTATTTATATACATAGCTATGTAGCTAGATTCCAGTCTTAAGGGAGATGGAGTTAAAATTTTGCCATTTCTCAAGCATACTGGTTTGTTGAAGTTTGTCCTAAACTTGTCATAACTAGCAGAGTAGCTAGCTACCTAGCTTGTATGAGCCATAAACAACCATGGACTCATACATCTGGTCCCCAACCATTATTATGATTTGCATATTTAGAGCTATTTTACATTATGTGATAACAGGGCTGGATATCCAAGGGTGCATGGGATTGAGGGGATTGCAACCCCACCCACCTTTTTGTTCTCAAGACAGGAAATAGTGCACTGAAATTTTAACCGACACATCCGTATTGCACTGTTGTATATACTTTCAAGATCACACATTTAGCTATAATTATAGATAACTCACACATGCAATAACACACCTGAAATTGAGAAGTTATAACTAGCTAGCTATATAGAGCTGAAACTGACATGGGTAAATGCTGCTATATTGTGATCTTCCTTGTGACTGCTTCCATAATCTGGTATCGAAGTAACTATTATCGTCAAAAATCTGGAAGAGTGATTATTAACTATTGGTTTGCTTGACTGCAACTTCTTTCTTTCTGCACAGTTGGCTCACTCACAGCCTACCACTCCAGCTCAGGGAACTGGTTCACAGCCCCTCACCACCACTCAGGGAACCGAATCTGGTACTCAGGGGGAACCTAATGTAACCACGGCTGGAGGATCAGGGCAAGGCCCATTCCTTAGCATCATGTTGCTGATTAATCTGGCACTTCTCGGTTTGTTTTTTGTGAATTTATACCGAACTATTAAGAATGAGTCTAGTCATGACTTTTAGGCATAACTAACTGTGTGGTGTATGTCATTGTGACTTTGTTCAATGATGATTTTCGTTGGGAGCATGCATAAATGTTTTTATGACTGCAGGGCTGGATCCAGGGGTGGGATTGAGGGGATTGCAACCACCCCTCTTTTGTTCCCAAGCCAGGCCTGTAGCTAAATAAATAGTGCACTGTAGTGCCCCAGAAATTTTGACCTAGAAAATAGTCTATGTATTACAACACCTCTGTATTGCATGCACTGAAGGCTTGTACGTATATTTTCAAGGTCACACATTAGATAACTTGCACAATAAGCTTTATTTCCACACCTGTGATCATGCACATGTCACTTCAAAGAGTCTCTCGGAAAATAGAAAATAATCAGTCTATGCATACATGACACATCTGTACTTTGGCTTGTAATTTCAAGGTCACACACTATACATAACTTGCTATTGCTATTTCCACACCTGTGACCATGCACATGTCGTTTCTCTCAGAGAGTAACTAGCTAACTGTGTAATGCAACACATGCAGACAATTTTGGGAGCACCTTACCCGTTTGCCTCTACTTATGCAGGCAATCACACAGCACATGAAGCAAGTCACACCCTACAGTACTGCCGATGAAACCAACACGGGTCCTCACAAATATGGATTTGTCAAAATCCAGCATCAACAGAGGACCAACTTTAACAGGTATGGAATAGTGGGTGTAGAGCATCTTCTTGGGGTCCATCTAGCTATTCTAGGTTTCATAGAAGAACACATAGCTAGCTAATCACACTGCATGAATGGTTGCAGGATTTATGTGTGGCTATAGATAACAGTGTGCTGGGAGGCACACTTTTTCGAGCTTCTAGTAAGCAGCACACTCTTGCACGCGCACAGTCGCATGGTATAAAGACTGTTTTGCGCATGCGCGTAGACAATTACTAGACTATTTCTCACCGAGAAGTTATAACTAGTACAGTAGTAGACAACCGCTGTGGAAATTATTAAAACTGACATGGGTAAATGCTACTTTATCGTGTTCTTCATGGTCTTCCTTGTGACTGCTTCCATATTGAGCAGAGGTACCATTAAATTTATGCATGCATGTATGATCAGCTATTAGGGTAGATTGAGTTAATTGTTTGCTTGACTGCAACTTATTTATTTCTGCACAGTTGGCTCACAGCCTACCACTATATTTTTTGGAACTGGCTCACAGCTCCCAACCAACCCTCAAGACACCGGCTCACAGCCCCCCACTGCCACTCAGGGGGAGCCTCATGTAACCACAGCTGGAGGATCAGGGCAAGGCTCATTCCTCAGCATCATGTTGCTGGTTAATCTGGCACTTCTTGGCTTGTTTCGAGCATGAACTGTTATGACTTGTGTAGCTCTTGTAGACTAGTTGACTTGTGAGAATAGGCAGCTATTTTTTATGTACGAGTATTAGCTAGAGTGTTCCTGTTATACCTATTGGCTCCTATAGATTATGCTAGCATAATTTTATGCATGTGCTCTGGAATCTAAGAATCATTCTGGAATAATAAGGAGATTTTTTGGAATCACAGCATTTAGGTCAGATATTTAGGTCAGACATGGTCAGATCTAAATGGCATCTGACTTAGGTCAGACGCCAATTTGATTCTGTAGCTCATGTCTGATAATGTAGACTGATGAATCAAGTAAAGGGACCCACAGGTATTTAACTTTGGTATGCCTGACACACCCCCGGCCCCCTATACAGTGTACATATGCTCAGCTGCGCCCTAATACAGTTGAATTATAGTGAAACCTCTCTTAGCAGAAAGGATAAAGGTCTTTCCCTCCAAGTGTCCTCTATTCGGACTGTATAATGAATAAGATAATCCCCTCCCCCTTTTGTTCTTAAAGGTGGTGGCACATAGCAATGCACGTGCTAACAATTAAATTTTAGTCTTTCTTATATAACTCCAAAATTACTATAGCCATGAACTTCAAATTGCACAGAGTTATAAGGTAGTATATCACTAATACACACACCAAAAATGAAGGGAAAAGGTTAATTCTTACAGGTGCTATGAGTCTTTTACTTTAGAGATAAAAAGCATTGCTTCTCACTGACCGCTGGAATTAAGTGGCTGATTTTTGGCCCAGAGCTTCTTAGTAGCCCTCTCTGCAAAATTACAGAAGGATTTGTTGGTATCTACTTTACTTTTTGAGTTCCCAAAAGTGAGTATTTAAGTTCCTGGGCTAAATCGAGAAGTAAAATAGATATCAATAAACCCTTCTGTAATTTTTTAGAGTGGTGCTAGAAAGCTACAAACCAAAAATCAGCCAGTGAAGTTTGGTGGTTGGTGAGAATTAAGTAATGCTGAATTTGAAAACTGTTTATAGCACCTGTAGGATTTGATATTGCTTCTTCATTTGTTGTGTGTGTAGTATTACTTAGCTGCTTTATAGCCATGTGCAGTTTAAAGTCTATGGTGTAAGTAGTTTTGGAGATATGACCCCTTAGCAACCATGTGTGGGTGAGATGTGCCACCACCCTTAAGCCCAGCTAAAATGGTGCACTGTATACATATGTAGTGCCCCAGAAATTCTGACCATATGCCTAGCTACTTAGCTAATAGCTATGTAGTCAAAAAAAAAAGTCGGGAACATTAATTTGAAATATCCCTTCCTCTAGCTCATGGTGCTGGATTTTGACCAATGACCATACAAGGGCAGTGCATGGTATTGACAGAAGGATTACTTGATTTCCTCTACCCTTTGTTTTGTATCAGTAAGCTAATTGTTGGGTAAACCTCAGCTGCTATAATGGGGAGCTGTAGGATATATATGCAAACAGTTAACTGTCACCTTATTATTATCTATAATAGCTTGTTTGCTATTATATTAAACACTGCAACAATTGCAGCAGCACTTGCAAGCTTGCATTCTCAACTCTTGGTGGCCTCATTGGAATTGGGGGGTACGGAACGGAACGGAACGGAACGGAACGGTTCCGAGAAACGGAATATTCACTGCGCACGCGTATGCGCATGCGCAGTATGAGTTTAACCAGTTTAAGTGTCATAGCTGATCTTCTTGTCATTGAGAACTTCACGTACTCTTTCTCTCAAGTGGAATTATGCTCCTATTACCCAAGATTCACAAAAGTATAATTAGTGTTGTAGAAACATTAAACATAACAGATGTTTAATTTTCTAATGATTGTATTCTTGGATTATTGTACCTATTACTCAATTTTCTTTGTTTCCTGGTGTTTATAGCTAGTACTGCAGTCTGAAAGGTAAAAGAGTTTGCTAACAGACTTTCTGAGGAAGGTCAGCCGTGTTGCTCTGCATGTATATAATTAATTCTAGTACTATCTACCCTTTACCAGTAATTCCCTCACACTTTAGCAGGAGGTGTGATCAGCCTAAAATGGAAGAAACCCTGCTACTTGAGCTGATAGAACAGCCATCAACTAGATATCCTCAACAGGTAAAGTAAATGGAAAGCATGTGGTGCGGAGGTTTGGGGTCCATTCCTAGAGGTCATGTAGAGGATTTGCAGATCCTGTGAATTTGTTATCAATGGGGTGTTACCCACCCAGGATCCACTTCCCCTTCTCGCATATTGTAGGACAAGAAACATTGCAGCTAATAGTTATTCAGAGAGCGAGCTATAGATGTCTGTATCACTTCTCTAGATGACCTATCACAAAGAAGATATTCTGGAATATTCTTTAGGCTACCATTTTTTACAGTTGCACCCGAAGTCCTAGGAAATCTATAAAGTTTGATCCTTTTTCCTTGATGTGCCGCTTAGTGCAGCCTATTGCACAACAGCTAGAAAGCATTCTTCAATACAGCTAGCCAGCTTTGAAGCTTCTGCCCTACAGAACCTTCTACGGTATCATGTGACTACACATCCCCGACAAAAAATGGTCTATACAAAGATTGTCCTTGAGCTTTGTTGAGAAGTTTATCCTCTTTCAGAGTGTCCTCTATTGGAGGTTTCACTGTAGCTAGCTAGGTTGTATAAATTAATGATCACTGGTTATAGTGGTAACTATATTTCCAGACTTAATGTTTTTTGTAGTAACTGTAACTGGTGTTAATAACGAGTTATTTCAAGGAGTTTTCCTTCAAGGTCATTTGGTTGCCACCACAGCTGGAACCTTTGCTGCTACAGATATACCTCACTAGACTAAGCAGCTGCACTCCACCAAGCTGGCTACTAGTTGATAGATAATTTTTTCATGTGAATTGAAGTGAGCTCATGAGTGCCCACTCTAGAGTTTTTATGGCTTGATGTTATTGTGTGGTGGTACAATGCACAAAAGAAATATCTGCCCTAAAACTTGCTAGGCTTCAATAGTGAGTAGTAATACTTCCAAGGGTGTATCGACCCACCGAAGGTGGGGAGAGGGCATGCAACTCCTGTACAGGCTGTATAGCCACCAAATGCTGGAGGTTACAGATTTCAGCATGCTATATGCAATGATGCGTGGTAACCTCATGACCATTATCATGACGTAGCTAGCTAGTACTATAGTACATACAGCCCTACAGATCGAGATGGAGTCACCAGGACTCCAACACAGCTTGCTGCAAGGAATGTGTTGAAGAAGTACAAGTGACTGTAGAGGAATTCTTCACCTACTTCAATCCGACTTTGTCAGAACTTGCTGACTAAATTTGCTTTTCCAGCTGTAGCCTCAACGGCTCATTAAGCTTAGGTAGAAGGAAACCAATAATAATGAAACATTGGGTGAACTTTGGTCAAGTTGCGTGGGTGTTCACTCAGTTGGGCAATATTTTGGCGACCGCAAACATGAATAAAGGTTCAATAGCAATGACCTAATCAAGTGGGATGACACCACCGAACTTCAGGAGCAGGATGATTAAGATAGTTGGAACCCTCAGAGGCTTCTGTACTTTGCACATGCTAACTCGTAAATTTATTACTAATAATATTCATGCTTGTTGATTGCTGTTAATAGTACATTCCAGAATCACTGGTCTGACTCTTAGTGTAGCCAATCACACAGTACGTACAGTCCTGCCAGTGAAGCCAACATGGTATGGGTCCTCCTAAAATTCCACAAAATATGTATCGGTCAAAATCCAGCACCAACATTGACAGTAGTCTGGCGTTGCCAACCCTTTACCTTCCTTTTATTGGTGGGCGCGGGCATGGGTCCAATAAAAGGAAGGTAAAGGGTTGGCAACACCAGACTACACCAACAGAGGACCAGCTTTACATAGCGATGGGTGTATTATGGAATGGTGGTACTGGTGCATCTTCTCGAGATCCATCTAGCTATTCCACTGTCACTGTTTCATATAGGTTTCATAGAAGAACACATAGCTAGCTAACCACACTGCATGAATGGTTGTAGGATTTATGTGCGGCTATAGCTAGCTAAGAGTGTGATATGGAAGCTAAGAGGTACACTTCAGGGGGGCTCCACAGGGGGGGGGGGGCAAAGGCCCCCAACTTTCGAACATTATACACAATCACACATTTTCACATCCTTGGATGTTCACTCAGTGTCATCAAAATTTTCAGTCACTAATTAGTGGGTGCAGTCAAAAAAGTGGGCATGGCCAGGGAAAAATTCTTATTGTCCCCCCAACTTCAACTACCTTCCCCCCCCCCCCCCCCCGCACTTAATTATACCAGCCAAAAAAAATATTTTTTTTGACTCTCCACTGACCTTTGAACCAAGATATGTGCATGCCCGTGGGAGACAGAGTCTCTCAGGCCACACCTAGCAAGCCTCTCAGCCTAGAAACTGTTGTTCCGTCATTTTGGTGGTCAACCTAAATCTAGCTCCGAGTTATGTGTGAGTTGCATCCCTAAGTTTGTTCTCTAGCTACACAAACCAAGGAGGATCACAGAAATAACTATCACAGAAATAACTATCCCATACAACTGGACAGAACCAATCAACACAGCCCATCAACTCAAATACAAGCAGTTGTTGAGAAGGGTTCCATGAACTTTCTGGCCATGAAAATTGTTCTTGAAGCCCTTTTTCCCCAGCTACATCAAGCAGGGGTCTGAGAAGGAACAGATTTTCATGAAATAGTGGTCTCGAGCACAAGGGGAATAGCCATGTAGTTTCAGATCACTCCACTCCTAGCCCTGCCCTCTGAAAGGGTCAAAGTCAAAGTTCATTATCACTGACTGACCCAAAAGGATATGCAGTATAGTATACAACCAAAAAAGTATAAGGTCACTAAAGGGATGACATCCTGAGAGTGGCAAATACTGAGATATGAAGACCTCAGACCAGCAGTAGTATTAAACGACCACTACCCTGGAACTGTAAGCTCCATTGGCCACTCTTCTTGGTCAGGGGAGGGATGGGAAATACACACACACACACACACACAGCATCAACATTCTCATGTCACTTGAGCAGAAGTTAACCATGATTTTCAGGTTGGAGGGATCCTGAAGGTCACACCAGACATCGACCTGAAGAACTCAGAATGCAAGAGGTCCAGTTGCCTATATGGAAGGTAAGCCATAACTATTCGCAACCTCGTTCTCACCCACAGCAGGGTTTGTGGATAATATAGAACAGAGATGGTAGCTATAGCCTTGACCACTCTCTGGATAACTCCACACCTCAACAAATAGGTCTAAACTGCTTGACTACGGTAGACCTCAGTCACTGCTCGCAACTCTTCTCGATTTCAGAGGAGACTTCCTCTCGTCATTAGGTATTCCTTGGGTAGCCATTTTCTTACTTTTACATGCGAGTCTTACGCTTTTCGCCTGTTTTGCGCATGCGCGTAGACATCTACTTAAAAAAAACAAAAACAACAAAAACCGACAAACCTCAGTTCTATGCTCAAAGTTATAACTGGCTAGTTATACTAGACATGGGTAAACGCTGCTCTATCGTGTTCTTCGTGATCTTCCTCGTGACTGCTTCCATATTGAGCACCGTGGAATGCAATGCAGCTGGACCTCCTGGAGCAGCCTGTGCTCCTCTCAGCCCTCTGCAATCAGCTCATTTAAATGCTCCAGCACAAACAGTTCCAGTCCCTTATACTGTAGACTTGTCAGCTTTATCTGATGGTAATGGAGGATTTTCATATGAACCTGGAATGACCTACACGCGTGAGTATAGAGCTACAAGCTTGTCAATACAGTGGAACCTCTGAATAATATGTCCTTTGTGGGAGGTTGTCCTCCCTGGAGGTTATTTGTATAGAGTGAGTATACAAAGGTACTTTTAGATTGCTTTGTCGAGAGGTTATCCTCTTTCAGAGTGTCCTTTATCAGAGGTCTCAGGTGTCACTGTAGCTAGGTTATTATTGGTCACTGGTTATAGTGGTAACTATAATTCCAGACTTAATATGTTATTTGCATGCAGTAACTGTAAGTGGTGTTAATAATGAGCAATTTCGAGGAGTTCTTCTTCAAGGTCGTTTGGTTGCCGATGACACAACCACAGCTGGAACCTTTGCTGCTACAGATCCCCTCACTAGACTAAGCAGTTGCAATCCACCAATGGTATCTAGTTACTAGTAGTTGGTAGATAATTAAATTTTTCATGTGTACACCTAGCCTATAATTAAGTGTGCATGACTCTATTTCCTCTCTAAAACACAACATTGAATGGATACCAAGCTGTGTCCTTTTGAAGTGGTTAGGTGAGCTCATGTAATGCATCCTGTCTCAGCTAATGGGTGCAGAGAGTTTTTATGGCTTGAGGTGGGGACCCTTATATGTTTTTGTGTGATATTTTACAATACACAAAAGGTACAAGTATAGCTGCTAATTAGAGACATGCAAATTATGCTTTTATTATGCTATGCTCCAATGCCAGAACCCCTGCCCTATTATGCTCAACTATTATGCTTTTAATAAGTGATGGTTTATTGCAGCCTCTTTTAGTCATCCATCATAATTTATCAGCAGCAAGGGAACATTCAGTAAGGAAAACAGCAGCAGAAGACAGTTGTAATAGTTTTTTTTTTTGTTACCACCACCAATTACATAGGTGGCTACTCTAATTCAGCAGTTTATACAAAGGAACTCAAGAGTCAACATCAATACCTCCATATCTGCAGAAATAAAAATCCCCTTTTAAGGTTCAACCCATTATGCCCAAAACTATGCCGGCATAATTTGCATGTCCCTACAGGTGTATCAATGATACTATAATTGGATTAGCCTTTTTGCCTCGGCACCGGAGTGCCGAGGCACAGTGCCGAAGGCGACTATGATGGTACATATTAATAGCGCGCGCAATGATGCGCGGTGATGTGTATCGAGCACGTGCATTATTAGCACTAGCTCTCTAGCTAGCTAAGCCAACACAAAAAGATAAACAGGCTCAAGCTCAGGCTTGCAGTCACTACGCAGTAATGCTACACCGTGAGTGAAGAGAGTGCTGATGCTTCTTGGCCGTCTTTGTCAACAAATCAAGCCCATGAACAAAAACAACAGAGCCATGTTACTAAGATAAACAGACGGGCTCAGGCTCACAGTCACTACGCAGTAATGCTACACCGTGAAGAGTCAGAGTGATGCTTCTTGGCCGTCTTTGCCAACAAATCAAGCCCATGCAGAGAAGACAGCAATGAACAAAAACAACAGAGATTGCAATGTACATGAACTAGGTGATCATTTGAAGTGCCAAAGACTTAGAGCCATTATGAAGGAGAATCTAATGAAAAAATCCCAGACATACTTCAATCAAGCTATATGCGTGAGAATCATTCAAAACGGCAGTTTGAAAGCATTGAACAGAAAGAATACTAGCTGTGTAAATACCAACCTTACTACAATAAGCCATGTTGCTCAGTGCACATTATTTAGAAAGTTTAATAATAATAAAGGTTGCACTGAAGTCGTGCTGAGGCATTCCTAGTCTTTTTAAAAGACTAACTTGTTAAGCCATACTACATTGCAGTTGATATGATGCATTGATATGATGCTGCAGTCAAACAGCTAGGTTTTAGGGCCATAGGACTTGGTTTGATAGCTATGATGCTGCAGTCATAGTGGCTACATGATCCAGCTAGATTTTGGGGCCATCCCTAGCTATTTTATTATTAAAAAAAATTTGCACTCATTTGTAATAGAGTATCTAGGGCTTAGCCTACTTCTTCAGTACTATAGCCCTATCTGCCCTATGGGTTTCTCCACCTATGCTGTGTATGGGTGTCTATAGTACATAATAGTGCAGGGCCGGAGCCATAGGTCAAGTTTTAAGGTTTCAACCTGACCACTTTTTCCTCACAAAAATTGACTTACTTTTGTTCAGCAAACTAAACAACAGACAGCTTAAGTTTCAGACTAACGGGACTTCCCCCCCCCCCCCCCCCCCAAGATATTTATAGGCTACTCCCTTTGGTGACCATAGGTTGTAGTCACCAAAGGGAGTAATTAAGGACCAATTTGGGATAAGCATTTTTGGCTTCACGCGGGAGGCCCTCCCACGCCCTCCTCCTCACTGTGGCCTACAGCCACATGATCGGTGAGCTTCCCCCAAGGTGAAATTCATAGATGAAACCCTGCTTATAATTATATTAACCTGACCACTCAATTTTTTGTGGCTCCGGCCCTATAGTGGAGGTTTCCTGTCAATAAGCTATCTAGTCACAACTTGTGTCTGTGTGTGGACAACATGTAACAGTTTGCCATGTCTTCCCCCTGTAGCTACATGTGCTGGTGTCTTTAACTTCAAACAATGTTTTTCATATCTGTATTGCTACAAGGAGGATCAAGGATGTAGAGCTAGTCAGAAATGTTCAGCGACAAGAGAGTGAACTTCAGTCAAGTGACCCCTTACCCATCACCAATAATTATTACGAGCCAACTATTCCTACTTCATTTGGCCTGTCATGGGAGTGAAGTAGGAATAGTTAGCTCATAGTTTGGTAATATTGGTGATGGGTAAGGGGTTACTTGACTGAAGTTCACTCTCTTGTTGCTGAACTTTTTTGAACCACACACAGCCATCCCTACTTTATATATATTTTTTCTATGGTTAGATCACTCCAGTGAGTGACTGACTACTCACAATAGACACCTCAGCTTCGCCTCGTATCTATCTCGTACTCACTCACTGTCATTATCTAACCTATACATTGTGATAACTTCACAAGAAGCAGAGCAGTATATATTTTTTTAAAAATAAATTCATGTTGGGTTTACACAAATAGCAGTAAGGTTCTGGTTTAAGGTTTTAAGGTTCTGTGGTCATATTATCATCTTGCCTTGTACCCCAGAGATGGGCTTTGGCCTTTATTATTGGTCATGAATACAATTATGATATTATGTAGAGTGGAGTCAGTCATAATTCTCCAGCAGATAAGTCATCTATCTCTACAATGTGGACAGCACCTCCTCAAGGCACTGGACCAGTTCGCATAGGGTATGCATTATATAATCATAGCACATGCATCACTATCCTGGTGTCCCAGTCAGAAAACTTAATTGATCCACATTTGAGATTATTATCAAGCGAGTCTTTCTATCTAACAGGTTTGCTGTTGTTCAAACTCGAGCAGTGTATTGGGCAAACCAACGAACAGCTGAAATAGCCGAGGGAGGTATACTTTTCTTACCATGCATGTATAGCTACACACACACTATAGGTGTTACAAACACTATATTCAGTGTAACTTTCATTATAGTAAATTTACTTTATGGCCCAAACTTCTTTTCCTTTTCTTTCTGCATAGCTGTTGTCTCACAGTCCCCACAGGCAACCACCGAATCTGGTACTCAGGAGGAACTTGATGTAACCACGGCTGGAGGATCAGGGCAAGGCTCATTCCTCAGCATCACGTTGCTGATTAATCTGGCACTTCTTGGCTTATTTCGAGCATGATTTATACTGAACTGCTATGTATGACTTAGTGTAGTCTCTAGTTGTGACTTTTGGTGACTTAGAGTCTATTGTTTTGTTTTAGTAGCTATACAATATATATGATAATAAATCCCTTTTAGTGTTATATTATCATGATTTCAATTAGCTATTAGCCAAAGCTATAATATAGTGTAGAGAGCCATCAAGATGGCTAGTCTTGCTTGCCTGGCATGCGAGACTATACAAGGGAAGGGATTAATAGCCAGTCCTACTCTGTCAACTGCTTTGGGGTTTATTCTCTTCGGTGGTAGAAGCAAGCCAACGTCCTTCCATGACTCTCCAATAGTCTGAACCCAGCTCTGATAATTCAACAGTGAATGGAATAATAATTGACACTGAGCTGTGTCCTTTTGAAGTGGCTATATAGGTGAGCTCATGTAATGCATGCCATCCTATCCTGTTTCAGCTAATGGGTGTTTACACTACTGAGAGTTTTTATGGCTTGAGGTGGGGGGCCCTTTATTTTTTTGTGTGATACCTAGCTGTACGAAAATTATTTACAATGAAAATTAATGTGTAATTAGTATGCATGTAGGAAGCTGTTAATATGAACCTATAACGCTTGCCACAAAACGCTTACATAACTAGCGGGTGGCCAACAATCCACTTAGATAAGCCTAACACCTACAATTCACTTTGAAAAAACGTACAAATAAATCAAGCTAGCCTACCATCTTCAGAAACATCGTTATCAATGATACTATCCTTTTTAAGCCATACTTATGGCGAGTATGTTGTTAGGCATGGGGCTACAGTAAAATGTGCATGCTCCAGCTGTTTACCTTCTGTAGGAGTGGTAGTAGTATATCACTGAAGATTTTAGGTCCTGGATGTCTTTCCACTTGATTCAGCTAACACCATTGTGAGCTACTAGGACAGGATAGTGGTGCATGTGCATGACGTCAGAAGCTGGATCGTTGAGGGGCTCAGAAGCTGGATTCAGAAGCTAGATCAGTGGGGGAAAGGAAACTGAATTACTAAGGGATTCTGAGAGAGAAGAGGGATGGTGGAACTGGAGGGTCTGGTTCTATAGCATCTTGCACCTTCGGCACGTTCACACACTACAATGTAGCTAGCCAGCTAGCTAGTGTTTTGAAGAATTATATTATAATCCATAAGCCAGGTTTGCTTGCGTGCTAAATTTCCATGTGCTGTAAATTGAGGGACATTAATTTTGTGCAATAAATCTACGCGCATGCGTTACTATGTGCGGCCATGCACTGTCAAGCCATATTAGGTCCTGCCGGACAACATATTGCTGCTATATTTGGTCCCATAGAGCAGTATTTTGTCCCACCAGACGACATATGGCTGCCATATTTAGTCCCACCAGACAAAATATGGCTGCTGTATTTTGTCCCCCTTAAATTTATTATGGCAATTGCATTGTATTATGCCACTGCCAAAAACTAGTTTTGCAGCAAGGAAAACTTTAAACTAATATCTAGCTACCACTGATATTATTTATATATAGTGGCTAAGCTTATAATAGCTATAGTAGCTACATTATACAGACCGGATGTGGTTGCTTGTCCAGCCAAAGTATATTTATCCAGGTGTGCCTATACGCTACATAGCTATAATGCATGTTTCATGGGACACTAGCTATAGCCATAATTTTTCGGTAAAATATAATCACATGTAGTTATTCCAACTAATCATCAATACTTTGTTAAGACCAAATGCATCTGTCATTATCACTCAATTTTTTTTTTCAATCAAAAATCGTGAAAAGAATTAATATTTACAGTTTTGACAATACCACTTAGAGTTCTTCTTCATATTCTTGGGAATTGAAATACACTGATCATGAAACCATTCATAGCAGGCCGAGCACTGGATCATTTTCCCCTTTTCAATCTGCCTGCACATACAGTACACCTTAACTGTGAGTGTTTGTTGATTTATTTGTTGTGTTCTTCGTGGATTGTTAGGAAATGATGTTATATAACTGTTTATTTTCCAAGCAAACTATGAGGTGGCTTCTCATTTCTTCCTACATGGATATTATGAGATATAATAATTATAATATCTTTTTAGAACTGTATTTAGCTACCTGATTAAACCTTAAGCATGTCGGATCAATTCCATTACAAAGTGCATGGGCAAATGCAATTGCAAAAAGTCCACAATCTTGTCCACCCTTTTGTCACTGAACTGGTTTCATATTAATTATGATCTGCTTCCTCTCAGAACAAACAAGAGCAGCAATCTGCTCCTTCCCATCAGTGGGAAAATTAACCGAAGGTTTACTGTCGTAAACATCTATAGATTTTTTCCTACACGATATTGTGATCCAGTGGCTTTTGTTTATGATGATAATTTGAACGAAGTCGCCCTTCATTACATTGAATGCTAAATTTTGACCCAGTACAACAGATTGCAGTCCACAAACATTTGGAAACTGCTTCTTCAGAAGAAATTGAGCAGCATCAATAACACTGTCTGTAAGCCAATCATTATCTTGTATACACTTAAGATCCTCAGGAAATAATAATAATTCACTAATCCAGTATTTCTTGACATCTTTGACCTCACCAGTGGTCAAATCTATGAGTTACATGTAAATGTTTGTAACCATGTTATAAAATGACTTGGACAACTTACCAACTTTGATTTTCTTCTTCTTTGCTTGCTCATTAACTTCCTGTTCTATATATTGAGTAATTAGCAATTGTAGTAATAGTATAGATAATAAATTGCATGTGAATTCTAAGCTAAAGAGCATATTATGATCCTACTAAATTGTCTGTTTTCTCGGCAATGGCTGAGAAATAGAAGATGGCATATGATTTTTGGATTTTTGGTATAATAATTAAGTAAGTAGCTACTGAGGTGGGAAGAATGAAGCTCTAGAGTGCAGCAAGACTCACTGCCAGCTTGCCAGCTATGGAAAAAAAAACTAGAAAAAAAACTATAACCACTTCTTGTTAAGCATTTGGCGAAATGCTCTATACCTAAGAGCAAGTTTTGGGTTCTAACATGGCTAAGGCGAAAATAATGACTAACCAGTTTCTCTCATTCTCTTTCTTGAATAATATGTGTACATAATGGTATTGGCCTGTAAGAATAATATTAACCTGAATAATAAAACTAATATCAGTAGCTAGTGAAGACCTTTTCTTCAGTCAGCTGGAACATGTCCATAATAATTTTTTGTAGAAGTCCAGGAAATAAGACATCCATTATAATTATATGATAACAGCTAGACTTCATTTAGTGATTAATGTGACACTTCAGTTCTCTTATAGTATACACACCTTGCTGTCTTTTGGGCGAATAATATCAATAATATATTCAATCACTCCTTCATATTGCTCAGTTGTTAGACAACACACGGAATTGCTTGCATTCTTCAGTTGATCTAATTGTACATGTTGGTATAATAATTTTAGTGTGTTCTTCAACATCAAACTCACTTTTTTTTCCACATGAAAATTCAACGAATTCTTTGAAATTAAAACCAAGAAACTGAACCTTTAAGTTATTAAAAAGTACATTTTCACACTGGTATATATGAAGCTAGCTATAGCTATTTACCTTTCCACAAAAAATATCATCCTTAGAAGGAATAATAGCTGCAAATTTAGAAACCATTTCTTCTATGTTTATGCTTCTCAGCAATCCAACTAAAGTTTCAGGTGTGGATCTGGATGGAGCTTTTGTTGGAGACTGGGAAGGTGATCTGGATGGAGATCTGGTTGGAGACTGGGAAGGTGATCTGGATGGAGATATGGTTGGAGACCGGGAAGGTGATCTGGATGGAGATCTGGTTGGAGGTGATCTGGATGGAGATCTGGTTGGAGACTGGGAAGGTGATCTAGATGGAGATCTAGTTGGAGACTGGGAAGGTGATCTGGTGGATGGAGATCTGGTTGGAGACTGGGAAGGAGACCTGGAAATGGAGAATACAATATTAACTAACCATGCATGGGTATTAAGCACATTTTCTGACCTATTAGGCCTATTGTAGAGCTTTAAGTGGGATCCATTCACTCTCTCAATAAAAGCACCAGGATTTTCCAATGATTCTAGTTTAAAGAATCCTTTACCAAGATCTTTTGATATAGAGTAAGGTCCAATCCATTTAGAGTCCAACTTTCCACCTTTGCGTTTTTTTCGTGTAAGGTCTCTTCATCATTACCGTGACCATTAAATCCTGCCTGTATGATGTAAAACTTTCCATATTAACACTGTCAGGTGCCATCTCTTCCAATACATGAGCTCCATCTGCATCAACCTCAATTGGAATTACAGGCTTCCTGCCAAACATCACTTCAAAGGGAGTATGAAGAGTCGATTCATGGCGAGATGTATTGTAAGCAAATGTGCAAGTATCAAGATAGATATCCCAGTCATCCTTTCTTTCATTGACATACTTTCGCAACATATTTTGCAATGTCTGGTTAAACCTTTCATCCAGGCCATTAGCCTAATAATAATATACTCTTTGAACCACAGAACCTCTGACATTTCATTCCTTTTACTGATAATCACCCAAGATTTATTCAGTTCTGTATCAGGTCTGCTGCCATGCTACACTACTATTGAAGACTCAAGTTCCTAACATTTAATCTCACCACTGTCACCAAATGTTAGGGTAATTGCATGGGAACTTCAATAATTATAGTAGCACAGATTGACTCATCAGGTGATTAGAAGGTCAGGGATTCCGTGGTTTTGTGGTGGCTTGTCATTATGTGTGAATGATCAAAGAGTCTTGTAAATGGTAGGGAGCATAGCTTTCTAACATAGCTATTATTATATGTTCAAAAGAATTTTAAAAAACCACTATACTTGTCAAAGGGACAAATTATTATATAGGCATATGAAGGGGAGGGGAGCCGAGGGGTGTATGTATGATAGGCCATGAGAATGTAGCTTAGGATGTATGTAGTAGACCAAGTATGCTACCAACAAGAGATCTAGACTACCCTGAATCAGATTAGTAACTATTGGCTAACAAAATTCAACTCTAGCTAGGAAAAACTCTCAAAACTCAACTTATAAAACTCAACTAACATGAAAAAAAAAACAAAAAAAAACACACATTGATACAGAAAAACAGGAAAAATCTAGCACACAATTACAACCACACAGATGCCAGGACAGCAGAATACAGAACAGGTTTGGACATGCACAACCACACTAATTCACACTTACACACATACAAACTGTTGGAGTCTGGGTGTATTCTGTTGGATTTTAATATAGCATGTACAGTATGTCCACAAAAAAAAAAAAAGAAAAAAAAAAAAAGTAATATGACATGTAATAAATTAAGGACTAATATTGGGTGGTTCAAGCCTCTAGACCCCCCCCCCCCCCCCCAAGTGCTATCTACATGTACGTATAATCAACCTGAGGATGATAAGCAGTTGTAAGATTGTGCTTGATTCCAAGAAGTTGCATCATTACTCCATTCAGTAAATTCTTAAACTCACTTCCCTGGTCAGTAGTGAGGATTTTTGGTAGGCCCATCCTCATAAATATCTATACGCATGAATAATAATTGCACACTTCTGCGTTGAATATCATGATTTATTACCACCCGAGGTGGGAATATTTCACAAGGCCGAGTGAAATATACCCAACCGAGGGTAGTAATAAATCTGATATTCAACAAAGGAGTGTGCAATAAGCATTTTATTATATATATAAGGGAAAAAGCATTTCGTGAAATGAAAAAAGATGTAGGGATGACCACTGCACAAAAAAGTAAGGAAACAAGAAGGATGGAATCTTTGTTCTGTATATCCAGCCAACAATCGCTACATATACGTCGGGTAGCTTCAGATTATAGTGTAGTAATGTACGTATATGTAGGGATTGTTGGCTGGATATACAGAACAAAGATTCCATCCTTCTTGTTTCCTTACTTTTTTGAGCAGTGGTCATCCCTACATCTTTTTTCATTTCACGAAATGCTTTTTCCCTTACTTGTTCCTGGTCTTTTTTCCTCTCTTTTATGGTTTTAGCTATGTATAGAGTTCATTCTTCTATGTGTATGCAGGGACAGATGAAAGAAGAATAGTTCTCCAATAGCATACCAGCCCAATCATTATCAACGAGTCAAGGTGGAGGTAGAAGATGCTGAAATAGAGTCTACCTTGTTGAATCTAAATCCCCGAGTCGATACAGTAGTCTATCATCATTATTCTAGCTACATATACCTATACCTAGGACCTAGCTAGCTAGCTAGAGGCAGCTGAGTAATATTATAATTTCGAATAATTGGATATCAAATACATGCGCATGCGTATTATAGAAAAGATGGCTTCCTAATTGAATTAGTCGAGTGCTGTGCTCCTTAGTGTCTCCTTTTTCATCGACTCTTTCGAGGATCAACGAGTAGAAAAGATCGTAGTTCGTAGAATTTGGAGTGGATTTGTCCAGAAATCATAGCTGTAGCTTGAGTGGTTCGAGAGATATGGTTGTCTAAGAAGAATAATAATAAGAATAATAATAATAATAATAATAATAATAATAATAATAATAATAGAGAAGAAGAAGAATATAGCGATTTACCTGCTTGCCGTATTTCTGAAACGGTAAGCTCCCTGGTCCTGAAACTTGGTCTGCACATTGTAGTAGGCTCTAGTAGGCTGGATAATCATTCACAGTAGCTTTTGTTAGGTCTAAGTGGGAGAACTAGAATTTCACTTTAGTATTAGTCTATAGGCGGCGCGCGCGGCCGTCCGAGTCATCCCTACATAGAGAGTGCTACCGCACTCTCTGATAAGTAGATTCTACAGTTCAGGTGGCTACATAGCCGTGTAGGAAGTTGTAATGTGATCTTGTAATACTTACCACGAAGCACTTATAGATAAGCCTATCAGCCTACCAGACCTACAAACAACTAAGATAAGCCAATGCACTTTGACAAACTGCTGTAGAATTCGATTTAAGCTTGCCTATCATCTTCAGAAATGTGGCCAAAACGTTACTAGGCTAGCCATTGAATACCGTGAATTATAATATTCAATGGCAATGCTTGAATCCACGTAATTATAACTATATATAGCTATAGGTATTATTATATACCTTGAACAGTGTAAAGGCCACTCCGGGTGCCTCCTTAGTTGGAAGAGGAGTAGCTTCCACCCACTTAGAGAAATAGTCACTAAGTGTAAGGATGTATCTGTTTCCAGATTTGGAAGTTGGAGAAATGGGGCCTACAAAATCAATAGCAACATGGAACCATGGTGAATGGACTGGCACAGGATTCAAATGAGGTCTTGCAATTTCCAATTTCTTTGCATTCCTTTGGCAGAAATCACAGGCAGAAACCTAAAATTAATACAAGCTTGCTTAAATTGTAATTATTATTATGAGTGAAGCATTTACGAATTTCTCCACATCATGGGTGACTCCTTTCCAAAAAAATCTCTCTGTTATACGAAATATTGTTCTTTTAACACCCATGTGGCCCGATGTAGGATCTGAGTGGCAAGCCTGCATGATTTTCCTCCTATCAGCACTGCTACAAATGTACTTCAGCTCCTTAACCACCTTCATTAATAGAAGTGAAACTGTATAATATAGCACACTGCTTTGTGGACAGGACTATTGATTCGATCATACCCTATAACTATGATTAACTACCCTAAACTCTAGCTACTACTGAGTCTCACCTTCTTTCCATTACGATCTGTCTTACTTTTCAAGTAGTATACCTCACCACTTCTGCTAACCAACTTCTTTGCTTTCCTCCTTATCGACCTCTTCTCATTGTTACTGCAGCCATCTGGATAGCTCTTATCGAGCAGAAAAACAACAGCTCGTTCCACTAGGCCAAAATCTTCCATAGTGATAGAGCATGCACAACGTGTTCATGCGTATGCGCATGCAAGTACGGCTAGCTACGTACGTACTTTCGGGGGGGGTCGGACAATCTACGGCACAACGGGACTGAAAATTGCAATTTTTTTGTCCGCCCCGGACCGAATATTGCCCCGGACCAAATATTTCGTGACAGCACCCTTAGCTGTATTGTACAAAATTAAATATTTATTACATGAATTATTTTTAACATGAAATAATTATTAGCAAATTACACATTGTAAAATGAAAATGTGTACTGCACACTAAATGTACACACTATAAACAAAACAGTATGTACCTTGGGACAAAATGGCATGCAGTAAACACTTTTATTTTTACAGTGCAATATACACAAAAGGTACAGAAATTATGCTAATGTTTAAATTGTAACAGGTGTATATATCGATGACAGTATACTATTAGCCTTTCTTAAGCCATAGCTACTTATGGCGAGTACATTGCAGATGGCAGATGGCATGTAGGCATGTATTGTATATAGCTAGATGCCTATAGTGCATAGTGGAGGGGGCTCCTGTCATAACAGTATGCCATGTCTCGACCATGCTGGTGTCTTTTAACTTTAAGCATGTTTTCATTTTGTATTGCTACAAGGATGTAGCTAGTTAGAATGCAGAGCTTCCAGGGATGTCTGGCTGAGTGCATGTCTAAAACTTGCTATAATAGGCTTCAATAACTGAGTAGTGCAAAACTTCATGAGAAAGGGCAATATAATTAAAAAGTACTGTGGTTGTAGTAGTGATACAACCACAAAACTTCATTCATAAGAAGCAGGGCAGTATAATTCAAGGTTTTAAAGTTCTGTGGTTGTATTAGCTATCATCTTGCCTTGTACCCTAGAGATGGGCTTTGGCCTTTATTATTGGTCATGAATACAATTATGATATTATGTAGATTGGAGTCAGTCATAATTCTCCAGCAGATAAGTCATCTATCTCTACAATGTGGACAGCACCTCCTCAAGGCTCTGGAGCAGTTAGCATAGGGTATGCATTATATAATCATAGCACACGCATCACTATCCTGGTGTCCACCAAATGACTTCCTTTATACAGGGGAGAGGAGAACATGCCTATGACATCTTCTCCAGACTTCTAGGAGCAGATAATTTGTCTGATGGGACCGGTATTCTAGATCGTCCTGACTAGCCATTAATTAATGTCTGATATGTATAAATCCAGATATCAGATGAATACTCTAGCCTGATAGTGGCCCAGCTGTTGTATTTGCAGTCAGAGGATTCTCATAAACCAATTCACATATACATCAATAGCCCAGGTACGTGGCTACTTTAAGTTACACTTCCTCTTTATGACTATACTCACAAACATGAAAAACACCATACACAAAAATAACAGTAATGATGACAATGTCATCAAAACAGTAGCTTGACATCAATAATTAAGAAACTGTTGTTTTGATACAGTGTTGGTCAGTAGGGTAGATAAGGATATTAAATAGCGAGGAATGCTTTCTTGGAATCACTCTTATTAAGTCATGAAGTACAATCTACCTTTCCCTGAATAGGTGGCTCAGTTACAGCTGGCCTTGGGATCTATGATACCATGCAGTACATCAAGCCTCCCGTGGCCACTTGGTGTGTGGGACAGGCATGTAGCATGGGAGCATTCCTGTTGGCATCTGGAGCTAAAGACCTCAGGCACTGTCTGCCTCATTCTAGAGTCATGATACATCAACCACGTGGACAAGCAGGGGTAAGATTAGTTATGATGTACGAAAGCACGAAAATCTTAGCTAATTAGCTCAAACATGCTTAGCCTTTGATGGATTACACCTCCACACCGAATTTAAGCCTCAAGACTATGGCTATAGTAATCAATACCACTGAGTGAGCTCAATGTAAAGAGCTAAAGTATTAATAAGTGAGCTATCATGTGTCTGTCTCCCCCTCCCCCATATAGAATAGGTCACGGAGAGAGATAAGTTCATGTCTCTCACAGAAGCCAAGAGATTTGATCAAGTGCTCTCTCTTGAAGTGAAACCATCAGAGGATATTAACTAGATACCTTGCTAGTCCTGTTTTGCGCATGCGCATAAAATATATATTTCCTACGTAGTCACCGAGAAGTTAGCCACCGCTGGGAAGTAAACTGACACGGGTAAACGCTGCTGTATTGTGTTCTTCGTGATCTTCCTTGTGGCTGCTTCCATATTCAGCACCGTGGAATGCTTTTCATCTGGACCTCCTGCAGATGCCTGTGCTACTCTCAGCCCAAGCACTGCTCAACATGGTACTCAACCACAGTCCCTTATGCTGTAGACTTGTCAGCTTTAGCTGATGGTAATGGAGGATTTTCATATGAACCTGGAATGACCTACAGGCGTGAGTATAGCTAGATAGTCTAATAGCTACAAGCTTGAGTGGCATGTCAATACAATGTAACCTCGACACATTTGTCCCTTGTAGAGAGGTTTTCCTCCTTTGGAGGTTATTTTGTATAGAGTGAGTATACAAAGGTTATCCTTGAGCTTTGTTATTCCTTCAGAGTGTCCTTTATTGGTCACTGCCACCTTTTTGTTCTCAAGACAGGCCTGTAGCTAAAATAGTGCACTAAAATTTTAACTGACACATCCGTATTGGACTGTTGTATATACTTTCAAGATCACACATTTATATAGATAACTTGCACAATAACGCACCTGAGATTGAGAAGTTGTAACTACTATTATAGCTAGTAGCTGAAAGTGACATGGGTAAACGCTGCTATATTGTGTTCTTCGTGATCTTCCTTGTGACTGCTTCCATATTAAGCAGAGGTACTTTAGTATTGAAGTAGCTAAAATTCTGGAAGACTGCTATTGGGTTTAATAGTTTGCCTTCTTTCTTTCTGTACAATTGGCTCACAGCCTACCACTCCAGCTCAGAGAACTGGCTCACAGCCCCCCGCCACCACTCGGGGAATCGAATCTGGTACTCAGGGGGAACCTAATGTAACCACGGCTGGAGGATCAGGGCAAGGCCCATTCCTTAGCATCATGTTGCTGATTAATCTGGCACTTCTCGGCTTATTTTTCGTGAATTTATACTATTAAGACTTAGTGTAGTTCTTAGTGAGTCTAGTCATGACTTTAAAAGAGAGTAACTGTGTGGTGTATGTCATTGTGACTTTGTTCAATAATAATCCAATGTCATTTCTCAAGATGGTTTTCCCAGGTTGGGAGCATAAATGTTTTTATGACTGCAAAATTGATAACAGGGTTGGATCCAGGGGTGGGGTTGAAGGGATTGAGGGGTTCCCACAAGCCAGGCCTGTATAGTGCACTGTATAGTGCCCCAGAAATTAGTCTATGAATACAACACCTCCTTATTGCACTGTATTAAGGCTTGTATACTTTCAAGGTCACACATTAGATAACTCACACAATAAGCACACCTGTGATCATACACATGTCACTTCAAAGAGGTCTCTCGGAAATAGAGAATAATCTATGCATACATGACACATCTGTATTGCAGGGTGTGACTCATACTCGCAAAAATAATGAATAAGGTCAAGAAAGTAATTTCTTCAAGTATAGTATAGCATAGTATCTATGCTGAGAGAAACAACATGTGCATGAAATTATAGTACAGTATTGTCAATGAAACCAACATGGGTCCTCTCAAATATCCAGCATCAACAGAGGACCAGCTTTAACAGGTATGGTGTATAATGGAATAGTGGGTTGTAGAGCAGCTTCTTGGGGTCCATCTAGCTAGCTATTCTAGGTTTCATAGAAGAACACATATGAATGGTTGTAGGATTTATGTGCGGCTATAGATAACAATGTGATATGGAAACTGGGAGGCACACTTTTTCGAGCTACTAGTTGATCATGCCATAGATTGTATAGACTATTACACAGCGAAAAATCTACAACTTGTAACAGGTCTGGACTGCCCCACATACCAGTTATGACCTGTACACAGGTCTGTAACGGGTCAGTAAAATCTACGAGTCTGTAACAGGTCCGTATTTTTGGACTGTATCAGACCTGCTGCCCCACCAACTGCCTACAGATCAAAAATTAGTACTTCCGGTGCCTAGGGTTTACGGATTTACATACCTGTTACAGAATGCTTACAAGTTGTAGATTTTTCGCTGTGTACGTAACCGGGATTGGAAATGCCCCATAGCAACAATTTTTTTTCTTTTTTTTTTTCCCCGTGTAATGAAATTCTCATGTAAGACAATACAGTGTAGGAAATAAAACAGTGTAGAGGATTAAAAAACAAAAGTGAAAAAAGGGTCAACAATTCATGTGTTCAGTCTGTATATCCTGCTTCCGAGGATGCAAGGTCAACAGGAGGGAGGGGATCTCTGGCTGCCCGTCCAGCAGCTGAGCGGGCCCCTCTGATACACTGGATGGACGATCGTAGAAGGGCAAAGCTCAGCGAGCATCTCAGCCAGGCCATGGTGGAGCTGTACGTCTGATCTCATTTCTGGGCAAGCATAGAGGCCAGCCTCTTATAGCACACTGTTGCTGCAGCTCCCATGCCTCCAATCAGGGATAGCACTAAAGGTGTAAATGTGCCATGTTCTATCTCCCTCACCCGCTGATCATAGGCCCGTTTTTTTGAGGTTTTCATGCTTTCGATAGCAAGAAGCAATGGGCTGGCTGTTTGACTGTGCGTGGGGGTTGAACACCCGGATGTTGAAAAATGCCCTCTCATGTCTACCTCCCCAGAAACCATTGGCGGCCACGTCCAACCTGGTACCATCAGTGGCAATTGCAGACGCTCCATCAAGGGTCTCCCCAGACAGCGGTTGTAAATGTGGTTCAGTGCATACACCATGACAGACCTCCGACAGTAGTGTGGCCGTGAAGTCTCTCACTTCATTATGGCGCAGGGTGGGGAAGCCACCCTTGGGGCATGAAAGGGCATGTTGGATGGAGGTCAGCACAGCAGAACGCTCTTTTGTTTTTTAATCCTCTACACTGTTTCATCCATCTTCTACACTGTTTTATCTCCTACACTGTATTGTCTTACATGAGAATTTCATTACACGGGGGGAAAAAAAAAAATACAACATGCATGGTACAATCTGTATTGCGGTGTGTGGTAGAGCTGAAAAGCTTAACGTGGAGGAATCGACCTCTCGAAGTTCAGAAGTAAGTCGGGCCAGGGCCCCCCTATTATTTTCAGACAGGGGGCAGGGCCCCCCTTATTATTGATTGCATAATTGCTATAGCTACTATACTACACTGCATAATACTTCACAGCTGTAATAAAAGTGAAATCTACAAAGGCATGTTTCAGGAAATAGATAAACTGATTAGGCATTTTCAGTCACTTCAGCCACAGCAGAACGCTCTTTTTCTTCCCTTCATCAAATGAAAACTTAGCTACATTTTAAGAAACACTATGACTGAATGTCAATTGAACAGCTAGCTATATATACATTACCCATGTAAACCAACGAAGAATAAATTACTTTGGAGTCTAAAAACTACTAAGTCATTAGTGCCCCCCCCCCCCCCCCAATAAAAAAAAAGAAGTGTGGTCTTGACTATTACTTAGGTGGCCCCCCTATTCAAAACCATCTTCCTACGCCACTGGAGTCCATAGCATAGCTAGTAACTTCACCACCTTACTCGTACAAAAAGCAAATTTTTTGCTGCTAAGACATCTGTTTTAGCCTGTTTTGGCTTTGTGTACCTGTATCCCCTTACATGAAAGAATAAATACTCAACTTACAGTTTCAGAGTTTAGTATACACTCTACTTCATGCCCTCATACCTAAAATGTAGTGAACTTTGCATGTATTCAAGAGTTTCAGCCAATAGTTCACATTTGCTGGGTGTGTCTTTGCGTACCTTTTTTGAAAAAGTGAAGTTGTTTCTAGTGACCCCAATTTATATTCATAACAAGTAGTTATTCCTTCATACCCTCCACCTATGCTTTCCAAATGTGTGTATTCCCTTGCCAAGAAAAAGCTCAATGATTAGAGTGCATTAATTTTTAATATTATATTCCTCAGGGATGATCAACTGAGAGGGAGGGTTCAATATCTTCACTCATAGTTTGGGCAGAGAACAAGAAGGTGCAGAGGTGAAGAAGAACCTGAAAGAAATCACCAGGATCAATGGATGCACACATAATACCCTTATTGTCTTTTTTCTTGTTGATTAATTCGATTAATTAATGCGGGCATGCGCAATAAGGAGTGGCCGGGCAGTGCAGTTTATATTGCGTTTCCGTAGTCCATGATCACGCACGCGCGCGCGCATACAGCCTGTTTTTGCGCATGCGTGTGGACAACTATAGACTATAAGTAAGTTCTCACAGAGAAGTTATAACTAGGTAGTAGCCAACCGTTGGGAAATTATTAAAACTGACATGGGTAAATGCTACTTTATCGTGTTCTTCATGGTCTTCCTTGTGACTGCTTCCATATTGAGCAGAGGTATACTTTTCTTACCATTAAATTTATGCATGCATTACGTACTAATTATGAGTGATGATCAGCTATTAGGGTAGACTGTGTTAATTGTTTGCTGCAACTTATTTCTTTCTGCACAGTTGGCTCACAGGCTACCACAACTGGCTCACTGTATACCGCTGTACTTAGAACTGGCTCACAGCCAACCGACCCTCAAGACACTGGCTCACAGCCCCCAACTGACCCTCAAGACACTAGCTCACAGCCCCCCAGTGCCACTCAGGGGGAACCTACAGCTGGAGGATCAGGGCAAGGTTCATTCCTCAGCATCATGTTGCTGGTTAATCTGGCACTTCTTGGCTTGTTTCAAGCATGATTTTACTGAACTGTTATGACTTGTGTAGCTCTTAGACAGTCTGACTAGTTGTGACTAAAAAAGAGAGCAGCTATTTATTATTATTTTTATGTATGATTAGCTATAACTTTACAATTGAGAGTGTTAGTGTATGTCATTGTGAATTGTGACTTCGTTCAATGACAATCCACGGCAAATTTAATCATATTTTAATTTCTCAATGTTGAAGTCGTGAGCGCATGCAAAGTTCCTGTTAGCTATTAGATTATGCTAATATGCATGTGCTCTGGAATCTAAGAACCATTCTGGAATAATAAGGAGATTTTTGGATTCATGGCATTTAAGTCAGACATGGTCAGACCTAAATGGCGTCTGACTTAGGTCAGATGCCAATTTGATTCTGTAGCTCATGTCTGATAATGTAGACTGATGAATCAAGTAAAGGGACCCACAGGTATTTAATTTTGGCATGCCTGACACACCACCCTATACAGTGTACATATGCTCAGCTGCACCCTAATACAGTGGAATTACAGTGAAACCTCTCTTAGCAGAAAGGATAAAGGTCTTTCCCCCCAAGTGTCCTCTATTTGGACTGTATAGTGAATAAGATGGTGACAACCATCCCTCCTTCCCTGAATCCCCATCCCTCATGTTCTTAAGCCCATACAGGCCTGCAGCTAAAATGGTGCACTGTGTACATGTAGTGCCCCAGAAATTCTGACCATTATGTAGCTAGTACTTAGCTAATAGCTATGTAGTCGAAAAAAGCCGAGAACATTTCATCATTGAAATATCCCAAGTTTGTCCTTCCTCATGGTGCTGGATTTTGACCAATGACCATACAAGGGCAGTGCATGGTATTGACAGGAGGATTAATTGATTTCCTCTACCCTTTATTTTGTATCAGTAAGCTAATCGTTGGGTAAACCTCAGCTGCTATAATGGGGAGCTGTAGGATATATATGCAAACAGTTAATTGTTACGCTATAATAGCTTGTTTGCTACTGCTTTATAGGGAAGATGGATATTATATGAAACACTGCAACAATTGCTGCTGAATCATAGCAGCACTTGCAAAGCTTGCATTCTCAACTCTTGGTGGCCTCATTGGAAATGTTACTCTTAGGTGAAAATCCAGTCTACACATTGAGTTTTGGGGGACCTCACTATTCTACGGAAACGGAATTTTCACTGCGCACGTGTATGCGCATACGCAGTATGAGTAGTCATTGCTGATCTTCTTATCATTGAGAACTTTACGTGCTCTTTCTCTCAAGTGGAATTATACTCCTATTACCCAAGATTTACAATAGTAAAATTAATGACAAAAAAGTGTTGTAACTTGTATCGAAACATATTCTGAATCAGATGTTTGATCTTCTAATGATTTAGGCTATGCTTGAATTATTGGATTCTCATGCTAGGTACTTATTACTCAATTTCTTTGTTTCCTGGTGTTTATAGCTAGTACTGCAGTTTGAAAGGTAAAAGAGTTTGCTAACAGAGGAAATGCTCTTTCTGAGGAACTGCTCTGATGTGTAGTTCTATCACTCTCTACCCTTTACCAGTAATTCCCTCAGTACACGAGTATACTTCAGCAGCTGAATATCCCTGAAGGAGGTGTGGTTAGCCTGCCATGGAAGAGGATAACCCTGCTACTTGAGCTGATAGAACATCACTGTCCAACCATAGTGGACAGCCATCAACTAGTACCTCTTCTCTTCAATATCCTCAACAGGTAAAATAAATGGAAAGCATAGCTATGGTGCGGAGGTTTGGGGTCCATTCCTAGAGGTCATGTTGAAGACTTGCAGATCCTGTGAATTTGTTATCAATGGGGTGTTGCTCGCCCAGGATCCACTCCCCCTTCTTGCATATTGTAGGGCAAGAAACATTGCAGCTAATAATTATTTTTTTCAGAGAGCGCGAGCTATAGATATCTGTATCACTTCTCTGGATGACCGAAGATATTCTGGAATATTCTTTAGGCTACCATTTTTTACAGTTGCACCCAAAGTCCTAGGGAATCTGTAAAGTTAACTTTGATCCTTTTTCCTTGATGTACCTCTTAGTACTGCCTATTGCACAGCAACTAGAAGGCATTCTTCAATACAGCTAGCCAGCTTTGAAGCTTCTGCCTTCTACGGTATCATGTGACTACACATCCCCGACAAAAATGGTCTATACACAGAGCCGGAGCCAGCTCATTTGTAGTGGTACAGCCATCTGGGGGAGCTCTCCAGTAAAATTTAATGTTATTGGTTCGATTTCAATCTGGTATGATCTAGGCAATGCCATGTACTAACTTATAAGTCATTGTTGTTATTCAAATTGCATGCATGTACACACACAAAAGAAAACAAAAAAAAACAACTCTGAATGGTAGTACGGCCATGGCCGTACCAGCCGTACCAGTGCCTCCAGCCATGATACAAAGATTGTCCTTGAGCTTTGTTGAGAGGTTTATCCTCTTTCAGAGTGTTCTCTATTGGATGTTTCACTGTAGCTAGGTTATAATTGATCAACATCAATTATAACCAAATATAAATTATCAAAACTTGATCCACATTTTATCCAACTATCTAACAGGTTTGCTGTTGTTCAAGTTCGAAATATGTATTGGGCAAACCAACGAACAGCTGAAATAGCCGAAAGAGGTACTGCATGTTAAGTTATTGTCATAATTATTATAGTAAACAAAATTCTGGAAGAGTGATATTATTAGCTGTTAAGTCAATTGCTTGCTGGCAGCAGCTTCCTTTCTTTCTACACAGTTGGCTCTACCGCTAGCACCCAGAAAACCAACACGCAGGAAACTGGCTCACAGCCCCCTACCATTGGCAATCAGGAAACTGACCCTCAAGACATTAGCTCACAGCCCCCCGCCACCACTCAGGGGGAACCTAATGTAACCACAGCTGGAGGATCAGGGCAAGGTTCATTCCTCAACATCATGTTGCTGATTAATCTGGCACTTCTTGGCTTGTTTCAAGCATGATTTATACTGAACTGTTATGACTCAGCATATAGAAGTATAGTTTTGACTTAAAGCTTGAGAGTGGTAATTATTGGTGTGCAATGTAACTTTGAAATTACAATCCACAGGTGTAAATCATAAATTTAGCCATTCCCCAAGCATGCATGGTTTGTTGAAGTTTATCCTAAACTTTTAGCATATCTGTGTTCTAGCTCCTATTAACTATATACAGTACACTTTTGAGTAGCTACCTTGTATTGTACACCCCCCAAGTATGTATAGAGCCCAATATAAACATGTAGTACCAACTGTTTGCATGTATAATATTATTATTATCCTACTGCTCCCCATTATAGCATTGTCATTGGAGCTGAAGTTTACCTCACTGATGAACAAAACTAAGAATAGAGGAAATGAGGCGAACCTGACTCAATACACCCCTTGTATGATCATTGGTCAAAATCCAGCAGCACCAATTAGCTAAGAGAGGACCAGCTTTAGGCATAAATATTTGGTGGGAATCATGGCCTCTAATGATTCTCTGGTATTTATATACATAGCTATGTAGCTAGATTCCAGTCTTAAGGGAGATGGAGTTAAAATTTTGCCATTTCTCAAGCATACTGGTTTGTTGAAGTTTATCCTAAACTTGTCATAACTAGCAGAGTAGCTAGCTACCTAGCTTGTATGAGCCATAAACAACCATGGACTCATACATCTGGTCCCCAACCATTATTATGATTTGCATATTTAGAGCTATTTTACATTATGTGATAACAGGGCTGGATATCCAAGGGTGCATGGGATTGAGGGGATTGCAACCCCACCCACCTTTTTGTTCTCAAGACAGGAAATAGTGCACTGAAATTTTAACCAACACATCCGTATTGCACTGTTGTATATACTTTCAAGATCACACATTTAGCTATATATATAGATAACTCACACATGCAATAACACACCTGAAATTGAGAAGTTATAACTAGCTAGCTATATAGAGCTGAAACTGACATGGGTAAATGCTGCTATATTGTGATCTTCCTTGTGACTGCTTCCATAATCTGGTATCGAAGTAACTATTATCGTCAAAAATCTGGAAGAGTGATTATTAACTATTGGTTTGCTTGACTGCAACTTCTTTCTTTCTGCACAGTTGGCTCGCTCACAGCCTACCACTCCAGCTCAGGGAACTGGTTCACAGCCCCTCACCACCACTCAGGGAACCGAATCTGGTACTCAGGGGGAACCTAATGTAACCACGGCTGGAGGATCAGGGCAAGGCCCATTCCTTGGCATCATGTTGCTGATTAATCTGGCACTTCTCGGTTTGTTTTTTGTGAATTTATACTGAACTATTAAGAATGAGTCTAGTCATGACTTTTAGGCATAACTAACTGTGTGGTGTATGTCATTGTGACTTTGTTCAATGATGATTTTCGTTGGGAGCATGCATAAATGTTTTTATGACTGCAGGGCTGGATCCAGGGGTGGGATTGAGGGGATTGCAACCACCCCTCTTTTGTTCCCAAGCCAGGCCTGTAGCTAAATAAATAGTGCACTGTAGTGACCCAGAAATTTTGACCTAGAAAATAGTCTATGTATTATAACACCTCTGTATTGCATGCACTGAAGGCTTGTACGTATATTTTCAAGGTCACACATTAGATAACTCGCACAATAAGCTTTATTTCCACACCTGTGATCATGCACATGTCACTTCAAAGAGTCTCTCGGAAAATAGAAAATAATCAGTCTATGCATACATGACACATCTGTACTTTGGCTTGTAATTTCAAGGTCACACACTATACATAACTTGCTATTGCTATTTCCACACCTGTGACCATGCACATGTTGTTTCTCTCAGAGAGTAACTAGCTAACTGTGTAATGCAACACATGCAGACAATTTTGGGAGCACCTTACCCGTTTGCCTCTACTTATGCAGGCAATCACACAGCACATGAAGCAAGTCACACCCTACAGTACTGCCAATGAAACCAACACGGGTCCTCACAAATATGGATTTGTCAAAATCCAGCATCAACAGAGGACCAACTTTAACAGGTATGGAATAGTGGGTGTAGAGCATCTTCTTGGGGTCCATCTAGCTATTCTAGGTTTCATAGAAGAACACATAGCTAGCTAATCACACTGCATGAATGGTTGTAGGATTTATGTGTGGCTATAGATAACAGTGTGCTGGGAGGCACACTTTTTCGAGCTTCTAGTAAGCAGCACACTCTTGCACGCGCACAGTCGCATGGTATAAAGACTGTTTTGCGCATGCGCGTAGACAATTACTAGACTATTTCTCACCGAGAAGTTATAACTAGTAGACAACCGCTGTGGAAATTATTAAAACTGACATGGGTAAATGCTACTTTATCGTGTTCTTCATGGTCTTCCTTGTGACTGCTTCCATATTGAGCAGAGGTACCATTAAATTTATGCATGCATGTATGATCAGCTATTAGGGTAGATTGAGTTAATTGTTTGCTTGACTGCAACTTATTTATTTCTGCACAGTTGGCTCACAGCCTACCACTATATTTTTTGGAACTGGCTCACAGCTCCCAACCAACCCTCAAGACACCGGCTCACAGCCCCCCACTGCCACTCAGGGGGAGCCTCATGTAACCACAGCTGGAGGATCAGGGCAAGGCTCATTCCTCAGCATCATGTTGCTGGTTAATCTGGCACTTCTTGGCTTGTTTCGAGCATGAACTGTTATGACTTGTGTAGCTCTTGTAGACTAGTTGACTTGTGAGAATAGGCAGCTATTTTTTATGTACGAGTATTAGCTAGAGTGTTCCTGTTATACCTATTGGCTCCTATAGATTATGCTAGCATAATTTTATGCATGTGCTCTGGAATCTAAGAATCATTCTGGAATAATAAGGAGATTTTTTGGAATCACAGCATTTAGGTCAGATATTTAGGTCAGACATGGTCAGATCTAAATGGCATCTGACTTAGGTCAGACGCCAATTTGATTCTGTAGCTCATGTCTGATAATGTAGACTGATGAATCAAGTAAAGGGACCCACAGGTATTTAACTTTGGTATGCCTGACACACCCCCGGCCCCCTATACAGTGTACATATGCTCAGCTGCGCCCTAATACAGTGGAATTATAGTGAAACCTCTCTTAGCAGAAAGGATAAAGGTCTTTCCCTCCAAGTGTCCTCTATTCGGACTGTATAATGAATAAGATAATCCCCTCCCCCTTTTGTTCTTAAAGGTGGTGGCACATAGCAATGCACGTGCTAACAATTAAATTTTAGTCTTTCTTATATAACTCCAAAATTACTATAGCCATGGACTTCAAATTGCACAGAGTTATAAGGTAGTATATCACTAATACACACACCAAAAATGAAGGGAAAAGGTTAATTCTTACAGGTGCTATGAGTCTTTTACTTTAGAGATAAAAAGCATTGCTTCTCACTGACCGCTGGAATTAAGTGGCTGATTTTTGGCCCAGAGCTTCTTAGTAGCCCTCTCTGCAAAATTACAGAAGGATTTGTTGGTATCTACTTTACTTTTTGAGTTCCCAAAAGTGAGTATTTAAGTTCCTGGGCTAAATCGAGAAGTAAAATAGATATCAATAAACCCTTCTGTAATTTTTTAGAGTGGTGCTAGAAAGCTACAAACCAAAAATCAGCCAGTGAAGTTTGGTGGTTGGTGAGAATTAAGTAATGCTGAATTTGAAAACTGTTTATAGCACCTGTAGGATTTGACCTTGCTTCTTCATTTGTTGTGTGTGTAGTATTACTAAGCTGCTTTATAGCCATGTGCAGTTTAAAGTCTATGGTGCAAGTAGTTTTGGAGATATGACCCCTTAGCAACCATGTGTGGGTGAGATGTGCCACCACCCTTAAGCCCAGCTAAAATGGTGCACTGTATACATATGTAGTGCCCCAGAAATTCTGACCATATGCCTAGCTACTTAGTAATAGCTATGTAGTCAAAAAAAAGCCGGGAACATTAATTTGAAATATCCCTTCCTCTAGCTCATGGTGCTGGATTTTGACCAATGACCATACAAGGGCAGTGGTATTGACAGAAGGATTACTTGATTTCCTCTACCCTTTGTTTTGTATCAGTAAGCTAATCGTTGGGTAAACCTCAGCTGCTATAATGGGGAGCTGTAGGATATTATATGCAAACAGTTAACTGTCACCTCATTATTATCTATAATAGCTTGTTTGCTATTATATTAAACACTGCAACAATTGCAGCAGCATTTGCAAGCTTGCATTCTCAACTCTTGGTGGCCTCATTGGAATTGGGGGGTACGGAACGGAACGGAACGGAACGGAAAGGTTCCGAGAAACGGAATATTCACTGCGCACGCGTATGCGCATGCGCAGTATGAGTTTAACCAGTTTAAGTGTCATAGCTGATCTTCTTGTCATTGAGAACTTCACGTACTCTTTCTAAAAAATATTCTTTCCCACTGTTATAATAATTTTTACCAATCTCCTCTCGTCCTGGTTTGCTTTCATTGCTTGCTTGATTGTTTGTAATTTGCTAATGAACCTAAAAACTATTATAGCGATGTCTGTAGCTACCTAGCAACACAATGTGAACTCCTTACCTCAATCAGTCCTACTGTAGCTATACTTCTTTACCTTTCACTGAATAGGTGGCTCAGTTACAGCTGGTCTTGGGATCTATGATATCATGCAGTACATCAAGCCTCCGGTGGCCACTTGGTGTGTGGGACAGGCATGTAGCATGGAAGCATTCCTGTTGGCATCCGGAGCTAAAGACCTCAGGCACTGTCTGCCTCATTCTAGAGTCATGATACACCATGCAGCCACATGGATGAACAGGGGTAAGATCAGTTATGATGTACGAAAGCTCGAGATTCTAGCTAATTAGCTCAAACATGGCTTTAATGAATTACACCTCCACACCAAATTTTAGCCTCAAGACTAATCAATACCACACTAAATTGAGTGAGCTCAATGTAAAGAGCTAAAGTATTGCTAAGTGACTATCATTTAATGTCTGCATGTACAATATGTAGGGCCAAGCCAATTCAAGCTGAGGAAATTGTCAAGTTGAAAGGAATGTTGAATGAACTGCTTGCTGGACGCACAGGACAGCCACTGAGTATCATAGGTACCTCCTACACATAACAGTAGCGTAGGAGCAGGGGGGCTGGGGGGCTAGAGCCCCCCCCCCCCACTTTTGTGACATCCATGTATTGCATGATTGTACTAACTGTATGGCCTTGTATATATTAATGCTGAATGCAATCGATTTTTTGGTTTCTTTGTTTAGCTATTATTCCCAGCCCCCCCCCCCCCCCCCCCCCCCCCCCACTTTTTTGAAGCTTCCTACACCACTGCATAATTAATGGTTACTGATAAGCTATCATGTGTCTGTCTCCCCCTCCCCCATATATAGAACAGGTCACAGAGAGAGACAAGTTCATGTCTCCCACAGAAGCCAAGAAATTTGGAATAGTTGATCAAGTGCTCTCTCTTGAAGTGAAACCATCAGAGGATACTAACTAGATAGTTTGTTATCTGTGCATAATATGGATATATATATGCGGTCTAAAGTTCATTATCACTGACTGACCCAATAGGATATGCAGTATACAACAAAAAAAAGGTATAATGTCACTAAAGGGATGACATCCAGAGAGCGGCAAAAACTGAGATATGAAGACCTCAGACCAGCAGTATTAAACGACCACTACCCTGGAACTGTGTGTGTATGCTCCATTAATGGATGATTCTTATGAGTCTATCATAGCCCGATGTAATAGTGTTAGTCAGGTGAGGACAGCTACAGAAAAAGATCCCTCAGTGAAAGAAAATACTCTGGATAGTATTGCCCCAGTGAAAATACTTATGTCTAATATTTTCACTAGACTAAAACTGAAAGGTAAGGGATTAGAGTGTTATTCAGCTGCTACTGAAACAGAAATCGAAGATGTCTTGAATAGCTTGTTGTCAATTGATGATACTGTTTCACTGGATAAAAAGTGGATCAAAGCAGCTCTACAGAAGCATCCAAAGCTTGTGCAATATTTGGAACATTGCTGTCATCGACAACATTATGTATTTTGCGTCAAAAAGTGTGGTAAGCCAGACTGTGAAATGTGTAAGCCTCCTCGTCTGCCATGTGATGTGTTTGATGAAATCAAGAATTTACCTGATCCAATTCCTGATAGCTACCAATGGGCACTATGAATCATTTGAAAGTGTTTATGGCACAGTTACAACAGAGGAACACCGTCCATCGCTTAAGAGTAGTCGTCCATCAAGAGCAAAGTCGCTGCCTTTTGTTGCTAGTGTCCAACATGCTCGCAACACCAATTTGATGGTACAGTGCGAAGAATGCGAAATGTGGTGACTTATTTATTCCAGACACAAACTGACCTCATCTGAACTGAAACAAGTTACTAGCTCTCTTGAGGATTATACATATACATGTGGTGCCTCCTTTTCAGATCTGGGTCTACAAGACTGGCTGAAGTATGTGTTTGAGATGTTCAGTGTTATTCTCCCCTAGAAAAACTTTATTATGCTCTCAACAAGGAACAACTTTGTATATACTGCTGCAGTAATAGTGACTTAACAGCAGCAGAAGGCTGCTATCCGCAATGTGTTCGGTGTACTGCCAAACCAAACATATCAAAGAGAACTTAAAATAATCTTTTTAACTTAAATATCTTTTATATAGCTATATATACATTCCAGACACTATACTCTTTTTAATTGAATTATAGCTATACGTGTACATGAATAGTTATATAAACAAACATTTCCTGTATGAAGCAATAATGGCATAATGGTGTACAGCTATATTATACCGCCCTCCCGCATCACCTGTGGGGAAATTCCTGATGAGAAACTAATAATCAACAAATAGTGGCCTAACCCTGCTCAACATGGTGCTCAACCACAAACCTCTCCAGTCCCTTATGCTGTAGACTTGTCAGCTTTAGCTGATGGTAATGGAGGACTTTCATATGAACCTGGAATGACCTACAGGCGTGAGTATAGCTAGAGCTGCACACTTGTCAATACAGTGGAACCTCTGAATAAATATGTAGGGAGGCTTGGTTATTTTGTATAGAGTGAGTATACAAAGGCACTTTTAGATTGCTTTGTCGCGAGGTTTATCCTTTTTCAGACGAGGTTTCACTGTAGCTAGGTTATTGGTCACTAGTTAGACCACTCCAAATTAATTTCCTGCCGTTTCCCATCCACTTAATACCACATCCTGCACCACTTAATACCACATCCTACATGCGGGCGGGTGGTAAATTTAATTAGGAAGTACTGTAACATGTCATTCTCAATCTACACATTGTGAACAAAAATGGATCAGATGGTTCTACATCATCAGATGCACAGTAAATGCACACAGAATCATAGTTTAGAGGAGAAGTACAACTTCATTGCAGTGCATTTTCCACATGAACTAAATCTTGAAGTTCAGCAGGTAAGTTAGCTTGTCTGCTCCACAGGAAAATGAGAGATCATTTAGAAACTTAATGAGCTTGGTGATCTCCTTCAGCTTCAATTTTGAGTAGCATAGAGCAGCTTGTTTGAATGAATAGCAGACTCAATACGAGCTTGGGAGGACATCAATACATCGCATTTCGCTAATTGAAGTGCTGGTTGCAGAAGTATAGAATTTCACAACTGTCCAAAACCTGATATAACTGCAGTATGGACATGAAGAAATTGATCGTAGAACTCACACAGAGAAAGCCTCTCGTCTTCCAGCTCATGTATAGTCCAGGGAGTGACAGTGCACGAAACAGCAAGTGTCATAAACACTAACGCTAAACAACGTGGCTTTTTTCGATTGTTTTTTTTTTCACTTCGATAGTTGATCACGTGAGAAATAATTGCAGAATGAAATTCTTAAAATGGTGCAGGAAGGAAGATGCGGGAAACAGGAAATTTATTTGGATTGGCCTTATAGTGGTAACTATAACCCAAGACTTATGTTATTTGCAGTAACTGTAAGTGGTAACGAGCAATTTCGAGGAGTTTTTCTTCAAGGTCGTTTGGTTGCTGATGACACGACCACAGCTGGAACCTTTGCTGCTACAGATTCACAGACTAGACTAAGCAGCTGCACTCCACCAGAGGTAGCTATCTAGTTACTACTAGTTGGTAGATAGTTAACAAATAATTTTTTCATGTGTTCCTAGCTATAATTTAGTGCATGCGTGAATGATACCAAGCTGTGTCTTGTAGTGGTTATAGGTGAGCTCATGTAATATTATTCTCTATGCATGACTTGGTTTGAGTGTCCACTCTACCAGGAAAAGTTTTGTTATGGTACAATGCACAAAAGAATTGTGCAGTCTGCAGCCCTAAAACTTGCTAGGCTTCACAAGACAATTAAGGTGTTGGTTGTATTATCATCCACTTACTATGGTCATGCTTCCTATTATAGATATAGTGTAGAGACTATTAGATTAACAGTTCTCATGCCTTTAAAGTAAAATATTCTAAGAAAAGTAGGGATGGCTGTATGCGGTTCAAAAAAATTCAGCAACAAGAGAATGAACTTCAGTCAAGTAACCCCTTACCCATCACCAAGCTACAAGCTACTTCACTCCCTTTATATCTCATCTTGGCCTGTTATGGGGGTGAAGTAGGAATAGTTAGCTCGTAGCTTGGTAATATTGGTGATGGGTAAGGGGTTACTTGACTGAAAGTCACTCTCTTGTTGCTGAACTTTTTTAAATCGCACACAGCCATCCCTACTTTCATTATGTAGATTGGAGTCGGTCATAATTCTCGAGAACTTAAGTCATCTATCTCTACAATGTGGACAGCACCTCCTCAAGGCTCTGGAACAGTTCACATAGGGTATACACATTACAGTAGTGATATCAAAACTTAATTTTGAGATTATTATCAGACTAGTCTTTCTATCTAACAGGTTTGCTGTTGTTCAAGTTCGACAGACATATTGGGCAAACCAACGAACAGCTGAAATAGCTGAGAGAGGTACTGCATGTTAAGTTATTGTCATAATTATTGTAAATCTATAATCAAAATTCTGGAAGAGTGATATTATTAGCTGTTAAGTCAATTGCCTGCTGGCAACAACTTCCTTTCTTTCTACACAGTTGGCTCTACCGCTAGCACCCAGGAAACCAACACGCAGGAAACTGGCTCACAGCCCCCTACCACTGGCAATCAGGAAACTGACCCTCAAGACATTAGCTCACAGCCCCCCAGTGCCACTCAGGGGGAACCTACAGCTGGAGGATCAGGGCAAGGCTCATTCCTCAACATCATGTTGCTGATTAATCTGGCACTTCTTGGCTTATTTCAAGCATGATTTATACTGAACTGTTATGACTTAGCATATGGAGTAATTTTGACTTAAAGGTAGCTATTTTATTGAGAGTGGTAATTATTGGTGTAGCTACAACGTGACTTTGTTCAATTGTTGAAGTTTATCTTAAACTTTTGTCATAATTATCTGTATTCTCTCATTAACTGTACACTTTTGAGTAGGCAACCATCGACACATGAAGACTTGTCATGTTGAGGGTTTGCAGATCCTGTGAATTTGTTATCAATGGGGGTGTTGCTCGCCCAGGATCCACTCCCCCTTCTTGCATATTGTAGGGCAAGAAACATTGCAGCTAATAATTATTTTTTTCAGAGAGCGCGAGCTATAGATATCTGTATCACTTCTCTGGATGACCTATCACAAAGAAGATATTCTGGAATATTCTTTAGGCTACCATTTTTTACAGTTGCACCCAAAGTCCTAGGGAATCTGTAAAGTTAACTTTGATCCTTTTTCCTTGATGTACCTCTTAGTACTGCCTATTGCACAGCAACTAGAAGACATTCTTCAATACAGCTAGCCAGCTTTGAAGCTTCTGCCCTACAGAACCTTCTACGGTATCATGTGACTACACATCCCCGACAAAAATGGTCTATACACAGAGCTGGAGCCAGCTCATTTGTAGTGGCACAGCCATCTGGGGGAGCTCTCCAGTAAAATTTAATGTTATTGGTTCGATTTCAATCTGGTATGATCTAGGCAATGCCATGTACTAACTTATAAGTCATTGTTGTTATTCAAATTGCATGCATGTACACACACAAAAGAAAACAAAAAAAAAACAACTCTGAATGGTAGTACGGCCATGGCCGTACCAGCCGTAGCAGTGCCTCCGGCCATGATACAAAGATTGTCCTTGAGCTTTGTTGAGAGGTTTATCCTCTTTCAGAGTGTTCTCTATTGGATGTTTCACTGTAGCTAGGTTATAATTGATGATCAATGGTTATTATTTCCAGACTTGATGTTATTTGTAGTAACTGTAAGTGGTGTTAATAACCAGCAATTTTGAGGAGTTTTTCTTCAAGGTCGTTTGGTTGCCGATGACACGACCACAGCTGGAACCTTTGCTGCTACAGATCCCCTCACTAGACTAAGCAGCTGCACTCCACCAATGATATCTATAGTTACTACTAGTTGATAGATAATTAACCAATAATGTTTCATGTGTAGCTACCTAGCTAAATTAGTGTGCTTGGAATCTGAGTCTTGTAATGGCTAGGTGAGTTCAATCAGCTCATGTAATATTATCTTTCATGCATCCCACGAAGTTTTATGGCTTGATGTTATTGTGTAGTGGTACAATGCACAAAAGGGTTGTATGTACTAGTATACAGAGGTTTTCAGGTTGGTTGACCAGTAGAATTTGCGCATGTGCGAGATAAATTCAAGCGAGCAAGATATTCTGTGATACAAATGCAATAGTCTTAATTTTAGCGAGCGCGAATTTAATTCTGCACTGTCAGCAAATTTTGTGTCAACCAACCTGAAAACCTCTGTACTGTACTAGCTAAGCTAGCATGTTTGCCTCATCCATGCCAGCTGTTTGTGTGTGTGTGTATGGTATATACTTAGTAGTGACAAAACGTGATGCCAAATTGCGATCTATATATTTTTAGTAACCTCCAGCATTTCGGTGGTTATACAGCCTGTATGGGAGTTGCATGCCCTCTCTCCGCCGCCTTCGGTGGGTTGATATGCCCCTGATACTTCACAAGTGTTATTATCATTCACTTACTACGGTGTGGTTTTAAGGAAGTGGTGTACGTGTGTACATACAGTGTATGATTAGTTTTCATGCTAATTACATGGTCTCTAGGACACAGTAGCTAGGTGTGTATTGTTAGCTCTATGGTTTTAAAGGTCTACATAGGTGCTGAGTTGGTCATAGCAGATATGTACAACAATGTGGACAGCACCTCCTCAAGGGTCTGGACCAGGATATACATTATAATATTAAATTGCATGCATGCGCGCTGAGGGTTAACCGCCTGTTTTGCGCATGAGCGTAGACATCTACTTAAAAACAAAAAACAATGCTCAAAGTTATAACTTGTAGCCAGAAAGTTATACTAGACATGGGTAAACGCTGCTCTATCGTGTTCTTCGTGATCTTCCTCGTCACTGCTTCCATATTGAGCACTGTGGAATGCAATGCAAGTGGACCTCCCGCAGGGGCCTGTACTACTCTCAGCCCTCTGCAATCAGCTCATTTAAATGCTCCAGCACAAACAACTCCAGTCCCTTATGATGTAGACTTGTCAGCTTTAGCTGGTGATAACGGAACATTTTCATATAAACCTGGAATGACCTACAGGCGTGAGTATAGCATGAAAAACCCAAAATGGGTTTTACAGCTCTCTGTCAATACAGTGGAACTTCCAAATCTACTTGGAACCCAGCATTTTGTCCTTTGTAGGGAGGCTATCCTCCTTTGGAGGTTATTTTGTATAGAGTGAGTATAAATACAATATTGTCCTTGAGCTTTGTTGATAGGTTTATCCTCTTTCAGAGTGTCCTTTATTGGAGGTAGTTGGGTTGTATAAATTATTGATCACTGGCTATAGTGGTAATTATAATTCCAGACTTAATATATTATTTGCAGTAACTGTAAGTGGTGTTAATAACGAGCAATTTCGAGGAGTTCTTCTTCAAGGTCGTTTGGCTGCCGATGATACAACCCCAGCTGGAACCTTTGCTGTTACAGATCCCCTCACTAGACTAAGCAGCTGCACTCCACCAGCGGTATCTAGCTACTACTAGTTGATAGATAATTCATAATGTACACCTAGCGTGCATGACTCTATTTCCTCTCTAAAACACAAAGAAACCTGTGTCCTTTTGAAGAGTTATGCCATCTGTCTCAACTAATGGGTGTTTACACTACAGAGAGTTTTTATGGCTTGAGGTGGGGGCCCTTATATGTTTTTGTGTGAACCATAATTTGATTGTGTGATATCAGGGCTAGGCTAGGGTTATAAAATAATTATTTTCATACACTTGTTCCTGTACGAAGCTAGCTAGCTGTATTTAACATAATCCTAATTATATCAATGTCAATGATAGTATAATTGAGTAGCTACATACATTGGAGATGGCATGTACTATATAGGCTGTGCATAGTGGAGGAGGCTTCCTGCCAATAAGCTGTAGCTATCTAGTTACAACTTGAATGTATGTCTGTGATGTGGACAGCATGTAACAGTATGCCATGTCTTCCCCCTGTAGCTACCGTGCTGACTTCAAACATAATGTTTTCATATTTTGTATTGCTATAAGGAAGGTCAGCTATAGCTAGTCAGAATGCAGAGCTTCTGGGGATGTCTGGCTAAATCCATGTCGCTAGGCTAAATCCATGTCGCTAGGCTTCATTAGCTGAGCTGAGTAGTGATACAACCACAAAACTTCATGAGAAGCAGGTATAGCTTAGGTAGATAATGCTCAAGATTTCTCCAGTTATTCTATTACACAATGCTCCAAAATGCTACCCCCTTGAATACACCAACTATTATTCTAATAATATGCTTGCCCAGTCACTAATAGCCATTGCCATAAACTAACACTGCATATATCATATCATGTGAGAAAATCACTCGTGATTGGTAGGTACCTGGGCACTGTCACAGATACTCAAAATATGCCCCATTATTCTGGCATCATGTTTGATTCCAGAAAGTTCCCAAAATTATGCTGGCATGATCTACCCTAGAAGCAGGGCAGTATAATTAAAGTTCTGTGGGCTTCAGTGCAGTATAGCTAATTCAAGGTTTTAAAGTCCTGCGATTGTATTAGGCTTCAAAAGCTGTGATACAACCACAAAACTTCATAATTCAAGGTTTTAAAGTTCTGTAACCTAGAGATGGGCTTTGGCCTTTATTAATACAATTATGATATTATGTAGATTGGAGTCAGTCATAATTCTGGAGTAGATAAGTCATCTATCTCTACAATGTGGACGGCTCCTCCTAAAGGCACTGGAACAGTTCGCATAGGGTATGCATTATAATAGTGCTTGCATCAATGTCCTGGTGTAGCAAAAATTTCTATTTAACAGGTTTGCTGTTGTTCAAGTTCGACAGACGTATTGGGCAAACCAACGAACAGCTGATATAGCTGAGAGTAAGTAAATTTTAGCTAGCTACTGTAGTTATTAGGGTTAATTATTGCCCCAACTTCTTTTTCTTTTCTAACCACAGATGGAGGATCAGGACAAGGCTCATTCCTCAGCATCACACTGCTGATTAATCTGGCACTTCTCGGCTTGTTTCAAGCATGATTTATGCTGAACTATTAAGAGTAGCTCTAGTTGTGACTTAGTATAGTGTGACTTAGCCTGGTTATGATTGTAAACTCTTGCCCGTTAGTTATGATTATGAGTTGGTCATGATTTCAATTATTAGCTGAAATTACAGTGGAAAGAGCCATCAAGACGGCTAGTCTCACTACATGCAAGACTAGCTACAAGGGAAGGGTTAAGTGGTTAGCCTATTGTTTTAGTATACTCAGATTTCTCTACATTATTAGTAAACTTCTTATTTGCCCCTTTTAGTGTTCATGATTTCATTAGGACAAACCAATTATTGTTTCTCATCAGCTCCTAGTCTGGCGTAGCCGACCCTTTACCAACCCAAGGGAGGGTCTGGTGACTCCAGCATACCAGATCAGTTCTAGCACCAGAATCTGGCGCTGGCCAATTAACTAACCACACAACGTTATTGAACCACAAAAACCTGACCACGTGATATGATGGCGCTACACGTGACAGAGGAGGCAGCCAAGACCTAAGCGTTAGGATACGACAGACTAAAAGCCTTGCAAGCATCAAAATCAGTATAGTGACTTAGATCTGACCACATCTGGATAGAAATATGATTGATGGCCGTTTCAACCGCTGCAAAGGAGGCAGCCAAACGTTACAAGACTGAAAGCCTGCATGCAAACTTCAAGTAAAGTTCATTATCACTGACTGACCCAATAGGATATGCAGTACATACAATAACAACAAAAAAAGAGTATAATGTCACTAAAGGGATGACATCCTGAGAGCGGCAAAAACTGAGATATGAAGACCTCAGACCAACAGTATTAAACGACCACTACCCTGGAACTGTGTAAGCTCCATTGGCCACTCTTCTGGTCAGGGGAGGGATGGGAAAAACACACACATACACATGCACACACAGCATCAACATTCTCATGTCACTTGAGCAGAAGTCAACCATAATTTTCAGGTCATGATTTTCAGGTTGGAGGGATCCCACCAGACATTGACCTGAAGAACTCAGAATGCGAGGTAAGCCATAACTATTCGCAACCTCGTTTTTCACCCATAGCAGGTTTGTGGATTGGAATACGCATGCGCAACGTGATAATTGAATTCCACAAGAACTGGTCCATGGAGTCACCAGACCCTTTCCCCTTCCCTTGGGTTGGTAAAGGGTCGGCTACGCCAGACTAGCCAACCAGTCTCCTCTTGGTAAGGGTCGCCGCTACGCCAGACTACTCCAGTTCCCTGGCCCTAACTGGACCATCTTTTTTGGTTTGGTTGTGTTGTTGGTGTTGTTTTTTGTTCGTTTTTGTTTTTGTTTGTTTCATTTTTTTCATAATCAGAATTGCGGTGTTAAGCGCATGCGCATAAAGCATGAAGACGCGGTGGATTCGCCGATGAAGAAGAGTAAGTATAATAATAGTTCGTAATACATCAAGACTATAATTCGTAATACATCAAGACTACGTAAGTGTACGCTGTAGAATGTATGTTGTGTGGCTACGTACAAGTTAGCTCGGCTTGGTGAATAGCCACTTTAGTAGCTAGCTAGATAACATGCACGCTCTATTATCACATGTGAAAATAGGAATCATGAAGTAATGTCATCAAAAGAACCAAATAATACTTCTGCTATCACACAACCACAATCAGATGGAGAATCATCTTCATGTGATAAAAAAATGGCCAACTCATCAATTACTACCATAGTATCCACTAGATGGCCTGCCTTCTTATCCGCTTCTAGTTCAGATTCCAATATTGACTATTCCAAAAGAGATAATTTTCAGTGGATCATTGAAGATGACTCTCTCAATAACATTAACACAGCTGTCATTAAGGGACCCCGAGGCAGGTTAGCTACAGTTATAGATTGCACCTTAAGATACTGGGGATAGCTATAGCTAGTTAACAAAAGAGAAAATGATGATGTAGACATCTTCTTCACAGATCTCTTTATGTGTCTATCACATGGAATAAGACACCACTTTTAAAATACATGTACAATTATTTATCAGCGTCCCATGTGGCACTAAAATTGTAGTATATGCTTGGTCAAACGAATGAAGCTACTTAATTTTTTTACTTTTCTTAGTATAATTACAACAATGGGGAAAGAAGTTGTAGAAGAGAACTCAAAATTGGGACCTCACTTATATTCACCCCGAAACAGGTTAGATTATGTATAGCTACACCTTAAATATTAGGTCTGATAGGATAGTTCATAAAACACATGTACAAGAGAATGATAATGTGAACATTTTTAGTGTTATACTCACTTCAATGGGGCATCTTTAGTTTTATACTCACCACTTCAATAATGTTAAGCTATAAGGCCACAGTAATTCTATTTAACTTTTTCTCAGGCCCTCCCTCCTCAAATTTTGATGCCTCCCAAGAAAAAATTATTAGGGTCAAAGTTCAAATTGAGCTCTCCTAATAATTATTTTATTGCAACTAATATCTGGCATTTGATTACACCCTTTTAAATAAAATTAATATTTATTTATACCTCCTTCCCTCCTCAATTTGTGGACAGTTTTTGTCTGAGAAACAAGGAATTAACCTTAATAAAATTATTGTCATTTCAAAAAGTGTGGCGCTAAAATTTATTGTAGCTAGGTAGCTAGCTAGCTCTCTTGATAGCTAAGCCAAAATTATTAATGTAGCTATTTAAATTTTAACTTTTAGTACAATTACTACAATCACAGAAGAAGAGGAGACACAGGGACCTCACCTATATTCACCACGAAGCAGGTTAGATTACATTATGAGCTGCAAACTACACCTTAAATATAGGATAGTTCAGGAGAATGATAATGTAAATTTTTCGCAGAGTATTTATATCACTTTCCTGAGTGTGGCACTAAATTGTATAGTGGCCAAAACTTGAATTTTAATTTTTAATTTTTAGTACAAATACAGCTACTATGGGGAAAGGAGTTGCAGAAGAGAAATCAAAACTCAAGCAAAAGCAAGAAAAGGCAGAGCGGACCAGGGGCACAAGAGAAAAACCTTTCAGAACTGGAGTTGAGCCTAAAAGTGACCAAGAAATGAAACTCAAAGAAAAGAGAAATGTGAGTATATCATAGCTAATTTAAGCACTAAAGTTATGAATTCTAATAAGACTTGCCATCATCATAATTATTATTGATACATGCAGAACAAAGTTCTGGTCAAAAAGCGGGGTTGTTTACAGCATGATCAAGATTTCATTGATGAAGACAGAATGAAACATTGTTTCAAGACTTTGGAAAATGCATTGGGTGTGATGGAAAAGGAAGCTGAAATTAATAAACAAAAGGCAGAAGAAAAAGCCAAAAATGCTTTGAATAATATCAAAATATATCAACAGAGATTACAACAATGTTTCCATAGCACAAAGGAAGTGAATGAGAACAGGATTTGTAAGCTAGAGGAAGAATTAAAAAAGATTCTGCACCAGTTATCAGAGTCAGAGTACACAGCAGATAGATTTAGAATTGAACTACAGGCAGTAATTGAGAGGTATCAACAGGGTGAAGAAGAAGAAGAAGTAAAATCTGCTCAAGAAGAAGTAGAAATTGCTCAAGAAGAAGCTAAAACTACTCAAGCAGAACTTCAACATTTCAAAGTACAGGCTCTGAAAGCTGAAGAAGACCTTAAACTCTCCAGAGAAAAGGCTAAAGAAGATAATGAGGTGATGGAAATGCGAGCTAAAATAGCTGAGAAACAGCTGCTCCAGTTAGAGGAGAAAATGAGATTTTTAACAAATAGGAGATATCAACAGAGTGAAGAAGGAGCAAAATCTGTTCAAGAAGAAGTAAAAATTGCTCAAGAAGAAGCTAAAACTGCTCAAGAAGAACTTCAATATTTCAAAGCACAGGCTCTGAAAGCTGAAGAAAACCTTAAACTCTCCAGAGAAAAGGCTAAAGAAGATAATGAGGTGATGGAAATGCGAGCTAAAATAGCTGAAAAACAGCTGCTCCAGTTAGAGGAGAAAATGAGATTTGTAACAAATAGGAGATATCAACAGGGTGAAGAAAAAGCAAATTTTACTCAAGCAGAATTTCAATATTTCAAAGCACTGGCTCTGAAAGCTGAAGAAGACCTTAAACTCTCCAGAGAAAGGGCTAAAGAAGATATTGAGGCAATGGAAATGCGAGCTAAAATAGCTGAAAAACAGCTGCTCCAATTAGAGGAGAAAGTGAGATTTAAAAATGAACTACAAGCAGTAACAAAACAGATATATCAACGGGGTGAAAAAGAAAAAGCAAAATCTGCTCAAACAGAACTTCAACAGTTCAAAGTACGGGCTCTGAAAGCTGAAGAAGACCTTAAACTCTCCAAAGAAAAGGCTAAAGAAGATATTGAGGCGATGGAAATCAGAGCTAAAACAGCTGAAAAACAGCTGCTCCAATCGGAAGAGGAAGTGAAAAAATTAGCGAGATATTTAGAAAGTGAGAAAAATGCACTAGATAAATCTGAAGCAGAGTTACAACACTACAAAACATGGGTCCTAATAACTGAAGAATTCTTTAAAGAGAAGGCTCAGGAAAAAATTGAGGCAATGAAAGTGAGAGCTGAAACAGCTGAAGAACAGCTGCTCCAGTCAGAGAAAAAAGTGAATCAATTAGAAAGGACAATTCGTGAAAGAAGTATGCATTTCGAAAAAGTGCTTCGTGAAACAATAGCTCGAGCTGATTTAGCTGAAAAAGACTTGGTAGCATCAAAGAAAATTGAATTAGTACTTAATAAGAAAATTTGTGAGCAATCGCATGAAATTCGAAAGGCAGAGAAATTACTCTGTGCATTAAGACAACAAAGTAAGATAATGGAACTGCAAATGCTAGAAGCTGCTGCAAAGGAAAGTAGTGTCAAAAAATCGCTTGAAGAACAAACCACTCGATCATTTGTTTGCAAAGGATGTAATCGATCTTGCCTTGCAGAATTACAAGTACAGGGAAGAGATAAGCAGTCGGAGGCAAAAGCTGAGAAGTGGCATGAATCAGAGGGACAAGATGTTAAAGTTCAGGGCATAACTGATAAGACGGATTTCAACGAACAACAAAAGATGGATGCCCTTGAGCATTCACTCAGGTCATGTCAGAAACTCTTCGTTAAAAATATACAAGATCTTGAAGAAAAGAAAGAATCATTTCAAGATACAACAATGAATGATTACAATCAGAATAAATCATCAATGACCAAAGATGTAAACTTTTCTAGAGGGTCAGATAAGAACAATCGTGTCCAAGAGAAAACATCTGAGAACTTCATGCACTCAAAAGGTGCTGAGAAGCAAACTCGTTTGCTGTCTCCACGGATGAAGCCAGGCTTGTATTCAGCGTATCTTGATATTATGAAAAGTGGTAAGGAATCAGATGCTGCATATGAATGGAGAGAGAAGGAAAGAGGACAATCAGTACAGCAGTCAATTGATAAGCCTAAACAAGGTAGCTACTATATCAGGGGTGTATCCACAGAATTTTGAGTGGCCCAGTGTGCCTGTGTGTGGGATCACCATGCCCATTTCCCCCTTCACCCACTTAGTTTCGATAAAGCTATGCTAGCATGATCATAATTCTTGAAGGTCATGGTGCTTCATTTACACATCAGCTAACTTCTGTGGGCATGGGATAGAATTATTATTATTGATAATAAAAGTGGTCCAGTGAAAACCAGACCAACTGGAGTGGTGGATACACCCCTGTATATGCATAATCCATCTATAGCTAGCTCCATGATGGGATGTATATACTTTTTTCTTTACAGAACTCAAGACTATAGTCAAAACTGAGAATAAGTTCCCTCTGAAACAGTCGAAAAATGCTATACTTGAGGAAGAGTTTAAGCCTCGTGCATCAATGCTGAAAGTACCTTGTGTGGTGAAGAAGGAGGACAGCATTAAAGATATCTGTAAGGCCACAAGCCACATCTGCAACCAAATAAAGGCGTTAGACACCCACATACAAGAACAATTAGATGTAAGTTGTCAAGACTGTCTGTCTATATTGCACAAAAAAGTTATCAAGACTATCTGTCTGTATTGCACACTATAAAAATGAAATATATGCAGCAGTCTGCACACTTAGCTATAGTGTGTAGCTATGGAGATAATTTAGTGTGCATTGCACACCTATAGTGTGTTAACACTTACTATCTTGAAAGAACTTAGAGGGTGTATTTGAGTATACAAGAATACACGGGGGTTGAAATAGAAAATACTGAATTTTGCAATTGAGTATACAATTTTGTAATTGAATGTACTGAATTTTGCAATAATTATACGACCAGAATATACTGAATTTGTAATTGGATATACTAATAATTTCTTGTAAATAATTTCTTATGATACATGTAATAATTTCTTGAGAACAAAATAAAACCACAAAACATAGTAGATTGTTGCTATATACCACATGTACTTAGGCCATGGTAATTTAATTCAAATTGAGGAGGGAGGGCCTAGGACGTCTGCCATTTTCGAAGCTTGAATTTGAGATAATTATTAGTAGTATTAAGCTCAATTTGAACTTTTGACCCTAATATTTTTTCTTGGGGAGGAGGGTGAGCCTGAGAAACATTTAAATAAATTACCGTGGCCTATACAGTGTTTGTTACATTTCCTCCTTAATACATAATTATACACATGTATATATGCAGATACAAGAGGACTTGATGATGAGGACAGAGAATTTATTAAATACAAATGAAACAGTCCTATACCAGCAACTTGAGGGAGGAAGATTAGCCACAGACCACAGGAGACACAGAGTATGCCATAGTATCAATAATACAGACCACAGTGATGACATGCTTGCATGCAGACTCTGTGTGAGGGAGAAAAATATTTCCCAAGAAGGCTGACTGATGACTTTGACTGGACAGAAGAAAAAAGGCGAATAGAGGAAGCCAAGCTGAGGTGGGGTAGGGGGACAGGCTTGCATGGGGAGAGGGGGGGAGCACCTATGTTCTAATGGTTATAGCTTAATATGTTCTATACACAATGCAGATTAGGTCAAGTAACATGTATTAGGAAGAGTATACATCATAAAAAAAACTGGCAACAATAATTTGTATTATAGTTATTATGTAATTAAGGTTTGACGACCACACCTATTAAGCAAACTTGTTTGGCGACCACGTACCATACTGCACACGTGGAAAATCGAGAACTACCATGACTGCGTTAGAAAGAGAGCTAAAGAGACTAGCTATTCGCGAGCAGCCTTCCCTAAAAGAGATCGGCTCCGGGAAGTGTCCATCCCTCCTTTTCAGCGCGGAAAAAGCTGCTGACGTTTCAGTGGAGGAGATCTACTCCCATGCTAAAAACGAACTGGAAAAACTGATCTTGATTGATGAAATATTCACAGAGTTCGAAAGTACTCTATTTCAGGAGAATTGTAAAGAGTTTGAGCGAACAAATCAAACAAAGGAAGTTTTGATTGATGTCGATGATAAGATTGGGAAATTTCTGCGATGTCTTTCCCCTTATTTTATGTTTGAAGGATCACCATGGTGCCTGGAGTGGCTAATTCGAGTCTTCAGAATAAATACAAACAACACAGATGCTCTGATGGAATGTGTCCTTCCATTCTATCAAACCAATCGTTTTGCCAGAGTGGTCCAACTCCTCCCACTTGAAGACCACACCTCCAAGTGGTATTGGCTCTGCCCCATCAAGAAGACAGGTTCTCCCCTCTCAAAGCTCACATTGATCCAACATTGCTTATCGGATCAACCTTTTCTTGTGTTCATCTGTGAAATGGTCCTCTCTTCGATAAGAGCTCACCGAAATTCCCCTGTGGGCACTACAGCATGTATGGGTGTCATAAACCTGTATATTTCCACGATTTCAGGAGTCCTTGAAGGTATCAACCATGTTTCGGAAGAGTTGGTACTACGGCTTATGCCATATGTCAAGAAAGGGTTAAAGTCGAAGAACGTTAACTATCGTGCAAGCACTTACATAGTGCTGAGTCAGCTAGCAGCTGTGGCCAATATGGACGACAAGTTGGTCAGATCCATGGTGACTCTGGTATCAAAGGTTAGAAACACAATGTTCCATGTCTGTGTCCCAGTATAATGAGTAGTAGATTATTTAGGACATTACCAGAAATTATTGTGGGGATTAACATGTGACAATATCCCAAGGTAGAAATCATTAGACACGTGGCCACTTTGGCTCACCATGTGGGAAATTTGACTGTCACATGCTTCGTACTTCAATTTTTTGCAAAAATTTTGGGCTATACTGTATGATGACAATGTTTCCATCTCTGGTAATAATTGTGCGTGTGTTTTGTAGAGTCTTGGTGCTTCCTTGCTGAAGGAGGGACTGTGCTGTGTCGCTGTCCTTTGCCACACCCAGAAATTGAGCAAGTTATCAGACAGGTATGTATGTATGTGTGGAGTCACTGGCAGTGAGTGGTTTGCACTCTGGTCTTGTAAGCGGGAGACCGTGAGTTCGAGTCCCACCAGTGACATATGGTATTTATCCATTCTCCTTTTCACCAGCATTAATTTGCCATGAATATCCACCTAATACCATGCCACCCAGCTGAAAATGGGTACCTGGAATTTCCAGGGTGCAAATAAAACTGGCTATCTCTCCAATATCAGCTGTGGCCACACCACTTGCTGAGAAGAGGTAGTCAGTCCTCCTGCGAGTTAATTAACTTAGTGTATATGAAGATGTTGATTCTCATTATCATTATTATTTTAATGATTTAGGGCACTGCATTACTTTCTTCGCACTCCATCACTTGTTGAAAGCCTCTCTTCCCTCACTCAAGCGAACTCTCTGACCTTTCTCCTCTCTGCACTCCTCTCCTCACTCCTTGATGCCCATTTAGGTCATTTCCATGGTAACCAAGGTGATGATGGTGACAGGAGTGAGGCTGTGAATTCTCTTCTTGAGCGGCTGTTGGATGAAATAACTTTGGACAATGATACTGCTTATAGTCTCATCATGTGAGTATCATGTCACCATATTTCATTTCTTATTTCCCTTTGTTCACTCCTCCCCTCCCCCTTTCCCCTCCCTCTCCCCTCCCCTTTCTCTTCTCCCCTCTCCCTCTCCTCCTTCCCTTTCCCCTCCCCTTTCCCTCCCCTCCTCCTCCCCTTTCCCTCCCCTCCTCCTCCCCTTTCCCTCCCCTCCTCTTCCCCTTTCCCTCTCCTCCTCCTCCCCTCCCTCTCCCCTTCCTCCAATCAAATCCTCCCTCTCTTCAGACAACTGCTAGAAGGTATTATCCATCTCTGCGAAGAAATATTTGAGGAGAACAAAAAATGGAAGAAATTCAAAGAGCGGCTGAAATCCACGACCAGTCCTCTAGCACAGAGTCTGGACACCAAGTAAGTAGTTCGGTAGTTATAGTAATAAGGCAAATTTTGCTCTTTTCAAATCTGATTTCCTTTAATTAAACCCTCATGAAGCATGACCTCATCCCCACTTCACATTTCACATAATTATCATGATTTTGCTATACATCTCCAGTGCATAAACCATGACCTGGTCTCTCTTGACTGTTTTAATATAAAATCCCCACCCCCAGATACCCTCTGATGATGGACAAAGCTCTCGAGTTTTGTATTTCGTCAGTATGTAGCAGTGTCTCTGACACCAGCGATGGAGATTTGGATAGCTCCGATGTCTCTGACGACTGCACTGGAAGTGGGGGAAGGGAGAGAGTCAACCATAAACTCAAATTCCTCCATGACTTCATTGCCTCTTCTCTCCCTCATTCTCGTCATCAGGTCCTCGTGGACGTTGGGAGCACCTTAGTGCTGAGCATACACCACCCCAACCCCTCTGTCAGGGCAGCTGCTGTTGGGAGATTGGGTAAAACCCTCAAATCAAAGAGCAAAGTGAGAATAAAGATCACAAAAAAATTCCACAAAAAGTTGACCTTCTACTATAATACTGTATAGTGGGAAAAATTTTCGTGGTGTGGATTTCAATTAAAGATAGTTATGGTTCACAACTTAACAAACCTGTTGCACATTTTTTTCTCTTCAGGGTGGGACGTCATCTGGCCTGGATGGTGACTTTGTCTCGTCATGTTTCCAAAGTCGATTAGCTGACGAAGATCCAACTGTTGTGCAGGCTACACTAGACCTAGGTCCAAAGGTCAGTCTATCCTCCTCAAACCTTGCATCCTTGATTAAATTCAAATCTCTTTTAAGGTTCTGTGCAAACATCTTTCATCTGCTGATCTTATTCCTTGTCTTGCTGCCCTCCTCTCCAAGAAGAAGCTGTACCGTGCTTCCAGTGACTGGCAACCGTGTGCTCTCAAGACACTCTCCGTCCTCACGTCGAAATCCCTCCTTGAGTCAGCCCCTGAGGCTATTATAAATGATGTCATCATTGTGGGGATTCCCCTACTTTTTGTGGGACGGAATGGGAATGAGTTTGGTGGGCGTGTGCTGGAGGTGATGAAGGGAAGTGCTCTGGCAAAGGTGCATCCTCTCTTGGCCTCGCTCCGGGAGATCTCTAGGAAAGAAGGTAAAGGGTCACCAGAGTACTAAGCATCATAATGTAGTGCAAGGTACTACTAGGTAGGGAAGTGGCTGGCTGGCCGGCCTATCTCTGAGAAAGAGTCACAAAAAAATCTTAATGTAATGGTAGGTAAAGGGTTGTCAATGTAGTGAGGCGCGGCGTGACACGGGAATAGGGAAAAGGGTCATCATATTATGTTCTGTGTGTGCTTGTAGCATGGGTACAGGGATGTGAGAAGGAGAACCACAGGGATGAAGGGAAACTAGCCTTGGCCAATGCTCTCGTCTTCTCTCACCTTGGACAGCAAATCAGCCAACTGGAACCAGCCCAGCTCAACCAAATGGTAACTCGTTACATAATGTGGTCTAAATGTAGCTGTTCTTTAACTCTCTCTGATTCTTTTATGACGGCTACAAGGGGAAAAAATTGTGCATGTGATATATGGATTACAAATTTTACAAATTTTATCACAAAAATTGTTTAAAGTTTTAGACCACGTGGCAGGCAGTACAGTGAAGCCTGCCTACAGCAACCACCTCTGGGCCACAAAAAAAAAAAGCTATAGGGAGGTGGTCTCTGTATGAAGGTCAAAAAAAATACAAATCAAGTGGTCTTTATAGAAGGGTGGTCTCTCTGGATACAGGTGGTCTTTATTTAAGGCTGGTCACTTAATAATAATATGACATGCTGCAGCTATCCAAGCTGACGTCCAAGGCTTGCTCCACCCCCACTGACAACCACCAGTACTTCACCCTCATGGCTGTCCTGGTCAGCTGTCTCAAGACCACACCCCTTGCAGAGATGGAGACCCAGCATCACGAAATCATCCAATTGTTGACTCACGTTCAGCAAAACCTAGAGGTGCTGGAAGGAGGTGTGACTAAAGGAAGGATGTTTTCGTCGTCCAATGATGGCTTGGTTGCTGTGTTCCTCCCTCTTGTGGAGAAGCATTTGGATAAAGTTCTTTCGCACCGTCTTCTCCTTTTATGGATATTGGAAGGAATCAGTGGATTCGTAACCATACCAACTAACCTTAGTGCTAGTAAGTTCATACAACTTAAGTGTGACATCATATGATTATCATGTGATTATCATAATTATGACCATCACACATCTTCAGTGACTGTTAGTTGAAATCATCATGTGATTATCATGACTCACAGAATGTACAAATTTTCAGTTGAAAATTCCTTCATAATTATCACATGACTATCACATGACTATCACAAGTATCATGTCAGACTCACCCTTTGAAATGTCATGTGACAGATATGTGGTTGGATGTGCTGGAGAGCTCGTCAGAAGAACAGCTGTATTACCATGTCCTTCTCTCCCTTTTCTCTGTCCTCACCCACCTCATTGACCTCCAGCTGGAGAGCAAAGGTCAAGGCGTCACAGGACCCTGCAAACGGATGCTGCAAAACATGATGACAGTGAGAGAGAGAGAGAGAGAGAGAGAGAGAGAGAGAGAGAGAGAGAGAGAGAGAGAGAGAAGCACAATGGTCCAATTGAGTTATTTGGGAGTACAATCATGTTATGATCAGTCAAAAAAAACTGGTTTGATCAGTCAGAAAAACTGGTTTGATAGTCATGAAACCACAGTTTCCTAAGGTATTGTATATGAAGTACTCCTCATATACATGTCAAATTGACCATTCATAATGCTGCCAAGACTTGTGATTTTTGCTCTATTTAGAACTACTTCTCAAGACGTGGAACACTCCTTCGATTCCTGGCCATGATTTGGACCACACCCCTTGGAATGGAATTGGGTTCATTCCTGATAGCAGGACTGACTCCTGTTCTGCAGTCTCGGAGCCTGAGCATTGCATGTGCGTTCCTCAAGTCCCTGGACGTCCAGGCAGCTGTGGCCCTCTTGGGTAATCATTGTCCAGGTGAGTCCTTGAAAACAAACTCTCTAACATTACAAACGACAACAACAACAAAAACAACAAAAAACACTGAACTCCAAAATAATTTTTTCCCTGGATCAAATTACTTCATTGTGATAAATCTCCACTATAAGCACTTGCCACGAAAATAAATCAGCATCGAAAATTTCTCAATCTATGGTACTTAAGAAGAAGGGCTTAATCTTGATGGGATTAGCCTGTGTAGTTTATCAGGTCTAGGGCATGGCCAGAATGCTTTCATGTAGTGCACATGTGGGATCAAATGTCTTTACAAAAGTATGTAGCTAGTAGGCATGAGGCTAATATGCTCTTTTTTTGGCCTATTATTCTATTCTGCAGTGCTCTCACAGAAGACTTTTTATAGTACCCTATTATTCTCAACAATATATATCAAAATGTCATGAAAGAGTACTTTTTGAACTGTGCATAGCATTAAAGATGTACATTTTCTTGCTGATCCCTAAAAGGATGTTTTAAAAATAAAATAAAATCTCACTCAGAATGCACACATCAGTCAAGATGCCAGCACTTGACAATCAGACGAGGGCTAGTGAGGAGTAAGCTATAATAATGACTCTAGCCTATTTTTTCTAAGCCTATTATGCTGCTATTCCAGTGAGATATTCCCATTTTTATGCTAGCATACTAGCCCCATGCCTAGTAGCCAGATCTAGACTATCAATTTCCTGTTGAACTTCAAAGAAGTGTTTAATGGATCTACTTAAGATGAGGTGTCTACATATGATTATGAGGTACTTATTGATGTGGCTGCATGTCTCCAAGAGGTTGCAGGAATGTGTGTCATCTCCTGTTGACTCCAACAAGCATGCCATATTATACAAGTCAAGTGCAGGGCTTAACTTGGCAGCAATGGCTGTGAATCTCCACACATCCCAAGCCTCTTGCTGTCACTCACCCTGCGTACAAATCTCTCTCTCTCTCTCTCTCTCTCTCTCTCTCTCTCTCTCTCTCTCTCTCTCTCTCTCTCTCTCTCTCTCTCTCTCTCTCTCTCTCTCTCCCCTCTCCTCTCCTCTTCTCTCTCTCTCTCTCTCTCTCTCTCTCTCTCTCTCTCTCTCTCTCTCTCTCTCGCTCTCTCTCTCTCTCTCTCTCTCTCTCTCTCTCTCTCTCCTCCTCCTCCTCCTCCTCCTCCTCTCTCCTCTCCTCTCCTCTCATCTCTCTCTCTCTGACAGTTTGATATTACTGAATACTGTAATTAAATTTAATCACCTCCTTTACCCATACACACTCCCCAAATTTCAATCCTCCTGCAGTTGTCCCATCGTTGCTGATCCCCCTGGCCAGCCCCCATGCCCTCATCCGAGAGAAGGCACTGGACTGTCTCTTAGCTCTCCAAGAAGCCTGCAGCTCTGTTTACCCTTTACCGGATCTCTCACATCAGTCGAAGCCCCAGGTCCTCCCCAACACTAGCTGCCCTTCTACTCTCCAACTGGTTCATAACATCACCAAATACAAGTTGGAGATTTCTTCTGATTCCTCTCAAATCAGTCACGTGTTAAACACGTTACACCAAGCCTTCTCGTCTACTTCTTCTTTGAATCCTCCTCCTCCGACCCCAAGCAAGAGAAGATCGAAACGATTGGCTAGTGGGAGTGATTCGGGGGCATGTGATGGAGGGGAGCGAGCGTCTAATAGTGTGGAGTGGCTGGAGTGTGTGATGATGCACATCGTGTCTCTGGGAATGCCTTCTTATCTGCAAGGGCAACTCCTGACAGTTGTACACCAAGTGGACCACATTGTGAGTCCAAAGTCTTCCCTAGTTATTGTACTATTCATGAGAATACAATTCAATCAATGCCATAAACCCAGCCCACTTTTCTTGAAGTCTCCAAACAGGGTATATGTCTCAGATACCAGATTACTAATACATATTTTATTTGACCAGTTCAAGGTGATGTGTTTATATCCTCTGCTTATGAGTATGATGGAAGAGATGACGGAGAGAAAAGAAAGTATGGAGACAGACAGTTCCAATTCCTCTTCACATGGTATCTCTCTCTCTCTCTCTCTCTCTCTCTCTCTCTCTCTCTCTCTCTCTCTCTCTCTCTCTCTCTCATATGAACAGTATAACATCCTTCCTTTTTTTATAGTTCTGACAGAGCATAGAGCTCAGAGTTTGGAACTCTCCATCAAAAATCTGACTCCTACCATTGCCTCCTCACTGGCACATCACATGAACATCTTCTCCATGCTCATAAAACTTCTTAAAATGGAGACGCCATGTACAGAAAAGATTCCTTCTCCTCAAGTCCTGGCCCTGAATCAGGTATGGAGTTCATTTCTTAAAATTGGATGGTTTCGTCTTACTTTGATAAAAGTGTCCCTAATTTCCACCATATTAGTTGGACTATCTCAACACCTAATTTCAGCCCCAAGGCTACTAGTAATCATGAGATATGGAGAGCTAGAGTATGCCATTTGTCCCAAATTTCTGTTGTGTGTTCTATAATGGTTTGACTATGTGTTATGGAGACCTTAAGTACGAAGAAATAGAATGTCCAGTTTTTAGCCAGGACTGACACACATAGTTACACAGTAGTACTGAAAGTGAAGTAACCTCTCTCCACTGTTTGTCCTCAGGTGACTCCAGAGTTCTTTGAGAGTCTGGACAGCCATGAGCTACAGCAGACCTTACTGCAGAATCTTGTCGATCTCTTGCTACAAACAAAACTCCCTGAGGTCACCATACTCATCAAGAACCTAGTAAACAAGGTATCACAACAATAATACTAACAACAACAACAACAACAACAACAACAAGTAAACGACAATGTTGTCTTTCTTGCCCCTTTGTCAAATTGTGGCTTGTAATTTTATGAGGTAGCTTGGTATGTATTGGTTAATATCTAAAGTAATGATATCTTCATTACTTTGCGGATTTGAACTTTGCAGTTGCCTCTGACAGCAGAGCTGGTGTCTGGTGAGCTGAGTAGGGACACTGGACAGATGGAAGAGGATCTAGTCATCTTGCCCACACCCAGCAAGAAAAGGTTCATAATTTTTGGTACCATTACTGTGTATATCTGTGTATGATGAGTAATTCACTACATCAGTACACTTCCCATGCTGCACCAGTATACTTTGCCCTCAGTATACTACTTCAGCAGTAAACTTACATAGCAGTAATTCCCTCAGTATACTACACTAGTATACTTCAGCAGGTATACTACAACTGAATATCTTTTTTTTTCTTGAAGGCGTGTTAAAGCCACCAAAACCACACCCACTGAGACTCGACCTGAAGGAGGTGTGGTTAGCCTGCCATGGAAGAGGATAACCCTGCTACTTGAGCTGATAGAACATCACTGTCCAACCATAGTGGACAGCCATCAACTAGTACCTCTTCTCTTCAATATCCTCAACAGGTAAAGTAAAATGTAGATATCTGTCTACTTGCGTACTTTGTCCTCCCGGCCATTTCATAAGGCCTTCTTCCTCTGCATGTTATGTGTGTGCTAGGTGTCTAGAGTTGGAGGAGTGTGCTCGGTTTGAATTGGAGTACACCCAGCAGCTGCTTCTCGCGTGTCTCCTCAACATTTCAAACCACATCGTCAATGAAAACAAAGGTACATAGGTGCATTTGTATAGGGTTTCAGAGCTACATGGAAACAAAAATCATGCATAAATCATCCTTGTAACTTCACAATCAATTTCTTACTAAATTTAATACCCACAGTTAAAAGTATTTTTCTTGTGGAATGTGCAGGTCTGTTGGTGGAGTCTCAGTTCAATGTGGAACTGGTGGTACAGTGTATCCGTCTCTCTTCTAACCCCCAGACCCATCACCATGCACTTCTCTTCCTCAGTTCTGCAGCTGCCATCTTTCCAGTGAGTGTTTGTATTATCTTACCTAAATATAGGGTGTGTGACGACCCTTTACCCATGAACCACTGATAATGGTGTTTATATTAGTGGTGACCCTTTACCTGTGAAACACTACTTGTTTAAAACCCTTTACCAAATCATATGTATTGTTACAATAGGGTCTTGTGTTGCACAATGTGATGCCAATCTTCACTTTCATGGGGGCCAACGTCTTGCGACAGGACGACCTCTACAGCTTTCAGATCATCACTAAGACCATAGACACTGTGATCCCACCACTCATAAAGGTTGGTAAGGTCAGAGGTCACCTTTCAGATTGTCTGTATTTATTCAGACATGGGCTGGTAACTAACATTCATTTCTTTCTAGTCTGGCTCAGTCACTCCATCAAATCTTGTTCCTTCAAGTGCGTCCAAACGACACAGTTCCAAGGCCACACCCACAACTGTGGAAAGTGTGGTCACCGAAATCATCCGCATATTCGTGGATGCAGTTCCCCACATTCCTGATCACAGGAAAATCCCCCTGTTTACTCATCTCTTGGAAACTATCGGGTCATGTGACTACCTCCATGTGGCCCTGGGGTTGTTGATGGAGAAGCAAGTGCTGCAGCAAAGTGATGCAAAAGATGGCAAGAACAAGGTATGAAGTTATATATGGATATTTCTCACTACGCATAATATCGTATAGTGCTGATGGTTTTGCAAAATAGTATTTTTGTGGTAATTTTTCAATAAGAACTTCTTGGGGTGGTATGCCCCCTGAACTTTAACTGTCCTGATTTTCCTATAGTCCCCAGCATTAGTAATACACCCATTTCTTTTTCTTTCTGTAGCCCTGGATTGATGTGGCATTCATTGTATCCGTGGCACAAGAGTTCTCACCAGGCTCTCAGATTCTAGCAGCCTTCAAACTGGCACAGTACGTGTCTCAGCTACCTGAAGAAAAACCATCAAGTAAGAGTGTATTAGGAGAGAAATTTTTTGTAGCGTTAAATTTTAGTGGATTTGTGATTTTGAATATATAAAATAGACAAAATCAAGGGAATTTAAAGGTCAAGGTTTACTCTTATGATAGTTTCATGTAGAAATCTATTAACTGAATTCTCTAATTAATATGCTTTGATGAATTTGTTTGGCATGTGTTTAGACTGCTCATTTATTTATCTTTTCCTCTTCCCTCCCAGCTGCTTTCAAGCTTCGCCACCTTCCGGCCTCTGTGTGTGCCCTCTTCAATGTGGCCAGTCACACCAGCGAACAGCTGCACCACTTCAAGTCCTTAACCCTCTCTCTCCTTGCCTCGCTCCTCTCTCAGAAAACATTCATCAAAGAGGTAAAAATAGTGGAATATGCCTTCTTCTGATATCTATTTAGGTACGCCATTGGAAGCTCCCAAGGAGAGGAGACCTAACAAGTTATTGGGGGTCGTATAATGAAGATATAGACGTTTAAAAAAAAACAACAGAATGTCCACCTTTATAATTTTTATCAATTGTAATGAGGCAGTGTGCATAGTCACTACTGTTAGTATCATCTTCCTGGTTCTACAGTATTATAGAGTTGAACTGCATATTTTTGGTTGCCAGGTATCTACATTGGTGACCAACGGGATCGAAGCAAACATCATTAAGTATGTAAAAAAAGTACTATAAGTCTCACCATTAATGAAGGACATACTTGGGCACATTGAATTTTGATTAATACTGATCTGGGGGAGTTTGTTAGCAAGATTATTACACTGAAGGGCTGAGGGTGTATCATGTAGCAAGTCATGCAAGCTGGGGCTAGGGCCAGGGGTAGGGCTAGGGGCTACCCCATACCTTCGACCATGAGATGCAAGTCAGCATCCATTTTAGTATGACTAGTGCTGTAATTAAGGAAGAGTAGATGTGATGCTGGATGTGCTTCTTCTTGTTCCAGGCTGCTCCAGTGCATGTTGGGGTACATCTCTTCCCTCAACAAGTCTCTAAATGCCGGCAAAAGGAGTTTGGAAACTTTTGAGAATCCCCTGAAAACTTTGCTACAAAAGTCTTACCTCGTCGTTGACAAGGTAAATTCAGGACTTACTGTTCAACACAATATATATGCAGGAGAACCAGAGTGTTCACATCAAGGGGGCAGAGAGTCCACATTGAGGGGGCAAAAGTGTTGGATTTCAGATTATTCAGGGGAGGGAAGTGTTGCACATTTCAGTGTTCACATTGAGGGGGCAAAATATAGCATTTCAAAGAGTTCATATTAAGGGAGTCCAATGCTTTGAGACACTGGATGAAATATATTGTGGGTATGCATCACATTGCAGGTGACTGCACTTCTCCCACCAATCTCGTACCTGGAGGTGATGTCACAGTTGATAGGTGTGGTCTCCAAGAAGGAGGCGGAGTCAGGTCTCTCCACTGGAACACGGAAGAAAGCATTAGACATGCTCCTGTCCAAGTTGGAAGACCCAAAGACTTGCTTCACAAAAGACCTTGTAAGTTAAAATTGATCTGCATGGCCCACTCCTATCAAAGAGCATCAAGTGATATGTACCAGAGAGACCCTTTATGATTTGATAATAGAAGAGACCAATGTCTACGGACCTTCCAATTGTGTGGATGGCAACTAGAAAGCAGTGTGGAACTTTACTAGTAAGATTAAGATGGTCTCAGTTCTGAAATGTCTAAAACCTCTGATAACTTGCATCATACCTTCACACTCACTCTAATTACATGGTCTGCTTCAGAGAGTACTTTTATAAATACTATTTTGTTACAGGATCTCTTGTTGCTCGAGTTGATTGATATTCTGATGGGTGTGGCTTGTGAAGGCTCCACCTCTGTGTCATCTCGCCAAGTAGCACTGAACTGTGTCCAGCTCCTTGTACAACGGGTAACAGCAACTCACAGCCAAAAGATCATGAAGGTAAGTATCGATATCTTCCACAGTCAGTGCATATGTTACTAAGGTGCATTTGCAAGTAGTGGCTAAAGTATCATGGACTATTTTGCAATTAGAGCACTACTGAGCTGGTTCTGGTGCATTAATTTTTGCAAAACCGTGAAATTAAATTTTGTGTTATGATTATTATTTTAGTCACTTTTAAGTTCCTGGGACTTTTAATAGCTGAGTCTTGAAATTTTGTGCAACACTCTCTCACGTCCCTCTGTACATAGGTGACAGGTTGTGTGATAGAAGTGATGGCGGATCCTAACCTCCCAGTTCCTGTACGAAGCAGTTGTCTCTTGTGTGTAGTGGAACTGACCCTCTCCCTCGGCCCACACCTGATCCCCCTCCTACCGTTACTCCTCCCACAAGTTCTCCACCACCTTGCAACTAAACGACGACCAAAAGGGTAATAAAATGGGTGTGGTGGGTGGGAGGAGCTCCAAGCTGAAATCAAACATTCATTTCTTCATGCAGTAGGGCTAGTAACCTTGAGGTTGAAATTTGGTACAGAGGTAGTCCAACCATTATAGAACACATGACAGAAGTTTGGGATCTCAAAATGTCCATGTGCTCCTTTTAGAATAATATCATGCTTATGCTTTTGCTGTATTTTCTGTTTTTAGTCGTCGGCAGATGCAGCTGCAACTAAATGCTACAGCTGCTCTCCAGTCTGTCGTCAAAACGCTACCCAATTTCCTCAGCTCCTTCATTACCGAGATTATCCTCAAAGTAAGACAAAGAAATGGTTAGCCGTATGACTAGAATGGCTAACATGCTCTATTATATCAAAGCATTTTACGACCTTTTGAAAGGAAACTGTAGCTAACAGTGTGGTTTGTCCTTCAATGGTGGCTTTCAATAATTATATCAAGATTGTATTTCCTAAGAAATGAGATTGATAATAATAACTTTTAGCTGTGCCACTCTGGGATAGTTGGATCTAAGGACCATGAACTTACAAAGTTAGAAAAAGAGAGCGAAGATATCAGGTGAGTTAGAAGTCTTAGTAGTGAGTGTCGAGCTGTGTCAAATGTGACAGATGTATGTATGTATGTGTAGGTGTGCAGTATCTAGAGAAGTTCCAGTCCGTCAACTCCTCCCTGCATACCTCAAATGCTGCAAGGACACCACAATATATGAAAAGGTAAACTTATGCTCTCTCTCTCTCTCTCTCTCTCTCTCTCTCTCTCTCTCTCTCTCTCTCTCTCTCTCTCTCTCTCTCTCTCTCTCTCTCTCTCTCTCTCTCTCTCTCTCTCTCTCTCTTATTATACAAGATGTATTTCCATTTCTTTAGGATTCTATGCTGGCACTACTAAGTATGCTCAGTGCCACGGTTACTAAATTGAGTAAAGAAGACTGCAAGGTGTATAGTGATCTTTTAGTGGATATATTTCTAACGTGTCTTGACTACAGAACACAAGAAACCAAGGTCTGTGTACGGGGAAAGAAAGTTCATTGTGCTATTAAACACTAGTATTATTCTAGTGCACCATAGGGGGACCAAATGAAATTTCATAATGCTAGCATGTTTAGTATCAATTTTTTCATGACAGAATTGAAGTGGTACTTAGCCTACCATATATCTATGAGTCTTAACCATTACCTCAAAGCTCTTGGCTTCCATAATTCATCAGTTATGTATGTATGTATCAGCCAGTCATTTATACTCTAGAAGGATGCCTATTTAAATTTTATTCTAATTAATATTAATAGGATCTGAGTTCACTCGGTGGGATAGAAGCGATCGAGGATCGTTGCTTAGATGCTTTCACAGCTCTGGTGGTGAAGCTTTCTGAGGTCCAGTTTCGGGCCTTGTTTTTGAAACTGCTGGACTGGGCCACTAACCCCAAATCTCCAAGACTTCGTCTCATCACTTTCTATCATCTCACTGATCGGTAAAAATCAGAAATAATATTTTTAAAAAGATTCATTTCTGGCTCATGATTACTAGTAACCTTGAAGCTGAGGTTTGTTGTGCGGATAGTCCAACCAGAAATTTGGACCAGTTGCGTTTGAGTTTTGATAAGTGCTGAACCAATTAGGATTGCTGATTTAATTATCGGACCACGCTTAGTATGTGGCCGTAACAAGTCAGTGGTACTTGGGCCTATAGCCCACACTTCTAATGCATGCCAAGGTGTTTAGGACAATATCATTGAGCATGACTGATGCATCCTTTGTTATGCAGAGTTGCAGAGAAGCTGAAGGGTTTGTTCTTACTCTTTGCTGGCCACTGCATCACGAACATTGTCCATTCGTTGGACAGCAACCATAACCATAAAAACAGTGAGTTCGTAATTATAGTGAACTCTGAACTCTGAGTGAACTCTGCTTACTTTGGCCAACTTATGGGTCATGAACAAATGAAATGTGACAGTATTAATGAATTTACCCCCGAAAAAAGGACACCTCTCTAATCAGGACACTTGTGTCACCCCTGAAATGAGGACGCCTCTCTAATCAGGACACCTCTGATATGCGGACACCTTTCTAATCTGGACACTGATGTCCCTACATGTCCACACTGAGCTACATCACTGACTGTGTATTAATATGACTCCACGGGTGCTACGATGTAAGTGTTTCGTATTTTTTTTCCTTCTAGCTTCCCTGTTCTTCGACGTCAGTGATGAGAGTGAGGGTGGAGATGACAATCTTGCCGAGAGTGAGTCGTGTCTTCTGTTGCAGTATATCCTGCAATGCCTTACCAAGTGCTTCCTCTACGATAAGTCCAGCTTCCTCACAAAGGAGAGGTTTGATGCTCTTCTCCAGCCACTTGTGGATCAGGTAAATAAAACAACATGCTCCTCTATGAAATTCTTTAGGTATCTCATTGCGTCGCACCATGACAATTATAGCCAGTATGAAGCATGAGAGAGATCCTCCAACTCACCCAGAGAGAGAGAGAGAGAGAGAGAGAGAGAGAGAGAGAGAGAGAGAGAGAGAGAGAGAGAGAGAGAGAGAGATCCTCCAATTCACCCTTCCAGTGAGGAGAATCCATTCATTGATTGTTAAATTGGTGCCCCCTGATCCCCTAAAATATGGACACTTCAGCCCATAGACACACTTGAACCTTTGTATTACTGACACTGCAGATAACCAATACAACGGGTGGTGTGAAGGAATATACTCGTCGCGTGGAGACTCAGCTAACCGGCTGTCTGGCGTACTTTGGTATCGCAGCTGGCAAAGAATCGTTATGGAAACCACTAAACTATCAACTGCTCCTGAAAACAAGGCATAAAAGTGCTCAAGTATGTAATTAATGCTTTTTTTTTAGAGTTAAATAACCACCACTTTTCTTTAAGGTGCGCTTCGGGACTCTGAAAGTGCTTCAAGAATTGTATCTGAAGTTGGGTGAGGAATTTATGCCTCTTCTTCCTGAGACAGTGCCATTCCTCTATGAGCTTTTGGAAGGTTAGTGAATGCAGAGGCTGAAACCCTCACCAAACCTGCAGGACTCATTGCAATTAAATTTAATGTATGTATGTCTGTATGTCAATGTGCAGATGAATCAGAGGAAGTTGAACAGCTGACACGTGAGGTGAAGGGTACTATAGAAGACATACTGGGAGAATCAATAGAACAATATTTTTAACAATTGATCACATTAATACCTACTGACCATAAGGCCAGTTGTCATGACAAATCTATGCCTAATTTCAGAACAATCCGTGATTCAAAATTGCAGCTGTCAAAATTAATCTAAACTTAGATCTTACTTTGCTGTATATTAAGCTAGCTAATCAGCCAGGCTTCTTTACTCTCCAAACTCGCATCCAAGAAGTTCAACAAGGTCTTTTCTTTCTTCCGGAAACAGACTGTAATAAAAGTTAAATTCATCAATATAGTCTCTAAATAGAGCCCCTTTTAGTTCAGTGCTTATTGTTGAATAGTACTCTTTCATGAAATTAGATGTCATATTTGCCGGTGTGTAATGATTCCTGCTAACGTTACGGAAATATTCTTGAGGTACTCCCAACTTGTCTGTAATCATTTTCATCTCGGAAGATAGTCTCTTGAAGTTGCCATAGTAATGGTAACGAACCCTACATGGTTGAGACAGTTCTATCATTGGTGCGAAGTGCTCATTCAGTTCCTTATTTGGCATGTCCACTATCCATTGTATGAAGGTTTGAAAGTCCATTTCTGTCTTCCCGTATTTCTCTAAAATTGAAGCTCTCCAAACAAGTTCATGACTTTGTCGTGGTGCTAGTATCTTGTCACGATATGCACTGAGCAAGCGCTCGAGTGGATTTCTCAAAATGACAACTTTCCAATAGTTCTTCACCTTTTCAAGACGTTGTGAATCATTAAGACCACCTTTAAAGAAGTTGCTATTCTGGGTACCTACAGTGAAATCAAATCATAAGACACCTCATTGGATTTCACCTTTTTTTCTAAACAAGTAAGACACTCGGTGGGGCTCCTTGTTCCTCATGGAATTAAATACCATGGTCTTAGTGTAGACTGAATGATCACCGAGGTGAATTACCAATGCTTGCCTTCTTTCAGCTTCTCCAGTGAGATTTTCTCAGTATGAGTAGTTTCTTCAGGTAAGATTCCAGTCAAAATGAACAAGAAGCGACGAATATTTGTACATGCTACCTATTGAATAATGGAGAGGTGAGTTATGTGAAGATTGCACATAGCTATAATATAAGATTTTTCCCACCCCCCTCCAAGTTAAAAATAACTGCTAGTCCTTGGCCATTTCCATGCAAAATAGCCAACCATTTCCAAAGTGTTTGCAAGTATAATTATGATCATGAATACACATTCCTATAATATGTACTATTGGGGCTATTCCGAATGGCAAAATGGTTCAAATAATTATTTTCAAAACTCCTTGAGCTTATAATTACCATGAGCTGTATTTGAAAGGTACATAGCTATTCATAGATCATTATCCTCCAACATTGAGCTCAAAAGTTTTCAGTAGTTTCATAAATATTTGGAATTACCCACTGTTCAGAATAGCCCTGCTTTACAAAAAAGCTGCTATATAAGAATGTGTACTTGATAATTAAACAGTAATGTATACATGTCGTTAAATTCTCACTATGGCCACCCAGATGGCCACTTTCCCACGTAGCTAGTTAGATATGTTCCCTGATACCCCACTATTCTGATCACCCGGGGCCCTATGTACCTTTGGTAGGAAGCAAAGTATAAACTTTCTTGTGTCATCGAATAGCAGATGTCTGAACAGGTTTCGTCTCTCTGTGGTCTGGTTAGGAAGAACGTGTTCCAGATGGCTCAACTTGTACCTGGTGCAATAATCATTCACTATCTCTGTCTGTGACTACATTATAGATAAATTTATTGTTATAAAACGTTCACTTGGCACTTACTTTCTTATTAAAGATTTATTCTAGAGGTATGCTCTAATTTTTTGCTTCCATGTATAATAATTTTACAGCATTTGGATTCAGATTTCAAACCTTATTATTATTATGCCAGCAGTCATAGCTAAATTAATATCAATGCTATAAAAATCCACTTTGTAGGTCAGCTCACTTTTAATTCATGATATGAACTTGTTGCTGTGTCGGACTTCGATAGCTGTCTTAAGTCCCCTAATAGAGAGAACAACTCGACAATATTAGCTATGTAGACATAGCTACAATGATTCTTTGCTAGACATAAGCTACAATGATACCTATTTTTAATCAATGGTAAGAGAAAATTCGTTGCATTATGTTAGCAACTCTAACGTTTTATTATTATGGTTAGACGGTTATTGACCTCCTCTACTTTATAGCACGTACCGCACCCCCTCCTAGTATAGTCTCTCCTCCTGCCACTCCCCCCTCCCAACAATCCTAGATCCTGTAGCCACACTTACCGCGTCTCTGATTCGGTGGATCCACTCTGAAGGTGTACAGAGTAGCAACAAGAAGCACTGCGGACAAGCTACAGTACAATAATATTCGCCGGCACCTCATCATTCCACTTGATGGGGCGGGCCAAAGCTGCACTACATGTTTACTGTAGATTGCTGTAATGTCATGCGCGAAAGCAACATTACAGCAATTAATATGTAATGTCACAATACTCCCACATTATTGTGTTATTGCTCTATGCTAGAGTCTTCTGCATGAGTAGTGTACTGTAATTTGAGCTCTGATATTCTAGCTATTAATTACACACTCTATATTAAACTTGATGAATGATGAATGCCATACAACTCACCATAGATATAGACTCAGAGACTAAAAAATTTTTTCTGTGCAAATGTATCCTTCAATATTGAAGATGGTATAGTCATTTTGGTATATATTTATAGCTATACATGTGCCATGTGAATGAGTGCACACCAAAAAAATAGCCCTCATGCATGATAGCTAAAAAAGGATCCATGTAAATACAAACTCCTGTTTCTGTGATCCTATCCTAAAAGTCAATTCCTTCTTCAGGTATGCCCAGAAGTTCAATGAGGGTCTCCTTTTCTTCTGGAAACAGACGATAATAAAAATCCAATTCTTTATAAAAATCTCTAAATAGAGCCTTTTTCAGTTTTGTGGTGACATTGGAATAGTAGTGTCTTAAGACACTCGATGTTTTGTTATCAGCTGTATAGTGCATTCTGCTGTGATCGTGAAAATACTCGTGAGGTACTCCCAACTTATCTGCAATCATTTTCATTTCAGAAGATAGTCTCTTGAAGTTCCCATAGTAATGGTAACGAACCCTGCACGGTTGAGACAGCAGTGTCATTGGTGCAAAGTGCTCGTTCAGGTATTCGTTTGGAGTATCCACTATCCACCGAATGTAGGTCTGGAAATCCACCTCTTTCTTCCGATATTTTTGTACGATTGAGATTCTCCATGCTAGCTCATGCACTCGTCTTGGGGCTAGTATCTTATCACGAAATGCACTCACCAGTCGTTCCAGTGGATTTCTTAAAATGATAACTTTCAAGTAGTTCTGCATCATTTCTAGACGCTGTGATTCATTGAGGCCTCTTCTAAAGAAGCTTATCTTGGAAGCACCTAAATTAGACACCAGATTAGTGAAGAAAAGACTCAAAAATTCAACCATCTGTAGCTAAGTACTTTTCCATGGACTTGGATTACTTTTTACACCAGTTGGCCCGTAATCACTCACTTTTTCCCAACACTTTCTGTGCAATTGGCTCCATTTCAATAGTTGTTTTGGGAAGGACTCCAGTTAACACCAGCATGAAGCGACGAATGTTAGTACATGCCACCTGTATAGTCATTTAGCTTATAACAAACTAGCAAGGTAGTTTTGTAGCCATAGCTATTATCGTTACCTTTGGAAGAAAGCAAAATATGAATTCTCTTTTGCGATCAAAAAGGAGATGTTTGAATAGATGTTGCCTTGGTGTGCCATGAGGGAAATTGTATAGTTGGCGACTCAAGTTATATTTTGAACAATACTCATCCACTATCTCCATCTGTAACTGCACATAATAACAATAATTATATGGGCTATAGAAGTGTATATAGCTCAATATGACTAAGATCAGACAGTGAAATGAACACATTTGGGAGTGAATTTGGAAGTTGTTGGCAGTTTGTAGCAGGCATGGTCATCTTAGCTATGCTATTACATGGCATGCATAGCTAAATGACAGAATATTAAACTCATGCCACCTTTTATGTATAGCAAGAGCACAGATTTTAATTAACTAACTTATTTTCCTCACTCACTTTGGATTTGTAATACATGTCTGTCAATTCATTTCTATGGAGATCCAATAGCTCTACTTGTCTTTTTGGTTTACTGAAGTCCTTGGAATCATTGCCTGCACTGGACTTATCGTACAAATTTAGGCCTACCACTAAATTTTGATGCCCTGAAAAAAAAAAAAATGACTACACACTCACACACTTAAACTGGGTAATCAGTTTTTATACTGAATGAGAATTTGAAGTTGACCACCCCAAGAGACAAGCGTTCAGTGGACTGAATATTTATAGTTGCTCAGATCTCTTTTAATTGGTAGCTAGCTGTAGCTATATATATGAGCTATTCTTACCATGATCATGAGTGTGTTGCATCAGAGGGATGGACACTTCAACTTCAAATATGTAGAAAGTTACCATGACAAACAGAGCAGGCAATACTAAACTACAAATGGTGAATTGCACCGATACAGACCTGCACTTCATTTTCAAGCCAAAGTGGACCAACCATACAGTATATTATTTCTTAGAAGTAGACATAGTCAGCTAGATAGCTATGTGGATTATTACAACTGAACTTGAAAACATGACATCTATTCATTACAAGAGAATGGCATGACATGCATAGGGTGCAAGTGTACAAGCGTGATTCCTTGTCTGTTAGCTAAAGAATCCATGGCGTGGTGTATGTATGCTCATCACAACCTTCTGCAGAGGCAATAAATAAGCGGTTCTGTATTATTTTTTTTTTCCAAAAATTTTTTTTCAAGAAAAATAATACAAGACATTACTAGCTACTGGCCTGTTGGCAGCATGTTTAGGAAATGCTACATTGGGGCATATCAAGTACTGTAAAAAGTCAAAACGATTAACCCTTGGGAATGAACTGTTATAATTCACAATCCCTTCCTCCCCCACCCTCCCCCACCCTCCTTCCCTAGTTAAAAATTCAATGTATAGGATTATTAATAATGTCCAAATCTCTTCAGCCAGTTGGTCAGAAACAGTTCAGCTTCTTTTTTTCCCTGCACAGCAAATAAACATTAGTCAGTAAATTGAAGTGGAAAATGCTACACAATGGCATTACTATATGCAGGAGTTAACCAAAAGAATACAAAGTCCAAAGTATAAAATGAGGGGTGATAATGAATGAAAATAGGGACACATCATACAGCAAACACAAAAAAATTTGGACACTAGTTAGCTCTGTATTGTAATAAAACTGGATGATGTGTCCCCACTATAAGGCTAGCAAAGTGCCAGCTAAAACTGTACAAAGGTAGGATACAAATAGACCACACACACACTACCAACAAACACACAAAACCACTAGCACAACTTAATGTAATAAACAAAAAATAAATTATCAAAATACCTTCCTGCTTCTTGAGAAAAACAGATGAACGAAAATTCTTTAAGGAAATCAAAAAAATTCTGAAAATAGCACCTTTTTTTCGCTGAGGTGAAATAAACTTCAGAAACTCAAAAAATAGAAGAAATAAAAGTTAGCCGTTGAAATTACATCTCCAGCTTAAAAACTATTGTATAAAAGCCCAAACCGCCACTGCTAGGTAAATCAAATTCATAAGATTAATAAAACAACAATAATGATAAAGCAAATAACAATTATATGGGGAAATGATAAAATAATAAAGTTTTTAAGCTTCACTTTTTTTTTTGCATGTCCATGTGTGTGCATATGCATCTAAGCTATCTTTACATATAACCATACCTTTTAGGGAGTGAATTTCGGCAACGAAATGAACTAAGAGTTCAGAGGTTCACGTTAAAATGTCATGACTTGTATAAATTCATTCACTTGTATTCATTCCTTCTGAGTCTTGAATGAGACTTGTAGACTTCTTCCATCCACTTCATACCCATTCAGTGCAACAATGGCACTGTATGCTTCTTCATAAGTTATCATGTTCACAAATCCATACCTCTTACACTTCCCTGTAGTATCTTTGATGACCTTGACACTTGCTATGGCACCAAATGGACTAAACAGCTGGTAGAGCAAACTGTCTTGGGTATTTTCTGGAAGGTTGTACACAAATACGCAAAATCCTTGAGTACCACTTGGAGCAGATGCGATGGAAGTAAGAGCTGCCAGTGAAATTCCTCCGGGCGTCACAGCAGAAACGGGATTGAAACGGACATTTGGAGCAAGAGTGTGTCTCATGGGTCCACCGGCACCTGAAGGGTTAAAAGCAGTGTTCCCCCGACGTGACAGAGCTGCTATTCCACTGATAGCAGCTGTGGTGGCAACGGATTGCTGGTTTGAAGATGGCTTGGCTTGATTTGCGAATTTCACCAAAATAGGCTGCGTGCAGCCCGGCAAGAGCTTGCCATTCAGTGCCAAGATAGCATTATCAGCTTCAGTGTGCTTGTCAAAACGAACAAACCCCACACCTCGACTCAAACCTGTAGCAGTATCAATCAGAATCTTAGATGTAATGATGTTTCCAAAGGGACGAAAGAGAGCTTCCAATTCTGTTTGTGTGTAGTTCTTGGGAAGATAAGCAACATACAGGTTGGCATTTTTGATGGTGGATGATGATGGGCGTGCATAACTGACTTTTATGGTTTTGTTTTGTAAAGGTAAACCGTTTAAGCTTTGGATGGCTTTTTCGGCATCGCCTGGGTTGGTATAGTTGATGAAAGCATAGCCCAAACTAGCTTGTGTGAGTTTCTCTTTGATGACTTTACAACTTTGAATTGGACCAACCGTAACAAAAAGGTTGCGTACTTCGTCTTCAGTCATTGTAGGTGGGAGGTAGTTGACGATCAGGTTAGTCTGAGCTTTACTTTCGGGGTTTTGGGGGCCTGTGAATGAGTTCAATTGAGAAGAGGAGACGCATTGGGTAGAGATGTAAAAGTTGAGGTCAACAAAATAAAAATAAAGTATAATATACATTAAACCGCAAAAGGACTCCATCCCCACAAAAAAGCACTCAGCAGCTGATGAAATAGCATGATCGCATAATCTTTTTTCTATATACATCCTCATTCTTTGAAAGTTAGGCCTATATTTCCTAACCCAAAGCTAACCCCAAAGATGGCACGTCCAAATGGAGATATGCTAAAGATCAAGGGGTGATGTTTTGCCACTTTGAAATTGCTAGCTAGCAGTCATTATCTTTATTACCTGGGTTGCCCACGGAACCGAGGACGGGAACGGCAGACATGGTAGCTTGCTAATAAAATCTCTTAGAAAGGGACGACAAACAACAATGGGTGGGGGACAAAAAAAAATGGCTGACAAAATATAAATATTACGTCATCATTATAATAATCTCCTTATTAAGCGAATTCATTTAAGTAAAATTTTCTACGAGATCAAAGTGCAGCAAGCAGCAAGCAAATTGGTCAAGGTTTTTGAACTTGAAACTCATGGGGGACGATATTTTAACAGAGGATGAGATGATAGCTCACGCTATAGCCCTCTCTTTAGAAGGGCAGGGAAGAAGATCTGAAGAAAACCCTGAACCAGAAGCAACAGCAATGGAGTCCAGTCGTGTTCAGCACCCTGTAGGAACATCCACCCCCCTCAATCGCCCAGAAGCCCCACTTCGCTCTAATACCACTCAAAGTCATGATTCAGCCTTACATGAACCAGATGAGTCTTTTACATACCAGCATCAAACCAGTCAACAAGGACCTGGTAATCCTTCTTTACGATCCTCTCCAGATCTTGGAATCGCAGCAGAGTCTGATGTAGACCCCATGAGTGGGACGACAAGTGGAAGAAATAGGAAGGACAATGACAAGAGCAGCCAAGAGTCATTAAGGAGTTCACCAGAATCAGAATGGGTTAATCCTTCGAAATTTCAGAATATCACTCTTGACGGTGGAGTGGCACCAGGTAATGCTACTGGAGAGGGAATGAGTCATCAATTGCCATACACGAGGTTGAGTAGCTTACACGATATGAATCTCGAGGGAGCACAAGGTGAATGCAGATGGTCACCAAATAAAGATGCCCTGGAGCTCATCGTTGGCATGGGTATCAGTGAAAATGCAGCCAAGAGAGCCCTTTACCATACGGGAAATGATAATGCTGAGTTGGCAGTCAGTTGGGTGTTTGAGAACATTGGAAATCCAAGTCTCCATGAGCCGTTTGAGCCACCCACTACCCCAAAGAGTGCTACTGGGTATGGACCAGTATATTTTTCAGTGGATAACTTAGTTCAGAGTACTATGGAGCTGGACATGGAAGACAGCAACAAAATGGTACTAGTGGTGAACTTTGAACTCAAGATGGGCGTGGGCAAAATAGCAGCCCAGGTAGGACACGCAGTTCTTGGTTTGTATCGCCTCCTCACCTCCCAGAACATGAAAGGACTAAACGATTGGGAGAGCAGAGGAGCAAGGAAAATTGTCCTGAAAGGGAACAACACCCAACACTTGTTGAGCTTGAAACAAAAGGCTTTGGAAATCCACATGCCTAATATTTTAGTTCACGATGCCGGGAGAACCCAAGTGGATCCTGGTTCTTTGACTGTTCTTGCGTTGTTTGGCAAAAGTAAGCTTGTAGACTCTGTGACAGGAAACTTGAAACTTCTGTGAGAGCAAGAGCCAAAGAATTATTATCATACTCTACACCATAATAATATGGTGCTTTTAACTAAAAAATACATATACGTATAACAATCATGCACTCTTTCTGGTCTTTGTAACTCTTTTACTGTTTCTACATACGTAGCACAAGAAGGGACGTGAGCTTGTATATGTAATGACAGCTGTCCTGGATAACATTTCTCCATGGAGTCACCTCACTTGATGTATAATCATGTATCTATACAGTATGATAGTACTCAATGGTGTCATCCAATGTATGTACTGTTATTAGTACCATATTATAGCGCGATATTTTTCGTGGATTTCGTGGTTTTGACACCAGAATAATTATTTACAGAAAATTTTTTTCGCTATATGGTATATCATTATGCATAGCTAGCTATACTAATAATTAGTATAGGTAATTACATGCTTTTGAGTGTAATTTGGGTATAATTGCAAGAGGAACCGACATTTCCGAATGCAATAATACCCAAATTGCACTCAAGAGCATGTGATTGCCTATTAATTATAATATGGTAATTTACTTGTATCAGCCAGGAAGCTGCATAGGAAGCTGTTTGTGAACCTGTACTAATGCTTGCCACAAAACAACAATCCACGCCTAGCGCCTACAATTCACCCTGAAAAAACGCTGTAGAAATAGGTTAGTATGCACATGCGCAGTAGGTAGGAGTGAAATTACGAGTGAAATTACACGCGAACTAATGAGGGTAAATGTACTAGTAAATATTAACCATAATTATGATTATAATGTAATACTGGATAGGAATATATATGCTGGATCTTGGCAAAGAATAATTTTAAGGCTATAGCTAGCTATTATAATTATGACATCATGTGTAAACTGGAGAGATCCTAAGGGATCTGGCGTCATTATTAGTAGTGATATCAAGTTCATCCTGATCCAGACAGTCGATGGCACTTCCAGTACTGCGGTGGAATGCTATGAAACACTCTCTCCTGCCACTTTCACATGACTCAGTTAAGTTACTTCCAGAGCCCAAGTCAGATTCAGTGCAGGAAATGTCAACGTTTGCTACCAAATGGACCTGGGATAGTCTTGGCGTTGGCCGAACAAGCTTAAAAACTTGAACTGCTGTCTGATCAGATCCATTCTGAAAATGAAGAAGGTAAAACATAATCCTATAGCTACTGCTGTCAGATCTGGGATAAACCTCTTCACAAAGGCAATCTAAGAGTACTCTACAATAACCTCCAAAAGAGGACAACCTTATGCAGGCTCCATGGGTCCCAAGTGTACCCATTTTCGGAGGCTCTACAAGTGGAACCTCCTCCGAAAAAGAACGGTCCAAAAGAGGATAAACCTCTTCACAAAGTTTACGTTTTAATAACCTCCAAAAGAAGACAACCTTAGTGTGGTAGACTAACACTATAACTATTATTAGTATTGTTTATGTAATCATTATGTAATATTACGTCACTACCGGTATTTTACTCCAGACTACTTAAGTCATTACTTTTGTCATTTATGTCAGTTGTGGAGTTGTTGTCTATTAAGATTATTACTATAACATTTACATATCGTGCGTGCAAGAGTTATTACAGAGTTATTACACTGGCGACGAGGTAAACTGGAAACAAGATTGAATCCTGATGGCAACCCACGGCTCTATTGCAGCATTTGTCCCTGGCAAAGAAGATTGGTCTTTGTACGTAGAACGTGTTAAGTACTACTTTGCTGCAAACGATGTGGCGAGCGATGCAAAGAAACGCTCGATCCTACTTTCAGTGTGTGGCGATAGCACATTCAAACTGATCCGAAGCCTCAAGTCGGCTGCAGAACTGGAAACAAGTTCGTTCGATGACATTACAAAGGCAGTGAAAGATTATTACAACCCAACGCCATCCAAGATCGTACAGCGATGGAAATTCAACACTCGAGAAAGAAAGCCGGATGAATCAATTGCTACATACGTCGGAGCGCTACGAGAGCTAGCTGAAAACTGTGAGTATGGAGATGCTCTCTCTGAAATGCTCCGTGACCGTTTAGTGTGTGGAGTAAACCACGACACCATCCAGCAGCGACTATTAGCGGAAAAAACATTGGACTACACAAAGGCTTTCGATCTGGCACAAGCAATCGAGTCTTCCGAAAGAGACAATCGTACCCTCAAAAACAGTCGTGCTCCCAAGGATACTAGCCATGACCTTCGTTATATTGACCGTCGACCGCCTGCAAATTCGAAAGGAAGGAATGCTGTTCCAAAGTCTGGAACTGCAGGTATCTCATGCTACAGGTGTGGTGGCGACCACCTTGCACCTGACTGTAAGTTCATAGATGCAGAGTGTCATTTATGCAAGAAGAAAGGGCATATAGCCCGGGTATGCAGATCCAAAGAAAAGCCCCAAGGCCATGCTAAAAAGAAGCCTTTTCCCACAAAGAACCATTATATGCAAGACGATCTGCCTGATGATGAGGCATATTCCATGTTCACTATGAGTGACCAGAGGTACAAACCAATATTCGTTGATGTCCTCATAAATGATGTACCCATATCGATGGAACTTGACACCGGAGCGGCTCTTTCGGTGATATCACATGCAACTTACCAGAACATTGTTCAAAAATCCCGTATCCCAGTCCTCGAGAAGTCTGAAGTGAAGTTAAAAACCTACACTGGAGAAGAGGTCAACATCTTGGGATCAGCCAAGGTTGAAGTAAGATATCATAATCAAAATATCCACCTGCAAGTGCAAGTTGTAGACGGGGCTGGGCCAAATTTAATGGGGCGGGATTGGATGTCTATGTTTTGCTTGACAGTGCATAATCTAGATATGTTTTGCTTGACAGTGCATAATCTAGACCAACATGATACTTTGAAGGAGGTACTTCAAAAACATGCTGTTGTTTTTACTGAGGAAGTAGGCTGCATGCAAGGTCAACTAGTACAAATTCATGTTGACAAAAAGGTCAAACCTAAGTTTTTGAGACCTCGCACTGTCCCTCTTGCCCTAAAAGAAAAAGTGGAATTGGAATTAGAAAAGTTGGAAAGTATGGGTATCATATCCCCAGTACAATATTCTAATTGGGCAGCTCCCATTGTCCCAGTATTAAAAAGGAATGGCACAGTTCGTATCTGTGGTGATTACAAGACCACTGTTAATCAAGCTGCTATTATTGAATCATATCCCCTCCCACGAGTGGAACAATTGTTTGCTAACCTATCAGGGGGGAAATGTTTTACAAAGTTGGACATGTCCCAAGCATACCTTCAGCTACCCCTTACTGATGAATCCAAGGAATATGTTACAATAAATACCCACAAGGGACTGTTTAAATATAATCGTTTACCGTTTGGGGTGTCCTCCGCACCAGCAATCTTTCAAAGGACCATGGAAACCTTATTGCAAGGAATCCAAGGGGTATCAGTATACCTTGATGATATCCTTATTACTGGGTCAGATAATAAATCTCACTTAGAGAATCTGGAACAGGTTCTAAACCGTTTGGAATCAGCAAATTTGAGGTTAAACAAAACCAAATGTTCCTTCATGCAACCCCGTATTGAATATTTAGGCCATATCATTGATGATAAAGGGCTACACCCAACCGAGAAAAAAATAAAGGCCATTAAGGAGGCACCCAGACCTGAAAATATTACTCAATTACGTTCCTTCTTAGGAATTCTGAACTATTACAGCAAATTTCTCCCAAATATTTCAGCTAAACTGACTCCATTATACAGCCTATTAGCCAAGAACACCAGATGGTTTTGGTCGGCAGAGCAGGAGAAATCTTTCATATTGGCTAAGGAAGCCTTACAGAAGGACTCGCTACTAGTACACTACGACAGCTCCAGAGCACTAGTCCTCGCTTGTGATGCGTCACAGTATGGCTTAGGAGCTGTACTGTCCCATATCATGGATGACGGGAGTGAGAGACCCATCGCATATGTTTCGAGAACCCTGAACAGCGCCGAAAAGAAGTATTCCCAATTGGAAAAGGAGGCGCTGGCTATTATTTTTGGAGTCACTAAATTTCATCACTACCTGTACGGGAGGCATTTTCAAATCGAGTCCGATCATAAACCCCTCGCATACCTCTTCAATGAAACCAGAGCCATACCACAGATGGCATCATCAAGAATACAAAGGTGGGCACTCACATTGTCTGCTTACCGTTACAGTATACGTCACAAGGCAGGGAAGTCCCTTAACAATGCCGATGCATTGAGTCGTCTGCCACAACAAATTACAACATCAGAGGAAAACTGCTGTCCAGCTGACTTGGTACTTGTGATGAACCAGCTGTCAACTACAACTGTCAATGCTGAACGCATTAAAGACTGGACAGAAAAGGATCCAGTACTCTCCCAAGTAAAAAGATTCATACTGCTTGGTTGGCCAGACAAAAAACTGGGAGAAGAGTTCACTCCATTTATCTCCAAAGGAAAAGAATTGAGCATAGAAGACGGTTGTATCCTCTGGGGGTCACGTGTCGTCATTCCCCCGCAGGGCAGGAAGCAGATCCTCCAGGAACTTCACGAAACTCATCCTGGCATCAGTAAAATGAAAGCACTAGCCCGAAGCTACATCTGGTGGCCAAAGTCAGATTCTGAAATTGAAAAGATGGTGAAGACTTGCTGCACTTGTCAACAGTCAAGGCCAGCTCCACCTACAGCACCATTGCACCCCTGGGAGTGGCCACCCAGACCATGGTCACGCCTTCATCTGGACTTTGCAGGGCCATACTTGGGCCACATGTATCTGGTAATTGTCGACGCCCATTCGAAATGGCTGGACGTTCACATCATGCAATCGATTACTTCGGCCAAAACAATTGAAAAACTTCGGACTGTATTTGCTATACACGGTCTTCCGCAAAAAGTTGTTACGGACAATGGTCCATCTTTTGTAAGTGCTGAATTTAAACAGTTCATGTCAGGAAACGGCATCAAACATGTCACAAGTTCTCCATATCACCCGTCCAGTAATGGTTTGGCTGAACGAGCGGTACAGTCGTTCAAGCAAGGAATCAAACTAACCCCAGGAAATTCCATTCAAGAAAAGCTATCCAAGTACTTATTCAAGTACAGAATCACACCACATTCTACAACGGGTATAGCACCAGCTGAGCTACTAATGAATCGAAGGCTCAGATCTAAACTAGATCTAGTCTATCCTGATGTCGCAGAAAGAGTTGGAACTCGTCAACTCAAGCAAAAATTGACACATGACAATGGAAATCCAGTAAGAAATCTCAACATTGGAGATAAAGTTTATGTTCGAAATCTCCCTAATTCTGATCCAAAATGGTTGGCTGGAACAGTAACAAAAGTCACAGGACCTTTGTCCTACCATGTTGAATTGCTTGATGGAACTATAGTTCGCAAACATGTGGATCATCTCCGTTCCCGAGATACTAACCACACAGCTACTGAGCAGACCGCCACAACTCCCAGAGCTCCTCTGGCTGGTCCCCTCTCTGTTCCCTATACATGTACACCAGTAGCTGATGCAGAGGCAGAACCACCACCACCCGGAGATCCCCCGAGGGAAATGCCACCTCCACCCCGACGCTCAACAAGGAGTCGACAACCTCCAGATCGTTACTCTTAAGTGACTTAAGAGGGGGGAGTGTGGTAGACTAACACTATAACTATTATTAGTATTGTTTATGTAATCATTATGTAATATTACGTCACTACCGGTATTTTACTCCAGACTACTTAAGTCATTACTTTTGTCATTTATGTCAGTTGTGGAGTTGTTGTCTATTAAGATTATTACTATAACATTTACATATCGTGCGTGCAAGAGTTATTACAGAGTTATTACACTTAGCTATGCAGGCTCCATGGGTCCCAAGTGTGCCCATTGTACAGGCTAACATGATAAAGGACAGTCCAAAAGAGCATAAATCTCTTCACAAATAACCTCCAAAAGAGGACCAGACTGGGTCCCAAGCGTGCCCATTAGGTACTCAGATAGAAGTTCTACTTTAGCTCCTTTGATCTTAGGTCTACTAGATATGATAAAGTGCTATTATAGTGTGTCACTTACTGATCCTTTCAAATGACCATCTCGTTTGTCGATGCCTAGAAAGAGGCCAGGGTATTCCACACTGCTAATCTTGATCAGTGAGTCTCGTACTGAGACACTGTGGATATTCAGGATATCATCTGAAATTGAATTCAGAGAGAACAGAGCATTGTAAGTCGAGCTAAGGATTTACTAGACTCCAAGAGGTGACAGTGCCCTTCTCCATTACAAGCTCATTAGCTGTTATGGAATGATTCAAAAGAGATAACCTCTTCATAATTGATAGTAGCTATTAAGCTCCATAATCTTTAATAGCAAAGAATTATTAATCCCCCTCCATATCCGTACCTCTATCAAGACCATCAGCATGAACTCTACCACTCTGCTCAATGAAGAGGAATCGTCCAGAAGCATCACTAAGAATCCTCACTTGCTGGACACCAGTCGCTGCAGATTCAGTACTGCCAAGAAGTGACAAAACGAACAAAGACCACATGGAGACAAACGACACTTCTTTGCAAGACATTTTTCAGCAAGGTTTTATAGTGTTGACTATATGTAGCTAGAAACACACTTCCCTCCTTTATATAATCATTTAAACAGGAAAGACAACACTATAATGGCCTCTTAGAACAGGACATAATTACTGTAGCTTCATTTTAGGACTGTACCCAAAACAGTCCCATAACATCATAGTCACCACAGTGACTCCACACCTTATGAGAATCTTGTTCCTGGACTCAAGGATGCTCTTCCTTTTGCTGTGATCATAAAAATCTTGAAAGTATTCTCTGGTGGTTCCTAGAAACCCCCTTCCTAACTACAAACTGATACTTAACCATCTCCAAATATGAAGGACAGTTCTAATTCTCTGGAAATCCTGGCATGGCAAAGAGTGGTCACTTATAAAATGATGTCATTGTTGCCATTGCCATCATTACGACAGACACAGTAATACTTAACTTGTAGGCACCTGCATGTGACTCACACAGATGTGCAAGCACATGCTAGGTGAACTAACAAATGAAAGTATTATAACCAAAGTAGTTCTTCATGACAGCAGAAACATTATAGATTAAGAATTAACAGTGACATGAAGCATCAGCTGATATACATCTGGAAGCCACCACCCTGCTGCTATGCTATAATATTGAATACACTATGTCAACATCCTTAAAAAGTGGTTTGTGGTTTGTACCCATTGACCTGTCAGTGCAGGTTCCAAGTAGAGCTAATCAAATTTTACAACGAACACAATAATACAGTCACTGCCCAGCTAGTTATAAAAATAAACAACAAACAACAACAATAAAAATGACAGGCTTATTGTACAACTACTGACATTAGCATTTCACAATTTTCTGCATTTTGTATAAAAAGTGATACATTTAGAAGGAAGGTCAAGAGTTACACAAAGAAAGTTACACAAAGAAAGTACCACAATGACTAATTTTCATATTCACTAATACAATCACTACCAAATTTTCAACTGCTAAAAATTGTACCTACTGTTACCAGTTCCACTTGGTATAATTACTTGGTAGGGATGCCCCTGTCTTTACGTACTCTTAATTGGATGTTTTAAAGTAGTGGTGAGGCCAGGGTTGTGTTGTACTAGAGAGTTTTCAGAGTAGTGAAGAACAAGCTCCATCAGAGAAGTGTACGTGCAGGGAGAAGAGAATCCAAACTTGTCATCCAACTTTACCACTTTCAAATGCTTGAATCCATTGTACCTGTTAAGTTCAGTAAAGAACTCACACCATATGATATGTATAAACCTCACTGTACAGCTCTCAGCTAGGGAACAAATATTGTCCTATAACCCTTTGTAACCAGGAACATTGTCAGAGGATGCCCCTCCAATCAGGGCACAAGATTAAAGTTAACCTGTATTTCTCAATACAAGTATAGAAAAGATAAAGATGTCCTTTATTTAGGTGAATTATGAGAGAGTTTTCAGGGGAATCTACCACATTAAGGCGTTCCACTGTACCTGGTAGACACATGTTTTGTTTATGTGGTTGAATCTTAAGTTTATTTTTATTTTTAATGTTGTGATTATGTGGTAGATGCTATAGCAAATGATGATGTCGATGGACTGTTGCTGAATCACTCAAAATTAAGGTCCTTCTGCGAATAACTGTTTTTAGGTTCACTTTCGTACATATCTTTCATACCAAACCCAAGGGTTATACAGTACGTGGGAAGCTCTAAAAGTGGAAATATGGGACCATTAATAAGTGTCAGTGTCCCCAATTCAAGGGGTGAATTTATACGTATATTTGTATTGCAGAGGGATCTTTTGAATATTTTGCATTTCAGGGAGTCCACATTTAGGGGTCCCACTGTGCTGACTATCATAATGAAGTAGCCAATCTCTAGTTAACTTTCAAAGCAACAATTCCTTAAATGGGTCATATGTATGTATGTATCAGTTAATGAAGCCCACATGGAGTCCCTGAGTAGGGACTATTATACTGTACGTAACTTACACTATGTCCACAGTGTGGGTATGCAATTCACCATTCCGCAGCTTGCTCTGCTTGCGGGTTGGTCGACACAAAAATGTCCCATTCGGTTTGCCCGTTAGCATCTCACTTGACTTATTTCTGAACAAGAAAGTATACATTATTGTGCATAGGTGCTGCATAACTATATTAAGGCAGTCCCAGGTGGAAATGGTGTTGGCCACTTGGGGCTGAAATTTGGTGTGGAGACATTATCGAATATACACATGATGAAAGTCTAGGATAATTACCATCATGAAAAACGGCTTATTAATCACATGATGAGGATAATATTATTCAAACTGATGTTGTTGTTAAGCTATCTGCATAATTATACTATGTTTAAAATATTCTCTTTTTTTTGTGAAAAAGAATTTTTAAAGCTAGTATCTAGAGAGGCTTTACATTGATAATATTCAATTCTACCTGGGATAGGCCCCCTCTATAAAGTGCTTTTTGAATGTCTAATTGAATCCTCTTCGTTTTCATCTATTTGCTTATTAATCACCTGGCCCCTCTATAAATAGCTTTTTGGGTGTCTAATTGAATCCTCTTCGTTTTCATCTATTTGCTTCCTAGTTGCTATGGACAGATCCTGTATGTCAGTCAAAACAAGCCTGTATGTGGCACTGTTAATTTGCTATGGTATGTATGTATACAGTACTCATAATCATAGTGGAAGACTTCCTTCATTGGTCAGTCATTTCAAATGACCAGAGATCAGTATATTATGTGTGCATCCTTTCATATGTTTAGTATATTATGAGTGTGCATGCTTGCATATGCTCAGTATATTATGAGTGTGCATGCTTGCATATGCTCAGTATATTATGAGTGTGCATGCTTGTAGATGCTCAGTATATTGAGTGTGCATGCTTGCATATGCTCAGTATAAATTATTATGAGTGTGCATGCTTGCAGATGCTCAGTATATTATGAGTGTGCATGCTTGCATATGCTCAGTATATTATGAGTGTGCATGCTTGCATATGCTCAGTACATTATGAGTGTGTATACTTACCTATCTACATCACAGAACCAAGTGTCCTTATTCATATGAGGTTTATTATCATTGCTGCTGGTTGGCACAGGCTAAAGGGAGGAGAGAGGGAGGGGAGGGAGGGGAGGGAGGAGAGAGGGAGGGGAGGGAGGGGAGAGGAGAGAGGGAGGGGAGGGAGGGGAGGGAGGAGAGAGGGAGGGGAGGGAGGGGAGGGAGGAGAGAGGGAGGGGAGGGGAGGGGAGGGAGGGGAGGGAGGAGAGAGGGAGGGGAGGGAGGGGAGGGAGGAGAGAGGGAGGGGAGGGAGGGGAGGGAGGAGAGAGGGAGGGGAGGAGGAGGGAGGGAGAGAGGGAGAGAGAGGAGAGAGGGAGAGAGAGGGAGGAGAGAGAGAGGAGGAAGAGAGGGAAGGAGGGGAAGAGAGAAAAAATCATTACATCACTGCATTCAACTCTCATGCCTATTAATGCTCAAAATCATCAAAATAATATGTCCCATATTGGCCAACTGAAAGCTCCGATTTCAGCTCAAAAGAATTAATGGGCCACCTGAAATTGGTTTTGCATAGCCACACTCTCTCACATATTCTATGGAAGCGTGCAAGGAAGTCGTTCGAGATTGGTTAGGTCGGATTTTCACCGCACTGCTGGCCTGGAAATTCACGTACAGGAGAACAAAAAAAATGTAAAATGGTGACTCATGTTATAAAGACACACGTACGCGATTTCAATGTTGTTCATAGCAAGTATCTATATGTACATCAATGCCAGCTACAAGACAGTTATTATACAGCATGTATGAAGAGCAAGACTGTCAAGTGCAAAGTTCACCTACATGTACATTATGTTAATTATCCAATATGTAGGTACAGCAAGTAGTATAGGCATCTTGCTTGTGTTAAATGTTACATTTCAGGCAGTATGTACATGCATGTACATCATATGTACATGCCAGTACATGCAATGTATATCATATGTACATGCCAGTGCATGCAATGATTATTACAATCAAAGGTATAAGTTCTATATGCAAATAATTCTATCCGGTTATTCCCCACCCACTAACTCTCAAAAGTGTCTGCCCATTCATATTATGTATGTATAACAAGATTACTCTAATTACCGGGAGGGTTCTCATTCGTCCTCCTCCTGCTCGCTCCATCCCTTCGTAGGAAGAAGGTTTTGCTCTCCGTGGGGTGTTGGGGGAAGGGGCACGGGGAGTGATGGGGGGAGGTGGAGACATGGTAGAAGACGACGAAGGAGGAGGAGGAGGGGGGAGGGGATCCCGCATCTGTGGGGGTCTCCGAGGGGGCTTCTTTCCTGACATCCGAGGGGGAATGGAGGGACCAGATGGTGTGAAATGTTCATCAGGAGGGGCTTCATACACTTCTTGATCTTGTGAATCACTATAATGTCATATCAACAGTATAACAAGACAAGGTTCCAAGTTCTAATAGTATTGGTATGTCTACATACATTGTGGTTCATGCCCTTGGAGACACTGTACCATGTTTACAATGGACATGACTCACATGTTCTCCTGCTGGGAATCTTCACCCAGAGTCCCATAAAGAGTCCCATAAATGCTCTCCGATTCAGACATAGCTTTCTCCTTCACCATCTGGTTGATGTACTCTTTAGACCAACCAAGCTCTAGCAGTTTCCTATGATACAAAGAGGAGAACATGCTGGGTGAAACCTGTCTAAGCAGAAATCTACTATGCCATGTCCCAACAGCACCTATTTCAGATCTACATATTTCGACCTTCCTGCTTCCCTTTAAGGTCATTCCTGGTCTCACAGTACACAAGACTATCTATATAGTACCTGGTATAGTCGTCCTTGTTCCTCTGGAGTTTCATCAGCCTAGGTCTAATGGTATTGATGTCTTTGTCTGTGGTCCTAAATTCTATGTTTTGCTCCTGCAAGTGGCGAGCAGCTTGCTTGAAGTTCTTCTCTGCTTCAACCTTCTTCTGCCCCAACAATTTAAAATTATCCATCAAACTGTGTGAGAATTTTCATTCAGTTTGTCACTCATAACCACAAGGTAGTGGTAAACAATAACGAAACAACAAACAAATAATACTTCTGCTCATACAGGGACTCTACAGTTTTATTCCTCCCATATCAGTACTTACTTACATATATGCCATCTTCTAGTTCTCAGCCATTGCTCAGAACACAGATAGGCTAGTGGGATGCCATTTTCTTACATGACCCTTACCCAACACATGTCACATCAGGGTACTCCCCAGGCATCTTAAGGCATAGTGGGCCAACAATGGTGACGACCCTTCCCACTACATTTCTAGGTTAACTTCTTTGTTTAGTCTATAAAGGTTTCAAAAAGACTAATATTATTAGCTAGTTCTTACTGTTGCTTTTCCTTCTTGGAGAGTCCAGCACCAGCCTTATATGAGTCAAAGACTTGAAGTTGCTCCTTCACCATCTCCAGCACCAAACCATGGGCTAAACGCAACTGGTTTCCCTCTTCCACTTTCTATCAAGACACAAAAGAGTTTTAGTTATGAATAACAACAACAACAGAAATCAGTTTGGGTCTAATCGCAGCTGCCACTCCCTTTTGAGATGTACAAAGGTATCTATTAACTAGAGCCCTCCCCTTCCCTCCCCCTCCCCGATCATATATGAATCATGCAACATTCATACCTTGCGAAGTACTTCTGATTTCTCCTGCATGGCAGTGTAGTCATCATTCATTTGCTCAAATATCTCTGTCAAGTCCTGCAGTTTTTGCAGGATGCTATTGGCCAAGGTCTCCCTGTCTTCTTCCCAGCCTCCCTCTGCCCCTTCTTCATCGTCACTCTCATCCTCAACCTGGAGGCAGGGGTCAAAGGATAAAGGTCATGTAGAGGACAAAGGTCAATGGTTAAAAATATTGGTAATCAGAAAATTTGGGGGGTAATAGCCTCTAAGTTGTTTAGTCAAGCTCACCTTATCGAATCTTGAGATGGGCTGGACTAGAGTCGTGTCCAGTCTAGCATTATACCTAGTCAAAGGGTTCTTTCTGTAGTGCTGGACCAGTGCAGGTACGGAGGGGAACATAGTGGGCTCAGAGAAACCATACTTCCCACCAACATAGATGATACGGATCAGCTTGTTAGCCCCACCTTTTCTGACTGTGAGGGTGTATTCCCCCGCCCTCCGAGAGTCACGTACCAGGAAGGTCCCATCAGGAGTGTCAACCAGTTTATTCACCACATCTTCTCTGTAAATGAATGCACAGATGTACACTCAAGAGGTCAAGAGCAGGTTTTATTAAAAGCTTAATCACTTCATATGTATGCATTTATTAAACTTTGTCCACCATAACTCATGACTGTTAGAGGCCATGATCTGGAAATTTGGTGTAGAGATAGTCTAACCATTATAGAACACATGACAGAAGTTTGAAACAAATTCATCAAAATTAGAAATATCTACATGTACGTAGTATAAAATTGGAAGTGGTTACATGAAAAATTCACACTATAAGAAAGCCACTTGAAAAAGATTCCCTCCCACTCACACTAGTTCAATAATATCAGTCACACCCACCCTGGTCATACTTTGGTCACACCCACCTTGAAATGTCCCCCCAGTACCAACCCTGTTCCTCTAGAGGTCCATGTTGAGAAGACAGGTCTATAGTAGGGGGTGGGGATCCTGCATCAATCCCTCCATCAGCATGATGCTCCTCGTATATGTTATCATCGTAGGCTTGGACAGGAGCGGGGGCGGGAATATTTCTTGGAGGGAGTGGATAGCCCATCCTTGGAGGTCCATTCCCTCCTCCTCCACCACCACCACGGGGCGGGAGAGGAACAGAAGGGAGACGAAGGGGAGGAACAGCTACAATACAAAGGTTACATAGGTCAAAGGTTAAAAGGACAATTCAAAATATATGACAAAACCAGATCAAAAGACATTTTTATTTATCCCATACTAACCCACCCTATGTATATACCGTTCATGCATACCCAAGACTATATACTACTACTCACAAGAGGGTTTAAGTCCTCTCCTAACAACTGGAGGAGGTTGTGGACTTGTACTCGTGTCCCCTTGTTGGACACTGGTGTTCCACGTTCCCTTGGAGAGCAGTGTCTCTACAACATGGCAGTGTGTAGCACTATTCCTCACCAATAACCTGGACCATAAAACAAATACTACTAAATCTCAGTAAACTACTGTATGCCTGTATAAATACCAGTATACTACAGTAAATTGTAATATACAAGTGCACATGTGACCAAGCGCGTGACAATTTGTAAATCGACAATCTGATTAGCTCTGCCAACATTCTGGCAGAGTTCCCAGAAAACCTTGCATCTTTCACCAGACGTATTTTCTCCTTCCCCCTCCCCCTTCTTCTGCAATACGTCTGGCTCCTGAGACTAAGAGTGTACCTACACCATCACTATTATAATACTCACTGAATATCCTCAGGTTTGGGGTGGATGAGAGATGGTCCAAAGATGAGGGCAAGGTTTTGTGTGCTCATCTTGTTGTAGGGTTGGTGGTAGGCCACCTTGGCTAGATGGGTGAGGATGGTATCCAGGGTGGAGAAGTGGTGAGGAGGAAGTTGATCAAGCAGTGGCTTCAGTTGAGAATAGGCTGTGTCCTCATGGGGAATTTCTGGAATTATAAAAGGAAAGATTATCATATGCACAGTACTAGGAACCTATGTATGTACATGCAAGCTAAGCCACTGCCACATGTACGCAAGATTTTAATAATGAGTGTTCTGGTTTTTCTGTCATTTCCATTTGGTTTAAGGTGTTTGAGTGGCTTGACTAAACAACTAAACTGACACTAAAAAAGTCCAGAACCAACAAACAATCTTAGGATGCTAGTTTTACTTCCATACTAACCAGTGAACACTGAATAGAAAGTTCTAACTCTATAACTGCCTATTTAACAAACATTGACTATCACATCCACTGCTCTACCGACTGATATTTTAATGCTATGGTACTGAGATAGCATTAATTTGTGTACCATTACAAAAATATACCATTGTATATCAAGCCAACTTCTTACTGGGGCCACACTTGATACAATGTTGGTCCTGACACTGTAGACAGGAGTGGCATGGCATACTATTTCACCAACTCACTTGCAGCTGCTACAAAGTCCTCATAAAACTGGTAAGGGATGACAGGATCAGGCAAATCTCGGAGAAAGAGTTTGAGGGTGGCAGCAAAGACATTGTGGTCCCACTTTGGGTCTTGGGGGTTAATAGCAGAAGGGTCTGTGTCCAGGGCTTCCTTCAGACCATTGAGAACGTGCAGAGGTGGGCTTATTCTATAGATACCTTCTATTCTTAGTCCTGAGGGAGGGAGGGAAGGGTGGAGGGGGAGGAGAGGAGGAGGGAGGGAGAGGGGAGGAGGGAGGGAGAGGGGAGGAAGGGGGAGAAGGAGGGGGAGGAAGGGGGAAGAGGAGGGGAGGAAGGGAGGAGAGGAGGGGAGGAAGGGAGGAGAGGAGGGGAGGAAGGGAGGAGAGGAGGGAGGGAGGGGGAAAGAGGAGGATGGAAGAGGGAAAGAGAGAGGGAGAAAAAGGAGAGAGAAAATATGTATGCTTTATGTGTTTATACAATAGTGGAGTATACTTTACGTATGTACCTCTACTTTCCACTGCTTCTATGCACTTGAGGACAACAGTTGGTGCTGTTTGCTCTTCCACTCTGAACAGAGAAGACAAGTCCATTCCAAAAGAAACAGCTACAGTATATGAAAGAGATCAAACAGACAGAAAATCTAAAGTAGAAGGTGATACACAGTGGAGCTAGTGGCAGCTACTGTACTTGCATGCATGTATACGAATGTGTACTTACCACCCCTTGATGTTCCAGAGGTTTGCCGTCTCTGTACCCAGTGCTCACATGAGATGATCTCTTCAGTCATACACATCCGATGTACACTCATGCCACACACTACACAGAGAATCCAAACAAACAAAGAAAGAAACAAAGACCAACATTATTTCAATGAAGTATATAGTACATGAGGTTACTAAGCCACCTATGCTTGGCCCGTAAGTAGGTGGTTGCACTAAGCACGTGATGATATTTACGCATGTACTTTACATGTGCAATTACATGTGCATGCATGTTAACATGTAGTTACAGTGATGTAAACATGCATGCACATTACACATGTAAAGTACATGCATAAAATCACCAGATACATGTAGTTTGCATAGTAGACTACACAGTATATGTATTAATGATAAGAGGTGGATGCAGATGGCCAACAGCTGTATGTAGCCCTGTTAAGTAGACCTGGGTATACCATTACCAAGCTATGGCTATGGTTTACACAGTCAGTAATCGTACCTGCTGCACACACTTATGTACATAGAGAAAAACAACACTCAATGATACACATCTTCCTCCTTTTCCTTCAAAGCTATGTATGTACCTTGCCTTGTCATGCATTAGCATTTAAAGGCCATTCTATGACCACCTCTGAGACTCAACCAGCACAGCTTATGGGTGGTGGCATAACAAGATCAATGTAAAAGACGAAGCAAGTAGCTAGGAAAGTTAAAAGGTTCACAAATATTGCATTGTAGATGTTATGGTGATTGTGATAAAATTTGAACTTAGCCAAGCCAATACAGTGGCTTGTTCACAGCATTGTATGCCGAAAAGGTCTGTGGTATTATCTCACTGCCTAATAATGGCCGAGACCAAACTTCCCTTGCATATGTCACAAGTTTCGAGGGAAGAATATATGTACATATGCAGGTCATTCCCAAGATATCAAAACAAAATGATGTGGCAAGAATGCATATTTCTATCTCAAGATTCACCATGGCAGATTTCATATCTGAAAAAAAGCAAACTTTCACAGTTTGGGGTAATTTGATGTGGAGATGATATTGACCTGGTAAAAACAAAAAATTGTTTGTCATTTTTTGGGAGTTATCTACTCCACCTTTTCCCTTCCACTTCTCCCTTCTCTCTCTGGAGGGATAAGCCCCACTACCTTCCCTCATACTTCATTCCAACCCGTACCACACCCCTCACACACCTCTTTCCTGAATAATGCACCCCTACCACACCACTTCCTCCTCAAACACCCCCCTTCTTTCATTCCTTCTTAAATGAGCCCTACCACACCCCTTTCCCCATCTTCCTTCCTCTTTCCCCACCACAACCCTTTTCCCTTCTTCCTTACCCTCGCACTTCATTCCTTGTCGAATGAGTCCCCACATGAATCTGCCACACACATCACACCACTGGACTGTGAAGTTGTGAGTGCTGAACCTATGTCCACCAACCGTTGTATCACCTCCTGAAAGATTGAAATTGTACATACATCCAGCAAGTCAAATAGTTGTAGTTCAAACACATTTTGATAGAATTGTCCCTAACTTCTGTCACATTTCCTATAATGGTTGGACTCTCTCCATACCAATTGTCAGCCTCAGAGCTACTAGTTATTATCGGGAGCTAAAGTATAAAGAAGTAGGCCATAAAATGAATGCTTGAGACTGCCATAAAACGTGTTTTATGCACACGCACTATAATGGAGCTGAGGTGACATTTTCCAAACAGTAACCCACACTTACTAATGGAACCCCCTTTCAGTACATCTGATATCAGTAAAAATGCAGAAATACATCAATTTATGGTACAGATACGTCCAAGGTTGGTCTTTCCCCACAAAAATTTTCATTGATATTTCCCACTACTGTATAGCAAAAAATTTCGTGGGTCAAAATTTTCGTGGTTTTGCAAATATTGATGTGTGAACCATATAAATTCCCTTATTCTCGTGTATTATTTTTTCAAAACCATGAAATCCACAAAAAAATTTACCCATGAAAATATCGCGCTATACGGTATTCATCCCTAGCCCTAGTCTATGTGTCTCACGTACGTTTACGTCCTAAGTGTGCTAGGATGGACTGGACTGACTGGATTGACGGGGATCGAGGAATGAAAGCACTGAATCGGTTGACACCTCCACGTCCATCTGTGTCTTCTTCATATCCTAATGTCTCTACCTGTGTATCACATGACAGATGCATGTGTATCACATGACAGATGATACATGCATGTACTAAAATGCTAATATAGGATTTTGACCCCCAAAAAATTGACCAGATAAAAATTTGGCTGATCATTTCCTCAGTGACCAGTAGCTATTTAGGCTGTCTAATTATGCACCTACCAATGGGGAAGACCCTCTAATCATGGCAAGGAAGATCCTTTAATTAGTCCTAATTATGTACTTACCAATGAGGAAGACCCTTTAATTAGTCCTAATTATGTACTTACCAATGAGGAAGACCCTTTAATTAGTTCATCCACACACTCCATAATAATCAGTCTATGGAGTTCATCTGTTATCCCTATATTCATTAAGTGGGCATTGTCCAGATTTGCGAGGTCACTCCCCCTGACAATACCACCACTTTGGAAGTGTGCAGAGTAGACATCAATGCCAATATCTTTCATCCACTGGAATAAATCCCGTTCCGACAATTCTGTTGCACTCTGGGGAAAGGGATTTGAAAAAAGATAATAAGCACTTTGAGCTGTTACACTAAATTTAGACATTATGTCCTTTCAGTCAATTTGAGCACTGAATCATTGACCACATTCAAAGAGAGCTTTCTCTGAATTCAGAAGCAGGGGGACATCCCATAAGGGTGACAAAAATTATAATTGCAACTATGAATAATGTATATAGGGGAGCTTCTCCAAGGGGTCGAGGGGTCAAGGGCCTCCCCTGTAGACTTCATATAATTATAGAGTGTAATATATACCCATGGAGAGTACTAAATCCCTCACTCCAGTGAGTCATTTCACGTACATGATGCATTGCCTTACCTTCACAGTATGGGTATGCTCCACCATAGCCATAAGCATATTTCTATTCTCCTGCACACAGAAAAATAAATAAATAATAACCACATTATTATTGTAGAGCAAAACTTATAAAAATTGAAGTGTGAACCACATAAATTTTCTTAAACAGAAAATATATACTAGACCCAGCAGTCTTCATTACTACTGTACATTGAGCACTCACCACTACTGGTACACACTCTTGAGTCTCCACTACATGATCTCTGCACACATCATGACACGTAGCCAAACATTCTAAACACAATCGAGTAATAGAGAGAGAGAGAGAGAGAGAGAGAGAGTTAAATAGTATACCAGTTATAAGAACCTTGAATATAACCACCCAGTAGAACCTTGTATACATCCACCTGTAATGGCCCAGTAGAACTTCACCCCTACCCAGTAAAAATCTACTTGTAATGGCCCCCAGTAGAACCTTGTATATATCTACTTGTAATGGCCCAGTAGAACCTTGTATATATCTACTTGTAATGGCCCAGTAGCACCTTGTATATATCTACTTGTAATGGCCCAGTAGAACCTTGTATATATCTACTTGTAATGGCCCAGTAGCACCTTGTATATATCTACTTGTAATGGCCCAGTAGAACCTTGTATATATCTACTTGTAATGGCCCAGTAGCACCTTGTATATATCTACTTGTAATGGCCCAGTAGAACCTTGTATATATCTACTTGTAATGGCCCAGTAGCACCTTGTATATATCTACTTGTAATGGCCCAGTAGAACCTTGTATATATCTACTTGTAATGGCCCAGTAGCACCTTGTATATATCTACTTGTAATGGCCCAGTAGAACCTTGTATATATCTACTTGTAATGGCTACTCCAGTAGAAATCTACTTGTAATGGCCCAGTATATATCCATCCTTAATGGTCTGTATATATTCACCCGTAATGGCCCAAAGACAATACAGATAACTTTGTAGCATTGATATAAAGCAGTGATAAAGTGTACTGCACAACAAGTCTAATCCCAAAGCTGTTACACATATAAGGAGACTGAAGCTAATTGACCAGAAAATATCAAGCACTTTGCTACTAGAAATAGTGATTACCTTCGCATTTGTAACCAGAGCCGCTGGATCCCCATATCTGGTCATCACCTGTGTGGAGAGAAGTACGTACATGTGGGGAGTCCACTGATCCATTAACTTTTTATTATCCCATAGGATAACTCTTAAAGGAGAAGTAAACATAATTAACTTTTCCATCAACAATATTATACAAGAAGTAATTGCTACAAAAACAAACCAGATTTTCTCCCTTTCTAGATTATTCTGGTAGCTGTATATACTTTCTCTCCTCTCCTCTCCTGACTTATGTATGCCTTATGCTTATGGCTGACTGCTAATTTAATTACAGTCTGTTATTCCCAAGGCCAATTATAGCCTTCCTTGAACGTGCCATTTTAAAAATTGCAATGTTCTGAATCATGGTGCCTTGTACCACAGCCTCCAATATATACCTAGTAGGTACTTTTTCACTGTGTTAGCAGAGAGAGAGAGAGAGAGAGAGAGAGAGAGAGAGAGAGAGAGAGAGAGAGAGAGAGAGAGAGAGAGACGTGTGTGCATACATACAGCACTAGAACAAACCCTACAGTCAGCTCCAGTTTAAACTGAAAGAGCCTAAAAAACAACATCACATAGAAACCACATGAGCTCAAGAATAACAAGCAAGATTACATGAAATTGGATAGGGAGCCCTACATCCATATCCATAAAGTATGTGACCAGTAGTTATGTATTTTGGGCTTCCCTGAAATGCTGCTCAATTTATACAGTTTTGATTATGATAGGATTGTGTGACATTATTACCAGCAGTGAACTTTATCCTGAAATTTGATATAGAGAACACGTAGTGCAATCTGGAATAGTAAATTCTCATGAGATTAATGGCTTTGTAGGCTTTTGAAGTGGATTGAGTGGAACTTCTGATAAGGACCTTCCAAACTAAAGGACACTATAGAATCAACCTCCCAATAAATGAAACTTTTAAATTTTGCGTTCATGTTATTTTTGCTAATAAAATTTCAATTTCGTCTGTAACTTAATTGCAGAAAAATATAACGATGAAATGTCAAGATGGGTATATATGGTCTTCAAGAAGGTGTGGTAGTAGCCATTCAAACTTAGTATGCTCAAGGAGATGGCATGTAGCAGCCATTCCGAGCATGTACACAAGATGAATGTACTACTTATGTGGCCTTCAAGTAAGTGTGGCAGCCATTCCGAGTATGCACACAGCTACTTATGCACAAAAGGTGGCCATTCCAAGTATGTACATGAGATGAATGTATTTGAGTCATGTGTAAACCCTAATATGGCATGATGGTGTGTTTACAGAACAATGTACTGTGGTATCCATAATGAATATGTTGTGTGGAAAAACACACTAGTTATGATGACTGGCTGTGCTCTGTAAGTATTGACTGAATGAGATTATAGTAAGTCCGATGACAATAGGTCTATTCCTAAATCATATTATTGTCTGAATCAAAAGGAGCAAAACTTACGTAAGTGATTAAGTAAAGTTGGTGTCATGTTATGGCCAGACATTTCACTGTCAGACCCGAGTATAATAATTTCAAAGAATGGCAGACAATTATAATCAAGTCACAGTTGACCTGATATTTGATGGCATAGCACTGAATTTAAAATGGCTGGACAAACCAGTTTGCCTGACATTTTGTCCTATGCTGGACTGTTATGATTGCCCCTGATTAGACTGACATACAAGTATGTTATATTCAACAGGTCCCATGTGTAGATTTAAAAAAATGATAACAATTTCATGGCTGATCGAGTACACAACTGCTTCTGCCTAATTGGTATGGAGTGGTACATAATATACCTTACATTACATAGAAAATTAATCAATTTCTTCATAAGCAAGAGTAACTTAGCCCATTTCAAATAATAGAATCGTTCTAAGCCTGAAATACAGCAGTTAGATGTATTGATTTTAATTTCATGCACTTTTTTTGCAAGGGGGCACATTGCATAGTAAAGTATACTGAAATAATATCCTGTAAGAATACTGAGGGAAATACTACTCCTACTCCAGGGGATCCTGCATTTCACTGTAAAGTATACTGAGATGATATCCGGTAAGAATACTGGATACTGAGGGGAAACACTACTCCTACTCCTCATGTACATGCACATTACAGTACATGAAACATGTGGAAGGAAATGTAAATTAACTGAGAAGTGAATGATGATGAGTAAGGAAGTAAAGAAGAGAGCAGTTTTTAGAGGCCAGAAGTGGTCAGGGATATAGGCATGTATGCAAGTAGGCAGGGCAAAAGGCCCCCCCCCCCCCCCCCAAATGAAGTTAGTCACTCTCCAACATAGCCATTTTTGAGAGCCTCAGTTTTCCCTCCCCCTTCCCTCCTGAAATTTTCAAAACAAGAATGAGAATGGAATTACACAAGAGTATTTGCCCACTACTCAGGGAAAAAGTATATAAACATCTCTTCATTGTACTTCTGTTGTTAACAATATATTTGAACTCATAGCGTCAATAACAATATTCGAATTCACAGCAGCATAACAATGCCATTCAAGTGGGTGCACACAGAAGCTTGTTGTCATCCCAACCCACACATCTCCTTGACTGGCATCAACAGCATAACAAGCACAATAATTGGATTACAATGTTGTAAATCTTCAAAATAATCCAATTATGAGTGTGGATGTAGGTAAGTTTAGGTAAGTATCGTGGAGTAGGCTTTAATTATGATACTATGTCAACGACTGTTATGTATGTATGTATGTATGTATGTATGTATGTATGTATGTATGTATGTATACTTGAAAGAGTGCAGCGTGAGAGGAGAAGGAGGTATTTAGCAATATGAAAGCAAACAGAACACTTCACATTATCTGATGCATAATACACTATGGAAGCACAACACAGTGAGTCACAGTCACGAACAGTAAATTATCAGGAAATACAGTATTATTATTATGTGCATGTATACTGAGCAGAATAAGCATTACTTTCAAGGGAAGAGGGGATTTTTTTATATTTACGTATGTACCTGACTTTGCTAGCTAATTAAGTGGATATGTGGGAGGGAAGAGGCTTAATGGGAAGGATGGTGATAAGAGGGAGACTTGAGGGAGCAGGCAGGGGAGGAAGAAGAGGTGGGTGGGTGGGTGGGGGGGGGGGGGAACAAGGAAGGAGAAGTGTGATAAGGAGGGAGGAAGGCATACGATGTAATGACTTACAGCCTGCACATGCCATGGGGATACGGAAGGTCACTGCAATCCATTTGTGTAAGTCCACACCAGGGGTGGATGTCGGGGAAACAGGCTCCTTGTACATATCTGAGCCTGTGGACACCCGCTTTCGAGGGGCAGGTTTTGGTGCAGCCGCAGAGGGAATGCCCCTGGATCCTACATGGTTATCGGTTGAGTTGGTAGAACACGTGGCAGTACTACTTGATTTTCCACCTAAACTTCGTCTGGGGGGAGGAGGGGGTGGTGGTTCTTCCTCCTCTTCTTCTTCTTCTTCTTCTTTCTTTACACTTTCTCTCTCATCTACAACTTCAGGTTCTGGTCGAGGTGCGAAACGGTTCTGTCTGCCTCCCATTCCAGGGAGCTGAATCCCTTGGGGCTGACTTGCAGAGTGCCTGGGGGAAGGTTGTGGGGGGAGGGGCTGAGGGCGCGGTAAGGGGGGCTTGGGATCCACTTTAAATTCACCAATAAACTCCACGTAAGCCCCTGCAGGAAATTCTCCACTTTCCCCTGTAACTTCATTCTGACCGTTCAACCAACGTTCATCTTGAGGCCAGCTGCCATCAGCTAGTTGCTTGACCAAGAGAGTCTCCCCTTCCTTCATGGAAACTTCAGTCTCGTTACGGGCTTCAAAGGGATACTTTGCTTCATATCTTCTGTACCATGTCATTCTCCAAAAGCAAGCTGTAGCTATAGCTACAGTCAGGTGGCTTACTGCCAAAGGAGAGTATCAAACCTGAACAGAGAAAAAACAAGATTCTAGCAAGCCAGTTTAATTGGCTGAAGAATTGGTAAACATATATAAGAACAGACAATACTATATTCACGCCTGAACGAATCATATTTCGTAAACACTTTAAATTCAGCGTGTTGAAGTCATTTCTTTACAGTCCATAGCTAGCTAGCCAAGCCACCAAATAGGCGTGTCTCGTAGCAATATGCCCAACGCTAGCTGGTAAGCTTTGTAATTCTACAAATTTACCTTGCAGTGCAAGTTGCTAGCTCTGTGGTGCTTCTCTGCCCAGTTCAAATCGTTCACACCAAATGGCAGCTAATTATTCTCCAACTTTTGAGCTCTGCTTTGAGCTGTTAGGCTAGCTAGCAGATTTTTGTGACGTCAAGATATTCACGTGACTACCCTATCCAATTAGGCTCGCGCGGGAAATTGTTGGCTCATGGCGCGCGCGGTACCGTGCACTATTAGGCTAGTCAAAGAGCACTCAGAGTCACTGTGTATCATTAAGAAGTAAGAAGGATCTGCATACTATATGCACAGTTTATGCTTATTAAAACAGTATAGCCACAGTTTATTAAATCTAAACTGTTGAAGTATAGGGCTGAACACTGCTCAGAATGCAACCTGCCAAAATGAGTCAGGGAACTGGCCAACAAAATCCATTATTGTTTCTAAAGACTATCATTTATACATCATTAGCCAAAACTAAAATTGGGTAGTACGTTGATCTTAAGGCTGGACAATTTCCAGTAGGTATGTACATACTTGGATAATTATTGAGCCTATAACATGTGGGCAGAGGCCTTGTTAACACATGATATCATTCATGTCCCGTATGATGGAATTGTGATTTAGTCTGTGAGTGGTTTTATATAGCATCCAGACATAGCTGTCTTAATAATCAATTTTAGGAAATTCCTGGCATAATTTTATTGGAGAAAACCATTCACTACCAGCTAACAATTGCTAACTCTCTAGGGGTAGCTGTGATAGGAGTTGTTATAGCTGACAGAAGTTGTTCTAATATTATAGCTAGCTAACTAGCTAAAATAATGGCCATCACTGCAATAACAGCCTTTCTTTGTCTCATCTCATTCTTCAAACCATCATATTCCCAGTGCATCAACCCTTATGTCATTGAACCTGGAACGACTTCCAACTCTCCTCTCTCTTGCAATATACTTCAAACTCAAGTGGAATTGTCCTGCTGGGTTAGAGGTCAGGGATTCAGTGTTGATTGGTTCTACACTAGCAATGAAACTGTAGCAGGAGTGTCCAATGGCAATGGTGTGAGCAGTCCACAAGATGGGACAAAATACAGACTCAGAAGAAGCATAACAAGTAACATGTACAAGTCTGATCTTACCATCAACTCGTTCAGCAGTAGTGACGCTGGATTTTACTGGTGTGAAATAAGAAACTTGGTTAATCCTATGCAAGTGGCCTTCATCAATCCGAGTCAAGTTGTCCACATAGTAACCCCTTACACGAAGAGTCAGCTAGCACCATGCGGGAGTCCTGGTCTCAATTTCTCAGTGACAGGAGTGAGTTGTGCATACGGTGATAGGGCGAACCCTTCAGTGCGAATTATCATCGGAACGGAATTTAAAAATATCCTCACACCCACGCCACCACCAACAACTACATGTACACCTACTGCTACAACTGACACTACATCTCCACCACCTACCACCAATCAAACAACGGCCCCTCCAGCAACGACAACCAATCAAACAGCAGCAACAACTCGTGCAACTACTTCTCCTCCAAATGGAACTACTACAGCTAGTCCAACCACTACAGCTAGTCCAACCACTACTCGCCCTACCACTAAACCTCCAACTACTACAAACCCTCCCACTGTGGCAAATACCGTTCCACCACTGCTTGATCAAAACCGTAATATTATTATCGGGGTCTCTGTGGGTGCAGTGGTGGTTTTATTGCTCACCATTGCAGTTGTTCTGTGTCTTGTTGCTGTTTGTAAACTATCGTAGAGAATAATTATGGTAGCTATAATGATACCAACAACTGAATGAAACAATGACTTCCTTGTATGATAAGATTGTCCATAAACAACACTAAAGTTTATTTTTATCACTGTTTATTGTTGTTGTTGTTGTTGTTGTTTTGTGAATATATTGCACATAGCTAGCTAAGGGACATTGACTTCGTAACCTACTAAAGTAAAAGTAGCTACACAGAGAGAAAAGTTTTTTAAAAGGTATTCTCATAGCTTCAGAGCTATTGTCTATCCATGTAGCTATGTAGCTAGCTAGCTAATTTAAGTTAAAATTCTCCAGAGCAGCTGGTAAAACGTACACATGTGGGGGGTTTAGAGACACACTAAATGGATTATTCAGAGTGTTAGCATCATCAGATGGAAGTGCCAGACATATTATTTTATTGCTGCTAATGAAGCATGCAATCACTTTTGCCTGTGCAGCCAGGGATGGGCTCAAGGTGCTCAACAACTCCTCTTTCTAACAATAACTAAAAAACCTGAATTGGTGTGGTCTGGTGATGTTTTTTCTGCCACGGTAGCTATGACCAACTGGATATCAAAAAAAAAGAAAAAAAAAAAGCTATTGATAGCTAATAATGTTCTCAAAAAGTGATCTGGTGAAAACCAGTTCAACTGGAATGACCAGGTACACCTTTATCACTTTCACCTGAAGTGTTGCTTGCATAACTTGCTATTCTTGACCAATTTCAAACACCATGCTCTGGAGAATGCAGAGTGCAAGAATTTGGGAGGTCATAGAGTGCAGAGTGCTATAGGGGTGATTCTTAAGGGTGCAGGCACATAGTAACCAAGGCATGCGCTAGTACTAGCACTAATTAATTAACCACAAACACTACCGCGCTAAAATAACAGATAGTAAACACAATAGCAGCTGCTGCTTTGGCACATATAAAATCCATGCTAGCATGAATAATGAACAAGTCATTGCAACTCAGGAACTATGCATGGGAATGAGCCAATATTTTGCATATGGCAACTACTTGATAAGGTCTAAAAAGTTACATTTTGCTTTAGTTTATAGCTAGTACAGAATGTGCAGGACACTAGATCCTATATGGATAAATTAAAAAGTAGAATGTGAATTGACAAAAACTAAATGTAATTTTTATGGCAATGAGTATAAGAAGCTGTATATCAAAAATCAGCCATTGATTCCAAGTGGTCATTGAGATGTAACACAGTTTACCTTGAGAATGGAATCAGTCATAACATCAGTCATTTTGATTGGTCCTCCTTCATTTTTTTTTGTATGTAGTACTATTTGTAGATATTTAATAATGTGGTGCAAGTTAGATAAGAAATTTCTATCATTTTTAGTTAATTTTCCCTAGCAACCATGCGTGGGCGGAGTGTGCCTGCACCCTTAAGGTGAAAATCACTGATACACTATCAGATGAATTTTCTACCACTTAACTTTAATTTGAGGATGAAAACATTTCCGTCTACAATCAATTATGACATATAGTAGATAGCTTCCTGTTGTTGCACAGCTCGGTAAGGGATCGTCTCGTTATAAGGTACAGGGTTGTTAAAAATAAAGTTCTTGAGCGCGCGAATCGCGCGCGAATATCGAATCTCTCAGCGCAGGTCTGATCTGGGAAATAATTGATCATCCGGCCGTCATCCATAAAAGCAGGTAAGGACTCAGCTGTTTTATTAGTATAGTGCAGGCCGACTGATATCTAACTATAATCATCTACAATGTCGCAAAAGATTTTTCTGTGTGCAATTGCACTTGTCATAGCTGCTTCTAGTCCAGTTTCTTCCCAATCATCACCACCACCAGGTGAGTCAAATCATCCTAGGTATGGTGTTATACAAAATATGAACAATTACTGTATTTATCCCACAGGGGATTGCTATAACACATGGGCAGGTGAGCCTGATCCAATGAAGGAAATTTGCAACATTTTTCAAACTTCTTCAACCTTGCAACTAACGTGTAGAGTCAGTAAGAATGTAGACCAGAATGCTAGCGTTCAGTGGTACTTTTCAGAGACCAGAGATAATGCAGGTACCAATGGCTCATTAGTAGTAGGATTCAGCCAGTCAAATTCAAGCACCATAAGTAGAGCTATTCTTACAGTCTCAAATAGCAGTCATCATGGATACTATTGGTGTGAAGTCACAGTCCCCTCAAGTGTGGGGTTTCGGAACCCAAGTCGAGTCTTATACATTGCTGAGACCTGTGCTACTCCAGAGTGTGAAGGAACAGAGAACATTGTGGTCTCTCAGACATCCAATGGCCGATGTGCTATTGGTGGAAAAGAGGAAGAGTTAACAGAATCTGATATAGTGGACGTTTATGATAGGAATTTATGCATGAATGCCACAAGTTCAGAAAAAAAACAAGACTACTACTGAGGCAATAAAAGCACCCGAAACTCCAAACTCAATGAAACCGACCTCTGAACCGTCCAATCCAAGTGAGGAAGATATGACAAATGGTGTATCTCCAAACTCAATGAAACCGACCTCTGAACCGTCCAATCCAAGTGAGGAAGATATGACAAATGGTGTATCTCCAAACTCAATGAAACCGACCTCTGAACCGTCCAATCCAAGTGAGGAAGATATGACAAATGGTGTATCTCCAAACTCAATGAAGCCGACCTCTGTAATGACTTCATCAGTTGTCATTGGTGTATCTGTGTCCATCAGCATAATAGCATTACTATACTGATAGGTATTGGTATCTTACTCTTCTTCATTGCTAAGAAAAGGAGTAAAAGAAAGCAATCAACAGATTTGTAAGTTTAATTGATCTGGTGCATAATATTAGCTAACTATTAAAAACTGTAGTAAGGTCATTTTCAAGCTTTTGGTGTTACCTACCCAATTATAATAGGTATACTGTATTCCACGATCAGATGCCACCCTTGAATATTTGCCACCCGCCCTCTGCTTTTGGGTGTTATAGTTGCCACCTTTGATCAGTCACTGCACTCCAAAGCTCAATCAGTGACTAGCTGCAGTTTAGAATAACTATGTCTTGTTGAAACATAGGCAGTGGAAGCACAGCAGCTTGTAGGCCATGGCCTCTTCACTTTCTAGTTACAAATTCTAATTAACGCATGTAGCTATCTAGTAAGGGCTAGTAAAGGATCAACATTCAAACGTGACCATCACTTTGCCTACTTTAGCTATAGCAGGGGCAGAGCTATAGACAGGGGCAGAGCTATAGACAGGGGCGGAGTGACAAAAAATGAAGTGGTCAGGTATTTTGACTACATAGTGCACCAGGTGGGTCTCAGGCTCTGGGGGCATGCCACCCAGAAAAATTTTGGCTTTAGAGATTGAAGCTGATGCATTCTAGGCCTTACAATCATTAGTTCAAGAGGAAAAAATTAAAAGCTTTCAGAGTGAAAAAAGTGGTCAGGTTGAAATCTGACTAACCTGACCAGTCGCTCCGCCACTGAAGAGGTTATATTTTATGGTATATGGAAGAGATGGACCAGCTAACTAGGGCAGCATTTTACAATATATTGGTGTGTACATGCCACTCTGACACTTTAACGAATAGCTATACTTTTTTTCAGTATATATAGTGTTTGTGTTTTCTGGTGAGACCTTTGCCCCCCCCCCCCCCCCCCCCCCCCAAATTGGTGTCTCTGCCACTGTTTTGTATATTTAGGACCACACTAGCATAGGTGTAGGGCTGGATCAGGCAGATCAGGCATTTGCCTGATCAATACAAGCCAACACATCTTTCACAAAAACTCCTACACCTCTGATATGTTACATAAAGATGTAAAAACGTATTATTAAACTAGCTGTGAGTGGTTTAGATAGAGGAACTTAGGATCTGAAATCAAACCTAATTTTTTCATTCCGTCCTAATATGGCCTCCTGAATGGGAACAGAGGGTAAGGGAATGGAGACAAAAGAAGAGTGATCCGGCAAAGCTAGCTATCAAGAAGTTGAAAGGAGAATGACGAAAAGCAGTGCTTCCAGAAATGGAAGAAGAGCTATAGTAGAAGAAAGAAATACACTCGCTGCCCTGAGTAGTTGCTGCATGTTAGAAATATAACCTGATCATGGAAATACGGTACCTCCAATTACAATAGCCAGCTATCTTCCTATTTAATATAGATTTTGTGATAAAGATGAATCTGTTCCTTCCACCAACAGACGTGCAGGTATGTATACCTAGTAACTGTAAGGTATTGTTGACCTCTATAGCTAACGCATTGTATTTGTCCATTCATAGTTAATACTATAAGACTAGAAGATGAAAGGATTAAAGCTCCATTTATCAGAAACAAACTGGTCATACCTAGTCGTCATATTGAGCTGATTCAAGTCATTGGACGAGGTATACATGCAGAATCTTCTTTCCTCAGGGCATACAGCAGGCCTGTAGCCAGCAGGCAGCTCAACGGGCTTGAGCCCCCCTCCCTTTGATGGTCACTTACATTAGTTTGCTGAATCGATAACCATTATAGTTAATCTTCCTGAGCCATCCCTTTTCTAACATCCTGGCTACAGGCCTGTACAGCTAGAAGACATTTTGTCTGAGTGTTGCTAAGGAGCTCACAGTAGCTACATATAACATGCAGCAAACTGGATTCAAACCATAAACCAGGGATATCTAATACTTTGTGGTACATACGTAAATAATTAATAACCCATAGTGTAGCTGTAGGTTTAGCCTGTAATTGAGATAAACAACTCATTGGCACACCATGGTGATTTAGCGACCTTTTGAACTGATTGCATGTTTTGTTCTGTCATAAGGTGAGTTTGGAATGGTGTACAAAAGTTACCTCACAGGTTGGCAAGGAAGGACTACAGCAGAGGTTGTAGCTGTCAAGACATTGAAAAGTACTAGCCATGGAATTCTCACTGCATGCTCAAGCAATGATTACTACAAACCCATGCAGATTTGAATTGTCTTTCAAAGGATATTAAAAATATGATGGCAGAATGTGAAAAGATGATGTGGTTTAAGGATCCAAATGTGATTAGTTTGATTGGAATATGTATTGACTTAGAAACGCCATATATAGTCATGCCCTTCATGGGAAATGGCAGTCTTCTAAACTATTTGAAAAAGGAGAGACCCCACCTTACTGTAGCAGAAGAGGCTGGAAATGAAGCGGTATTTTTGCATGCATCATGTTTATTACATACTTAATGAATATACGTAATAATAGATCAATGATGCCCAGAGGAAGTTGCTGTCGATGTGTTATCAAGTTGCTAAGGGAATGTGTTACCTTGCAAGTCAGAAGTTTGTCCATCGGGACCTAGCTGCTCGCAACTGCATGTAATGACTTCTATGCCCTATTATAAGCAAAGATTTATATTGTATAATTGCAGGATAGATGACCAGTATGTGATCAAGGTGGGTGACTTTGGCCTGACTGAAGATATATATAGCAAGAACTACTTCAGGGAGACAGCAGGAGAGTCAGTGAAACTTCCGATCAAATGGATGGCCTTGGAAAGTCTCCTTGAAAGGATCTTTTCTGAAAAGACAGATGTTGTGAGTGTTTGGAAGATGGGAGAGAATGAAAGTCAATGATATAGTTATATTATCATCAGTGGGCATATGGAGTTACGTGTTGGGAGGTGTTCAACCTTGGCCATACCCCCTACTCTACAATTCATCCCTCTGCTCTGGTTGATTTTCTCGAAAGTGGAAAGAGATTGCAAAAACCAAAGAATGCAAGCTGTACCCTTCAAGTGTAAGTGATTTCAATTTCTTGACTTCTGTAATTATAGTGAGCGGGATAATTTTAGCAAGAAATATTAAGACCTGAAACAACCCTAAGAAATAGTTCTTTTAGAAAGCTGTCATCCTACAAGTGATACTAGTATCAAGGGCACATCGAGCCGTGAAGCGACAAGAGGGCATGCAACTTTTAAGGCACTGGATATAGACGGCATAATGCAAGATGTTACTTAGCTCTGTCCATCCGGAAACTTACATTTTGCTATCTACACTAGTTGCATGTCCTCTCACTGCTTTGTGGCTCGATGTGCCCTAGCACTAAGTAGCTAGCTAGTGAGATAACGTGATATCCTGATGATTCAGGTATGATCTAATGACTCAATGCTGGAGGGCATCACCCCAAAACCGTCCCTCTTTCAAAGATCTAGTCCAAAAAATTGACTCCTTACTGCAAGAAGTCTCTGGATATATTGAACTGTCTGCTTTCTCCACTTCAATGTAACTTCTAGGTCATGCAGTAGATACATTAACTATTCAGCTGTACTGTCATATGTCATATTTAGTCCACTGCATGGAGCTAGATCAGAGTATATAGTGCTGACTTGGATCTAATCAGATCCCAGTTGGTCATTCTCTTTCTTTTATAGTACCTGGGTTTCATTGATTTTTAACGAATGCAATTATTGATCAAGTTTACTGTTTGTAACTAGTGAAATCCTAAAGTCTATGGAAGCTCCTCTCTCAGTGTCGTAACTTATCTCACCAGAAGGTGTAGTTTCAGTACTCACACTTGTGGTTTACACTATGAAAAATAAGAGATTTCCCAAGAGAAACTTGAAGGAAGCTCAGTGTATTTTTGTAGTATACGCAAGGGCACGGCATATTTCATGACATTTTAAAATAGGAAACAAGCCGTGCCCTTGTGTATCTTATGAATTTCTTTATCAAGTTTCCTTTAGGTTTTAGTGGCGTGATCTTTCATACTTATCTGTGAAAGGGGTATATAATAAATCGATGAAAATCAGCTACCATGAAAAAATTATTTATGAGATGTAGCTATGTAGCTATCATGGGACACAGCCAACTACATGACACCTCTTCACTTTAAAAATGAAAGTGTGTATTGCATGTCTAAGGAATGCTCTCTGTAAACAGTAAGGTATGAACTACATACCTATACTGTTTACAGGGAACATTCCTGTGGTATAAAGTACACACTCTTGTTTTACAGTGTTGAAGCACACTTTTGTATGTGCACTAAATGTTTAGTGCACACTTGAGGGGAACTGGGAAGGTACACAGGAGCCTAGTGGAAGATCCAGCCTCAGTCCATAGGTTCTGACAGAGATGGTGAATGATTGCTGCATTGTCCACTTTCCTAAAGCTGATCATGAGTAAACTTTGTCATCCTCCAAGCCACTCAGACATTAATTTGGTGTATAAGACTAATGAAAGTGTTTACTGCACACCATTTTGTCCCAATACACATGGGGCATATGTAAGGACGTAGCAGTTGAACCAAAAAATAGTGCTGTTACAATGGAGGAGGAGGAGGAAGTTAGTGGTGTTAAACAAGAATATACTTGGAACTCAGCTAACAGCTAGACTCCAGTTCCACCCCTGAACTCAGCCCCGCCCAAGTTTTTCATTCATCTTCTTTGGCCAGTTCCACCCTTCCACAACCCAGTACCAGCTCAATTATCAGCTCCATTCATTTTCCAGTTAAGAATGAGCCATCCACTGAGTCTAGACAATAATCTCTGGCGTTCCATCAAAGACCAAGCAGGATACTAAGTACTGTATTGGCTTGTGGGAGGCATGGACCTCTTACCGAGACAAGGAAAATGGGGATGAGATAAAATCCATAGGAATGCTCAGCAGGGAGGAACTGCAAACTAGGTTTATTCTAGAGGTAAAATTGGACATTATAGCTACGTATTAGCTAGAATCTGCTATATAAAATAAAGTTCTTTTATTATAGGTAAGAAAGAGAGATGGAACAGAGTTTCCACAAAACTCTCTTCATCATAATTGTTTGTGGCATTATGAGATATCTCAGGTTGAATGGACATCCAACGATTGATTTATTAGTAGCTTATGATTTCATTGACTTCAAAAAGTCACTTGATGCCGAAATGAAGCGACTACAATTCAAAGGTCTTGGATAAAAAAATAAAACGCCAGGCAGAACCTCTATCCCAGCAAGAGGAAGAGATGCTATGGCAGAAAGGACTTCTTGGAGATAAAAACCCTAAGACCTTGCTTGACGCTATGATCTTTTGTAATGGTCTTTATTTTGCACTAAGAAGTGGAAGAGAACATAGACAGCTTCGATTAAGACCATGTCAAATACAGCTTATAGAGAACAAAGGAGAAAAGACCATATTTACAGAACACTGACAATCCAGAAAGGTATTTTGTATGACTATTCAAGAAATACGTCCAGTTGTGCCCTGACAGTCCTGACGAGATTAATTCATTTTATTTGCAGCCTGCACCACAAATCTGTGGTATACAAGAAAACCTCTTGGACATAACACATTGGCGAAAACCATCTCCAGGTTATGTACAGCTGAGGATTTAAGACTAATCATTCATTGCGTGCCACAACAGCAACAAGACTATATATATGAAACAGTGATGTAGGCTTGAGTACATGACTATAAAAAGTACGGAAACAAGGTGCTGGCTATGTACTGACCCTACATCGTTGCATGGACTGCTCTGCTAACTGTCATAAAATTGACATAAACCCTACATTGCTGCAAGGTGTAGCCAAAAAGGATAGTATGGCAGCAACAATGTAGGGTTTATGTCAATTTTATGACAGTTAGCAGAGCAGTCCATGGAGCGATGTAGGGTCAGTACATAGCCAGCACCTTGTTTCCGTACTTTTTATAGTCATGTACTCAAGCCTACATCACTGTTTCATTTAGAAGAAATATTTTTACTCTCATATTATTGAGTTCGAGTAGTACAGTTGTGCATGGTACATGGTAAGGTGTTGCCAATTATCTTGCGCGCGCGTATCGCGGAACGATTGATCATCCGGCCGGCCGGCCGGCTGATCATCCATATAAAAGCTGGTAACTCAGCTGTTAGTATAGTGCAGGCCGATAGACCACAGGCACTGGTGTAGTTTTGTTACACTGCACTAGCACTACTAAGCATCTAGCTATAATCATCTACAATGTCGCAAAAGATTTTTCTGTGTGCAATTGCACTTGTCATAGCTGCTTCTAGTCCAGTTCCATCCCAATCATCACCACCACCACCAGGTGAGTCAAATCATCCTAGGTATGGTGTTATACAAAATGTGAACAATTACTGTATTTATCCCACAGGGGATTGCTATAATACATGGGCAGGTGAGCCTGATCCAATGAAGGAAATTTGCAACATTTTTCAAACTTCTTCAACCTTGCAACTAACGTGTAGAGTCAGTAAGACTGTAGACCAGAATGCTAGCGTTCAGTGGTACTTTTCAGAGACCAGAGATAATGCAGGTACCAATGGCTCATTAGTAGTAGGATTCAGCCAGTCAAATTCAAGCACCATAAGTGGAGCTATTCTTACAGTCTCAAATAGCAGTCATCATGGATACTATTGGTGTGAAGTCACAGTCCCCTCAAGTTTGGGGTTTCGGAACCCAAGTCGAGTCTTATACATTGCTGAGACCTGTGCTACTCCAAAGTGTGAAGGAACAGAGAACATTGTGGTTTCTCAGACATCCAATGACCGATGTGCTATTGGTGGAAAAGCAGAACCTGATATAGTGGATTTTTATGATAGGAATTTATGCATGAATGCCACAAGTTCAGAACAAAGCATGACTACTACTGAGGCACCCGAAACTCCAAACTCAATGAAACCGACCTCTGAACCGTCCAATCCAAGTGAGGAAGATATGACAAATGGTGTATCTCCAAACTCAATGAAGCCGACCTCTGTAATGACTTCATCAGTTGTCATTGGTGTATCTGTGTCCATCAGCATAATAGCATTACTACTGATAGGTATTGGTATCTTACTCTTCTTCATTGCTAAGAAAAGGAGTAAAAGAAAGCAATCAACAGATTTGTAAGTTTAATTGATCTGGTGCATAATATTAGCTAACTATTAAAAACTGTAGTAAGGTCATTTTCAAGCTTTTGGTGTTACCTACCCAATTATAATAGGTATATTGTATTCCACGATCAGATGCCACCCTTGAATATTTGCCACCCGCCCTCTGCTTTTGGGTGTTATAGTTGCCACCTTTGATCAGTCACTGCACTCCAAAGCTCAATCAGTGACTAGCTGCAGTTTAGAATAACTATGTCTCGTTGAAACATAGGCAGTGGAAGCACAGCAGCTTGTAGGCCATGGCCTCTTCACTTTCTAGTTACAAATTCTAATTAACGCATGTAGCTATCTAGTAAAGGCTAGTAAAGGATCAACATTCAAACGTGACCATCACTTTGCCTACTTTAGCTATAGACAGGGGCGGAGCTATAGACAGGGGCGGAGTGACAAAAAATGAAGTGCTCAGGTATTTTGACTACATAGTGCACCAGGTGGGTCTCAGGCTCTGGGGGCATGTCACCCAGAAAAGTTTTGGCTTTAGAGATTGAAGCTGATGCATTCTAGCTAGGCCTTACAATCATTAGTTCAAGAGGAAAAAATTAAAAGCTTTCAGAGTGAAAAAAGTGGTCAGGTTGAAATCTGACTAACCTGACCAGTCGCTCTGCCACTGAAGAGGTTATATTTTATGGTACATGGAAGAGATGGACCAGCTAACTAGTGCACTCAGGGGCAATGCCACTCTGACACTTTAACGAATAGCTATACTTTTTTTCAGTATATATAGTGTTTGTGTTTTCTGGTGAGACCTTTGCCCCCCCCCCCCCCAAATTGGTGTCTCTGCCACTGTTTGTATATTTAGGACCACACTAGCATAGGTGTAGGGCTGGATCAGGCAGGTCAGGCATTTGCCTGATCAATACAAGCCAACACATCTTTCACAAAAACTCCTACACCTCTGATATGTTACATAAAGATGTAAAAACGTATTATTAAACTAGCTGTGAGTGGTTTAGATAGAGGAACTTAGGATCTGAAATCAAACTTAATTTTTTCATTCCGTCCTAATATGGCCTCCTGAATGGGAACAGAGGGTAAGGGAATGGAGACAAAAGAAGAGTGATCCGGCAAAGCTAGCTATCAAGAAGTTGAAAGGAGAATGACGAAAAGCAGTGCTTCCAGAAATGGAAGAAGAGCTATAGTAGAAGAAAGAAATACACTCGCTGCCCTGAGTAGTTGCTGCATGTTAGAAATATAACCTGATCATGGAAATACGGTACCTCCAATTACAATAGCCAGCTATCTTCCTATTTAATATAGATTTTGTGATAAAGATGAATCTGTTCCTTCCACCAACAGACGTGCAGGTACGTATACCTAGTAACTGTAAGGTATTGTTGACCTCTATAGCTAACGTATTGTATTTGTCCATTCATAGTTAATACTATAAGACTAGAAGATGAAAGGATTAAAGCTCCATTTATCAGAAACAAACTGGTCATACCTAGTCGTCATATTGAGCTGATTCAAGTCATTGGACGAGGTATACATGCAGAATCTTCTTTCCTCAGGGCATACAGCAGGCCTGTAGCCAGCAGGCAGCTCAACGGGCTTGAGCCCCCCTCCCTTTGATAGTCACTTGCATTAGTTTGCTGAATCGATAACCATTATAGTTAATCTTCCTGAGCCATCCCTTTTCTAACATCCTGGCTACAGGCCTGTACAGCTAGAAGACATTTTGTCTTGAGTGTTGCTAAGGAGCTCACAGTAGCTACATATAACATGCAGCAAACTGGATTCAAACCATAAACCAGGGATATCTAATACTTTGTGGTACATACGTAAATAATTAATAACCCATAGTGTAGCTGTAGGTTTAGCCTGTAATTGAGATAAACAACTCATTGGCACACCATGGTGATTTAGCGACCTTTTGAACTGATTGCATGTTTTGTTCTGTCATAAGGTGAGTTTGGAATGGTGTACAAAAGTTACCTCACAGGTTGGCAAGGAAGGACTACAGCAGAGGTTGTAGCTGTCAAGACATTGAAAAGTACTAGCCATGTAATTCTCACTGCATGCTCAAGCAATGATTACTACAAACCCATGCAGATTTGAATTGTCTTTCGAAGGATATTAAAAATATGATGGCAGAATGTGAAAAGATGATGTGGTTTAAAGATCCAAATGTGATGAGTTTGATTGGAATATGCATTGACTTAGAAACGCCATATATAGTCATGCCCTTCATGGGAAATGGCAGTCTTCTAAACTATTTGAAAAAGGAGAGACCCCACCTTACTGTAGCAGAAGAGGCTGGAAATGAAGCGGTATTTTTGCATGCATCATGTTTATTACATACTTAATGAATATAATACTAGATCAACGATGCCCAGAGGAAGTTGCTGTCGATGTGTTATCAAGTTGCTAAGGGAATGTGTTACCTTGCAAGTCAGAAGTTTGTCCATCGGGACCTAGCTGCTCGCAACTGCATGTAATGTCTTCTATGCCCTATTATAAGCAAAGATTTATATTGTATAATTGCAGGATAGATGACCAGTATGTGATCAAGGTGGGTGACTTTGGCCTGACTGAAGATATATATAGCAAGAACTACTTCAGGGAGACAGCAGGAGAGTCAGTGAAACTTCCGATCAAATGGATGGCCTTGGAAAGTCTCTTTGAAAGGATCTTTTCTGAAAAGACAGATGTTGTGAGTGTTTGGAAGATGGGAAAGAATGAAAGTCAATGATATAGTTATATTATCATCAGTGGGCATATGGAGTTACGTGTTGGGAGGTGTTCAACCTTGGCCATACCCCCTACTCTACAATTCATCCCTCTGCTCTGGTTGACTTTCTCGAAAGTGGAAAGAGATTGCAAAAACCAAAGAATGCAAGCTGTACCCTTCAAGTGTAAGTGATTTCAATTTCTTGACTTCTGTAATTATAGTGAGCGGGATAATTTTAGCAAGAAATATTAAGACCTGAAACAACCCTAAGAAATAGTTCCTTTAGAAAGCTGTCATCCTACAAGTGATACTAGTATCAAGGGCACATCGAGCCGTGAAGCGACAAGAGGGCATGCAACTTTTAAGGCACTGGATATAGACGGCATAATGCAAGATGTTACTTAGCTCTGTCCATCCGGAAACTTACATTTTACTATCTACACTAGTTGCATGTCCTCTCACTGCTTTGTGGCTCGATGTGCCCTAGCACTAAGTAGCTAGCTAGTGAGATAACGTGATATCCTGATGATTCAGGTATGATCTAATGACTCAATGCTGGAGGGCATCACCCCAAAACCGTCCCTCTTTCAAAGATCTAGTCCAAAAAATTGACTCCTTACTGCAAGAAGTCTCTGGATATATTGAACTGTCTGCTTTCTCCACTTCAATGTAACTTCTAGGTCATGCAGTAGATACATTAACTATTCAGCTGTACTGCATATGTCATATTTAGTCCACTGCATGGAGCTAGATCAGAGTATATAGATCTAATCAGATCCCAGTTGGTCCTTACAGAACATTCTCTTTCTTTTATAGTACCTGGGTTTCATTGGTTTTCAATTATTGATCAAGTTTACTGTTTGTAACTAGTGAAATCCTAAAGTCTATGGAAGCTCCTCTCTCAGTGTTGTAACTTATCTCACCAGAAGGTGTAGTTTCAATACTCACACTTGTGGTTTACACTATGAAAAATAAGAGATTTCCCAAGAGAAACTTGAAGGAAACACAGTGTATTTTTGTAGTATACGCAAGGGCACGGCATATTTCATGACATTTTAAAATAGGAAACAAGCCGTGCCCTTGTGTATCTTATGAATTACTTTATCAAGTTTCCTTTAGGTTTTAGTGGCGTGATCTTTCATACTTATCTGTGAAAGGGGTATATAATAAATCGATGAAAATCAGCTACCATGAAAAACTTATTTATGAGATGTAGCTACGTAGCTATCATGGGACACAGCCAACTACATGACACCTCTTCACTTTAAAAATGAAAGTGTGTATTGCATGTCTAAGGAATGCTCTCTGTAAACAGTAAGGTATAAACTGCATACCTATCTGTTTACAGGGAACATTCCTGTGGTATAAAGTACACACTCTTGTTTTACAGTGTTGAAGCACACTTTTGTATGTGCACTAAATGTTTAGTGCACACTTGAGGGGAACTGGGAAGGTACACAGGAGCCTAGTGGAAGATCCAGCCTCAGTCCATAGGTTCTGACAGAGATGGTGAATGATTGCTGCATTGTCCACTTTCCTAAAGCTGATCATGAGTAAACTTTGTCATCCTCCAAGCCACTCAGACATTAATTTGGTGTATAAGACTAATGAAAGTGTTTACTGCACACCATTTTGTCCCAATACACATGGGGCATATGTAAGGACGTAGCAGTTGAACCAAAAAATAGTGCTGTTACAATGGAGGAGGAGGAGGAAGTTAGTGGTGTTAAACAAGAATATACTTGGAACTCAGCTAACAGCTAGACTCCAGTTCCACCCCTGAACTCAGCCCCGCCCAAGTTTTTCATTCATCTTCTTTGGCCAGTTCCACCCTTCCACAACCCAGTACCAGCTCAATTATCAGCTCCATTCATTTTCCAGTTAAGAATGAGCCATCCACTGAGTCTAGACAATAATCTCTGGCGTTCCATCAAAGACCAAGCAGGATACTAAGTACTGTATTGGCTTGTGGGAGGCATGGACCTCTTACCGAGACAAGGAAAATGGGGATGAGATAAAATCCATAGGAATGCTCAGCGGGGAGGAACTGCAAACTAGGTTTATTCTAGAGGTAAAATTGGACATTATAGCTATTAGCTAGAATCTGCTATATAAAATAAAGTTCTTTTATTATAGGTAAGAAAGAGAGATGGAACAGAGTTTCCACAAAACTCTCTTCATCATAATTGTTTGTGGCATTATGAGATATCTCAGGTTGAATGGACATTGATTTATTAGTAGCTTATGATTTCATTGACTTCAAAAAGTCACTTGATGCCGAAATGAAGCGACTACAATTCAAAGGTCTTGGATAAAAAAATTAAAAAAAAAATGCCAGGCAGAACCTCTATCCCAGCAAGAGGAAGAGATGCTATGGCAGAAAGGACTTCTTGGAGATAAAAACCCTAAGACCTTGCTTGACGCTATGATCTTTTGTAATGGTCTTTATTTTGCACTAAGAAGTGGAAGAGAACATAGACAGCTTCGATTAAGACCATGTCAAATACAGCTTATAGAGAACAAAGGAGAAAAGACCATATTTACAGAACACTGACAATCCAGAAAGGTATTTTGTATGACTATTCAAGAAATACGTCCAGTTGTGCCCTGACAGTCCTGACGAGATTAATTCATTTTATTTGCAGCCTGCACCACAAATCTGTGGTATACAAGAAAACCTCTTGGACATAACACATTGGCGAAAACCATCTCCAGGTTATGTACAGCTGAGGATTTAAGACTAATCATTCATTGCGTGCCACAACAGCAACAAGACTATATATATGAAACAGTGATGTAGGCTTGAGTACATGACTATAAAAAGTACGGAAACAAGGTGCTGGCTATGTACTGACCCTACATCGCTGCATGGACTGCTCTGCTAACTGTCATAAAATTGACATAAACCCTACATTGCTGCAAGGTGTAGCCAAAAAGGATAGTATGGCAGCAACAATGTAGGGTTTATGTCCATTTTATGACAGTTAGCAGAGCAGTCCATGCAGCGATGTAGGGTCAGTACATAGCCAGCACCTTGTTTCCGTACTTTTTATAGACATGTACTCAAGCCTACATCACTCTTTCATTTAGAAGAAATGTTTTTACTCTCGTTATATTATGAGTTCGAGTAGTACAGTTGTGCACGGTACATGGTAAGGTGTTGCCAATTATCTTGCGCGCGCGTATCGCGGAATCTTGTAGGAAACGATTGATCATCCGGCTGATCGTCCATATAAAAGCTGGTAACTCAGCTGTTAGTATAGTGCAGGCCGATAGACCGCAGGCACTGGTGTAGTTTTGTTACACTGCACTAGCACTACTAAGCATCTAGCTATAATCATCTACAATGTCGCAAAAGATTTTTCTGTGTGCAATTGCACTTGTCATAGCTGCTTCTAGTCCAGTTCCTTCCCAATCATCATCACCAGGTGAGTCAAATCATCCTAGGTATGGTGTTATACAAAGTGTGAACAATTACTGTATTTATCCCACAGGGGATTGCTATAATACATGGACAGGTGAGCCTGATCCAATGAAGGAACCAATTTGCAACATTTTTCAAACTTCTTCAACCTTGCAACTAACGTGTAGAGTTAGTAAGACTGTAGACCAGAATGCTAGCGTTCAGTGGTACTTTTCAGAGACCAGAGATAATGCAGGTACCAATGGCTCATTAGTAGTAGGATTCAGCCAGTCAAGCTCAGATGAAGTAAGTGCAGCTTTTCTTACAGTCTCAAACAGCAGTCAACGTGGATACTATTGGTGTGAAATCACAGTCCCCTCAAGTGTGGGGTTTCGGAACCCAAGTCGAGTCTTATACATTGCTGAGACCTGTGCTACTCCAAAGTGTGAAGGAACCATGAACATCATGGTCTCTCAGACATCCAATGACCGATGTGCTATTGGTGGAAAAGAGGAAGAGTTAACAGTAGTGGACTTTTATGATAGGGATGTATGCATGAATGCCACAAGTTCAGAAAAAAACAAGACTACTACTGAGGCAATAAAAGCACCCGAAAGTCCAAACTCAATGAAACCGACCTCTGAACCATCCAATCCAAGTGAGGAAGATAAGACAAATGGGACTATCAGAAATGGCAAACCAACAGATGAGATGATGACTACACAACTTATTAATGATATGGAGACCACAGAGAGTGATGGTGGTGGTGCTGGAAGCAACACGGCTCAAGTGAAGATCTGGTTGGGAGTTGGAGTGGGTATAGGTGTACTATTGATCATCGTCGTTGTGCTTCTCACAATGATCATATGTCTTCAGTGTGCCAAGAGACGAATAAAAGGTAATTACCACTCTATTATGCAGTAGAGCTATATTATCTTATTCACTATAGTACTCCACTACTTACCCAATAGGATGCATAGCTACAATAGATACTACTCCACTATTTATGCATAGCTATAATAGATGCTTACTCATTAAAAGTTGGTGGCAAATTTGGTTGTAATATTATTATTGCCAAACATGAAAAAAATGTTCAACCTTAATGTATAAAGTGGATAGCAAACAATCCGAATGGTCTTATGTAAATAATGCCTATTGAATCACCTTATCTATTGTAGCTACTGCCGGTCTTTTGACTATATATAAACTTGTCTTTGTGGTGATCTCTGATAGCTAGCTGTATATGTATTACAATATATACGTAGTTAGTGAAGAGAATAAGAAGGAGTTTGGAAGATGGTACATTAACAATTAATCGGCCATCACATGATATTTGAAGCTCTGAAAAATGAAATTAGCTACCTAATTTGATTATAATGTGTGGTGGCTATATATTGAGTGCTTCTTTACTATTCTTTACTATAATAATTATGTGACACAAACAAGTGATGTAGCTATCAGGTTTCATGACTTGATGACGACATGGTGTATAATTAGATGAAACTGCAATGGGCCATTATAACTGTGTGTGAGAGCCATCCATGGACCATTGATTTTTAGCTTGATCAATTGTAGGTGGGAATATTTAGTGCTCAGCCTGGGATGTGCAATAGATTATTATATGGTCTATAGCTATAAGTGAGTTTTTTTTTTGTTGTTTTTTTTTGTTTTTTGTTGTTGTCTACAGAAACTCCACTTTCTAGATTGTTCCTATACTCTCTGTAGTTAACTGGTTAAAGGAAATCGTAGTTTCCTTGATAAATTTTAAAAGATTAGCTGCACAATAAAGGATAATGGATTCACAAAAAGATGTCATGTTTATAATAACCCTAAAGAGTGATTATGCACCACATTCATTCCTTCTTCTTATTGCTACACACATTTGTCATCATTATGCAGATTCAGATGGTCCCGTCATGCCAAGCCACTTATTCAACCAGGCGTACATGACAACAGAGCTTGAATTGCCTGAAAGAGGTTTAAGGTACAGTATAGTAGAGCATACACCTACACAGTATTCATAGGTATCATGGCAACGTGTATACATGTTGTGTTTTCTACATAAAATAATAATTATAACAGCTACGAAAAGTTTTCATGGGAAAAATAAATTTCCACAGGAAATGTTGGGTTGTTTTTTTTTTGTTTTTTTTGTGGCAGTCTTGATAATTTATTGCAAGAAAATTTCCCCCATGAAAAGACAGTATGTGTGTTGTTAGTCATAAAGGAAGTGGCAAAGGCCATGAACTACTACCTACACTACTAATGTAATTATGTTACTCACTAGTTCTTATTTGGTAAGGATCATGTAATCTTTCCCTTGGTGAACTCAATGATTGATATTGTAGCAACACTGAGCCCACATACTGCTATATAGCTCTGACATGCACTCACTGGCTTCTAGTAGACCTTAATAGGTCTATAGCAGTCATTTGAGTGTGTTGTAGCCATGGTTGCAAATGTGATTTCTATATAATGTCTTTGTCTAGTGTACAACCATGTACTCATACAGATCCAGATGGCATACTTAAACAGATTGCCATAATTATTAGTATATTGTTGGATGATTCCAGCTGTGGGGGGAAATTGATTAGCTTCAAAAATGACAGTGAAGTGTATATAGTAATATTATAGTAAACACAAGTACTGTGTTGCAACACATACGTACACGGCAAGCTGAATAGACTGATAGCCATTACTGTAGCTAATTGGGGTAATTTTTGTTGTGGGAGGATAACATCACAATATCTCCACACATATTCATAGTAGATATTTCTCAAGCACGTATTGATGAAGTTGTCCCAAAATTTATTCTATAATTTTTTGGACTACTGTATAGCGAAAAAAATTTGTGGGTCAAATTTTTTGTGGTTTTGCAAATATTGATGTGTGAACCATATAAATTCCCTTATTCTTGTGTTCAAAAACCACAAAATCCACGAAAATTTTTACCCACGAAAATATCATGCTATACGGCTCCTGTATTATAGATTATATGCTAGCATAATAATACGTATGCTCTGGAATCTGAGAGATCATAGTACTTGGGTAAGACAGGAAATTTGCAAAGCTTGCCTGGCCTAGCTCATTCAGCAGGTGAAAATCCAGCCTACACATTGAGTTTGGATTCCCCAAATTGCACTTGCATTTTCGAGGTCACAGTTTAGATAATTCAGTGCATACTAACTGTGAATTCCTTCATGATGGTGACACCTGTGCCAGAAATGATACACATGCTTGATCTCTACCAGGCACTCTCTCATATTAGAATTCTAGCCATTATTGTACCACTCAAATGCTAGCTAGTGTCCCTTGACAACTCGTGCAATATCATTATGCTTACCCAGATGGTTAGCATTACCCAGATGGTTAGCATTACCCAGATGGTCAGCATTTTCGATGAGTAATTGTTATTGCTAACTAAAATTTACATTCGGACTCTTGTGGCCTGAAATGAAATCAATAACAGTAGTTGTGTATCAATTCACTCCGAAACAAAAAAACAGAATACCTTATCTTTTATTGAATGCATGGTCCCAAAATTCCACATTAATTAAGTAAACACTGCATGTAGCTACTATGAACTACTCCTACAATATAGAAATTTTTCTTGACCATCCAGTTTCCTATTTTTGGTATAGAGGGAGATGATAATAGGACATTATGAAACACTTTCATTATTATTTTAGCTATAGCTACATTATGACCTGTAGGAAAGTGGATTCCCGAGAAAGTGTTCCATAATACCCCACTGTTTACTATCTACCCTACAATTTCAAAAAAGCCACATGATGACTAGATTATCATGGGTCGGCAAATTGCTAATGCAATTTTACACAACAATTCTTTTCTCAGTCCTTGGAAATGGCCTATAGCATTGCTTTATCTCATGCAGTACTGATTCATTGTCTTCTCAGACTCACTGACGTCACTGTATGCATCCCACATTACACCACCAAATCCAGCCTTGCTATGCACCTTTAAAGACTACACCAGACAAAATACTCTTATTCCAACCAAAACACTACTAAAGAAAAGGGCGTAATCTGCCTCATCAGTCAATTTGCGAAATTTGGTGTTGAGTCTTAAGTAGGATATACAGTGACCTCAAAGGATGCACCATAAATATAATAACCATGTTCTAAAAATAGAAATAGGTGGGACTTTTTAATAGGTACAGGTGCAGTAGTATAGGCAACAAAATGCATTGCCTTTGCATATAATTGAGAGTATAGCAACAAGTTAAGTTTGTTTACCGTATACGAGTTAAATTTGGCGGTGTATTAAATTTGACGGTTTGGTGGTTTGTCTTGGAACCGCCAATAATAATGACCGCCAATATCTATAGCTAGCTAGGCGCCAGGCTACGGGCTGGGGGTGGGGCTTGAGTGTATATTGTGGAACAGCACAAGACTACATAATAGCTAGCTAGCTCCGTTTCCAGCTATTTTGCGATCGTGATGTCTCTTTGAAAGTTCTTGAAGAAGGAGGAAGTGAGCAGGCAGCTGACAGTCACATCAATCTCGGAATGTTGCCAACGTTGCCATCTGACATTACTGCAACAGCGTATGGGTCCCCCGAGTTTCCTTCTTCTCTCAGACCATGGATCAGCTGAATAACTCCTCTGCGTTTGGATTTCAGATAGTTTTGTATACGTAATAGCCTCGAGCACAACTAGTCAAGTGAAACTCCCTGGCTTGCTAGCTGAATGCAATGCGCGCACGACAACGCGCCGCCGCCAATAATAATGTCCGCCAAAAGCCTTTCACGGTACAAGCGCCAAATAAAACTCCTGCCAAAATTAACTCGTATACGGTATTTGCTTATAATAACAAACTTAACATCAAGCCTGCCCTTACACAAACTATTTGGGACTATAGGAACCAAATATAGAATGATATCAATAGCTAACATCCAGCCTATCATTACATGAGCTAATATATAAAAACTATCAGTGAACTCATTTTAAAATAAAACCTCACCTTTCCACAAGTCTAATTGTTATTACATTATCCTTAATCATTATTAAAATGCAAGAGACATGGATTCCTGTTTGATCTTTTGGCAATCGATTGAAAACCATCCAACAGTGCCAAAATCCCAGCATCACTAATTAACTTCAACCTGTATACTTTATCACATTTGCGATATCTCTTTTATCAATAATGGAGTCCAACAGTTTTGCTGTACCTAGTGTTTCTTGGCTCAAGTGCACTCGTTAATCAATCGTAGCCTCCACAAATCAGATCATAGCTTGTAGGTCCAAAATGATTCCTTATACCGGCTGTGTGGACAGCTGTGCATGCTAGCTGGGAACAAGTGAGTTTAGTCTCTGATTGAGCATTCCATCTCCATATTTATACACGAGTATTATGATTCGGCATTTCAGTGCATACTTGAGATGACAAGATCATAAAAAGCAAGTTATTACATACTATAACCAACATCATGTAATTATTGGTAGAAAACACCCTCTGCTGATGTTTGAAATGTAAAGAACTACTATCAAGGTGAACGGTTAGATGCCACAACAACATAGCAGTTTTTATCATAGCATGTATGGAATGTGTCATTAAGTGGATCTTGGCTTGCAGAATAGGCCACATAGATAGAGTTAATTGACTGCTAACACATGAAAATAGTCATGTGAGACCAACACTGACAATATAGTTTATATCTGGAATGTGTCATTAAAGTGGATCTTGGCTTGCAGGATAGACCACATAGACATCACCAGATAGAGTAGAGTGCAGACAATCACAATCATTTGGCAATGAAAGAGATAACAAAGTATGATCTCTCCTTGATATGTAATTCTGAAATTGGCACCGTATCCCATACAAGCTTAATACCAATTTCCTAAAAGGATCATCAATAATAATATTGTATGTATTGTATGATCAACATCATACCACAATAACAATGAATGCAATGATTGTTTAATCTTCTCTCTGTTACCATCTTTCTTTTCTTTGTTGCACAGCCATGCCAGCTCAGTGGGCGACCATAAGCCACAAGAAGCCGACACAGGAAATCATACCTATGCAGAGATAACTGCACCTAACTTCACCCTGGCAGCCTCTAGCGATGAACACAGCCCTGGTTTGCAGACAACACAACAAAACCACACTTCCCTACTTTCTTCCCTCCCAGGGCAATATGAAGATGTTGATCTTGAGCCTGATATTATAGGGACAGACCCCAAAAACCCCATCAGGAAACATCAGTATGAGGCTGTAACTAACGAAGAAGATGACGATTACCACAGATTGCTACGATCCGAAAGTAGTCCAAAGTCACGGAAACTGAGCACCAGTGTGAATATGACAGCGTTAGCATCGCCTACCATCTTGTCCAGTAGAGAAGATTCGACACCATTCCCACTACCGAGAAAAGACAGTGATTTATTCGATAACCCGAAGTATAGTCAACTTGACAAGAAACACACAGACATCTATAGGTCTGTATCATCTGATTCCACTTCTGGAGGAAGTCAATCTCAATTCCAGCAAGAAGTGCATGATAGTAAGTCAACTATAAATGATGACATCAAAGATTATAGCAAGTTGAATGGGGAAGAAGAGTCGTCAAGGGCACCAAGAAGAACAAGCAAGGGCGGAGAAACGCACAGAGATAAAGGTGACTATTTCCAAGATTCATCTGTATTTGTAGTGACAGGTTTAGCCAAAGATGAGAGCAAACTCTCCAGTGGTGAAGACACGTTGCCCGAGTCAACTCACTACATGCCCATTATCGAGCCTGAAGGTGAGACCACTTACACATTACCGATAGTGTCCAATCACGAGAAGTACATCAGCGAGAGAGGCCATTTGTATCAAGTACTGGAGGAAGCACCCAAAAACAACTCTAAAATGAGTAAAAGTTTGACTACTGATGGCGAGTTTGTTAGTGAGAAAGGACACGTATATCAAGTTCTAGAAAATATAGCCGAAAATGTGAAGGAGAGTAAGAAAGAAGAGGAAGGGCCCACCAGTGAAGAAGAAGGATCGAAAGGATCCCAAAAGATGTCTGCATTACCGTATTCTGTGATTGTAAAAGCAGAAAAGAATGATGATTTTGAAGCTGAGCTAGAAGGAACCCTTTACCATGTTTTGGATCGCAGTATGAATTGCAAACATGATGATGGAAACAGTGTGTCATCCATAAATGCTGTATTTAGCAGCAGTATAGGAGAGAGAAGGATTAGTGAAAGCAAAATGACCAATCACAGATCACCACAGACCAACGGATCAGGATATGATGTGATGGAAAGGAGTGTAAATGGAAGTAGAGCAAGTCAGCCACCAGTCATGCCGGCAAATAGTTTCGACTACGATGTCATCACAAGAAACATCACCACGAGTCAGACCTTCACTTTAGTGGACAGAGGAAGGTCAACTTCTTCTGCCTCTCCTCCTACTTACAGTTCTCTTGAGGTATCCGGTGAGATACAGAAATATCCCTCCAATGGGAGTGCTTCATTTTATCAGACATTGGACCAAGCCAGTATGGACGATAGGAACATGTGTCAGTGTGAGAGCAGTGGGACATTTTATCACACATTAGAGCCAGAAGGGGCCGAGGGGAGGATGAGGAATGAAGACACAGACGACATTTATCACACAATCCAAGAACCTCATTCATGATAATGATGCAGCCATAATTATAGTGGTCCATACAATGTAGCATTACTTTTTTTTTGGTTATTTTTATTGCTAAATATCTTGAGTAGCTATACTTTTACAATAATTATATTGTACACAATGTTGATTTCTGTTCATCTGTTTTCCCTAGTAATCCAATCACAATAATAATTATGCCTTCATTATGAAATGAAAAATAATCTAGAAGATATAATTATCTACTATAAGTACAAGATAATTTCTATTTCTAGTTATTTGCATATGCTTAAACTGAAAACAACAATAACCAAGTTTGTATAGCAGTTTTTCATACACTTGGTAATTGCAAGTCATAACTACATGTAGTTAGCTACTCTTATGCTGTAGTTATAGCTATAAATCACTCAGCAAGTTCAAGATTTGCACAGTAGTACAGTACAGTATATACATACATACAGTGCTACTTTTATAGCTAACTAATAATGGTAAAGTGGCACATTTTCTGCAATGTTCTAATTGTACTCTTCTGCCTGTTCGATAGCATAGGAGGTGGCAAGAACATTTACTGTGTAAAACCAAGTCATCAAGACTCTTCTGTGGAATGTAAAGGCATTACTTGTGAATACTTGTACCACTATGCCTCCAATGCCAGCCAGTACTTCACTGATGATACGACATTCGTATTTCTGGAAGGAATCCACACACTGAATGTGAGCATAAATGTTGAGAATCTATACAATCTGAAGCTAACTAGAGAAATAACAGAGTGCAGCTTTGATCCACTTACTCCAACAGATAAGCCACAAATTACTTGCACAAGTGAAGTAGGGCTTACATTCCAGTACATATCAAATCTGACTCTAACGAACTTAACTTTTACTGAATGTGGACAACCTGTTACGGCATCGCTTTATAATTCAATATATGGGAGAGCTCAAGCTGCTTTGGGATTCAACTTCATTGAGAACTTGATGCTTTACTCAGTGGTGGTGCACAATAGCAGTGGGTACGGAATCCTGACTCATAACATCCACGGTAACTCTTCTGTCATGAATTGTGACCTCCAGTACAATATAGGAGCCATTCAGTACAGAGGAGGCAATGCACACTTCAATTTCACAGAATGCCCAGCAACTATCACAGAAAATCACATACACCTGATGATAAATTACTCCAATTTTTCCTATGGAGGGTATAGTGGTGCTTTTAATGACACCGTTAAAACCGGGACATTTGCCACTGGCATTGCTTTGACTCTCTCCTGTACAAATATCACTGTACTCATGTACGAGGTAACTCTAGAGGACAATGAGAATGCACAGTCTATGCAGCGAAGTTACGGTGGGAATTTATCCATTCACTTCTACAATGAAACCAGTTACATATCAAACACAGTCTCAATTGATCGCAGCCAATTTTTGTATGGCAATACATATATTGGCGCAGGCATAGGGGTCACTCTGAAGATTGGACATAACAATTCAAGGAAACACCACTTATCCTGTGTGAATAGTGTTCAAATTACAAATTCGATATTGAACCACAATGAAGCAAGTGCTGGAAGTGGTTTATATGTGGGGTATATTCAAGATTTTCTCAAAAACAACTGCACTACAATACTGAAACTCAAAGATACCGAGCTGAATTGCAACAAAATTATAATCAAAAAGGATAGAAGGGATATTAATGATGTGGGAGTGGCTATGCATATCTTTGGAGGGTACTTTAACGATGCCTCACTGGTAACACTAAAGTTTAATATAAGCTTTTACAATGTAACAATTGAGCACAATCAGTTATTGATCCAAGATTGCCACAGAATAGCCTCTGGAAATGCAGCATTGTGCTCTTTTGATCATCGTGGTCACTTCTTGATCAAAGATAGTAAGATTAGATATAACAATATCACTGGGATATCAGCAATTCATTCTCGCCTAACATTCAGTGGTAATGTTACTATATCAAATAACACAGGGATCAATGGTGGTGGAATGATATTATGTGAGTCAGCCAACATAATTCTCACTCCAAATATGGCACTTAGTTTCCTTAGTAACCATGCGAAATATACAGGAGGTGGTATATATGTTGGAGAACGCTGTGCAGGATCTAAACCTCTGTGTTTTTACCAGATTGAGTTGAGCAACATAGGTTGTGGGGATTACAACAACTTCACAAAACTAACCAAAGATTGCAATATCAGTGTGTCAATTTTCAACAACACTGCCAGTTATGCTGGTAGTCAGATTTATGGAGGATCCATCGATGACTGTTATACTCGTATCCTGAACAAGATATCAATCAACAGTGTCAATAACTTTCTGAGTGTATTCAAACTTAAGCATTCCCCAAATGACCTTACTTGGATATCTTCAGATCCACAAATGCCCTGTTTTTGCAACAGCAGTCTTCAAGTAGACTGTTCATTAACTAATTATACATATCCCCAAGAGGTATTCCCAGGTGAATCTATCAACCCCAGCGTTGTCGTAGTGGGTCAGTTCAATGGAACAGTGCCAGGAGCAGTGAGAGTCATCACACATTCACAACCTCAACTCTTCAACACAACCACCGGTTGCCAGTTCACACCACTTCCTACTCGTTCCTGTAGTGCCCCGAAAGTTACTTATGAATTTCGAGTATCCTCATTTGCTAATAACTACACTATTGGTCAAGCAAAATATTTGAATATTCACTTCAGCAAGTGTCCCAGTGGGTTTGTGAAGAACGAATGCATTTGCACATGCAATTGGGAATGGAAATATATCAAGTGCGATTTTGAGAGCATGAAAGTAACTCGAAAAAAACAAGCATGGGTTGGATGGCACAATAATGATTATTTAATCTACCATAAAGTCTGTCCCTATGATTACTGTCGCAAAGGCACTATAAATATGAGCATGACAAGGAATGGGACCTTTGATCATAACTTACAGTGCCTTTCAAATCGTATTGGCTTACTCTGCGGGGCGTGTAGGAAAGGTCTGAGTGTGGAGACGATATCGTCTGAATGTTTAGACTGCTCTGAGCATTCCAGTGCTTTCCTTGCTCTCAATATCATAGGCAGGGGAGTATGTGGCATAGTGCTGATACTTTTATTGTTTTTACTTAACTGGACTATCACTGATGGGACTTTAAGTGGCTTTCTCTTTTATGCCAATATTTTCCAAATCAATCGATTCTTATTTCTCCCCAACAGAGCTAAAACTTTCGTGTCTGTATTGATATCCTGGGTCAACCTCAACTTCTACCTTTCGTCATGCTTCTATGATGGTATGGATGCATATGCAAAGTCTTGGCTCTCCTTTGTCTTTCCTATATACCTGTGGACACTGATAGGAGCAATCATTCTCCTTAGCAGGCGATTTCTCTGCATCTCAACGCTATTTGGAAGCAATGCAGTCAAGGTACTGGTCACTCTGATTGAGCTCTCCTATTCTGGCCTGTTGGAAGCAGTAATCATATCTTTATCATTTACCGCCCTGCGTTTTCCAACTAATGAGCATCATGACCAGAAAAACCACACCACCCATTTATATGTCTGGCTTTTTGATGGAAACGTGTCGTATCTTAAGGGAAAGCATATTCCTCTGTTCATATTTGGAGCAGTAATTGCTTTGTTGATATTGGCACATACATTAGTCTTACTCTTTATACAGCCTCTTCAGAAATATTCCCACTATCGTTGTTTCTCCTGGATTGCAAGGCTTAAACCTGTTATCGATGCCTACACTGCATTGCATGTCATCAAGGAAAAATGCCGATACTGGACCGGGCTATTGCTGGCTGTAAGGTTATTTCTGATGTTGGCTTTTGCTGCTAATGTTTCAAATGAGAAGAATATCAATTTAGCAGCTATAATCTTATCATGTTTATTCCTGCTGACAGTGGCATGGTCTGTAGGTGGGGTGTACAAAAAGTCCTATCTCAATATCCTTAATGCTTCTCACATAGTCAACCTGGCAGTATCATCTTTACTGATATTGCAAGAAGAACATATATCTGTGACCATTGCTTATTTTTCAGTTTCAGTGGCCTTTTTAACAATGTTCTGTGTGTTGGTATATCGTATTTACCAAAGGGTAAAGTTGCTCATGAGAGCTTGCAAGATAAGAAGGCTACGCTATATGGAGGTGCCACAGGACATCTTGGACGACAGCGATGAGTTACCGAAGTTACGATCAACCTCAATACAGTTGCAACATAATACTTAGTTAGTACTCTTTTTAGAGTATTGAATATTATGTTTATTCTTTTGCTTGTTTGTTTTTGTTTGGGTTTTTCTACAAAGTCAAAAGGCATTATTGCTTGCATGTAGGCCAGGACATAGCAAGAGATGATCAATAATCCGTATACAAATATTCTTCAAAGTGACCGACCCTAAAGGATATGCAGAACGGGGGCAGAAATACCACAACAAAAGTGGGGAGGGGGGGGGGGGGGGCCTAGTCCCCCCTCTCTGCTACTGCAGAATACAAAAAAAACAAAAAACAAACTAAAAACAGGTGAGAAAAGGTTCAATCCTGTTGTAATGTTGAGAAAGGGATGACATTCTGAGAGTAGTATAAACTGAGATATGAAAAACCTTAGAGACCAGTGTTACAACCAGTAGCTATATCCTGGAGCTGTAGGCACATAGCTCCATGGCTACTCTTCTCGGGTGGATTAGATACACACACACAGAGCATTAATACCATTCTTATGATGTCGTTTGAGCGGCAGCTAACCATGATTCTCAAAAGACTCACCATGCAGGTTGGAGGAATCCCAAAGGTCACACCAGACATTGGCCTGAAGAATTCAGAATGCGAGAGGTCCAGTCGTCATATGGCAGCCCACAGAAGGTAAGCCATAACTGTATTCACAACCTCATTTCTACAGAGATGGTATAGCCTTGACCACTCTCTCACACCTCAACCAATAGGCTAAACTTTTTGACTACGGTACATATCTTGTAAGTCTCATCCTAGAGGAGGAATGAAGACATGGATAACATTTATCACACAATCCTCATTCATCATAGTGGGCTATTAATTATCTTGCCTACTTAGAGAGTACTATTGTACCATTTCATTTTCATTTCATAATAAGCAACTGTGCACCAATAACTGGTATTAGCATGTAAATTTTGACTGTGATTGGATTACTTTACTACATTAACAGGGTAAGTAAGCGTATCAACATTGTGTACAATATAAAACTACTTATTCAAGATATGTAGCAATAAAATTTTTTACAATTACTAGGATGGCACGGATTGCCCTATTGGAGTAAATTATTATCAACTAACAGACGAGATAAAAATTAATTTTTATAGTTTATTGTAGAAAATATTTTAGAATAGATAGCTAGAGCTATTTTGATTTCCCCAAAGTTTAGCTAGTGTATGCTGAAACTGAAAATATTTCAAGCATAACAACCAAGTTTGTATAGCAGTTTTCATACATTTGTAAACCATTTAGTAATTGCAAGTCATAACTAGCTAGCTACTCTTATATAAATCACTCAGCAAGTTCAGGTTTTACACAGTACAGTGCTACTTTTAATAGCTAGCAAATAATGTTAAAGTGGCACATTTTCTACAATGTTCTAATTGTGCTCTTCTGCCTGTTTGATAGCATAGGAGGTGGCAAGAACATTTACTGTGTAAAACCAAGTCATCAAGACTCTTCTGTGGAATGTAAAGGCCTATCTTGTGAATACTTGTACCACTATGCCTCCAATGCCAGCCAGTACTTTACTGATGATACGATATTAGTATTTCTGGAAGGAATTCACACACTGAATGTGAGCATTAATGTTGAGAATCTAAATAATCTGAAGCTAACTGGAGAAATAACAGAGTGCAGCTTTGATCCACTTATTCCAACAAATAAGCCACAAATTACTTGCACAAGTGAAGTAGGGCTTACATTCCAGTACATATCAAATCTGATTCTAACGAACTTAGCTTTTACTGAATGTGGACAACCTGTTACGGCATCGCTTTATAATTCAATATATGGGAGAGCTCAAGCTGCTTTGGGATTCAACTTCATTGAGAACTTGATGCTTCACTCAGTGGTGGTGCACAATAGCAGTGGGTATGGAATACTGACTCATAACATCCACGGTAACTCTTCTGTCATGAATTGTGACCTCCAGTACAACATAGGAGCCACTCAGTACAGAGGAGGCAATGCACACTTCAATTTCACAGAATGCCCAGCAACTATCACAGAAAATCACATACGCCTGATCATAAATTACTCCAATTTTTCATATGGAGGTTATAGTGGTGCTTTTAATGACACTGCTAAAACCGGGACATTTGCCACTGGCATTGCTTTGACTCTCTCCTGTACCAATATCACTGTACTCATGTATGAGGTAACTCTAGAAAGCAATAAGAATGCAATGGAACTAGGCTATGGAGGAAATCTATTTGTGCACTTCTATAATGAAACTGGATATATTTCAAATAGAGTTTCAATCAATAAGAGTCATTTTTTATACGGAAACTCATTTGTAGGTGCCGGTATAGGAGTCACTCTGTATATTGGTGCTTCAAAGAAACAGAACTTAGCATCTCCATCTTGTATAAATGAAGTTTCAATTGTAAATTCAACCCTAAACTATAATGAAGCAAGCAGTGGAAGTGGTGTGTATATTGACTTCATCCAAGATATCAGGAAAAATGAATGTACTGCACACTTCATACTCAAAGACACCACACTGAATTACAATAAAATAATTATTGCAAAGAATAGAGAGGAAATTAACAGTGTGGGTGCAGCTCTAATGATCCTGGGAGGATATCACCATGGTATAGTACCTCGAACATATGGTATAAGTTTGGATCACATCACGATGAATTATAACAAAGTATCGTTTCAACAAAATCACTTCAGGATAGCCTCTGGAAATGCAGCATTGTGCTTAATTGATTTTTTGGGTGATTTCTTGATCAAAGATAGTGCAATTCAGCACAATAATGCCGCTGGAATTTCAGCATTTCATTCACATCTAAAATTTGGTGGTGACGTGGTTATTTCTGACAATATAGGAATCAATGGTGGTGGAATGGTATTATGTGAATCTGCTGACATATCTTTTACTCCAAACACAACCCTTAGCTTCATTGGTAACCATGCAAGACATTCTGGAGGTGGCATATTTGCTGAGGAACACTGTCCTGAATCTATACCTTTATGCTTTTACAAAATTGATGGAACTAAATATACCAATTGTCATAGTATAACGAAAACGGCTACTGATAGCAATATAAGAGTGGTCATGCACAATAACACAGCCCAGTATGCTGGTAGCCAGATTTATGGGGGATCTGTTGATTCCTGCTACACTTCCTATCATTATAAAGTCACCACAAGTTATTTTCATAGCCTGTTCGATCTTAAAAGTCCACCAAATGACTTATCACCGATATCTTCAGCTCCTGAAAGAGTCTGTTTTTGTAATGATACAAGCATAGATTGTTCCCAAACAGACAATATCAAAGAGTATTCTGAGAGTGTTTTCCCTGGTGAATCCATCAGTGTTAATATTGTGGTCGTTGGACAAATGAAAGGTGCCGTCCCAGGACAAGTCAAGGTAAATACATCTTCACACTTAAACCTCTTCAATACTACCATTCAATGCTCCCCCATACGATTTCCAACTCGTTCTTGCAAGTCGGAAGTTGTTTACGAGTTTGAAGTATTTTCATTTGCTGATAATAACTTGTATTACACAATTGGTCAAGCAAAGTATTTGAAAGTATACTTTGACAAGTGTCCCAGTGGATTTGTGAAGAATGAATGCATTTGCAACTGCTATTGGGAATGGAAACGTATCAAGTGCGATTTTGAGAGCATGAAAATAACTCGAGAAAGCCCAGCATGGATTGGATGGCACAATAACGATTATTTAATCTACCATAAAGTCTGTCCCTATGATTACTGTCGCAAAGGCACTATAAACATGAGCATGACAAGGAATGGGACCTTTGATCATAACTTACAGTGCCTTTCAAATCGTATTGGCTTACTCTGCGGGGCATGTAGGAAAGGTCTGAGTGTGGAGACGATATCGTCTGAATGTTTAGACTGCTCTGAGCATTCCAGTGCTTTCCTTGCTCTCAATATCATAGGCAGGGGAGTATGTGGCATAGTGCTGATATTTTTATTGTTTTTACTTAACTGGACTATCACTGATGGGACTTTAAGTGGCTTTCTCTTTTATGCCAATATTTTCCAAATCAATCGATTCTTATTTCTCCCCAATAGAGCTAAAACTTTCGTGTCTGTATTGATATCCTGGGTCAACCTCAACTTCTACCTTTCGTCATGCTTCTACGATGGTATGGATGCATATGCAAAGTCTTGGCTCTCCTTTGTCTTTCCTATATACCTGTGGACACTGATAGGAGCAATCATTCTCCTTAGCAGGCGATTTCTCTGCATCTCAACGCTATTTGGAAGCAATGCAGTCAAGGTACTGGTCACTCTGATTGAGCTCACCTATTCTGGCCTGTTGGAAGCAGTAATAATATCTTTATCATTTACCGCCCTGCGTGTTCCAACTAATGAGCATCATGACCAGAAAAACCACACCACCCATTTATATGTCTGGCTTTTTGATGGAAACGTGTCGTATCTTAAGGGAAAGCATATTCCTCTGTTCATATTTGGAGCAGTAATTGCTTTGTTGATATTGGCACATACATTAGTCTTACTCTTTATTCAGCCTCTTCAGAAATATTCCCACTATCGTTGTTTCTCCTGGATTGCAAAGCTTAAACCTGTTATCGATGCTTACACTGCATTGCATGTCATCAAGGAAAAATGCCGATACTGGACCGGGCTGTTGCTGGCTGTAAGGTTATTTCTAATGTTGGCTTTTGCTGCTAATGTTTCAAATGAGAAGAATATCAATTTAACAGCTATAATCTTATCATGCTTATTCCTGCTGACAGTGGCATGGTCTGTAGGTGGAGTGTACAAAAAGTCCTATCTCAATATCCTTAATGCTTCTCACATAGTCAATCTTGCAGTATCATCTTTACTGATATTGCAAGAAGAAGATACATCTGTGACCATTGCTTATTTTTCTGTTTCAGTGGCCTTTTTAACAATGTTCTGTGTGTTGGTGTATCGTGTTTACCAAAGGGTAAAGTTGCTCATGAGAGCTTGCAAGTTAAGAAGGCTACGCTATATGGAGATGCCACAGGACATCTTGGATGACAGTGATCAGTTACCAAAGTTACGATCAACCTCAATACAGAACGTTGCATCATAATACCTAGTTAGTACTCTTTTAGAGTATTGAATGCTTGTTTGTTTACAAAATTGCTACTGCACTGCGCACGCGCGCGTATACAATCAATCCTCTGAGCTGCGCATGCGTACATAGGTGCAGCAGCTGCTTCTTCATCTCCAAGCAGATAACGATGTTCGGCTGCAAGTATGTTAAGTACGAGTCTTTGTTGTACGGCATGATTTTGGCTTGTTGCTATATACTGTTCTCCACGGTATTGCAGCACAAAAGAATTCTCTCGGACATTTTGAACGAGTATATGGAACCCAGAGCAGATGTAATTGCTCGGGATGTGCTGAACCAAGCAGCTGATAAACTCAATATCAGTAATGAACAAAGACTGATTAATATCATGGCCGAACTCTACGAGACGTCTAGCTCGAATTCCAGCAATGTCTTCAGTCAAAACAAACTGCAGGAAACCCTGATAAAAGAGATGGAGAGGTGTAGCTTAAGCATGGGGATTCCAGCAGAAAGGCTGAGAAGAGATACCTTAATGAATGTCAGTGAGAGAGCTGTGGATTTTCTTTCTGCATTTAAGAACTTCATGCCCAATAATTTCTCCAAGACGTACAGGAATCCTTGTTGGCATGCTAAAATGACATTACCTAACACATTTTACGAGCAATTGAGAAAGGTACGCCTTACAGATAACAACTTGAAAGATGTTGAGATAAATATAATGTCCTTAACACTTCAGTTGAGAAATCACATAACTCAGCTCTACTGCCTACCTTATTTTTATCTTGCTGGATTTCCTAGGAGTGGAACGACTACTTTACATAATACTATCAAGTCACACATGAAAATAATCAAGCCGGCAATCAAAGAACCGCAATGGTGGACCAACCTTTCTCTGAGGAGAAGCGACACTGATTTCCTGAGAGTTATAATCATGCGATACTTGTTATATTTTTCTTCAGCGGCAAATGTAATAGAAAAGAAACATGACGTCATTACTTATGATGCATCACAATCCCTTCTCTTTAGATCCATATTCACTCTAGATAACCAAGGTTACTGTGCTTTGCCTGCTGTGATATCCAGAATCACACCAAAGGCTAAATTCATCATAATCATGAGGAACCCTATAGAAAGGCTCTACTCTGCATACTTCTATGCATGCTCACTCCAAATCCATCGCACCAATATATCATTGTGGCCTGAAGTAATGCAAAGAAATGCACCTGAAAATTTCCATGTGCAGGTAGTCTCTGAAATAGAATTCTTTAAAAAGTGCAAAACTAGATTGTCTGTGTTTGAATGCACTGCCTTGGTCAATAATCATACTGATGTTACAATCAACAGTCACACTGGTGCCATCATCACTAATCACAGTGATCAACTGAATAATTACACATGTGGATCCATTGGCCAAGGACTCACCGTTGGATTGTATCATATTCATATCAAGAAATGGATGAAATTCTTCCCGAAGAAAAACTTCTTGCTGCTCAAGATGGAAGATCTGGTACAAAAACCACAGAAACACCTGCTTCGTATCATACAATTTTTAGATCTTCAAGAAATGCCCAGAGGTTTTATTGAAAGCTTTAAAGTGGTCAGCAATGCACAAGGTGCATTTTCTAAAGACTCAGATGGCTTTGATATGTTGCCCAAGACACGAAGACTCCTGAAAAAGTTCTATCAACCGTATAATGCCAAGCTGGCAAAATTGGCAGGAAATGAGGATTTTAAGTGGAAAGATCACTGCTATAGCCTATAGCTAAACTCATACAGCAATTATTAATATATATCCCTGAATATTATCATAAGTTCATTAGCTATTACTGTTTATACACAGCTTGCTAGCCATGTCTTTGGCAGACTTGAAGCACTGGAAAATTCTGATTTTAAATTGGCAATAATTTTATATACATAGCCACATGTATATAGCTATTAATTTTATTGGCAGTCATTTTATCAGAATCAGTTTTTACTGTTTACGTATAAAGGTTTTCTGAGTCAGAGTAGGTTGGAAAATATCCCAATTGGAATTAGCCTGAGGAGAACCAAACAATGAGGTTGCTTCTGCATGTATATATGTAATTATAAAAAACTGTCAGAATGTAGGACTACTGTGAAGAAGAAATAAAACCTGACCTTGTCCTAAATGGGGGGACACAGCTCCACTAGCTGGAACAAGGTGCTCTGATTTGAATGCTTCAGGCTTGTATCCTCTGCAAGAAACCTGAAATCAAAAACAAAAAAACAATAACAAGAAGTTATGTATGCTCATTGAGGAACATTCTTATTGGGGTGAGCACAGCAAGCTCATACTACGGTAGGAGAGCTGCATAGCCTCAATCCTTGATTTTGTATTTGTGATTCCTTATAGGAAACTCGTTTCTGAATTTCGGGATTCCTCTACCCACTCTATTATCATAATGGACCTTTTCAATACAGAGACAATTTGAGCATGCATATACTTGCCACACAATATTGTTTGGAAATACCCCCTGGTTAAACTGTATGTCGTACACTATTATTTAACCTGTACATCACATTTTGGAGTTGCTATGCCACAGCTGACTGAATCATTTCTGAAAGAAGTAGCAGGTAGATGCGATTTCGTTAAAGAGGGTAGATGCCCTAAGACGTTCTTACAATCGGTAGGCCTTGAAGCTCCAGCACAGACTTTAGAACTGCTAATCAATCTTCCTGAAGATACTGTTGAACTCACAACAGGAAAATATTGACTCCTAACAACCTTTCCCGTGCTATTATCAGAAAGTCCAAATCCAGCTTTGTTATCTTCAAGTGGATGTGGGAGCCTGGCATTATCGGATGAGATGCCTCTTGGTGATTGAGAGAAGATTAGCCTGTCGTTTGATTGGAGTTTCAGTTTTTTCCTCCCTTCTGCTCCCAAATTGAGGGCCTTTACTGGAATACGTTGCGTGGCAGGGATTGAAAGTGGTTTCCTCACTACTGAGCTGGCTATGATTCGGGAGGACTTTGGTACGAGATAATTCCTGCCAAATAAGGTATCAGATGAGGAGGAAGTAGTTGGAAGGTAACTTCTGGGAAATAAGGTATCAGATGTGGAAGAAACAGAAGTAGAAGTCGAGGGGTAATTTCTGCCAAATAAGGGATCAGATGTGGAGGAAACAGAACTAGAAGTTAAAGGATAATTTCTGCCAAATAAGGGATCAGTCAAGGTGGAAGTAGAAGTAGAACTTTGATGAAGCAATGGAGCGAATTGCGATTCTTTAGTTTTCCTCACATTCATATCGTGTTGATGCCGGAGAAAACTGGTTCCATACCAAGTATCTTTGTGATCTGTAACAGCATCAAGATTTAGATTCCAGCTGTGTTGTGGGACAGTTGTGTTGTCACTATTACAAGAGTCATTATCAGTCACAGACACATGATGGGAGAAATATGATAAGTCAGCATTAGTTGCAGGCACATTATTAGGGAAACTAGACATCAAGAAAGGTTGTTCGTGCTTGTATGTCAGATGAGTAGGTTGGAATCTTGAGCTTTGCATTATCGTTCCAACATTAGGGACAACAGTTCTTGGCATAGGGGGTATAGTGAAAGTGTCAATTGTATCTTCTTCAGGTTTGGATTGCTTCGATTGAGAAAACTTCACTGTAGTGTCTGGATCATTTGAAATAGTCAGAAAATTTTGTGCTGAATTTATCCATGGATCAAGATTTGCGTGAAATAGACTTTGATCTGTGTTATGCTCGGTTTCAGGCTGCTCATTTGAATTTAGAATCAAGTTCTTGGACTCAAATTCTTCCAGTGAATCATCTAATCCAGTTATATGAGAAGACACTATAAAATCACTGTGATCTGACGGAGGTAATCCAATGTTATCTTGAGAAGTTACAACAGTGTTGGCAAAATTGAAATTAGCTCTGTTATCGTCAGTAGTGATGTAATTTGTCTGGTCTTCAAGTGGTTGAGTTTGTACAGATTCATTGATGTCATAGCTTGAGATGGACGTAAATTCTTGTTCTTTAGATTTGGAAATGGGACTTAGTTTTGCACAGTCAGGAAGGGCAGGAATAGTGGGAAGGTACCCGGTAGCAGCTACAGCATTGGCATGACATATTCCATAGAATAGCTACATTTTAAAAAGTGTATGCAGTTCAATATAGAGTACAGTTACACTTAACTACTACAAGTACCTTCAATATTTTCTCTGGTATCCCAGGTAAGTTTTCCCTCAACTGTGAGAGGTCAGCAGCAAATAACCCACTCAGGGTAAACTTTCGTAACATCAGCTGAGCACTTTGGGGGGGGGGGGGGGGGGGGGGGGGGGGAAATGGTCCTAGTTATATGCAGTAGCTACCTCGTTCATTTGTAAAACAATGATACCTGAAGGAATTTATACACGGAAATGACAATAGAAGCTTTTCCTTCTGAAAAAGAAGAGGAAATAGCATGAATGCATGGTTTCAAACAATATAATGATAGCACCTTGCTCAGTTCTTCGTTCAACCAACTTCTGTCTTCCCAGTCACTTGTTCCAGTCTCCTATTGGAATATTATAACTGACATGCAACACATCAAACCCTGATCAGTTTACTTTGTGGGTCTCCTGTATGATCTTGCGAATGAGCTGGGCCACATGTGGGATGGAGAAGCTCATAAGAATGGAGACTCTGTAGTGTTCATCAAGAGGAGCCACTGAAGCATGTAGCAACGAGAGCTGATGAGGGACACACCCTCCCAACTCATAACTACAAATATCAATGAACACACAACAACAACAATAAACAAAACAAGTAAGTAAATAAATAAACAACATTCTGGACTTCGAGGAGAGATATTGTACAATTTTTTTTGGTAATGAGAGCTTATGAGTAACAACATAAAAAACAAACAAATCCTTGCTTCATTTTATTGTAGCCTGACCTGCTCTGGTCTTCTTGGTAGAGAATGACCCAGCACTTATGGTACTGAAGAGAGAGACCTGTCACAGTGCGGATAAGTCCCCTCCCACCCGCTTCTGATGCTAGAGTCGAGAGGGGTCGAAGGAGAATTCCAACCCTCTCAGACACACACAAGTCGGCCCAGCTCAACCACTTGGAAGGAGTCAAAATACTGTAATCTCTCTCCACCACCAGAACATTGTACCTAAATAAGGAATACTGTACATTCAGCCAAAAATATCACGGGGGCATAGGTTCTTTGTTGTACGCTATGACAATTTGACTTCTAAAGTTTTATTACTGAGCATGTATTGGTGAATTACTGGCAGGGGTCAGCTACATACCTTGTTTCTAGGAGCTGAAGAAGTTGGGAGTTACTGGTCACTCTCTCTGATGCCACAACAGTGTAAGTGATCCCATTACCCACTATAAGAATATGATATGACATGTAGATATGCATATATGTATACATGCATGGATGTACATGCATTATTCATACACATGTACCACTTTAATTAGCTGTATATACAACATCCTATAGACTATGGCAAACTATAGGCATACAGGTAGCTACATGTACTGTGTAGCTCTCATTTCAGGAGTATAGCAATGATCGAGTGCAAGGAATATTTATATCACACTCTACATTGAGAATCCACATACCAACCTGATGAAAATGAAATACTTGATGCTGATAAGTCTAGTACTGTCCTCAAAGTGATATACTTTTGTAAATGAAGCCTTTCCAATACTGAAACAGTAGATACTCGGTTCTCGGACTCAACATGGCCCCTTTTATCACAATCAATTAAAGCAAGGTCCCCAAAGAGGGGTTTCTTCAGCATCTCATACTCCACTAACAGGGAGACTTTCTCCCAGAGGAAGCAGGAGTGGTCAGAGAGCGCAGTGGTGGGGACCACCAGACAGTCATAATGATGAAATCTGAAACAGAATTATGTACAGTATGTACATATTAGCACCTCTACCTGCCATAGCTACATGTCTGCATGTAAATCCATGCATTTGCAATAATCCTACCTTTCTTCCACTGCTTTCTTGTATAGTTCACTAGAGGTCTCATTGGAAGTGAATGAAAAAACACATGACTCAAAACCTACGATAAAGATCTTCTTGTGAATCTGCTATTTTTTACTACTTTCGTTATTGAACTGACCAGGAATGGATTGCAAATAGTCTAAAATTTCTCCAGATAGTGCTGCAAACTCCCTTGCAACCACAACTACAACCTATCAGCACACAAAATAGAGATCGATCCAATGATCAAACCAAAGAGCCTTACCTTATCCCTACAGCTTTTCCTGGACTCTTTCTTCCACTGGCTCACCACTTTGACCAGCTCCGACAGCTTAGGGTGAGGGGGAAGGAGCTCATCAGATTCAAATTCTATTAGGACTTCCCTAAGGGGAGATATCCTGTCATTTAGGAGCTCTGAATATTTTTCATGGAGGGATGAAAATCGACCTGAAATTATGAATACAGTTATACAATGTATGTTACACAGTGCTAATCACATTCATGACACTGTATGAGTGTTGTCTGCAGGTGATTAACAGAGGGCTTCATTGCAGCAGGGCATGCACACTAGCCTCTATAGCCTCTTATCCAAAAAGTGGGCCTGGGTACAAGGCTACAGGGCACACAACAGCTATATCATTATAACAGTGTGAGATATAGCAACAATATGCCAGACTATTCTTACTGAGAGCTGTCCTATGACTGCAGTGTGTTAGGGCATCCATTACCGAGCCAGTCAAATAGAGACAAGCTGCCAACTGACAGTTTCTTAATGCATCACCTAATGATTCTGAAAGCAAGGAACCTTAACTAAAGGTATACATAATACGGTGCATAGTATCTTATACTAGCTATAATTACCTCTGTTGGTACTTTGTGCATCCTCTAGCAGTTTCTGCTGCTGTTTCAGGAAGAATTTGAGAGAGTCTACGGATATCTCTCTTGGCCATGTTCCCCTGACAGGTACGTGATGACCACTCCCCTCTAACTGAGCTCTAAGGGACAGGGCCAAACTCTCCATCTTGGACATTGCAGACAGGTACTTCCCTGTGGCAGACAGTCAAACTAGCTATGTATACATCTATGATATTGTACCTGAAAGACAAACATCTTGAAAGACTGGTGAAGTTATCTTTTCAATTATTTCCAACTCTATTTCAGCATCTCCATTATTGACTAATGCAACAGGAAAAAAAAGAAGATATAATTGATTACTGATTGCTATAGCTACCTCTTCTTTTTTTCTCGCTTTCATCACAAATGACACTTTCTGAATCAGTGCAAGTCGTCCTCTTTCTTCTGACTAAAATTGGTCTTTCATTGGTAGCCTCAGATCGTAACATAATGAAAGCATCCAGTGCAGATATACGTTTACCTTCCTTGATGGGCATGGCTGAAAATATAAGCAGGAAAGAAGGGATATGATACCCATTAAAATGAAATGTTTTCACTTAAGGAGTTCTGACATGACGGTATATAATATTATTAATGTTCAGCCTTGCCTGTTTTCTGCTTGCATTGTGGGGACACCCTAAAGTTATACAAGTCTTTCTTGCTGGCATTTGCAGTGGAGGATCTGACGTCTGAGCCTGCCCGTTGAACGAGGTTCCATGGGTCCACTGCAGTGCTGGAGACACAAAGGGACACTGGGCTGGAGGTTGTGGGGTGTGGCAGTGGGAGTGGCTTCAGATAGCCAGTTGGTGCAGCTGAAAGGATAATAAAAGATGTGTATATGTAGGAGAAACCCCATATGGAGAAACCCACCCACCCACCCACCTATTGGCTAATGATGAATAATGTTTGTGACGTACATCATTCTATTTGTGGTCATTACTTACTTCCTGACTTATTAATTAGGCAAAGAGAGTTTGCATTCATTAGAAATCCAAGTTGAAAAAGCATCATTGTCACAATAATGATATACCTGGTTTTAGAATCAAATTTGGGATGTCATTTTCTAATGGAAGATTCCCAGATTCTCCTTGAGTGGTTTCATCCACTGTTCTAATTGGGCTCAAGGCTTCTCTTTCGGCCTCTTCTTTCGTGCTTTCATCATACTTAAAGGTCTCCTTCCAGATGTGTCTCTTTTCCAGCAGAGCCCCTGCCTTGATTGGGTTACTATCAAATTGAGGCTTATGACAAAGGAGAGTTTTGCTGGCAATACTCATGTCCTCATACGACGCCTCAAGGGGGTCCCAGTTCAATTCCAACTCAGCACTGAACATAAACAACAATCACGCATATGATTACCCCTTACTGTCTACAGAACTCACTCTCCATCGAACTTTGTAGGTTGAAATTCTAATTTGTCCAAAATATCTTTGATTGTATAGATAGCCATGCTCTCTATGCCTCCATTAGTATTAAGACCTGTATAGCATGCAAGTGAAGATAATACTGATTCAGTTAGAGTGCTATGAGCTAGCTATAATAGTGAAACAATTTTCTCAGCTGAGCCTTTTGACTCATTGAATTTGTAGCTATCAAGAGAAGCATTTAATATTTCCCCCATAGAACTCATAGAAGTGCATATGAGTTACGATCCACTTGTAATAAATATTAAGGCCATGTATAGCTAGCAATGACCACAAAGCAAATTCATATTCTATGCACACAGACATCAAAAACAGCTAGTCACATGGTTTTACTATTCATTACAAAATATTAATTATGATGAACATGTGAACTCCATGTTTACTGTATGTGTGCATGTGCATGCATTTAGGTTCATGGAGATTCCAGCTATTTCTACTGCTTTCTGTTGAAATCTAATGCTCTTAACTACTCATTCTTGGAAGAGCTCATGCACGGGCAGGGTTTCTTTCTGGATTTTATGCGAGGGGGGATCAGGGTTTGTGAAATTATAGAGGGGCAAGTCACATAATATTTGTTGGTTACATGTGATTTGTGTGTGTGATAATAACAAGTTAGTTCATGATTCTTTGATGTGTGTACACTGAAAGTATGTGTAGCACATTATAATTTCAGCGATCGAGCGAGCTGACTCTCAGGTCATGACTCATTGAAATTGTAGATATAATATTATATACTAGGTCTATGCTCCAAAATGCCCCAGGCGTATGTATGTATGTATGTATGTATGTATGTGTCCTGCAATAGTAGCACCCTGCAAGTGCATAATGTGCATGTTCCAATTGTAAATTGCCTTGATTGATTCCTACACAATCATAGGTGCTAGGCTTATCTAAGTGGATTGTAGACTTATCTAAGTGCTTTGTGGTAAGCATTACAGTTTCTATGTATGCTGCCTGCCACTAATATAACTCAACAGCAAAATCTTGAAGTACAAAGAAATACTGCTCACTGTGACAGGCAGTGACTCAAATGTTGCACATTGCCCTAGTAGTAGCTCTCTTTGATACTGAAGATAAGGGATTATAAAATGCATGAATTGGTCATACAATGATATGCTGAGAGTGACCTGAACATGTTAGTTAATATTATTGTCTTCTATTCCTATTGGAATAGAAACACAGATCACAAATGAAGATGTGTTTATACTGATCAGATTGCACTAATGAATGGAAAAATTAAAGAAAGAGAGCTGTATTAAGAAAATTTTGTCTGTCACCTAGGAGACAAAGTCTGTATTCATTTTTCACCTTATTAAATGTCACCACCTGTCACTAGACTATGTAGCTGCTATGCCCACCCATGGAGGTTTGGGTGGGCATAGCAGCTACATAAAAATATTTGTCTGTTACCTAGGATATGAATCAAAGTCATTTTCCACCTTATTAATAGTCACCACCTGGTCTGGGTGGGCATAGCAGCTACATAGGAAACTCAATCTATAGCTATGAGTTCACAAATAAAACACTTATTATTATCAAAATTAGCTACTGCATTATTGCAAGTACCAACTTCTGCTCATCTGTATACTGGTCCAGGAATCATGTGTCATACACCCACCACGTGATGCATTACTTATGTGGTAGTCCCAGGTATATTAAATAAGCGAAGTGTCCCAAACTTCTATCATGTGTTTTGATGATTAGCAACTATGGGAGCCAAAGTATGTATAAAGAAGTTGCCATTCTACATGGAACTGCATGTCTGGGATGCTCTTTGTTGATCCTTTGCAGAAAAATTGTAGTATTATTCATGGAATGTATATATTCCAACCTCATCCCTACTTCCCTTCATATAAGGTCATAACAATATTCATAAAGGTGGGCAGTGGGTCTTGCTATTGTGCCAATTATACATAGACATCTTCTGTCACAAGCACCTGCATCCATAGTTTACTGCAGAGCATAGCCAGTTCAGAGAAAGTCATAGAGGAGGGGAATAGAGTATAGCCATCATTGCAATAAAAGAATTATTCTATGCGCAAGTGCAGTAGATACATTCATTGGGTATTGGTCTGTTTGGCGTAATTCGGATCAAGGTAGGCCACGAAATAAACTGATTCATGGAAGCCAAGGAATGGCTACATATGTAGAAATTTCAACTCCCTCCCACTCTCTAGACTCGTGCTATGAATTAGCTATATCCCATAGCATCATGCTGCAATCACATTCTTGACATGTGGATCATAGTATAAAGTGCTATAGCTACTCTACTGTACCACAAAATCCACATGCGCATAAGAATGGCTAGCGTTGATGCTAAACTTATGCTTACTGGTTCATGTAGCTTGAACAGAAGTGGCTCTTTTCCGTCGGTTAGCATTCATTCCTCAAGGAATATTGCTGTACTAGTTTATGAGAGTAGTTTCGGTAAAGGTTTAAACTATTCTGTGGGAGAAGTTAAAAAAAAGAATTTTTTCACTGAATGGCATCCATCAGAGAGATATGAGAGTGAAAGGGGAGGAGCAACTCCAAGTGTGGCACTTATTGAAGTCCAAGATGAACTCTATGTCATTGAAACACATTGTTCATTTCGATATTTAGGAAGAAGAAGTGGAGAAGTCTACTACATGATGGGCAAGGTAGATACAACTAACTTTAAAATTAAATGGGAAGAAGAAGAAATACTTTGTAGGGGATACAAGCCTAAGGTTTGTGTTAAGGATGATGGCACAGTTATTATTGCCTGTGAACAAGTTGGAAATTACGACTTACTATATAATATTGGCAAAATATCAAAGCCAACAAAACTCGAATGGAAAAATAGGGGGTCTACAATTCCTGAAATTTCAGGAGTAACACCAGATGTTGCAATTCATAATAACAATATCATTTTCATTTATCGCCATCGCAGTACTCTAGAATACAAAATGGGAACGCTTAAGTCTAATGAGTCTAAGGAATCTAATGAGTCTAAGGAGTCTATTTCGTGGTTGAATGAAGGATCGTTGGAAATGCAAGGAACAGTACCTTCCATCAGCATCAATCGTGATGGATTAGTCACAATATACTATCAATATCCTCTGTGGGGGATGTACTATTTGGTTGGCAAACTTGAAAGGAGTGGAAATGAAATTAAGCTCAAGCATCAAGATGCATTATCATTCTCCAAAGGAGATTATCCCAGTATTGCACTTGCAGATGATGGACATGCTCTCCTAATATATAAGTCATGGGTGGATTTATTTGTTTCACAAGGTAAATTACACCTTCCTGAACATGAGTGATACCCTACCTTAGTTGCAGTAATTATTCTTATTCCTATTCTTATTATTCTTAATTACATATGGTTATTATTATCATTGTTTCTTTTCTGGATATAAAAAATAATAATTGGTGAAAAGACGATTTTATTTGGTATGGAGTTAATTCATTATGTAATATTATTAAAATAAACAAACAAGTGAAAGGAAAAAAAATTTATGCTAAATAAAAAGGCCATGTAGTGTGTACTTTTACCTACGTATAGCAGTTTCTGTGAATAAACATCAAAATTATGCTGCCTTCAATAATAATCCCTACATCACCAAGCTGCTTTAATTGTTTACGTCAGTGTAAAAGTTCTGCTTGGTTTAGGCAGTGATGTAGGGATTATTATTGAGTCCTGAAAAGGGTGCAAATACATCAGGAGAGTTTCCTAGCATTTCGCTTGCTGATGACAGACACATCATTGCTTTCCACAAGAAAGAATTTGGATACAAGATATTCTCTCAAGAGGGTAATCTGCACGATGATTGGCATCAGAAGAAGTAAGCAAATATGCCAACAGTTTATCGTAGCGTACAATGATTCAATTATAGTGAAACTTGTATCACTAAGTTGTGTTTTGTATTTTGTGAAATTGTTCTTTTGCTATATCGAATCAGTGCGTGTGAATATTATATTCAAAGGGTGGAGTTTCAAACTAGCCAGTCTGGCCTGGCGTTAAAGCCTGGAGAAGAGCAACAAGGTACCGAAGGTATAGATAATTGCTTAATTAGTTTTGTACAAGCTGGAAAGCCCATTTTATATAGTTTTTTGTGATTTCCACATACTCCATGCATGAAGCTTTCCATGGTTGACTAGCTAACTTTAGTGCTATACTTGCTTTTAGCATTGTCTGGTCTACTGGTGATCAAGATCGAGGATAAATCTTTGTTGACTGGTGCGAACTAAGTGATGTGACCCTAAGGCAAGGTCGGCACCAGTAATCCAGCCACTATGCAAACAGTATCCAGCAGTTCAGTGGCCCTCTAAAATACTCAGATGACCTAAATATGGGTTGTATTCTAGTTGAGAGAAGTGTGGTATGCTGGGAAAAAATGGTCAGCTACTTCTGTCAGCATTCATCCCACAAAGAATGTTGCTGTTTATACTACTCTGTTGGAAAGGTTCCAACCTGTTAAAATAAATAGTGTCACAAACTTGAAAGTTTGAGAGAAATCATGGCACAGCTATATGTTACTCTCTGGCTACTCCTTTGTCATCTAAGAAGAATGTTGCTGTAAGAGTCAATGATATAGCTATAGTGGGTATTTATATCGCAGTGTGGGAAAAGCTTTGGTTACCAGTTGTGGGTGTCCCTGAGAAGTATAACCCTGGACAATGTCTAAGTGTAGCACTGTGAGAAGTCAAAGGTCAGCTATGTGTCCATAATCCTATCATGGAGAATGCCTATATTCATTTGTTGCCTAGCAACTTTAGGGGTTTCCCCGGAAAGTGGCTGACCAGGAAGTGGTTAGTCTCTTGTATGTTTAGATAGGTGGAGCAGTAGTACTCAATCAGATGCTGTGGCTACTCATTCTGCGAGGGAGGGAGGCCATAGTTCAAGAGAGGCAGCTTAATTTATATAGCTGCTTCTAAAAGAATTTGGATTGGGATATTACAATGAGATATTTATGATATTTGATCCCACTCCTAGCAAAAGTGGTAACCTCCAGTCAACAAGAGTGATGTGGGAGTGAGCTAAAACAACTCTCTGCATGAGAATACCCAGTATATAGGAAGGATCCCAGGCAGGCCTCAATGGATGAGTATCTACTGCATATACATGGGTAGACATACGTAATTATGCAGATACTATAATTATTGCAAGTAACAGTAGCTCAATGCATGCATGTGCTACTGATCATTCGGCTCCTGCTGGATTCCATATAGCTATCACCTGTATTGGTCCAGGGATCATTGCTATCAGGGTTTCATCTAAGGAGGGGGGCACAGGGGAAGCTTCCCCTCCAAGCAGCTGAACTTCCCCTCCAATCTGACCTAGCTTCCCCCCCTCCCCCCAAGATATTGCCAAAAGAAAGAGTTTTAGGACAAAAATAGTATATTTTTTGGATCCAAGCATTTAAAAAATACTAAGCATTTTAAACTTCATGCTCTACGCAGGAGGGGGCACATTCCCCTCCCCCCACTGTGGCCATGAGCTTCCCCTCCAAGGTGAAATTCCTAAATGAAACCCTGGCTATGTTCTTCTGATGTCATGCACCGAGTGATGTATTACTTATGTGGCAATCTCAGGTAGAAACTAGCCCCAAGACTGCCAGCTAGCTATGGGAGCCAAAGTATATGAAGAAGTGGCCCACGGATGTTCTTTGATGTATTGCACGTTATTAGGCCATGCAAGCTTACAGTTCACAGAGCACTGATGTAAATGTGATAGCTATAATGCATGGGAAATGTTTTCATAGGATAAATGCCAACCTTCACCCCTCCTTCTCTTAATTCAAGGTGGGAGTGGATCTTGTTATTGTTGCCAATCAAGGGTTCTGCACCCATACATGCACCTGTCCTTTTATTTTTCCTGATTCAATGATGGGAAAGTACAGTGAACTTCATTACAGTGGCACCTCAAATCTAGAACAGAGCTAGCCCAGAGAAAAGAAGGAGGAACAGTAGCCATCTTTGTGACAATATTGGGATATCACAGGGCATAGCTACATGAGTGCCACAATATCATTAGCAAAATAAATCGATGCAATGATTAATTTGGATCAAGGAAATAGTCTAATTCCCAGGAGCCAAGGAGTAATACCAGAAGTAGGATACATAGGCACAGCAAAGAGCTTGAAACTGAAATAACCACCAAATGTGGTTGTTAAGACTGTCCTATGACCTTTGACCTGCCATTCCTACATAGAGAGTGCTAATGCACTTTCTGAATGCCTAGCTACAATGGTCATGGCTAATCATCCAGAAAATATTATTAAAGTTGTCAGTTTGCAGTTAATGTAGTGATAGCGAAAATCAATGATGCATCAGACCACCAAAACCAAGGTTTCAAAGCACTACATTGAGCTACTAAATCTCTACAGAAAAGGAAAGAATGTTCAAAACTCATTTAATAATGGATCAGCCAGCCATCCCTATATAAGTGCTTGATCATGCAGCTATGCACTCATCGTACAAGGAATGTAGAAATTCAACTCCCCCAGTTGTGCTATTGCTGCAATCATATTCATGACATGTGGATCATAGGCTAGCTGGCTACAGTATAAGAGTCAATCTTTTCTTGCTGCACCACAAAAATTCACATGCAAGAATGGCTAAAGTTGACGCTCAACTTATGCTTACTGGTTCATGTAAATTCAAAACTGGCACTTTTCCGTCTGTTAGCATTCACTCCTCAAGGAATATCGCTGTACTAGTTTATGCGAGTAATTTAGGTGGAAGTTTATACTATTCTGTGGGAGAAGTTAAAAAAGAGAATATTGTTACTGAATGGCATTCATCGGAGTTAATTGATACTGCAAGAGGAGGAACTCCAAGTGTGACACTCATAGAATTCCAAAATGAACTCTATGTAGTTGAAACACATTGTTCATACGTACTTGCAGGAAGAAGTATAGAAATTCGCTACATGGTGGGTAAGGTAATAGTGAACGACTTTAAAATTGAATGGAGTCCAGATGAACACCTTTGCATGGGATATAAGCCTAAAGTTTGTGCTAACGATAATGGCTCAGTTGTTATCACCTGTGAACAATATAGATCCTACAAATTACTGTATAATAACGGCAAGATTAATTTGGATCAAAGAAATGTTGATTGGCAAGAAAGGGACCGTGAAATTCCTAATGTTAGGGGAGTAACACCAGATGTTGCAATCCATGATAACATCGCTGTTTTCATTTATCGCTATTATCATCAGCTAAAGTACAAGATAGCAAAGCTTGTGCCTAATGAGCCTATATCATGGTTTTCTGAAAAATCACTGGAAGAGAGAGGAAAACGACCTTCCATCAGCATCAATCGTGATGGATTTGTCACGATATACTATCAAACTATTCTGGGGGAAAGAATCTACTATTTTGTTGGCAAACTTGAGATAGAAAGGAATGCAAATGAAACTATTATCAAGTATAATGATCCATCATTGCACTGCACAGGAAAATATCCCAATGTTGCACTTGCAGATGATGGACATGTTGTTGTAGTGTACAAGTCATGGTTCAGTCTATTAGCTTTACAAGGTAAATTACACCTTTCTGGACATGAGTGACACATACACTACTTGTGACTATACATATTTCAATAGTCATTACAAATTGCATTTTTTGTAGCTTATTTACTGTGCTGAGTGCACTCAGTGTATTAACTTGGTTGTTATTGGAAATTAACTGTAAACAATTTACACTGTAAAAATGAAAGTGTATACTGCACACTAAATTGTCCCAATACACACACCAAAAACAGAAAACAGTGTGTGTAATGGTCTGCAGTAAACACCCCTGAAAGACGATTCAGTATACATACAAGTAGAATCAGTGTGGCCTTTCTTTGATATTTTCTGGCTGGATGAGTAAAATCTTCTCTTTGTCTATGGACTTTCATTGGTGTATACTGCACATAGCTAGAGGGTTCAAGTAGAACCTCAATTTATATCTGAACCTCAAAATCTCGATTATCCGGATTGAAAATATTAAAGGTCAAAGTTCGGAATACATGTTGCACATGCACAGTATTACAACTAATTTTTTTTTCTTTTTTTTCTTCTTTTTTTTCAGCTGTTGATTTTAGCATTAAAGAGTGGAAGAGTTTGTTCTGGGTCTACTATAATTCAGTTTTCTACCTAGCTGTAGTAGCTAGCTAGAGTGCTCAGTAGCCAGCTAAATGAAGCCATTTCGTAATGGGGGGATGTGGTTGTGTCAAAGTGGGTGTGGTTATATAATTTTCATTATCTGAACATTCACTTATCCAACATGGTTTATACTACTCTTTAATCGAGGGTTCACTGTATGCACTGAGTTTTTGGTGAGATCGCATACATGATATAGGAGCACCAGAGTTATTTGTTGTGTCATGCATTGCAATAGAACATAAACACATAGCACTTACATATGTTTACACATGCCTTAATGGATCCTAGCCTCAACAAAGTATGCATATATGTACTTAAATGTATATTATTAGGCACATCCTTCCTTTTGTGGAAGTAGCTACATGTAGAAATGGCAGCCTCAGCTCAAGTGCTACTCTCTGGTTCAAAAAGACTCCACAGTAGTTACCATCCATCTGTATGCATTCACCCCAAGATGAATGTAGTTAATGACAGTAACTATAGTGGAAATTTATACTACAGTGTTGGAGAAGTCCATAAACAAGAAGTAGTCACTAGTTGGCGTGAACCCATATTCTATAGAAAAGGAAAAGATCCTAGCATAGCATTCACTGAAGTGGAAGAGCAGCTCTATGTTATTGAAATGCATGGTTCACGTGCAGGTCGAAATTGCTACTACATGGTGGGCAAGGTAAACCAAGATGATAAGACCATTGAGTGGGGTCCTGAATAGCATTTTTGCTCTGGATTAAGGCCTCGAGTCTGTGTCAACTCCAGTAATAAAGTTATTTTCGTTAAGGAAAACTCATGGGGACTTTCTTTTGAATTAAAGTACCACATTGGCAAGGTAAATACGAACAAAACTGTTGAATGGGGGGCAGGGAGCCACTGTATTTCAGTGCCCACAGAAGGTGCATTTGTATCACAGCCAGCTATAGCAATCAGTGGTAACACGGTCGTTCTTATATATCACTGTAGCCTCGTTCCCAGGCCTTCCTCTCTCATGTACCGCACGGGAGGAAGAGAAGAAGAAAAAGAAGAAAAATAAGCGAGAGGAAGGCCTGGTACAACTTATCACGTGAGTGACGTCAAGGGTAGAGAGGACTTTAATTGCGCATGGGCATGTTTTACTCTGCAGCATGACCATGCCTACGCCTTCTGACAGGACCATCAAACAGATCAGACCGTCTTCGCGATCGTAAGTTTGAATGCTTCAGTTTGTCCTAGGCCTACTGGAGCAGTCTGTGACATCTAGGATGGTGAAGATCAGGAGTAGACCCAAGAGTATTAGAGCTAACTATCTAGTACTACTATTTAGCTACATAACAAAAAAGCTAGCTAGCTACATTGCATGCTAGACTGTGTACTTAAATCAGCTATCTATTTCATGTAGAAGTCTAAAGTCTGCTCCATCTAAGTCGCTCCAGTCGTCCTTCCAGGGTAAAGTGCAGAAGAGATTGCGTGGGCGTTTGTTTTCTGACGTCATGAGTTAGCTTGTATATCGCCCACGCTCATTAAATATCACGCTGTTTGTGACGTCACTCACGTGATAAGTTGTACCAGGCCTTCCTCTCGTTTATTTTTCTTCTTCTCTTCCTCCCGTGCGATACATGAGAGAGGAAGGCCTGGGAACGAGGCTGCTCTTTATCCACATTGAAATCCATGATAGCCACTCTAGATAGAGATAATAATATCGGCTCTTGGACACCATTAACAAGTTGCAAGGGGGTGGGATAAACCCTTCTATTAGCGTCAATAGCAAAGGACACATTGTAGAATCCCATCAGACCAAAACTCTAAGAAGGATCTACTGTAGTGCTGGTAAAATCAATGGCAGAAGTATTGAATGGAATAATAGCAGTATGTTGCCACACACCATGGGTGAGTATCCCAGCATTTCACTAGCCGATGACGACTACATCATTGAAGTACACAGAACCAATTATGGGCATGATTTGTTCTCTTCGCGAGGAACTTTGCGAATAAAAGAGGGAGATCTTTCCGACCCTGATCAACAAGAGCCACAAGCTGCTTCAGCTACAGCTCCCATAAGTCACAATAACCCTTTTGAGAATACTGCTCCAGATAACCATAACCGAATTAAATTGAATGCACTAAATACTAAAAACTAAGGTTTTCAGTTATATAAAGCATATTCGTGTTAGATAGCTATCAAAAACTTATATTTGTATAATAATTATATTATGCATGATATGGCTATAGCTAAACCATAAGAAATTTTGGAATATTGTTGATGTCAGCAATATACTAAAGTCGCATTCACCTTGCACCTTGATCTTTCAATCACCATTGGCCCTGTCTGCAGCCACTCCTACCTTCATAACCGCAAGATAATGTGTAACTTTCTTCTTTCAATCAATACAATTGAGTTATTGATATTGTGCAGATCTTTTTCTTATACATTAAAAAAAATTTCCCACACTCTGTGCAATTGATTTCCTATGCTCTGGCATTTTATGTAGAATCATTAATACCTTGTGGCCAGCACTTTTAGCTAAGTCACTTTCATCACTTGCTGGAAAATTCCCTACATTCATTATAGTGATATTTGTGCCTAGCTTGCCATTTTCATTTTTATTTCCTCTGGAATAGCCTCATAGCTACTGTTGAATGTGTGGGAGGAAAGAGTTGTCACAACAAAAGATGTTATGGTATACCTGCATCACATGGGCAGATCATTTCGAATGATTATATTTTGTACATGTATATATACAGTGTAGAAATGGCAGCCTCAGCTCAAGTGCTACTCTCTGGATCAAAAAGACTCCACAGAGGTTACCATCCATCTGTCAGCATTCACCCCAAGATGAATGTAGCTGTAAGAGTTAATGACAGTAACTATGGTGGAAATTTATACTACAGTGTTGGAAAAGTCCATAAACAAGAACTACTCACTGGCTGGGGTGACCCCATATTATACGGAAGAGGAACAAATCCTAGCATAGCACTCACTGAAGTGGAAGAGCAGCTCTATGTTATTGAAACACATGGTTCACGTGCAGGTCGAGATTGCTACTACATGGTGGGCAAGGTAAACCAAGATGATAGGATCATTGAGTGGGGTTCTGAAAATTCTTATTGCTCTGGATTATGGCCTCGAGTCTGTGTCAACTCTAGTAATACAGTTATCTTCATTAAGGAAAAACCATGGGGACTTTCTTTTGGATTAAAATACCACATTGGCAAGGTAAATACAAGTAAAACCATTGAATGGAAGCCAGGGAACCAGTGCATTTCAGTATCCGTAGAAGGTATATTTGTATCACAGCCAGCTATAGCAATCAGTGGTAACACAGTCGTTCTCATGTATCGCTGCTATCTATCCACATTGAAATGCATGATAGCCACTCTAGATGGAGATAACAATATTGGCTCTTGGACGCCATTAGCAAAATTGCAAGGGGGTGGGATAAACCCTTCTGTTAGCATTAATAGCAAGGGACACATCATAGAGTCCCATCAGACTAAAACCCTGAGAAGGATCTACTGCAGTGCTGGTAAAATTAATGGTAGAAATATCGAATGGAATCCTAACAGTGTACTACCACACACCATGGGCGAGTATCCCAGCATTTCACTAGCTGATGATGACCACATCATTGAAGTACACGAAACCAATTATGGGCATGATTTGTTCTCTTCACAAGGAACTTTACAAACAAAAAAGGGCGATCTTTCCGACCCTAATTCACAAGAGCCACAAGTTGCTCTGGCTACAGTTCCTAATAATCCTCTTGAGAATACTACTGACAAAGTTGAAGACACCGATAAAAATATAATAATTTCTTCCAACACCAATGAATTGTAGGTTGATTAGCCACTAATATACGCATGTTTTGGTGTTTCTAACATACATCACTTCTTATACATTTAGTACGTGTGATTATATAGTTATCATAAGAATTTACAGTTGTGTTATCTATAACAGCAGGGGTGCATTTGGGGGGGGGGCGGGGGAAAATATTACACCAAAAAATGAGCAGCTAATTCAATGAACGAGCTGACTCTCAGGTCATCACTCATTGAAATTGTAAATGTTGTTCTGAAATATATAGTTAGATTGTATATCCTATTTGCTCTGGAGCTATTCTTTGCGGTTCACTCACAGGCATCCCACTTCTCCAATCCAATTCCTCGACCTAGCAAGCCAGAATTGGACATCTCCTTCCTGGAACAAGATGTTCAATAGTATATTCAATCAGCACTCTTCAGGAACACTCTGCACTCCTATGCCTCCAGTAGCAGACAATACAAGGAGTAATCATAAGAACGTATTAGCACGTGCGCATTCAATCAGTGCAGCTTAAAGCTAGCTAGCTAGATCTGGCTCTAGACCTTATCCATATCAGTGAGACACAACAAGAACAGATCTCCCTCTCAAGCCAAGCTTATGGTCAAAAACGCACATGATACTTTGATAGCAGCGACTCTTCTCGTCTAACCAGTTGGTAGCGACACAAACAAATAACTTCTTTCGTAAATAGCTTGCACAGAACGTTTCTGGGAGTGAGGTGAGTTGAATCTAGTGCAGAAAGACAGAAGTCTAGAGCTAGCTAGCTGCTGACTCGGCTAGCCGGCTCTCAAAATTACGGTGATGTAATGTTTATTACGATTTGTGTAACGGATGTGCCCGAAAGTATAGCGAATGGGGGATGGAGCGCATGCGCATGCAACTTTTACCAGGCCCGGGCCCTTTGCTTTTCCACCGCCCCGCGAAAAAAAGCGGGAAACGGGCCTGGGTACAGGCTAGCACATTCTCTGCAACTTTGCAGCATTTCCCAGGAAACAGGACCTCTAACACCAGACTTATCCGGGATCCACTTAGTGTAGATCTCTCACTCCTTTCCTGAGCCCTTTGTGTGTGTGTGTGTGTGTGTGTTTTAGTTGTTGTTGTTTTTTGGTTTCCTATGCTCTGGTGAAATCACCATCCCAGATACTTCTTCATATGACCCCTTGGTATATCTGAACTTTGCTGACATCACCGTGGACAATTGTTCAAGCCCTCAGATAATACGCTTAAAGCTGAAAGCATCGGGGGTACAGTGGTGGATCTAGGATTGTATTCGAAGGAACTACCCCTATAGCTGGTTGTCTAGACTTTGTAATTGCAGCATTGGCCCTCAGGCACAATGCTAAACTACCACCAGTAGCATTGTACACTTAGTGCATGTTTGTATACACAGCATGCCACAATGGTTGGTTTGTATTAGCTTGGTTGGGGGGGTATGTTTTTGCCTCGGCACCGAAGTGCCGAGGCGCAGTGCTGGGAGCGACTATGGGCGATGATACGTTTCACGCGCATGCGCTATGATGCACGATGATGCGTATCGAGCACGTGCGTTATTTAATTCAGCTTTATAGCTAGTACTAGCTAATATAAACCATGTTGCTCAGTGCACATTATTTGGAACTCTCCACAGCCAGAATTAAAAGAAGCCGAGAGAAATATTTTGGCAACATTTTTTGATCCCACAAACCCCTGCATTTTTCATTATTTATGCCCATGCAGCCAATTCCATCCTTGTAGGACTCTGGCTTCAAGCCGGTGATCCCTCAGTGTATCTTTATCGTCTCTTATATACCACTGTCACATTCACTGTAAAGCATTTAGAATAAAAATAAGTTAAAGGTTGCACTTAAGTACATGCCGAGGCATTCCTAGTCTTTTTAAAAGAATGCCACTATCTAAGTGTCTTGTTTTTGTTTTTACAAAACATCAAGTGGGTGCAAAAGGGTGTGGTTAAGAAAAGTGGACATGGCTAGGCAAAATTAAAAACTACCCCTTTCAAAATCCTGGATCTGCCCCTGGGGTAGATATTCATGTGGGCCAGATAAATAGATGCCTTGGTTATGTACCTGACAGCATGAGGCACAAACAACACTTCACTTCCCACTTAGGGACTTACTCAGCAAAGTGGGCCTGGATCAATTTCATTATGCTGGCCACAGTTTTAGAATCGGTGCTGCATCCACAACGGCAGCTATGGGCATAGAGGATTCGATTATACAGACCTTGGGGAGGTGGGAAAGCTCAGCTTACTTGATATACATCCACATTTCATTGAAGAACCTTGCAGCTATTCCAATAGCCATCTCAGCAGCTCTCATCACTTGACATCATTCACCTTTACAAATTTTAACTCCACTTATTATGAATATCTCCTTGGAGGTAGAACTTTGTCTCATGGGCCATTCCTGGAGGCTACACCCCCCACCAGTTAACCCCCAAGTGCTTAGTATCCACCACCCAGGTATCTCCAGGATGAAAAGCCAAGCTAGGAGTGTTCTCTAACCCAGTGGCCACAAATGGACAAACACCTAAAAGAGAAGGTGAAGTCAATCCATCACACCCTCTAAGTCACTGCTGCACCCCTGAAGAACCATGGGAAAGATTTCCTTATGATTGATTTGATGTGATAAAACACGATAGTGGTATGCGTGGGTGAAATACTATACTGTAACCTTATATCTGAGTTGTAAGTGGCAGCCCTCTAAATTGGACCTACGTAAATATTCTATAGTTGTATGGTAGCTATAGAATGAGGTTTATTTTCTAGTTGAGAGAAGTTGTGCTAGTTTATGATACACAAGTCCAGGAAAAAATGGCAGCTGCTGCTCAGCTACTTCTCTCTGGTATGATAGAACTCAATATTGGACGCAGTCCCTCTGTCAGTATTCATCCCACTAAGAATATTGCTGTAAGAGTCAATGATTGCAATATCAGTAGAAGTTTGTACTACTCTGTCGGAAAGGTTTGTAAAGAGGAAATGGTAACTAGTTGGGGTGACCTAAAGTCCTATGGAACAGGAAAAGATCCAGGTGTAGCACTCATTGAAATAGAAAAACAGCTTTATGTTGTCGAGACACACTGCTCAACTCTTGGCCGGCACTGCTGCTACATGGTGGGTAAGGTTGATGAAAAGAAGCAAACCATTGAATGGGGTTCAAAGAAATGGTTTTGCTCGGGATTAGAACCTAAAATTTATGTTAATGCTGATGGTATTGTCATCATTGTCAAACAAAAAGCATGGGGAACATCTTATGGATTAAATTATCACATTGGCAGGGTGAATACAGATGGTAAAACCATTAGTTGGCTTCCAGGAAAGCAGTGCATTTCTGTTCCCGCAGAAGGTAAATCAGTATCGCAACCAGCTATAGATATCAACGGTAGCAAGATTATTCTTGTGTACCATAGCCACCCATCTAAATTGAATTGCTTATTAGCAACACTTGATGAGAATAAGCGAATTGGCAGCTGGACACAGTTACAACAATTGCAAGGTGGTGGAATATACCCTTCAATCAGCATCAACTCCCTTGGATTCATCGTGCAATCCAACCAAAATTCACGACAAACAAAGATCTATCATCGAGCTGGTAAAATTGAAGGCGATAAGATCCAATGGAATCCTGCTAGCATACTGGAGCATGCCAGGGGAAAGTATCCCAGCATTTCATTAGGTGATGACGGCCATATTCTTGAAGTGCATAAATATGGTTGGACGCTATTCTCTTCACAAGGAACAATACACACTAGGGATAAAGAGACAGTTTCGATCAGCAAAAAAGGTCGAAATGCTAGTCTATCAATGAACAAGAACAGTTCAAATGATGATCAGAGCAAGAATTTTGCCTTAAATTATAATTGTACATCATCATTAAGCAGAAACCATCAAAGTAAAGAGTCATATTCTACTCCTGCAAAGAACAGGAATCCAACAAGTGTCAGTCATCCACAAAATTTTTTAATGCTTGCTGAAAATCTTGATACTCGGGGGTACTTAATGCTGCTTGTATTATGGATTTTTATTGCTATAGTTGTCTCTTATATCATTTATAGTTTATAACTTTATGCAGCATTTCTACATGCAGTATAGCTCTTTGTTTCCATGCCACTATTTTTTATTTATTATTATTATTATTTTGCACCCAGTTGCTTCCATCCTTTATTCTTAGTAAGTAGCTAGCCTACTGCTGGGAGGGCATACATACAGAAAAGTGAGAATATGACTCTCATATGTTAATATGCTAAATTATAAATAGCTTACATGGCATGCTCCCATATGCTATCTAAACTTACAAGCCTGAAGAGACTAATCATTTTTTTGTTTTCTGGGGAAAAAAACCCTCTTGCTAGGCAACAATACAGTTAATGATTCAAGAAATTGATAACCCTGTACCCAAGAATAGTGTTATGGTGGTTGTTCTCATGTATTGCTGCTGTGTACCCACATTGGAATGCATATTGGCTTTTGGAAAGATTGCAAGAGGGTGGGGGGATAAACCCTTCTGAATCCTCAACTGGATACACTTTAACTGTATGATTTTCAAGTATAATAAATGTAATGTAGCTAAAATTACAGCAGATACAAATCACTATCATAAAACTCATTGTTGTGTTATTATGAAATTTATATGGCTGCAGCTGATGTGTACTGATGATAAGACTGGAAGAAATTTCTATGTTACTCATAATTAGAACTTGCTGCTGTCAGCAAATTTTCTATATGAAGTTAATGAAATGACTCCTCTTCAGGTTATGAATAAAGTCATTAAGAATTTAGAGAAAGGATATTTGAATACTAGCATCACAAACTAGAGAATTTGAAATGGCACAGCTGTTGCTCTCTGGTTCTATAAGACTTAATGATGGCTACTACTCATCTGTCAGCATTCATCCTAAGAAGAATGTTGCTGTAAGAGTCAATGACAGTCATTATGGTGGACATTTATATCACAGTGTGGGAAAAGTCGATAAAGATGCTTTGGTTACCACTTGGGGTGTGCCTGAGAAGTATAACACTGGACAATCTCCAAGTGTAGCACTCACTGAGGTCAAAGGTCAGCTCTGTGTCATCGAAACACACTGCTCACGTGCATTTCAATACTGCTACTATCATGTGGGCAAGGTGATCGGTCTGGGAGATGATTTGAAGATCAAGTGGAGCAAAGTGAATAAAATTGGCTTTGGGTTTAAGCCTAAAGTTTGTGCCAAGAATGATGGCACTGTCATCATCGTAAAGGAGATGAAAAACGGGTTTGGAATTGGGTACCACATCGGCAGGATGAGTATGAGTGGGGAGAGCTGTGACTGGAATCTTGATTGGCAACCAGAAATGGAATCAAATTGTGTACAAATCTGTGATGCTTTCGGAGTAGAACCAGCCATCGCATGTAACGATAACAAGATCGTTCTTGTATATCGCTCCCACTTATCCACATTGAAATGTATGATTGCTAATCTCGATAAAGATAACATCAGCTCCTGGACAATGCTCGAGACGCTGAAAATAGGTGGAAATAACCCTTCAATTAGCATTAATTGTCATGGATTTGTCGTGGAGTCCCATCAAACTACAACTCTGAGGAGAATCTATTGCAGCACTGGTAAGATCACGGGTGATCAAATTGAATGGAACCCAGAAAGTCTATTGGTACACACCACAGGGGAATATCCCAGTATTTTGGGTTAGGTTTATTCTCCTCACAGGGAAAGTTGCACTTGAATGAACGAGACTATACACTTAGTGATTGTCTTAACAACTTTGATGCACAAGAGCCAGATTTTGCTGAAATGGCAGCAAACTCCAAAACTAGAACACAAGGTGCTTCACCAAGAGCTGCACTTCCTGAGAGTGGTGGTGATAAGTCCAATTCAAGAGCTACACTTCCCGAGAGTGCAGATTTTGCTGAAATGCCAGCATCAAACTCCAAAACTAGAACACAAAGAAAGGAGTCCAATTCTGTTTCACCAAGAGCTACACTTATTGAGAGAAATAGTGATGAAACTATTAAATTCTATGCAAATGATAGCTCTGTTTCAAAGAACAGAATGCCTGCTCAAAATTACGGTGAAGGTCAATATTCTCTTCTCAAAGTGAAAAGTCATTCACAAACAAAAGAAAACAATCTCATAACATACCCAAAACCAGTACACACTAAAGATCAGGCTCATCATCATGAAAACAGAGAACAAAAATTAGAGCATATTAAAAAAGGAGAGACTTTCACAGCAAGTAGAAATGACCATGGCAAAGGATCACATTCTATTTCTACAGCAAACAGAAATGATGACCAAAGTGAGATATCACATCCTAATCCACTAGCAAATGAATTTCTTGCAACATGCATTATTGTCATCATTGCTGCTGCTATGTGTGTAATTATATATGAAATATTGACATAAACTCTCAGGTTTGGTAGCTATGGACTAAATTAATGTCACATAGAAGTCAAATACACAATGCACATAGCTATACCTACTTTCTCAATTTGTGGTTTTATCATCCATCTGTGTGCATACTTCTTCTATTATAGCCAGTTATAATGCTGTGATGAATTGCATTATTTTATTCACGATGTCTGCTCATGTTACTGCAATTAACTTATGGAATGATCCACCCCCTTTTGTGCAAGATCACATGAACTTTTGAGTGAAAGAAAAATGGCAGCTTCTGCTCAGCTACTTCTCTCTGGTATGATAGAGCTCAATATTGGATGCACTCCCTCTGTCTACAGCCACCCCACGAAGAAGATTGCTGTAAGGGTCAATGATAGCAATATCAGTAGAAGTTTGTATTACTCTGTCGGAAAGGTTTGTAAAGAGGAAATGGTAATTAGTTGGGGTGACCTAAAGTCCTATGGAACAGGAAAAGATCCAAGTGTAGCACTCGTTACAATAGGAAAACAGCTTTATGTTGTTGAGACACACAGCTCAATTCTTGGCTGATACTGCTGCTACATGGTGGGTAAGGTTGATGAAAAGAAGCAAACCATTGAATGGGGTCCAAGGAAAATTGGTTTTGCTCGGGATTAGAACCTAAAATTTGTGTTAATGCTGATGGTATTGTCATCATTGTCAAACAAAAAGCATGGGGAACATCTTATGGATTAAATTATCACATTGGCAGGGTGAATACAGATGGTAAAACCATTAGTTGGCTTCCAGGAAAGCAGTGCATTTCTGTTCCCGCAGAAGGTAAATCAGTATCGCAACCAGCTATAGATATCAACGGTAGCAAGATTATTCTTGTGTACCATAGTCACCCATCTAAATTGAATTGCTTATTAGCAACACTTGATGAGAATAAGCGAATTGGCAGCTGGACACAGCTACAACAATTGCAAGGTGGTGGAATATACCCTTCAATCAGCATCAACTCCCTTGGATTCATCGTGCAATCCAACCAAAATTCACGACAAACAAAGATCTATCATTGAGCTGGTAAAATTGAAGGCGATAAGATCCAATGGAATCCCGCTAGCATACTGGAGCATGCCAGGGGAGAGTATCCCAGCATTTCACTAGCTGATGATGGCCATATTCTTGAAGTGCATAAATATGGTTGGACGCTATTCTCTTCACAAGGAGTGATATACACTAAGGACAAAGGTCATGAAGAAGATCACGAGCAAACACAAAAGAAAACAAGTAAAGATAAAGAGACGATTTCAACCAGCAAAAAAGATCAAAATGTAATGAATTCAAACGATAGGTCAAATTCTACTCAGAAAAGTGATCAGAGCAAGAACTTAGATTATATATCATCATTAAGTGAAAACTATCCAAGTAAAGAATCACATTCTACTCCTGCAATGAACAAGAATCCAATAAGTGACAGTCATCCACAAATACCAACGTTTGCTGAAAATCTTGATCAAAATGAACTGATGAAGAATGATAGCTTTTCTTATAGCCAGAGCTACTTAATGCTGCTTATATTGTGCATTTTTGTAGCCATAGTTGTCGCTTATATCATATCATAATTCACAACTTTTTTACTACAAGTAATATTTTCATGCCACTAGTAATTATGTACCTATTATTAGTGCTATGCACCCAACAATTTCAATTGAAAAGTTAAACTGAACAAGTACATGTACATAGCTAGCTACTTGCCAGTCTGAATGAGAGCTCTATTACTTGCTGCATTACTAGCTACCTATTGTATTTACACATTGTTGGGACACACCCACAAGGTAATTCATAATACATAGTCCCCCACTCGCTGGAAGGCCTGGTCATAGTAGTGCAAGCCACAGACTTCATCCAATCACACAAGATCATCCCAGATCAACTATTGGAAATCCCTACCTCATGGGTGTATGTACGTAGTATATATATATAGTATTGCTTACATGGAAGTGTCAATGCCAAAATGGAGTCGAATACTTTCTCCTTCTCCCGGATATCTTCCAACTGCTTCTTTACAGAAGAAGGACTCAGGATGAATCTGATATATATATTGGTATGTAATTGGGGGGGGGGGGGGGATTTTTGTCATTGAATCATTGGGGAGGGAATACATATTCACCATTATAGCTAGCATGAAAATAATACATGTACGAGACATAGTTACTGTAGCTATCCTCGCCTAACAACCCAAACCCTATATAGCCTCATACCCATGCAGATACCAACTATATACAAGATATTAGTATAGTTACAGAAGTACGTTATACTTACAGCTGTCCTTCAGGTGAGAGTGGCATGGGGTTGAGTTGGCTTAGCTGGAGCTGGATGAGAGGGGTGGAAGTGAGGTGGGAGCTGGGAGAACAGGGAGGGATGTAGGGAGACTCCAGCAGTGCGTGTCCAATCCCTGAATCAGCCGAGTCATGTCCTATACCTTCAAGTAATAATCATAGACTATTTCGAACCTCCAAACAATGGGACCCAGCCTTCTGTCCTTTGTAGAGAGGTTATTTTATATAGAGTTACACATGCATGTACATGCAGACATTACCTTGGTCATTACATGTACATGTAGACATTACCTTGGTCATTAAGTTCTACAAATTCTTTGACTTTCATCTCTTCAGGACTGAATCCAGGAGCTGATTCCACCTCACCAAGACCAGGATAATGATCCACTAATTTCTCCAGATCTACAGAAAAATTGTTATGTATTGTCATGCAAGCCAGCTCCAAGACATGTAGTGGAACCTTTGAATAATGGACACATGTACTCGGGACCCAACCTTTTGTCCTTTGTAGAGAGGTTGTCCCCATTGGAGGTTGTTTTATATAGTATTATAGAGTGTCTTTGTTGAGAGGTTTGTCCTCTTTGGAATGTCCTTCATCTGAGGTTCTACTACTGTAGTACTGATATACCTGAGGAAGTTTCATTGGCTGGTTCGCTCTCCGGTGTGAGAGATATAGGAAGTGCTGATTCAGCTGCGTCATCAGCCAGTGGTTTCTCAGTTTCGGTGATGGCTAGTTCCATCAGAGGGTCGATATCCTTGGCCATGGCCTCAGAGACTGATTCGTCACGCTCAAACTTCTCACAGAAGTGAGTCTCAAGTTCTTCATTTATAATTTCACCAGATGTATCACAATCAAAGTGAAAATCAGATCTGACCGGATAATAAATCATATGATGTAGCCTCGTTCCCAGGCCTTCCTCTCTCACTTGTAGTCTCTCACCGAAGAAAAAGGTAAAGTACTATGCAGGAGGAAGAGAAGAAGAAGAAGGGAAAAAAGAGAGCGAAATTTTCTTCTTCTTCTCTTCCTTCCATGCGATACTTTACCTTTTCTTCGGTGAGAGACTACAAGTGAGAGAGGAAGGCCTGACATATGATGCACGAGTTCAACCTGATTCATTGAGTTCAATTCTTACTAGCCTTTCTGTATACCTGCTCAACAAGTTGGCATATGAATAAGGCTTCCCCTTTGGGTCCAGGAAGGGATCTTGTACCATCTTGGGTTTCAGTCTAGCTGCTAAACTCTCCACTGTTGGCATGAGTTGTAAAAGTCCTTCGAGGTGTAGTGAGGGCTCCAATTCCTCCAGCAAATACCCTGCATACCCTATATATGGCACATTATGATAATTGCCGTTATTAATGGACAGGGTCCTCCCTACAGTACTATAAACGATAGAGTCAGTAGTATTGTACACTGTAACATGCCCCATACCTTCATCCACTTGAACTTCATGGTTTAGTAGCCTTGCTGGAGTGAAATTCTCCTTTGGGAAAGCATCAAGTGAGACACAAGTATCATTACTCGGGGTTATAAATCTCTCCATGGCTGAATCGATATCTTGAGAAAGAAGTCCAAGATCGTCATCGATGTCACTAGATATATAGGAATATGAAGTTGGATGAGAGCGTTTCCCCATACCTGTGAGGAGATAAGAGAGATTCCCCATACCTGTGAGGAGACAGGTACTGTTCTACTCCATTTCCTAGCAGTTGTAGAGTAGAAGTTGTGATATCCTTCATGAGAATGGCTAGATCACTGGCAATACTGGAGTCTGTACAGCAAATTGAAGAGTACGGCAAGTGTTGATAATCTGCCATTTTCTCTAGATAATGAGAGAGAGAAAGGTAATGTCCAGATGTATTATATGTACATATAGATGCCATGCTACCAGAGCTCCATATATATCAAAACTAGGATGAGAACATGGGCGCATCCCCCCCAAGTCAGAGTGTCTGTATGTAACATGGCTGCTGTTGGCACAGTAAAGGATACACTCTATTCATGTACTGTAGCAGTCAGTGTGATTCCACCCACATACCCAAGATATTCCAGTGAGACACATGATCATCCTCTTTCTTTATATCTCCTTTGTGCACATAGGGGTTTACAAACTCTATATGGTGAGGGCAGGCCACAGACAAATGCTCCAGCTGGTCCCTGCGATGTTGGAGGGCCTGAAAGAGTATCAAAAGCATATAAAACCTGTAGCCAGCTACAGTAGTCTAGCTAGCTGTCCTTCACTCACTTCTGCTAGGTAGTCTTTGGCCAGATACCTAAGCATTGTGTCATTTTACCTCCAATTTCACAAGCAGCAGCTGGCTCAGCTCTTTTTTAAATTTCCCGCCAAAAAGAAAATAGCGCACGCGCACAGAAGCATGGGGAAAGCCCCTTCTCACATGTCACTACACGTCAGTCGACCAGAGGATGCTGCCCGGTGTGTACATATGATCTGAGCGGGGAGAAGTCGATTGAGACCTGATGGATGTGAAGTTATGTATTACATCCTCGAATTCGTCCTGTATATCTTCACTTTGGCAGCGCTGTGTGGATATGTGGGATTTATGCTGACCAATTTCATGGCTCTGACCTTTGGGTAAGTAGACTAGCTGTCAAACTAGCTAACTATGGATCCCGGGATCTTGAGAAGAGCTTTTTTTCAGGAACTAGTTGTTTATTTATTTTTTTTCCTCACAAAGTGTTAACTTAATGGAGCATGGAGATAACTCGGCATAATGACACACACAAACTGTAGCTAACATGATTTGAATAATGTGGTCAAGTGGTAATGAGTGTGGAGCAATAATGTCCTTATGCACATAAATTGTAATCTAACATGAGAGCATCTGGAATTGTGAGGGTGGTAAATCAATACACCTGGTCTCTGTTCTTCTATCCAAATACTGAGCAGACAAGGCCACCAGTAGTAGTTTTGAGTTGTGGTAAATTGGAGCAGACAGTGATAGGGTTTTATCAATAATTGTTGGGACAATAGGTCTTTAGATCAAGTGAAGAGGAAGGCTTATAGTAGGGTAGGGCATATGAGGTGACTTGTTGCGGGTAGACACTTGTCATTATGCCTCCAATTACAGGGAACATACTCTGTTTGGTGCATTGTGCTTTCCAGTTAGTTTGCCCAGTAAAAAGTCCATAAGATGACATCATTATACACAACATGTATTATGCCTTAGGAGTAAGTTGTAGCCCTAGCCCTAGCTCTTTCAGTATATGGCATAGATACACTTTCATGTGACCCTATTTTTTTTTTCTGGTTAGAGTACGAATTATTTTTTTTTTTCGGTTTTGTATTGTTTTTGTTACTGCATGAATTTGACCTGTGTCTGTAGCAAGGGGATCTGTCCAGCTGTAATTTTGCTGACAAAGGGTATTTTTTGTGGCATACTACAGAAGCTCACTAAAAAGAGATTTTCAGCTTCTTCCATAACATACACTCTTGTTCTTGAGTAATCATGTGCTCAGCTTGGTCAGGAGATGTGCTCAGTATCATGTGACATCCACTAACATGATGTCCACTAACGTACATGTTACGTTTAGTGGAGTATATGCTGTGTAGTTACGAGGACTTGCTTCCTCGCCTGGTTCAGCTTTTCATGTAGAAATATCGGTACTCTGGTGATTACATCATTCAATTCAACAGTAATGATATGAGTATATTGAAGTCATGTCAGTGACCTGTCATCATGCGACTGGAATCTGTGACTTTTTTAATGCCTTTCATATAAAAAGATTATTTTACAAATATTAACAACAGCAATATCGCATTGCAAGTGATTAAGTCCAATGATACTTTCCGAGTATTAGCATTTCTACATGATTTAAGTCGCATAATGACAGGTCACTGACATGACTTCAATCTTGCACATGTACTTACTGAATTTTGGTATAGATGGAGATGGTTACATTCCTATCAACCTACTTCTCCTTCTCATGCGGTAGACTATCCTGGAGTCTCCATAATCAAGGTAAATTACGTTCCCCCACTCTACTGTTAGAAATGACAAGTATGCAGTTCCCGCCGTATTTCATTGTGCAAGTCAAGGCAATAATGACTGCATTTCATCCAAAACCATGAATCCCCCCCTTCAAGAAGAAGGTGTTATCATGTTAATTATACAGTTTTGTCTTGATGGTCATCTTGTCTTTTTTTTCTGTAGCCTCTGATAGGGTTTGATCTCAACATGAAGGAAAACCTGGAGAGTTTCTTTCAGCTCAACTATCCAAAAGTAATGAATTGTAGTAACTAGCATGATAATAATCTCTACTACTTCAGAAGTTGTTTCCTACTATACTCTTAGTCCATTGGTATGTACATAATACATACGTACATCTCTCTCTCTCTCCTCTCTCTCTCTATCTCTCTCTCTCTCTCTCTCCCTCTCTCTCTCTCTCTCTCTCTCTCTCTCCTCTCTCTCTCTCTCTCTCTCTCTCTCTCTCTCTCTCTCTCTCTCTCTCTCTCTCTCTCTCTCTCTCTCTCTCTCTCTCTCTCTCTCTCTCTCTCTCTCTCTCTCTCTCTCTCTCTCTCTCTCTCTCTAGTATGAGTTAATATTTTGTGTTGCTGAATCTGAGAACAAGCCTGTTCAGAAGATCTTGAATGAATTGACTGCTAAGTATCCATCAGTGGACGCCAGCATATTCCAAGGTGAGGTATACCTGCGGGGCCAGCTTACACTTAACTTTGACATTATGCAGTGGAAAACAGAAGTAGATCCTTGACATGAGGGGAGGGGGTGGGGAACATAAATTCATAACGATCATTCTCATGCTGTCAGGTTGATAGAAAGTTATTTCACTTAAAGTACAGAGTATCTTTTATGAAGGGCTTTTGCATGACCCTCAATGATTCCACTATTAGTTGTTGTATCATGAAATTCCATGATTTCTGGACGTACCAAGGTGTCCTTCAAATCAGGCTTAAGTGACTATTCACTTCCTTTCATTGACAGACCTGGCCAGTGCTCTTGATTTCCTTTTGAGGTCAATAAATTTTAGACGTACTTAATATTCCTTTTTCTGACCCATCCATAATGTCAGTTGAGAAAAATCTTTCGATTATGATTGCATCAGTTTAAAAGGCAGCAAGGTCAGCAGTTTGGGTCCTAGCTTGTAGGAAGAGTGTGTAGGAACAGTGTGTAGATCTCAATGGGCTTCAGAGGAAGTCAATGTCAATTCCTTAACTACACAATATACTGTTTCCATGGATAGATAATGCAGTCATGCTATTGAGGGTGGAGCAGTAAGAAGGGATGGGATAAAAAGGGAGAGGGAGGGGACAGGGATGAATATATGATGTTTGCCTCCCTGTTCACCTCCCTGTCCCCCTCCCCTCCCATATTTGCCTCCTTGTCTCTCTCCCCTTCCATTTTCTCCTCCTTGTCCCCTCCCCTCCCAACCTCCTTGTCTCCCTCCCCTCCCATATTCACCTCCCTGTCCCCCTCCCCTCCCATTTTCGCCTCCTTGTCCCCCTCCCTCCCATATTCTCCCTGTCCCCCCTCCTCTCTCTCCTTGTCCCCCTCCTTCCCATATTCTCCCTGTCCCCCCTCCTCTCTCTCCTTGTCCCCCTCCCCTCCCATATCCACCTCCCCTGTCCCCCATAAGTCCTTAAGTTGTATTCTATGTAGGTGGAGTGAAGATTGGGATCAATCCGAAGATTAACAACATGATGCCAGGCTACAAAAGTTCCAAGCATGAGCTCATCTGGATCTGTGACAGCAACATCAAAAGTAAGTCACTCTGGGAGTCTCTATGCCTTCCTGCAAGTAAAATGTACATGTATGTTATTAACCTGTCCGCACTCTTTAATGAATAAACCTCAAACCAGTCCAGTGCTCAAACCTACTTCTTTAATAATCTACCAGTATTTTAATATCAGTAAGAATAATACTCTTTAATAACCAGTTGAACAAACCTGTCCAGCACTCTAATAAGCCTCAGTCTAGCACTCTTTATATGTCCAGCACTCTTCTTTAATATCCAGCACTCTTAATAAACCCGCTCTACCAGTCTAGCACTCTTTATATGTCCAGCACTCTTCTTTAATAAACCTATATATCCAGCACTCTTAATAACCTACCAGTCTAGCACTCTTTATAAGCCTATATGTCCAGCACTCTTCTTTAATAAACCTATTATATCCAGCACTCTCTATAAACCTATATGTCCAGCACTCTTCTTTAATAAACCTATATGTCCAGCACTCTTCTTTAATAAACCTATATGTCCAGCACTCTTAATAAACCCACTCTTAATAAACCTACCAGTCTAGCACTCTTTGATAAACCTGCACTCTTTTACTGGCCAGTCCAGCACTCTTTAATAAACCTTGTATCAGTCGTCCTAGAAACTGATCTAGCATTCTTTACTGAAATCCATTATTCTCTGTTTTATCCTTTTCAGCTTCTCCCAACGTTCTGCTGGAGATGACATCTCATATGTCTGATTCACAAGTTGGATTAGTTCATCAGGTATGTATGTATGTATGTATGTATAATGACCATGACCTTTGAACCAAGTCTTTCTCTCCTTTTTAGTTGCCGTATGTTGAAAATGTCAAGGGGTTTTCGGGATATGTGGAGAAGGTACATAGTATGGGTAGCTTCCTAGAAGGAGCGGTACAACTATATCAGGTTGCTTTCCCACGAAACCACAACAGGAAAAACCCTGTTACCCACAATCAAATCAACATTGCACCGCTAACTTGCAAGTACTAGAAGTATGGCAGAACAATTATGCATGTAATTCACATTTCAAACCAAATTTTACACCCGAAGTACAATATCTTGCAGGGAAATGTCCCATTTTCCAGGTATTTTATATAAAACTCAAAGGGAGGAGGCATGCCTCTTTTTGATATCAACCTTCAGCTTTTGCCTTTCCAGGTGTATTTTGGCACACAGCACTCTCGTGTGTACCTCATAGGGACCATGTTTGAGAAAAACTGTGCCAATGGCATGTCCTGGCTGGTGAGGAAGAAGGCTCTGGAAGAAGAAGGGGGCATACAGGCTTTCACAGAGTATCTTGCTGAAGATTTCTTCATGGGAAGGGCACTGTGGCAAAAGTGAGTTGCAACTGAGTGACTTTGGGACTGCGTCATCTCTCTCTCTCTCTCTCTCTCTCTCTCTCTCTCTCTCTCTCTCTCTCTCTCTCTCTCTCTCTCTCTCTCTCTCTCTCTCTCTCTCTCTCTCTCTCTCTCTCTCTCTCTCTCTCTCTCTCTCTCTCTCTCTCTCTCTCTCTCTCTCTCTCTCTCTCTCTCTCTCTCTCTCTCTCTCTCTCTCTCTCTCTCTCTCTCTCTCTCTCTCTCTCTCTCTCTCTCTCTCTCTCTCTCTCTCTCTCTCTCTCTCTCTCTCTCTCTCTCTCTCTCTCTCTCTCTCTCTCTCTCTCTCTCTCTCTCTCTCTCTCTCTCTCTCTCTCTCTCTCCCTCCCTCCCAGAGGGTGGAAGTTTGTACTCAGCACTGTGCCTGCAAAACAGAATCCAAGTGTGCGGTCACTTTCATGCTATCAAATGCGAATCATTAGGTTAGTTGAATATCATAGGCTTAAAACTTTTGATCCACTCCAGAAGGTTGCCAATAATTATTATAATTGATCCAATTCTTTATCCACTGTAATACTACTAAACTTTATCTCTTCCCTGTTTGTTTGTCTGTCTGTTTGTTTGTTTGTTTGTTTATTTGTCTTGTTCCAGGTGGGGTCGTCTACGAGCCACCATGATGCCGTGGCCAGGCCTCTTGGAGCCCCTGACTGAATCGATCTGCATTGGCACAATCTCCAGCTTCTGTGTCTTCAATGTGTTTGGCATTCATCCTGCTCTCTTCTTCCTCTTCCACTTGGTCCTCTGGTTCTCCCTCGATCTCATGCTCATTCGAGTTGTGGAGGTCAGGCTTCTTTTTAAGTTATCACTATGTGGAATGGGACCTTATCATCTCAGGGGTGGTATAGAGGGTTCGAGGGAGTCCAGCCATTATGGTGGGCACTCTGGAAGATTGGAGAGATGACCTCATTTCAGGGGTGAATCAAGGCACATTGTAATGAGGGGGTTTGATAGTCTTGTGCGCCAGACCTTTCTGCGCACGGAAGGGGAGGGGGAAGGGAGGGAAAGGTCTGGTAACTATTGACAGGTTTTCGTGGACCTCCGCCAGAATCTTGGCGGAACCAATCAGATTTCAGATTTTATAAATGGGTGTTGCTATCACGAGATTATCAGATGGACCGTCTAAAGTTCACGTGGCAAACTATCGATCGCAGTTATCATGTACAAGTAGCGTAGCTGACCCTACGCCAGACTACTAATGTACAAGGAGAAAGAGATTAAAAATGCTATACAAGATGCCACAAAAAAAATGGGCTATTCTAGTCTTCGTGAAAAGCAAGAAGAGATCATGAAACTTTTTCTCTCTGGTCGAGAGCCTTCCTACTGGCAGTGGTAAATCTCTTTCTGTGTTTGACAAACTGAGAAGGACATCCTCCAGTTCAATAAGTCTCGCTCATGATCAAGTTCTCTGAGCGCGCGCGAGCTCTCGTGTAATAATCTGATTATCATGTGACTGCAACATTCCAGAGGTCCACGAAAACCTGTCAATAGTTACCAGACCTTTCCCTCCCTTCCCCCTCCGCTTCCGTCCGCAGAAAGGTCTGGCGCATGAGACTAGGGGTTTGAAGGAGTCCAGCCATTACAGTGGGCATTTCAGAAGCTTAGAGAGGTGTCTTCATTTCAGGAACATCGTAATGGGCCATTACAGTGAGATTAGAGAGGTGTCTTCATCATTTTCCAGACATGATTACCATATACAGTTTGCTGCATCCCAATACAGTGAAACCTCAAAACTATGGACACACTTGGGACACCTATCCTTGTCCTTTGTAGAGAGGTTGTCCTCTCTTGGAGGTTATTTTTATAGAGCATACGTATAGAATTGTCCTTTATCGAGAGGTTTATCCTCTTTCGGAGTGTCCATTATTGGAGGTTCCAGTGTAAGTATAGACATGATTGGTGAGCGAGCGAAGCGAGCAAGACACACACTTGTCATGTCAATCGAGATTCTGATATATATATATGTATGGATTATGGTACGTAGGTCAAAAATTGCACATGCCCAATGTTTACAGAGGTTTTCAGGTTGGTTGACACAAAATTTGCTAACAGTTCGTGCTCGCTAAATTTAAGACCATTGCATTTGTATTTTGCTCGCTTGAATTTATCTTGCACATGCGCAAATTCTACTGATCACCCAACCTGAAAACCTCTGTTAATAATACACATGCGCATATGTTGGTGCCCATAGCACTTAGAACAAACAGCTAGAGCTTACAGCATTTTGTAGGCGCTTGGCTTTCTAAGTGCTTGTGGTAAGCATTATACAGGCTCCCGTGTATGCAGCTGCCACAACCACCGCAATATCTTAGCCCAATAAGTCAAAGTACAAATGACTGCAATAACAACCAACTGCATTGAAGATGAAAAGAAAAAAAAAAAAAAGAGAAAAAAGACGTGGAGAAGGAAAACAAGAGGAAAAGAGATGAAAGCATAGGGAAAAGGACAAGGAAGCAAAGAGAGCGAGAGAATTGCAAAGTGAATTAAGATATGTAAAAAGGAAAGTCCGAGAGTGGGAGGACAAGGAAAGACAAAGAAGTAGTAATGAAAGAAAGAAAAGAGAAGAAGATATAATGATGGAAACTATACGTAAAAAGCTAGAATAGAGGAAGAAGAAAAATATAGAATTCGTTAAATGAAATGGAAATATAAAGTGTATACCTGTATCATGCAGACATAATAAACACTATACTTATCAAAAATATAGTCATATAATTATAAATCATAAGAATGAACTGTTAGTAGTTACTATAAATGATGAAAGAACTGCCAGGTAGCTAGAGGTGGCAAGGTCCACAATAAAAATAATTGTGCACAGCTTTCATTGTTGGACCTATAAAATAGAGTAGCTAAGTTATTATTCAATTGCTGAATACGCTCGCTTGCCCAACAATGCTACACGAGCATTTAGCTACTAGTAACTGATCATTGGTGAAAAATATAATGTGACTTGTTATGTGGATTTTTTTATTAGAATGATCCAGTGGGTTCCCTGTTGTGTATATTCCTTGCTTGGTGTCTGCGTGAGGTGTGGACCATCCCTCTCTTCCTTGCTGGTGTGTGGAGCAGGGAGGTCATCTGGAAAGGTCAGAGGTACAAACTGCTCTTCGGAGGCAAGGCTATCAAGCTGGACTGACTCAATCACGTCCAATAATAATTTATCATTCAGTATAATTTTTCTCCTCTGAATTTTTTCTTTTTTCATATCCTTATTGCATTCATAATTTTTTCTTTTTCTTTTTTTCATATCATAATTCTGCGCAGTTCTATCTGCGCACTTCAGCCACACCCATTTCAACCTCCCACGCGACGTTTATTAAACTTTCTCCGAACCGATGGCCCTAAAGGAGAAAGACCTGACTTATAATCCTGGGAAGATAGTGTGCGATAAACCGATCTTCTCCGCTCACCATCCGCTAATCCCTAGGCGCTATGTCCCTCTCTGGCAACTGGACATGAAGAACAGGAAGAATATATCTCGGGTAGATACTAGAGAAGGATCCCCATAAATTAATTAAAGCTCTTTTTTTAAAATTTAGAATTCAGTTCTGGCATATAATGAAGTGTGGAAAGGCCACGTCAGCTATTTCTTAGATGGAAGAGGTGAAATGCACTAGCTAAATGTAGTTTCACTAGCAAGGGGTTAGGCTCATGAGACTAAGGAGAAAGGAGGAGCAGATCCTCTTTGACCCATTTAAATGAAACTGCTGGTACATGTAAGCTATAATAGCAAGGACACGAGATGGACACTATGATACAAAGAATTCTTGTGTAAAAAGGTGTAAAAATAGTCGACACTTTGAGAAATTGTGTAAATTCCTCTTAATTTGCTGCTTTTTGAAACCAGTTCTACACCCCATAATACTTACACCTAGCTACCTTTCCTGGCATAAATATTGTAGCTCTATGTACATATCTCATCCAGCTTATGGGCATACCGAATTAACTCCTATGGCAACAGACAATAATTATAATCATGAATTCTGTTAATAACGACAGGTATTATTCATGCTTTACATTCTTTCTCCCTTGCACCTGCTGGACCCTATTTTTTTCTCTTTCTCTGCAGAGCGACTTGCTGCTACAAATCACAGACTCCATAAGGATGTGCTGCAGTATTCTCGCAATCTCCACCCTAATAGCTCTCACTTCTCAAGATACAACAGTTCAATAATAAACATGGTCATATGAATCTTTATTAACAAGAATAATAATAACTCTTTATACATAACTGTACAGTTGTATAAAAAAAATATACAGAACTTTAATTAGTAATTTATATGTCCATACAAAAATATATAACTAGCTCATTGGATTAAAAACTGACTAGTTAGCTTTGCATAATAATTAAGAGATTGTTAGTCATGCAGCTGCTGACTGTATGTGTAAACTAGCTATGTATGGTGTTCAGCTTTCTTCTTCGAAAGATATGAAGTTATCTCCACTTGGTGGCTTGAGCTTAGGACCAGTTTTGAGATCGTTCAGTGTAGGCACCGTGACCTTTTCAAACTTCTTGGCTTCAGTTCTGGCCTCTGTCAAACTCTTGACTGCCGAGTCATCCTCTTTGACCTTCAGTTTCGATTTATCCGGGCTCAGTGCCAGAGGGAGGAGGTCAGCAAAGGCACTGGGACTGAGGGAGAGGGTGGGAGCAGGTCGTGGGGAAACAGCTTGCTGCTGGGCATATCCCATGGGTACTCCCTGTGCCATGATCATGCCCCCTCCCTGACCCTCAAATTGTTGTTGTTGGGAGGGGTAGCCCTGTTCTGGTGAAATGTGACCGGTAGGGAACTGCTGCTGAGGAGGCCCCTGGATATTAAATTGCTGTTGAGGAAGAGGCCCCTGGGTGTTAAACTGCTGTTGAGGAGGCCCCTGGGCGTTAAATTGCTGTTGAGGAGGCCCCTGGGCATTAAATTGCTGTTGAGGAAGCCCCTGGGCGTTAAACTGCTGTTGAGGAGGCCCCTGGGCATTAAACTGCTGTTGAGGAGGCCCCTGGGTGTTAAATTGCTGTTGAGGAGGCCCCTGGGGATTAAACTGCAGTTGAGAAGGCCCCTGGGGATTAAACATCTGTTGGGGAGGTCCCTGAACATTAAACTGCTGTTGGGCATTAAACTGTTGTTGCTGCACAGGGCCTTGGGGATGAGTTCTTTGCTGTGCTGAGAGATTGGGAGATGCCTGCCCACCGAAAGATGTGTTGGGGAACTGATTGGCAAAACCACTGGATCTTAGTGCCTTATTAGGAAACGTGACGGCTCCAAAGGGAGATTGCTGACTTTGCGATTTCAGAGAGGCATCAGATACTCCCGACTGGTAGAGAGGGTTCTTAAGTTGAGCTGTGGTGTTGTTGCCAAATGACATGCTTGAGAAATCTAATGTGTTGTTAGTTGCTGAAGATTGGAGTACACTGGAGATTTTGCTGACGTCCAGAGTAGCAGAATTGTCTCTTTTAATGGAGCGAGAACGAGGTCTATTTCGTTTGAAAGAATCTCTTCTCTCCTGAGAGGATTCAAGATTTTTTCTGCTGATGACGATGCTAATGGTGCATTCCGAGATGTCATAGAAGATGCAATTTGGGACAACTGAGAATCCAGATTGGACAGCTCTGACCAACCAGACTCAGAAGTAGTACTTGGTTGTTGTTGTTGTTGTGAAGATGAATCTACAGTTAACGGGGAGGCTCCCCAATCTGTTGCCCCGAAGGTGGAATGACTTGCAGAAGTGATGGGAGTGGATTGCTGTGGCTTGGGCCAAAGAGATGACGAACCTTCAAAAGTCATGCCATGACTCGACTGATTCGGTGACCGTACTGAAGGACTGAAAGTGATATCTTGTGAAGGGAGAGAAACAGCAGACTGATCTTTTGAGTTTCCAAAACCACTCCCCCAAGTATCACTGCTATCTAATCCATTAGTATTAGCAACTTCCACATTAGTGTTAACGTTAGGTGGGAAAGAAGTAGAAGAAGAATTCCAGTCAGCACTCAATGCTGTGTTAGCAGTACCCTTTGCTTCAGTAACAGAAGCAGACATCTGATTGGACCAGTCATCCTGGTTGAAGCTTAACCCAACACTTGCTTGTTCAGTGGAATTGAAAGAGGCGATTGTGGAAGTGGTTGAAGGCAGGGAAGTCAAATCTTTAGCCATTGTACTAATAACAGGTCCGGTTTTTGACTGCACTACTGTAGTTTGAGCAATAGAGGAAGTCGTGTCCCAGCCAAAATCTTGTGCTGGGAATAAAGATGACGCTGTTGAAGTCACATTAACAGATCCTGCTGCCTTCTCTTTAGTTGCACCACTTGGAGGATGGGGTCGATCGAATCCCCAGTCATTGGAAGAACCAAAATCATTAGTTGAAATGTCTGTGACCTTATCAGTTTCTGGCCAGGCTGAAGTAAGATCAGATCCTTTCACTTTGCCGGGAGGAGATGTAGTGTTCATCATGGATGCTTCCCTTGTTGTTGGTTTTTGTACCTGTGGTGCTGGTATCTTCTGTTTCACGGATGCAGCAAGTTGTTTTCTCTTGGGAATTGATGGAGGTGGAATTAGCTGTGCTGGTTTTGATCCCCAGTTGGTGCCAAATGCATTAGTATTCAGAGCACCAGTGTTGGTAGAAGCAGAGGGTGGAGCCGGTTCTGATCCCCAGCTGGTGTCAAAAGCATTAGATGTGTTAACACCAGAAGTAGGAGGTGAACTAGCCTGGTCTGGTTTCGATCCCCAGTTGGTGTCAAATGCATTGGTATTCAGAGCACCAGTGTTGGTAGAAGCAGGGGGTGGAGCTGGTTCTGATCCCCAGTTGGTGTCGAATGCATTAGATGTGTTAGTATTAAGAACACCAGAAGTAGGAGGTGAACTAGCCTGCTCTGGTTTTGATCCCCAGTTGGTATCGAATGCATTGAATGTGCTAGTATTCAGAGCACCAGTGTTGGTAGAAGCAGGGAGTGGAGCTGGTTCCGATCCCCAGTTGGTGTCAAATGCATTAGAGGTGTTAGTATTAAAAACACCAGAAGTAGGAGATGAACTAGCCTGCTCTGGTTTTGTTCCCCAGTTGGTGTCAAATGTGCTAGTATTCAGAGCACCAGTGCTGGTAGAAGCAGAAGGTGGAGCCGGTTCTGATCCCCAGTTGGTGTCAAATGCATTAGATGTGTTAGTATTAAGAACACCAGAAGTAGGAGGTGAACTAGCCTGCTCCGGTTTTGCTCCCCAGTTGGTGTCAAATGCACTGAATGTGCTAGTATTCAGAGTACCAGCTTTGGTAGAAGCAGGGAGTGGAGCTGGTTCTGATCCCCAGTTGGTGTCAAATACGCTAGATGTGTCAGTATTCAGAGCACCAGTGTCAGAGGGTGGAATTGGTTGTGCTGGTTCTGATCCCCAGTTAGCATCAGATGTGTTAGTACTCAGGGGGAGTAGGGGGTGGAGTTGCTGGTTGTGCTGGTTCTGACCCCCAGTTGGTATCAAACACATTAGATGTGTTAGTATTGAGAACACTAGAAGTAGGAGGTGAAGTAGGCTGTTCTGGTTCTGATCCCCAGTTGGTGTCAAATGTGATGACATTGGCGGCAGAGGATGTTGGAAGTGATATGGGTTGTTTGGATTGTGCGTTAGATGTTGAAACATCACTGGTACCTGAAGTTGAAATGGACTGTTCTGGATTGGTTTCCCAGTTGGTGTCAAATGTGTCAGATGCATTAATAACACCAGTGGGAGTAGGGGTTTCTGGATCACCCTCCCATGCTATGCCAAATGCTGAAGTGACCTGTGACGAAGTGGGACTGGAGGGGAAATCGAAATTAGCATCAAATTCAAAACCACCAATGGCAGAAGACTGGAGCAAATCTTGCATCTTGGATGAATCCAGAGGAGGCAGTCCTTCGTTTGTAAGCGATGATTCCCAACCGTCAAAACTGGTGAAGAATGCACCCGAGTCTGCCGTCTGGTTAGTGCTGGCATCAGCTGGGAAGGGAGAAGCACCGATGTCTGTGGCGCCCCCCTGGTTAAATGGAGTGAAACTGCTGGGGGGAGAGCCAAAGGAAGCTTGAAACAAGTCATCTTGGAAAGGATTCTCACTGGCATTGCTAGCATCAACATTGAAGGCTGTTACTGAGGCTGAGGCTGAGGCTGAAGCTGTCGCTGAAGGAGAAAATGGATCTCCTCCGACTTCTTCTCTCACTTGTATTCCATCATTTGATATACCAAGTTCCTATCATAATGAATGTATTAATAAATTCTGCAGCTTTTGATAGATCATTCTCACCCACCCACTCTATCAGCTGGTTTTTTCTTGAAATTTGAAAATATTTTGTTAAGAATTGAGAAAGTTATAGCAGCTATAGTGAACGATCAAGAGGATCAAGTGAAAGCAAAATGGGATACCATGCATGCGAATTTTTCAGTTATAGTGAACGATCAAGAGGATCAAGTGAAAGCAAAATGGGATACCATGCATGGGAATTTTTTTTTTCATGTTTGCTGCAAAGAGGGGAGTTTTTTTGTGGTAGATTCTTTATTAGAACGACACACATTATACAATAAGGCTACTTACCTTTGCTAAGTCTTGCAGCTCATTCTCCAACGAGTTCCATTCCTCCCACACAGCCTGTTTCCTTTCCTGTAGTTTCAAGAAGACATGCACAATCACAAGCTCAAAACAGAAAAGGTGAGACACAGTCTGTCATTGGTCACACATAGCTGCTCACTTTTCAATTCTAACACTAGAGTTCACTAGAGTTTTGTCTAAAGCAAATGACTAATCAATTGAGTGGGTTTCTTATCCATAGCTCTGTGATTATAATCTTGCTTCCACATTCAGCATACGTACATACCTGCTCAGAGGGCATGTTCAGGGGAGCAGGCTTGTTACTAGGTACCTGAAGGAAGGAAAAGAGAGAGAGAGAGAGAGAGAGAGAGAGAGAGAGAGAGAGAGAGAGAGAGAGAGAGAGAGAGAGAGAGAGAGAGAGAGAGAGAGAGAGAGAGAGAGAGAGAGAGAGAGAGAGAGAGAGAGAGAGAGAGAGAGAGAGAGAGAGAGAGAGAGAGAGAGAGAGAGAGAGAGAGAGAGAGAGAGAGAGAGAGAGAGAGAGAGAGAGAGAGAGAGAGAGAGAGAGAGAGAGAGAGAGAGAGAGAGAGAGAGAGAGAGAGAGAGAGAGAGAGAGAGAGAGAGAGAGAGAGAGAGAGAGAGAGAGAGAGAGAGAGAGAGAGAGAGAGAGAGAGAGAGAGAGAGAGAGAGAGAGAGAGAGAGAGAGAGAGAGAGAGAGAGAGAGAGAGAGAGAGAGAGAGAGAGAGAGAGAGAGAGAGAGAGAGAGAGAGAGAGAATCCATAATTATACTGATTGAGATTTCATATATGAGGTTGTGCTGACTGGAATGAGTACGTACCAATGTCCAATATTAACTATCATTACGTTTGTTATCTTAAAAGTCTTTTAGTTTAGATAGACACATTTCAGTTCGTTATCAAAATGTTTACTAATCCAGCTAATGCTTGAAATACAAGAAACCTGTGTATAGCAACCATCTCTGGGCCACAATCTCTTAATGGAGGTGGTCTCTTTACAGAGGTCAGAATAAATGGTACAAGCACTATTGGGACATAACCAAGTGGTCTTTAAAGAGAGGGTCTCTTAATGGAGGTGGTCTCTTTACAGAGGTCAGAATCAATGGTACAAGTACTATTGGGACATAACCAAGTGGTCTTTAAAGAGAGGTGGTCTCTTGATGGAGGTGGTCTCTTTACAGAGGTCAGAATCAATGGTACAAGTACTATATAACCAAGTGGTCTTTAGTCTCCGAATAGGGTGGTCTCTTAATGGAGGTGGTCCCTTTATCTTTATAAAGGTCAAAATCAATTGCATAAGCACTATGTATTGGGATGCTTTAAAAGCAGGGGCACGTGTAGCCATGAAAACTTGATGAGAGTTCAGAGAAGTGCTAAGGGAACGTATGCACATGCAAGTATCTAACTAGCTAACATTGTTGACTCACATCATAGAGATTCTGATGAGGGAGCACAGGTTCTCGAGGGGGGACAGCAGGAGGAGGAGAAGCATCGAACACAGCCTCTTGAGGAGGAGGCGTGGCCACGTGCCCAGCCTCTTGGGAGGGTATAGATGGAGGCATGGCCACATGTCCAGCCTCTTGAGAGGGTATAGATGGAGGCGTGACCTCATGCCTGGTCTCTTGGGAGGGTAAAAGCGGTGGCTGATCTCTGGGCTGTTCTCGTGATGGTACAGGAGGAGGAGGGGGTGTCGCGACTTTGTTCCTTGGTCCTTGAGTGGCCGTGAGCGTAGGTAGGGACATAGGCTCATACTCGGCATCTTGGGCGGGTGGGTTGGGAGAAATGGGTTCATAGCTGACAACTTCCGCAGAGGGCAGGCTGGCAGGAATAGGCTCATAATTGACATCTTGAGAAGGAGTATTAGTGGGTGATGAAGCCACTGGCCCTGAAGCGCCGTCACTTATAAAGTCATAGAGATCATCATTTCCTCCCGCGGAGGTAGGAATTGGAGGCAACTCCATGTTCCTCCTTGACGAGTTCTGCTTCTTCGGAGGAAGGGGGATCACTGGAACCTGCAGTTCCTGCTGCGATATTCGTCGAGTCAGCATTTCCTGCTGTTGCTGCTGAATCAGGATTTGTTGTTGCTGTTGCTGTGACAACTGTAACTGTGCCTGTCTTTGCCGAATCAGCATCTGCTGTTGCTGTTCCAAGAGCTGTGGTGGTGCTTGTATTTGTGTCTGCTGACTTGGCTGTTGTTGTTGTTGTTGTTGTTGTTGTTGTTGTTGTTGTTGTTGTTGAGCAAGCATGGTATTGATGTCGTCAATGCTGGTATAGTCAGGGAGCCCATCTTCCATTACCAGAGGGGGAGGGTCAGGGGTACTTGGGAGTGGTTGTGCTACTCTCCGTGGCCTTGGTTTTGCGATGCTCGTGTTGACTTTATGACCTGGAGGCGGGGCTAGAGGGACTGGTTTGGTCTCTGTATTGGCAGGAACCTGAAGAGAAATAAAACCATGCAGTCAATCATTTGGTCTACAATCATAATACGTAGGGAAACTTTCGTGGTGTAAAATTTTCACTTTTATGTTTCACACTTTAAAATCACGAAAATTTTATCCCCACGAATATTTCATGCTATATACACTCTTAATTGACTCACCAAAAAAGTGCCAGTATTTTTCTTGGATATGGCGTCCTTGTAGGAAGGGGGTGGTGGAGGAATACCAAAGCCAAGAGTGACTGGTGTGTTATCCTCTTCTTCCTTGTCAGCTGAATTAAGGGGAGGAGGAGCAGGAGGAAGAAATGGAAGAAGAGTGATAAATAGAATAATATTATATTGCCAACTCTCTCTCTCTCTCAGTCAGTCTTCATGCACTTATTAATTCTTGCATGTGTCTCTTACAACATATATTCAACTCACATTTTTTTGCAACTGCAGTGGCCTCCTGACTGGATGCCTCCTGCCGACGGGACTGCATGATTCTGAAGAGCAGCTGGAACATCTCATTTGCAGACCGAACAAACAAAACAGACTACATGCAGAGTTGGAAAGACAAAAAAAACTAGGTAAATATCATGCTCACACGAAAAAGATTCCCTTTACGGTCTGGCTAATATTACAATACTATGAATAATTATGAAAAGAATTTGTATGTAGTTACTACTGGAGTAGCATCCTCAATTAATGCCCACCCCAGAGCTGGAGCCAGCTGTGGTATGGTCATACGTACCATCTGGAGGGGAAGCCCTCCAGTAAAATTTATTCAATTTCAATCTGGTATGATCTAGGCAATGCCATGTACCAACTAAGTCATTACATGCACACACACACACCACACACACCACACACACCACACACACACCACACACTACACACACACAAATACACATGTACAAAACTGAATGGTGATACAGCCATGCATGGCCAACCGTTGCAGCTAGTACATGCCTCTGGCCATGAAATGAACATATTGTACACATGCATGTACATAGGAAATACATCATCAAAAACTCCTGAGAGTGGAACATATGATGAATCCTGAATTCAATAATCTGTCTATCAATCAATCTAATAATTATTCCCCATCCAGTCATAAGACCACGCACCAGCCTATCGATCCTTAAATTTAGACACTGATATGTCCTTTCTAGCGACTTTTCTACAGACCCATAGACATATTAATAAATGACTTATATACAATATAGTAGGCGGTTGCTATGTGTTTCAGTACCTAGGTACCTAGCTACAATGAACACAAAAAAAAATCTTGAGCAATTTAAAATGCTGATTATTAATTTTGATTATCAATTTGTGCATTTTGATTTGGTGGACCAAGCCCCCAGTACAGTTGAGGTTGAGTACAAGTTCAGTGGAGTAACTACTGGTAAGCTATTCATTTCAACATGGAAATAAATAAGGTGCTTTCACTCCCCCCCCCCCCCCCCCCCCCGAGTCTACAAATTCCAGAGTAAAGAGTTACAGTGAAACCCCTACACCTTAAACTAGAAACTTGGTCTTTATTATTATGAATCGAATCTTTGTAACTGTTGCTATGTTATGTATTATTACTCACAGTTTTCATATCTGCCTGGAAGCAGAATAACTTGTAGCCCAAGCCCGGGGAGGCCTCGGATATTGGAAGTTGTATCACGGCTGCAAATGTGCTCGCGTCGTGTTTATCGTGACAGACAAACTTAACGCTCTCTATTGGTATGTTCAGCATTTCAGCCTGCAATGAAGAATTATTATTATTATTATTATTATTATTATTATTATTATTATTATTATTATGTCATGCTATTGAGGATGCAATATATACAAGAAAAAGAACGAAAGAAAGAAAGAACGAAAGAAAGAAAGAAAGAAAGAAAGAAAGAAAGAAAGAAAGAAAGAAAGAAAGAAAAAAGGAAAAAAGAAACAATCAGCTCCGAAAAAAATAATTTGCAAGATGGAAGGCTCAACTAAAAGAGCACGCAGAATTTCTGCCCCCACCCTTAGGCTACTGAAAGAGATTTTGCTGACAGTGATGTCAGCACACTTAGAGCCCCACATTAGATCCTTCCCAAATTGAGTTATTATGTCAATACATGTACATGAGCAGCTACTTTCTCTCTACAGATGACCTGCTCCATACACATTTACTGAATGGTTTATAAGTTCACACAATAATTATTATTCTTAATGATTATATAATAATCTATACGCAAGTCTTAGACTACCTCTATGATCAACTGCATCAGCTCTACCAAGCAATGTATATAAACATTGATGCTTCTGTTTCAATTTTCCTAATATTCCTCGTATGGTCAAACATGCCTCATGTGGGACCACCACATGCCACAGTTATGAATGGCTTTAGTATCAATACCCAGGTCCCGCTTGGCAAGGCCCAGGTCCTGCCTGCATGGTCCTGCTTGGCAAGGTCTAGTTCTATTAGCATGAAACGTGGCAGATTGCCAGTCATCCATTTATCAACTCTCCAAAGTAATTTCGAAATGCAACTAGCATCATCCCTTAATTAGATAGCCCAACAGCACTGAAGTGATACGATCAAGACTTGGCAAGTCATTAATTTTGGCTTTTGAAATCTATTCGCAGATATCATGGACCATAAACTACAGTACTAGAGGTCAAAGTACGTCTGTAATCATTGCTCTATTGCTACAGTAGCTAGGGATCACATTTCATTTCTTCAAAGATCATATTCCTACATACGTAATGAAAGTGCTGGAATTTTAATTTAGCACACCCTGTCTAGTATTATGTATGTCCTGTCCTAGTATTATGTCCTGTCCCAGTATTATGTCCTGTCCTAGTATTATGTACATCCTGTCCTAGTATTATGTCCTGTCGTCTGTCATATTAATTTATTATGTCCTGCCCCATCCCATTCCTATTACGTACCTTAGTTTTTTCATTGACAACCAACATTCCTTTAAACTTGATGGTGATGTTCACTTTCACCCGTTTTGAATTCTTTTTCCTCAATTGAGACATAGTGTCCAACACCACACTGCTCCCACGGTAGTCCCCTATCTCCAATGCACCCACAAACTGAAAATATAATGATTCTAGTTACGCAGGATCAATTAAAAGTTCATCATTTGTCTTGATTGTGAACACTAACAACTGTAACTTTCTCAATTCCTTAATAAATTTCTATTCACAATAGCGTGAGGGTCGCTTGGTATTTGGAATTCCATTAAGAATTAATGTAATAGCATCTATTAATCTTGGGTTCACTCGATCCCTTTGATCATTCATTATAACGGCTATAACTCAGATTCTTATCCAAATTTCAAATATCAAAAACTGACTCACAGAGTGGGTCTGCTGGTGCTTTTAATTTGGTCGAGAATTGAGAAAGTTAGAGGAGGTTTGTAAATGACCAAGGGGAACCAGTGAATGGAAATACACTTTAGTGGTTCTTGGTTATTATGGGAAATTAAGTGAAATTATCACAAACAAGAAGTGAGAATAAAACACCAACCCATAACCTCATTCCATGCAAAGCAGTAGGCATGTTCAGTTTACCCAAGGTTGTCACGCAAAGAAAATGCAAGCAGTTGATCCCTTAAGTGTGCATGCTTTGCTTGCCCTAATTAAATCTGGAACTGTTAAAGCTGTAGAAGCCAATTCTTTCACATCTTGATATCAAGGTTAACCAATCACATTAAGTTGTAGAAGCCATGCCCTGAGTCCTGATTTCATTCAGTTTCTTCCGAGTATTAAGTGTCTTTAAGGTTATAGAAGCCAATGGCTTCTCTAACATGCATTATGTTTGTTGTGCCTCAATTGGTGCGACACTGAGTGATAAGTGATGTAGCAACCCAGAGAGTGTAAAAAGGTCAACCTCTTTTGCATAACACACCTAGATACAGTGTAACCTCCGGAACCTCTTTCATCCAGATTTGACTACAAGCATTTGTAATGGTTACTTTTTTTGAGAGTGCTTTGCACAGGCACATAATTAGCAACTGCATAACAATAATCAGTAGTATCTACACTGTTCTAGACTGTTAGTACTAGCCCATAATATTAAACTATACAACGACTATCTGGACTAATTCACTTATCTGGCAGCCTGGAAAAAAAGTTTGGACAAAGGTGTCTGGACAACCGATGCACCTACCACTTATTAAACTTTTACACATTTCTTTGTAAACAATTTTGTCCATTTAACATGATGAAAATAATTATTTCTTATTATGGTGTAGAAACTAAATTGAGGAAAACATTCAGTTTAGATTTCAATCAAGGAAGCTGATTTTCACTCTCCTTGGAATAGCATGATGAAATGAAAAGTACTATTGTTAATTCTTTCTCATTGTAGCTGGACTGTGTTGTGTGTGTACTGCCAGAGCATTAACTGCCACCCTCACCCTTTGCCTATAGACAAAGCTATGTTATTGGGTAAAGACCCAACCTAATTGCCTGTTGCTAATAGTGTCACAGTCAGACATTATCAACATAAAAGTTCTGCCAAGTTTGAAGAAAAAATCTTTTTAGAAAGTCAAAGTGTGAGACTTCAATAGGTAAGCAGGTAATTGAGTGAACCCGAATACAAGCAAAAATCAGTGAGAGCCCGATTGAAGCCATGATACCAGGTCAATTGAGTCAGGCTGTGACTATATGAATAGTGCACAGATCCAAAGAATTGGTTATCCTATCAGAAGTATCTATCAGAAGCATAAGTAGTAGTTTTTTTTGCTATGGTACTGCTGTAGTTTACTACCTCGACACCACATGTGTGAGTGAACAGAAGTTAAAATTTGAAATCTCCAATCTTTCCTTTTTCTTTGAGTTAACGTTTACCTTGACTTTGAAAATCTTTCCAGGTCCATTGTAGATCTGAGCTAAGTCTCTGCTGCTGCTCCTTCCTGGAGGTGAAACAAATAGGTGGGTGGGGCTAGTTAATGAGCTTGAGAGCCGGCCACTCAATACAAGCGGCAGCGAATTGTTTACTTACTCTGCTCGCCTCCACCGGGACCTGCCCCGGAATTTGATGATCCTCTTTGTGTTCGCCTCCTAGACATTCTTCTCGCTCGAGTTACAAATCACTACTTTTACTAGTAAAGACATTGTTTTTAGCGCATAACCTCGGGCCAAAATTAATCACGGTCCGGTTAATTGAACAATCACATGACAAAGCACGTGTTGTCACGTGCAAATTAAAATTGCCGCAATGGCGCAACTGTATTACTTATGAGCTGGAGAGACAGAACAAGGATTCAATTTCTACTCCCCATCTGCGCCGAGAATCAGAAAGCAAGCTCGATCGTGTGGACTTGTGTCCTGAAGCGCCATGGCTGCTAGTGAGTGTGGTAGCTGGAGTTTATTTGGGTCGATAATTGTGTAGGAATGGAATGTATCTGTGTAAGCTATCTATTGATTGTGAGATTAACTTAAGATATTTTAAGAACGACCTTATTTATCTATGTAGCTCGTATCTTTTGTGCTGATATCAGCTATAGGTGGCTAGCTAGCTAGCTATGAATATGTTTGTGTCTATCAAGACTGGCATAAGTCTAATAATTATTTGTTTCCTCAGGATGCATGAGTAAACTTGAGAGTGGGTAACTTTGAGCAGGTAACCTTTAGTTTCAAACCAGCCCTAGATGTAACTAACTATGAAGAGTGATCGTCTGATCTGGAATGGATACACTTGGCTCGTAGAACAAGCTTATTTTTATCAGGTTTGAATCTTAGTGGCTGGATTTACTTATAGTACCATACCAGAGGGTCCTTGAGATTGTTAACAAGTGTTGTGTGAAACAAAACTACCTTAAGTGCTCTGTGATCAGTCATACAGTCTCTGTTAACCTTTTCTTTAGATCGATAGCAATTCTGAATTAATAAAAAGTAGCTGTAGGGAAGAGTGTGATACAATGAAGAAATTGTTGTTGTTGTTGTTGTTGTTGTTGTTGTTTTCCTGGTTGCCTAGTACATGACATAATGCTTCCCTTGAGCCAGCCCTAGGCACTTTGTGGTAGAGAACTTCGGTAATTCCATTACAGATGTCAAAGTTTTCTTCAATTAAGCCCACAACAGAGAAAGCCCTTGCACTCAAGACTGACATATGCTGTTGTATATCAGCCCAAATATAGAAGATTCATGTGGTTCATAGCTATTAGAGACAATATTGTGTATTGATAGAAGAAGTTAACAGCTCACAGCCTTCAGGGATAATTGAAGTGTGATAACTAATTACTTTCAGTGGAAGCGAATTAGATATGCCTTTTGGCTGCTAGAGATGAGTGAAATTTGTTAGCTATGCTCTGGGGATAAGTACCCTTCCAATGGGCTATCAAACCAAGTACCTACGTTTGAGAGTAGTTGGATCCTTAAAGTCTAACCGATAGACCTGTCTGTTGTTGTTATTAGTACTGTCCAATCAGAGGTCTGTGATCTCCATGGTGACGTGCTGTGAGCTATCTTGTGTCTGATGGAGAAGGAGGCTCTTCATTTTCGAACACTAGGCCGCCGAGAGTTAAAAGCATTACCACCTCACTCTTTAGGTTCTTGTAGAGCAATGCACAGGTGGTGAATTTTAGACAAATGAAACTGCAGAAGTTACGTTTCCCAGAACTACAAACTTGGACTCTCGTGAACTGTAAACTAACTTGTTGGTTGTAAATACAGATAGTATCTAGCGCAGTACATGTTTATCTAATTTCTGATAAAATCTCTAAGATTCTCACCTATAATAACACATCAAGCTTGAAAATGTGTAACTGCTGGGCCACTGTTCATTTTTTGACTGTTTTTTTTTGAGTGTTACAATAATGGCTGTCGACTAATTTCTGCATTTCAATTGGCATGAATAAGGCAACCGGATATCCGACCAAACTTGTTGCGAAAGACCAATTTTTATTGTGACAAATTTTTCATGGGTTAAAAAAATTTAATACAAGGGGTGGCATACACTTAATCTGATTGGTCAGATCCAGCAAAATTTGTTCAGCCATTTCATTGCAATGATGATGAACTGATTGGAATATGAGTGGCTTGGTAACGGATCAATATTTATGGGAGGAAGAGAAGAAGAAGAAGAAGAGAAGATTTCATTTTAGCTGGTGTGTAGGTAACACAGACCAACAATTACAAACAAGAACAAGATTATAATTACATCTGGCCAACTTCAACAAGACCACAGTTGGTAAACTCAAGACCACTTTATGATACAACTTAGTTGTAGAGATAAATGTGAAGTAACAGGAAGGGCCTAGAGAATTTCTTCTCAGGACTCAAGAATCAAGGAGAACATAATGAATACGTCGTTTTGTTGTTGTAAAAATCTTGGATCTTGTATCTCTTCCAGCTTGGTAGCGATAATGGTGGTGATGATGATGATGATGATATTCCACCATCCTTGGTTTGGTGTGCCACGAGAAATGGTCTCCGGTGACCAGCAGTTGCGTATTTTCGATCTTTGCTTTGAAGTAATTCAATGCAGCACAGTCAGTGAGGGAGGCAAGCAAGGCAGGGAAGGAGAGGCTTACCACAGGTTGTCCTCTCAAACATTTGTCTTGTTGTTATGTGATAATTGGGTTCCTTTTGGCCACATGAAGACAGCTGGCCGGTTGCCAACCAAAACCTTGAGAGTCGGAGTGGTGGCCTTATATAGGAATGTTCTTATGATAGGACCTATAGGACCTTCAGTGTGTTCTATGAAATGCGGTTGTCTAATCTGGCCACTTCATTACCTCTCTATTAGCAAACCTATTCCTGGCCAGCTATTTCGACCTCCAATGCCCCACAGAGCTCATTCCTATTTCAACCTCTTTTTAAAACGACAGCACCTATTCCTAAGCCAGCTATGTAATGAGACCAACACCTACATTTCAACCTCTCTAATGCGACCACCTCTCTGTCATATTAAAGCCATAAGATGGCTTTGTTGTACCTCTTAAAAGCAGTTAGAAAGTAATGGTAGCCCTTCTCTATACTCCATGGAGCCAAGCTTTCTAGATTATTTGTATTATTTTCATAACTTTCGGGCGTCATTTCTCAGTGTGAGATACTTGGAGGTCATCATATTAAGCTTATAGTTCAATCACCATATAGCTACATTCTGGATAATGATTGGGGGAAAGTTGTTATTTTTTTCATGTGATGATGACCTAGCTTGTGCAAGAGGATGGTTAACTGTATCTTTTTTTGTCTTTTTAAAAAATTATTATTTTTTAATGAAACCTGCTTATGAGATCTCAGTACCTGTTAATTTATGTGGACTACTGCTCCCCTCCAGGCCTCCAGGGTTCATGTATTTATGACAAGCCAACCTCTCTTGTCAGCAGGGAGGGTACACTGCTTGATTTGTGGCTCGTTATGTATGCTATATCCAGTGGTCGTACTATGAAACTTACACATATGAGCCTGAACAAGTATTCTTGATGGTCTTCGCAGATTCTGAAATAGCTGGAATACATAGGTAACTGTTGTACCAGAGAGACTATAAATACACACTAAAGTGAGTTGGACAAGACATTTCCTTGAAGTACTGTACTGTCTGTAGTAAACTGTAACTGATTTTTCCTTGAACTTCCCTGTAGAGTAGTAAACCATAACTGACATTTCCTTCAACTTCCGAGTTGGTCAGACATTTCCTTCGAATAGTCGTGTGTGTGTGGATAAACCATACCACTTTCCTATAAGAGGCTTCATCTTGTGTATGTATGTATGTATGCACGCACCTAAGAGTAGTCCACACTCCATTTGAACAATAGACCGACCACTTTTCCTTCCACACTTCAGAGAGATGACTTCTCATTCTTTACTTTCAATTTCTGATTCAAGACCTTTCTTGATAAAAGTGACCTTTCTTGTTCATTATATATGAATGGTTTCTATGCTGACATTTTGGGGAACGTTAGTTAAAAGTGACTTTATTTATAAATTTGCAACTGATACTAATTATTAACCCTTTAGGTACTCACAGGAGATCTACTAATTTTAACTCTGTAGATACAGGATAAATCAATTCTGTTTTAGCTCTGGACCCTCCTGCATTCAGAGAGCATGTTTTAGTGTTATTTCAGTTCATTGTCTTGCCTGTAATTTCAATTTAGAGACTGTTCCACTAGCACTCTGGACCCTCCTGCATTCAGAGAGCATGTTTTAGTGTTATTTCAGTTCATTGTCTTGCCTGTAATTTCAATTTAGAGACTGTTCCACTAGCACTCTGGACCCTCCTGCATTCAGAGAGCATGTTTTAGTGTTATTTCAGTTCATTATCTTGCCTGTAATTTCAATTTAGAGACTGTTCCACTAGCACTTTGGGAGTTTGTAGTTTGTTTTTGTTTTTTTGAGATTCGTAGGGTTCTCCCCAGAAGGCATAGGGAGGGGCAACACCACGAAGGAGGGGGGGGGGGGGATCCAATAATTATGATGGTTCCTAGTATAGTCTGAGAGATGCAATTCAGCTGTTGACACAGTCCTGTGGCCATTAGAAAGTTGAATCTCACCCGGTAATGTTAGGGTTTACTGTAAAATATGTTTTTTTTTTGTTTTTGTTTTTTTTAAACTCATCTCAATTAAAAGAACAAACAGTGAGTCAGTCTTGTTTGGCAGTATGAGTGGTCAAGTTGACAGGGCTAGAGCTGTGAGGAGCAATTGACCAAATGTTTTTTTAAATTTATTAATTTTTTGCTATTATTTATCTGATTTTGACGTGGATGTTATTCTGCAACTTCTAATTCGTGGGATCAATTTTGATAACAGCTTCTTTCACTTACTCACTTCCATGAAGGACTGTTTACAAGCTGAGAGACTTGAATAAGTTTGCTTTGCATACACAGAAGTGAGGCTAGAGAGTGTGAAACAGTGAGGCAGACCCCTAGAGAGTGTGAAGCAGTGAGGCAGACCCCTAGAGAGTGTGAAACAGTAAGGCAGACCTCTAGAGAGTGTGAAGCAGTGAGGCAGACCCCTAGAGAGTGTGAAACAGTGAGGCAGACCCCCAGAGAGTGTGAAGCAGTGAGGCAGACCCCTAGAGAGTGTGAAAAAGTGAGGCAAACCCCTAGAGAGTGTGAAGCAGTGAGGCAGACCCCTAGAGAGTGTGAAACAGTGAGGCAGACCCCCAGAGAGTGTGAAGCAGTGAGGCAGACCCCTAGAGAGTATGAAACAGTGAGGCAGACCCCTAGAGAGTGTGAAACAGTGAGGCAAACCCCTAGAGAGTGTGACAGACTCTTTGAGATGTGAAACAGACCTGGCCACCCCAGTAAGACAGAGGGCCTCTCCAGTGAGGCAGACCCCTAGAGAGTGGGCTGCAGAGGCAGACTCCAACATCAAGAGGAACACTTAAGTGAGATGTGAAACAGATCTGGCCACTACAGTAAGACAGAGAGGGCCTCTCCAATTAAGACAGACCCCTAGAGAGAGGGCCTCTCCAGTAAGACAGACCCCTAGAGAGAGGGCCTCCAGTGAGGCAGACCCCTAGAGAATGGGCCTCTGCAGAGACAGACCCCTAGAGAGTGTGAGATAGTGAAACAGAGCCACCCCAGTGAGACGTGAAACAGACCTGGCCACTCCAGTAAGACAGACCCCTAGAGAGTGTGAGAGAGTGAAACAGACCCCTAGAGAGAGAAAGGGCTACCCCAGTGAGGTGGACCCCTCAGAGTGTCCAAGATAGTTTGTTAGTGGGAATGGTTACATTTACTATCGTTGCTGGGAGTCCAGACTTCCCTGTTACAATGCAGTATGATAATAATGCAGCACTCTGATAAGAACAATACTTCTTGTGAAGTCTGAATAGAATCCATTTTGAAGTCTGAATGGGCAGCTTGTAACTCAAACCATTCCATGAAAGTGTTCTGTGTCACATGGAAGCAAAGACTATGAATCCAAGTGTATGTATGTATGTATGTATGTATGTATGTATGTATGTATGTATGTATGTATGTATGTTTATTTCTAGTGGGATTGTGTGTTTTGGGTTTGTTGTTGTGGCTTACTTGGATGAAGTTGCTGGCTAGGATCATCCAACTTGGGTCTATTATGGCCAGCCAGCAAGTGTGAGCATGCATGCCCCCCCACCTGACCGGAACATGTACAACCCAGCGGATAGATCATGCAGTGCTATGACATGGATATTACAAGTTGTAGAATGTCTAGAGATAACAATGGTCAGCTTGTACCAAAACATATGGTGTGACTTCTTGACCTTTCGTCTTGTGTATCTCAGTCTACTGTGTGTGTGTGTGCGTGTGCATGTGTGTGTGTGTATGTGTGTGTGTTGATGTGGTACCACCTATATGCACGTGCTTAATGCTTAAATCAGAAAAGCGCGCGTGTGTGTGTCCATGTGCTACCACCTATAGCTAAGTTCATGATGTGTGGAATGCTTTAAATTGGAGAAGCATGTATGTGTGTGTGTGTGTCGACGTGCTATGATATTCCAATTAGACCCATTTAATTCTACACTGCACTAACACATGTCTCGTGTGTTCCATAACAGACTTCAGTATGCGCATGCAAGAGAGAATGTTCCAGTCAGCTGTGGTGTATTTTCTAATTTACTTCAAAACAATAATAGTTAGTCACCAAGGTGGCAGTGGGTGTGGTCACATTGATATTTCAACATTTTAATTACCCTCTCTCCCCAGACCCTCCTCTCCCACCACGTAACGACGGAGGGAGGCGTTTCTCCAACACTCCCCCTGCACCTCCTACTGTACCTAAAAAGAATCGTGAGTTTTTAAATGTGAAACCCTGTACCAAATATTACTATTTGGAACCCCTTTTCTCAGATATCCTTCATCCATCCAAGACAGTTGGAGACCTTTCTCCACAGTTATCAGGTGAGAGAGAGAGAGAGAGAGAGAGAGAGAGACCAATATTTGTTTGTAATAGTGAGGTTATTATTCCATGAAGATACTAAAAAAGCATGAAAATCTTAGTCCCACAGAATCAGACATTCTGCACCAACGAATGACCAAATGACATGCCCTTTCCCTTCCCTCTCCTCCCCTTGCTGCAGGTTCTCCTTACAACTCCCACAGCTCCTCCGCCATCTCCCTTAGTGAACAGTACCAGCACCAACAGTATCCCCCTCACCCTCACCACCCTCCCCCCGTCCACCCCTCCTACACCCAGTCCCATCAACCCTCCCCCAATTCTTCCTTCTCCTCCCATCACGTCATGAACTCTGTATCTGGCTCTCCGTCGTCAAGTCCAAATTCCAGCGGGAATCCCCCTCCTCTCCCCAACCGACGTTTGTCTTCTAGGTCATCATTTGATCAGAGTCCGACCGACAAATACCCTCAGGGAAGGCAGCCCCATCCTTCTGGTACCCCTTCTAGGCTCGCCACCTACAGTGGAGGGCCATCTACAGCGTGAGTCCTTTAAGTACAGATATGATGGATTCATTGGTAGTCCCAGATGAATCGAATCAGCTCAATAAAAGTTGCCATTTCTCAGATTTGCATTGCCCTGAACGTCTGTCATGTGTTTGGATTATTTTCAGCCCCAAGGCTACTAGTAACTGCGAGTTAAAGGATGAAGAGATGAATTTGGTTTCTATCTATCACATACTCAGCTCTCATGATTACAAGTTTCCTTTCTTGAACTCTATGCAGTTCAGAAAATAGTACCAAAAAATAATATAAAATGAACTTATACGTATGTAAAAATGTTTTAAGTACATCTCTCTATCTTTATTCTGCCCTGCAGCCTACCAGGAGATAACACCTATATCACTCCTGACGTTGTGGACCACCTCCGCCAACAGTATCACCAGCAGCACTCCCAGCAGAGGCCACTGCCACAACCACACTCCCAGGTCATGCCCTCCTCCTTTTATTCACCTCTGGAAGAGCAGGAGTGGTACTGGGGCAGCATTTCAAAGTACGTTGAATATTACTTGCTGACCCTTACTGATCCAAGGGAATGTCTCACTTGTTGACCCTAGGAAAAGTGCACTTGATGACCCTTTACCAATCAGAAGGATATTCACTTGCTGACCCTTTACCTATTCAAGGGAAAGCAATTTTTGCTATTTGGAAAAATATGTAGGCAGGGGAAGTACAGTCATGTGAAAGAGGCTGGCACATTTTACCCCCATAGATATCGTATAATGAATGCTTGAGGGACTATGGGTAATACTTCTCTCTTCCCCCTTCAGAGAGGAGGTAACGGACATCATGAAGGAGATGCCCAATGGAGCCTTCTTGGTCCGAGATGCAGCCCGAGTGCCCGGTTATTACACCCTGACCTTACGCAAGGCTGGAGTCAACCGTCTCATAAGAATCATGCACAAGGATGGACTCTATGGCTTTGCAGAACCTCTGGAGTTCACCTCAGTCATGTCCCTTGTCGACTACTACAAGGAGCACTCTCTGGCCCCCTACAGTCCGAAGTTGGACATCACCCTCGGCCAACCTGTCTCTCGGAAACTTCTGAATGATGACATGGACCGGATGGATATGACAGACGAGCACATTATTGACAGGTTGCGCACATTGGATGAAGATCTGAAGACTAAGAGCAAGGAATACAACAGTCAGAAACAGAGGGTTGAAAAAATGAATGAGGTTAGGAGAAATGGTTCGATGTACGACAAATGTGGAAGAGCTCCTTGCTAGTAGTTCATTGCTGATGTGTTGATGCATTTCATACTCTTTCCTCTTTCTCTCCTTCTCTCTCTCCCTTCCTCCCCTTCTCCCTTTCTCCTTCCACTTCTCCCTCTCTCCCTCCCCTCTCTTCCCCTCCCCTCTCCTCTCCCTCCCCTCCCCCTTCCCCTGTAGGAGTTGAAGAACATGAGAACAGACATAGCAGCACAGGAGGAGATCATTGCAGTGTACAGTGAGAGTTTGAAGGAGCATGAAAAACATCATAACTCGTGTCCTCCTTCTCTCAAAGAAGTGTAAGTGTGCAAAGATACAGTAGGATGATCAGCAAGTTATTAACAAGATTAAGAGGAAATGAGTGTGTGAAACATTAGTGTTGAACGTCCAATCAAATTCAAGAACGTGTAACCAGTCAAATCATACAATGATATGGTTAGAAGTGAGATGGTATGTAGAATGGTTGCGATAAAATGTTAAAAAATTTGCTTCATGATTTTTGCAAGTGTGAGCCATATGTGACAGTCTCGTGTAGAAAATTGAAAGGCTTAATTAAGTGAATTTGATATGACCATGAGACCACTAGTAGTGGTCAGCCAAGAGTGGCCAAAAATGAATAATAAATGTCTAATATTAATTGACTTCTACTTATGACTTTTTCTTGTTTATCCATAACCAAGACAATTTTGCCCTACAAAGCTTGAAACTCTGTGCTATTCCGCTGATTAAAATTCCATTTGTCTTGATGATCCAGATTGCGGGTGAACTATGAACTCCTTCAGAGAAGGTTTCGAAGCAACAAGGACACTGAAGAGGAACTGCGAGATAAGATCACTCGTACAGAGTCCACGAAGAACAGGGTTGATATTGACCTGAATAACTTGAAGCCAGAGATCAAGGAGATGCAGTCAGAGAAAGGGATGCTCTATCGGTAAGCTGGCTCATCAGATTTTCAATATGAATACCCTGAAGTGTTGATATCTCGTTTTAAAGGAGTCAGGACACCATTATAATTGGGGGTGGGCATGGACATACTTGTTACCTTTAAAATGGGGATAACTCTCAAATCTGAGCACTTTTTTGTGTCTTATCTTGTTGCTTTTTAAGGACACTCCTGAAGAAGCTTTCCACATGTTCCCACAGTATGTACAGTACTTAGTAGCATCATTTTTGACTGCCATAATTCTAGGATTTTGAATAAACGTGGGATGACTAACAACGAGGTTGCTAGTCGTATCCAAGGTGTCAGGAGTGAAGAAGACCAGGACGAGGAAGAGGAAGGTCTCTATGCCACATATGCCATGCTCCACACCATCAGGAAAGAGTAAGCCTGTATCTAATATGATGTCAAATTTATTATGTCTTTCCAATTTTTCATGATTAGTTTGTTATAATTAATTAATATAATTATTAATATATTGTTAATATAATCAACCTCTGATCCTGGAGTGGTTGATAAATCACTTCTTATCCTAGAGAGGTTGATAAATATTGGAACATTAATTTTATCAACCTGTAACAAGGAATTATTCTATTTAATGCTCATCTTTATATTTTTAGATCTGACTACCAAAGGATATCAGAAGAAATTAGGAAAAGAGGGCGTCGACCACCTCCTCTCCCTCCCAACGATCCAAGGAATCCAAAGATCCATGAACCCCTTCCCCCTCCTCCCACTCAGGGGGAACCACCCCCTCGGAATATCCTCCGTGAACCCCTAACAAGAGGACGTATAAACACGGTGGTGGACAGGCCACCCCCACAGACTGAGGAATTTGATGTAAGGGAATATACACTGTGTGGGGAGATCCCCATAATTAACCTATAGCTAACAGATTGAAGAATCCTTAATATAGTCAGACCCAAGTAACTAATCCACACTTCAAATTGCATATTTCTGACTCTAGGGACACTTGATAACAGCAGCACAGCTCAACTTGTCTCGAGACATGCCACACTTGAAACAGAGTAACTGGATGAACCCCAGCCTATCGTGAGTCTGGGGGTTCAGCCATAAAAGGGCGGGGTCAAAATGAGGGGAAAATAGAAGCAAACTTTAATTCTCTACATCTCTCTCTCTCTCTCTCTCTCCCCTTCCTATCTCTGACAGGCGTGAGGAGTCCAGAGAGAGACTGACTGGCAAACGCAATGGGACATTTCTTGTTCGTCCGAAGGCAGGAATTGACGATGGCTCCCAACTACCTACACCCACACATTCACATACCATAGACATACTGTGAGTCAATCTCTAGCATCCCTTTCAATGTAGACTCAAGATGTACTTACTGGGAGGGTTAGGTAACTAGGAAATCGCTTTCCAAATTTCAATGTTTAAGTACTAAAGGGTATGTAGGTGAGTCACAATCTAATTCTGCATGTTCTTATAATGAATGCAATGATACATGTACTCACACATGTGATAATTTTAAGATCACTTGCATGCACATTTATAGTGATCGAGGGAGATTTAAGAGGATACCGGTGTTCCAAGATCCCAATGGCGGCTATGGCTTTGCTCCTCCGTACGAGTTTGACTCCCTATCTACTCTAGTGTTGTACTATGCCACAAACACGATGGAGAAACACAATCCTGACTTAGAGACCACTCTTATGTACCCTGCCTTTTGCCCCTAACATTATCGAGTTATTTGTTTTGATTCAGAGATTTTTTTTTTTGTTTCCTTTTGGCATCAAATGCTTCATGTATTGGAACTGAGAATTTTTTTTTGTGTATAGTTTAATGCTGTACTGTATGTGATTTGATATTATCATTGCTTTTTCAAATGACTGTAATTTTGCTTTTGGAGGACAATGGAGGTTCTAACCAAGCAGCTACATACTTAGGAAGGTGTAATGTGCACTTAGTCTCGCGCGCCCGCGCGAGACATGCACTAAACCACAATACGCGCCCGCGCGAGACTAATGTGCACTAAATTATAAACCACAATACGCGCGCGGTGGCCAAATTAGCATGCGCGGTATATAGACAGGATCTAGGAAACAGTAGCGCTTGCTCCAACCCGGTATACGTACATCAGCACAATTCTTTAAGAAAGAAAGGTAAAGGGTCGGCGCCGCCAGACTAGTCTTGCATATGCGCATGTTGTGGGCATGGCATGAATTAGATCTAGAGCGAAAGAAAGAGAAAGCAAAAAGTCTGACGTCGTGGAAATCAATTTCCGGCCGGTGGCGGGAGTCATGACAAACACTCTCTCAGGATACTGGTGAGTCAGTAGTGATATACCGGTGAGTGATAAAAGTGCGTGGCTATGGGCCTTTGCAATTAGACTGCTGAAGGCGGTTTAGGCTTTAGAGAGATTGGCTAAGACTATAGCTATGGGAGGTAAGTGCAGATATGGCCGTTCATGCAGTGCCACAATAAAAGTATTTTTAGCTAGGTATGCATGTTTTCCTTGGCTAAGTAGCTATGTACATCGTAGGGGGAGGAAGGTCATCTATTTTATTTTTTTTTGGGGGGGGGGGGGGGGGGGGAGCTGAGTGTAATAAAAGTGTGACCACACTAACACGCAAAGCGTGCCATCTAAGGGGGTCTGGGGGTATGATTTTAAGCCTCATTGGATTGGATCTGGTGCATTCTCTGAGGTTCTAGGGTGATGTCTCAATTCCCACTGAATTATAGCTTGTTAGCTAGCTAACTACTTTTAAGCTGCCTACAAATAACAACAACAATTTCAGTTTCGCTTATTAAGAACATGATGTCGTAATCCATTACTTTTGAGGGGGCTCAGCCCCCACCTTCTGAATATTGGGGGGGGGGGGGTCTAGCCCCTCCAGCCCACCTTATCATTTAGACCCATGGAATCAAGAACTTCATCACTTGCAATCACTCAAGTTCCTTGTTCCTGATGGTCAATATAAAGAAATTAGATTTATGGTGGAATTGGCTCCAATCTAGAAAAAGATATTGGCTTTAAATATAGTGAAATTCAAGGTATGGAAAATCCAGGAAGTGGGAAGACAATTAAAGCTTGTTTAGATGATGTGATTGGAAGATGAATGCTCCAAATATGCCCAACACCAAGCGTTTCCCTGCAAATTGGAGAGATTTTTATAACTCACTTGAGGACACTCTGCATGGAGTGTTAGCAAGAAAATTACAGGCTGCTATCGAAGCTGGGGACATAGTAAATTTCGATGACGGTAAACATTATAGATGTGGCCATGATAGCTGCCCCTGATGCACACTGGCTATGGCATATTATCGTTTCACAGCAGCTAGCTCCTGCATTTCTTCAAGATGATTAGTATGGATTTACAAGCACACACAGCATTGATATTGTAATTTTAAGTAACTGCATCTATCCTAGGAATTGGTGTTTAGGCATGGGGCTATAATTATGCTAGCATAATAATGGGCCTCACTGGAATCCCAGAATAGTACTGAGGCTAAAAAACTGGCTGCAGTCATTCTCCCTAGCCCTTAATTGTCTGCACATGATGATTGTCAAGCTGACTAGGCACAAAATTGATACTGGTGTGTACATGAGATTTTTTTAAAAAGCATCCTCAGCAAAAAAATTGTACATCTTTTTAATGCTACGCACAGTTCAAAAACATGAAACTCCTTTCCTTCATTTTCCCCAGCAGCTGCTGCATCGATAGGTACTTCACAGAGCCTGAAATTTGCTTCATAAGTTTTAATCCTCAGTTGTACCAAATTCTGTGATTGTAAAAGTAGCAGTGATCAAAAGCTTTATCCAATATCTTCGAAATTTCATCATCAGATTCGGTATCTTGTAAGGCTTGAGTAACAGTCTCAGAGATTGTGGAGTTATTTTGGAATTCAATGATTCTTCAGTCTGACATGCAAACTCATCTTGGATGTCCTTTATGGTACCATGAGATAGTAAGATGGCTATGCTCTATCTTTGTAGCTAGTAATAATACTCAACTAGCTAGTTGAAGTTGCAGATTGGTTCTGCTGGTCCACTATTTTTCGGACTGGATAAGTGGGTGACAAGTGATGAATACTACCAGTACATAATGACATCCATAACCATGCGGCTTAACCCTTGGCTAGTTTTTGGTCTAGGAGCTGGCTAAGCAAGAACCGCTCTTGCTATGCTAAGTTTACCAGACCCTTTCCCTCCTTGAGTTGGTAAAGGGTCTGGCTGTGTATGCGAGACTAATCATCATCATCATCTTATTTCAGAAATGGTTCATTCAAATGCTAGAATTTTTATACCACACTACTCAGAATTGACTATGTTATAATACTTTAATTAATAGCACGTCATTTTTCAACTTGCTGTATAGCTTCCTACAATGTAGCAGACATTTTTATGTTCCCCCCCCCCCCCCCCCCCCCCCCCCCCCCCCATACATGTGATTCTTGGACCTTGACCTTTTGTGTTTTTGTTTTTATTTTTGGACGTGATGTTATTCTGTATTCTGCATCAACTTCGGATCAATTTTTGATAACAGCTTCTTTCACTCGCTCACTCCCATGAAGTACTGTTTACAAGCTGAGAGACTTGAAGAAGTTTGCTTTGCACACACAGAGCAGGGTTCTATCTACTGGGTGGGGAAGCTTCCCTCCCAAAAATTTCCATTGCAATTACTATTGTACATGTCCATTAACACCCCTGGACATGATGTGGCAATCACACACACCCCCATGAGGTTATGATGCCAGTGGATTAACCATAAAGTTACATGTTGCATGTATAGGAGTGTAATTCCTCATATCAACAAGTGGGCATGGTTTGATATCCAAAAAAAGGTGTGGTTAGGCAAAAGTGGGCATGGCCAAGGCAAAAATTTTCCCGTGCACAAGAACCCTGCAGAGTGTGAGTGTGTGAAATAGTGAGGCAGACCCCTGGAGAGTGTGAAATAGTGAGGCAGACCCCTAGAGAGTGTGAAATAGTGAGGCAGACCCCTAGAGAGTGTGAAATAGTGAGGCAGACGACCTGGCCACTAGGGCCTCTGCACTAGGCAGACCCCACCCCAGTGAGCTGGACCCCTCAGAGTGTACTCCTAGAGAGTCTAAGATAGTTGGTGGAATGGTTACTGGGAGTCCAGACTTCAATGGTATGATATGCAGTTTAATAAAGCACTCTGATAAGAACAATACTTCTTGTGGCCCAAAGGGAGAAGTCTGAAAAGAATCCATTTCGAAGTCTGAATGGACAACTTGTAACTCAAAACTCAAACCATTTCATGGAAGTGTTCTGTGTCACATTGAGGCAAAGAGTATGTGATATTATTAGCACTCTATGTATGTATGTATGTATGTATGTATGTATGTATGTATGTGTATGTATGTATGTATGTATATTTGTAGTGGGATTGTGTATTTTGGGTTTGTTGTAGTGACTTACTCAATTTTCTTATGTAGTTTGTACCACCAAGAGCCATGGCTATCTTCATTGTTCACTACTGCTGGCTAGGATCATAGTGTAAACATGCATGCCCCCCCACCTGGTGGATAGATCATGTCAGTACTATGACACAAGTTGTAGAGTATCCAGATAACAATGGTCACTTGTATAGCAAAACATGTGGTGTGACCTCTTGACCTTTCATCTTGTGTATCTCAGTCCACTGTTTGTGTTGATGTGCTACCACCTATAGCTGATTTCATGATGTGCTTAACCACAACAGACTTCAGCATGTGCGCGTGCAAGAGAGAATATTCCAGCCAGCTGTGGTGTATTTTCTAATTCCACTTCAAAAACAATACGATGATTTTGTTATCACTGGGTGTGGTCACATTGATATTTCAACATTTTAATTACCTTCTCTCCCCAGACCCTCCTATCCCACCACCACGTAACAAAGGAGGGAAGCGTTTCTCCAACACTCCCCCTGGACCTCCTACTGTACCTAAAAAAAAGAATCGTGAGTTTTTAAATGTGAAACCCTTTACCAAATATCACTATTTGGAGCATTTCCCCCCCTTTTCTCAGATGTCCTTCATCCATCCAAGACGGTTGGAGACCTTTCTCCACAGTTATCAGGTAAGAGAGAGAGAGAGAGAGAGAGAGAGAGAGAGAGAGAGAGAGACCAATATTTGTTTGTAATAGTGAGGTTATTATTCCATGAAGATACTAAAAAAGCATGAAAATCTTAGTCCAGACATTCTGCACCAACGAATGACATGCTCTTTTCATCCTCTCTCCCCTTCCCTCCCCTCCCCTCGGCTCCCCCTCCCTCCCCTTGGCTTCCCTCTCCTCCCCTTGCTGCAGGTTCTCCTTACAACTCCCACAGCTCCTCCGCCCTCTCCCTTAGTGAGCAGTACCAGCACCAACAGTATCCCCCTCAACCCCACCACCCTCCCCCCGTCCACCCCTCCTACACCCAGTCCCATCAACCCTCTCCCAATTCTTTCATGAACTCCTTATCTGGCTCTCCGTCATCAAGTCCAAATTCCAGCGGGAATCCCCCTCCCCTCCCCAACCAACATTTGTCTTCTAGGTCATCATTTGATCAGAGTCCGACCGACAGATACCCTCAGGGAAGGCAGTCCCATCCTTCTGGTACCCCTTCTAGGCTCGCCACCTCCAGTGGAGGGCCATCGACAACGTGAGTCCTCATTCATGTATTCATTGGGCTCGATAAAAGTAGCAAATTTGCATTGCCCCGAACTTCTGTCATGTGTTTGGATTATTTTCAGCCCTAAGGCTACTAGTAATCGCGAGTTAAAGGATGAAGAGATGAATTTGGTTTCTATCTGTCACATTATACGAAAATAGTACCAAAAATATATGTGTATGTGAAATGTTTTAAGTACATCTCTCTATCTCAATTCTGCCCTGCAGCCTATCAGGAGATGATGCCTATATCACTCCTGACGTTGTGGACCACCTCCGCCAACAGTATTACCAGCAGCACTCCCAGCAGAGGCCACTGCCATCACCACACCCCCAAGTCATGCCCTCCTCTTATTGCTCACCTCTGGAAGAACAGGAGTGGTACTGGGGCAGCATTTCAAAGTATGTTGATGTTGTGAATGTTACTTGCTGACCCATTACTGATCCAAGGGAATGTCTCACTTGTTGACCCTTTACCGATCCTAGGAAAAGTGACTTGCTCACCCTTTACCAATCAGAGAGATATTCACTTGCTGACCCTTTACCGATTCAAGGGAAAGCAAGGTTTTTGGCTATTTTATCAGGGCAAGTGAAGTCATGTGAAAGAGGCTAGCACATTTTACCCCCATAGATATTGTACAATGAATGCTTGAGGCACTCTGGGTAGCCCTATTTTATACGTCTCTCTTTCCCCTTCAGAGAGGAGGTAACAGACATCATGAAGGAGATGCCCAATGGAGCCTTCTTGGTTCGAGATGCAGCCAGAGTGCCCGGCTATTACACCCTGACCTTACGCAAGGCTGGAGTCAACCGTCTCATAAGAATCATGCACAAAGATGGACTCTATGGCTTTGCAGAACCTCTGGAATTCACCTCAGTCATGTCCCTGGTCGACTACTACAAGGAGCACTCTCTGGCCCCCTACAGTCCGAAGTTGGACATCACCCTCGGCCAACCTGTCTCTCGGAAACTTCTGAATGATGACATGGACCGGATGGATATGACAGACGAGCACATTATTGACAGGTTGCGCAAATTGGATGAAAAACTGAAGACTAAGAGCAAGGAATACAACAGTCAGAAACAGAGGGTTGAAAAAATGAATGAGGTTAGGAGAAATGGTTCGATGTATGGATGAAAGCAACAAATGTGGAAAAGCTCCTTGCTAGAAGACTAGAGTAGTTCATTGCCATAGTTCTGATGTGTTGATGCATTTCACACTCTTTCCTCTTTCTCTCCTTCTCTCCCTCCTCCTCTTTCTCCCTCCCCCTCTCTCCCTCCCCTCTCTATCCTTCCCCTTTCCTCTCCCTCCCCTTTCCTCCCCCTCCCCTCCCCCTCCCCTCTCCCTCCCCCTCCCCTCCCCCTTCCCCTGTAGGAATTGAAGAACATGAGAACAGACATAGCAGCACAGGAGGAGATCATTGCAGTGTACAGTGAGAGTATGAAGAAGCATGAAAAACATCATAACTCGTGTCCTCCTTCTCTCAAAGAAGTGTAAGTGTGCAAAGATACAGTAAGATGATCAGCAAGTTATTAACAAGATCAAGTTAGAAAGGAAATGAGAATTTTCCAAGTGTGTGAAACATTAGTGTTGAATGTCCAATCAAATTCCGGAACGTGTAGCCAGTCAAATTATACCAGTGCTTATGATAATCTACACCAAATTTCCAGACTATGGCCACTAGTAGTCACGAGATATGGTGAGCCAAGAGTGGCCAAAAATGAATAATGGATGTGTCTAATATTTTACTTCTACTTACGACTATTTCTTGTCCAAGAAAATTTCATGCTACGAAACTTGAAACTATTCTGCTGATTAAAATTCCATTTGTCTTGATGATCCAGATTGCGGGTGAACTATGAACTCCTTCAGAGAAGGTTTCGAAGCAACAAAGACATCGAAGAGGGACTGCGAGATAAGATCACTCGTACAGAGTCCACAAAGAACAGGGTTGATATCGATCTCAATAACTTGAAGCCAGAGATCAAGAAGATGCAGTCAGAGAAAGGGATGCTCTATCGGTAAGCTGGCTCATCAGGTTTTCAATATGAATACCCTGAAGTCATTAAAGGAGTCAGGACACCATTATAATTGAGGGTGGGCATGGACATACTTTTTACACATATCTTGCCTTTAAACTCTCAAATCTGAGCTTTTTTGTGTCTTGTCTTGTTGCTTTTTAAGGACACTCCTGAAGAAGCTTTCCACGTGGTTCCCACAGTATATACAGTACTTAGTAACATCATTTTTGACTGCAATTCTAGGATTTTGAATAAACGTGGGATGACTAACAACGAGGTTGCTAGTCGTATCCAAGGTGTCGGGAGTGAGGAAGACGAGGAAGAGGAAGGTCCCTATGCCACGTATGCCATGCTCCACACCATCAGGAAAGAGTAAGTCTGTATCCAATATGATGTCTAATTTATTATGTCTTTTCAACTTTTCATGATTAGTTTTTAGTATGCATAAGTAGATGATCCTTACCTTCTACTAGTAAGGGTTAGTCATCACCAACAATTTTGGTAAGGGTCATCATGAATAAGAATTCCTGGTTATCCTTACCTAATTGTGTGGATGATGTGTTCTGATAATATACATATAGGAATTCATACCAGTTGGATTAATACTGTTACCAACCTCTGATCCTGGAGCTCTAGGTTGATAAATCACTTGCCAATTAACCTCTGATGCATGTGCCAACCTCTGATCCTGGAGAGGTTGATAATGACTTCTTATCTTAGAGAGGTTGATAAATGTTGGTCAACCTGTAACAAGGAACCATTCTATATAATGCTCATCTTTATATTTTTAGATCCGACTACCAAAGGATATCAGAGGAAATCAGGAAAAGAGGGCATCGATCACCTCCTCCCCCTCCCAACCCAAGGAATCCAAAGATCCATGAACCCCTTCCCCCTCTTCCTACTCGTGGGGAACCACCCCCTCGGAACATCCCCCGTGAACCCCCAACAAGAGGACGTATTGACACAGTGGTGGGGAGGCCACCCCCACAGACTGAGGAATTTGATGTAAGGGAATGTGTGGGGAGATCCCCACAATTAACCTATAGCTAACAGATTGAAGAATCAGACCCAAGTAACTAATCCACACTTAAAATTATACATTTCTGACTCTAGGGACACTTGATAACGGCAGCACAGCTCAACTTGTCTCGAGATATGCCACACTTGAAACAGAGTAACTGGATGAACCCCAACCTATCGTGAGTCTTGGTACAGCCATAAGAGGGCAGGGTCAAAAATGAAAATAGAAGCAAACTTTATGGTTTAGTTTAATTCAGTACAGCTATGTAACTTGATGTTGTACCCTCCCTCTCTCTATCTCTGACAGGAATGGGGAGTCCAGGGAGAGACTGACTGGCAAACGCAATGGGACATTTCTTATTCGTCCAAAGGCAGGAATTGACGATGGCTCCCTACTACCTGCACCCATACATTCACATACCATAGACATAGTGTGAGTCAATCTCCTTCAATGTAGACTCAAGATGTACTTACTGGGAGGGTTAGAAGAATAGAGGCAACTAGGAAATTGCTTCAATGTTTAAGTACTAGAGGGTAAGGTAACCTGGGGTAATTTTGGATGCGGGGTAATTCCAGACACCGGCTCCTTAAAAACAACTAATTCTGCTTTACCTCTCCACCAACTCTTATATAATGCTGGATCTAATAAACCGCTGATCTCCTGCAAGCCAACCTGTACCATGACTTTTCCAAAGACTGCAGAGCGGTGAAAATAAAAAAGCTAGGTTATACGTAGTTAGCATTAAGACTAAAGTTTCACTCTAGGGTAGCAACCCTGGACTGTTCTATGTTCTGGGTAAGCAGCGTGCCGAGTGTCCTGAATTACCCCACCCACAAATTTGACACCACTCGAACATTTTTAAATATTGCAACAAAACTATAGAAGTTTGGTATTCCAGAGTTGCTTCGTAAGTAGAGGAGGGAATTAGCTTTCCAATATACTTTATTGCAGGAAGAAGAGCAGCTTTTGTAAAAAGTGTTCGTTTTACCTTATGTAGGTACTTGATATCATGATGAGGACCAATCTAATTCTGCATGTTCTTTTGCATAATTATGTTTAGTGAATGCAATGATACATGTACTCACACATGTGATAATTTTATGATCACTTGCATGCACATTTATAGTGATCAAGGGAGGTTTAAGAAGATACCAGTGTTCCGAAATCCCAATGGCGGCTATGGCTTTGCTCCTCCGTACGAGTTTGACTCCCTGTCTACTCTAGTGCTGTACTATGCCACAAACACGATGGAAAAACACAACCGTGGCTTAGAGACCACTCTTATGTACCCTGCCTTTTGCCCCTAACATTATTGAGTATTTTTTTTGTTTTTTTTGTTGTTTTTTTGTTTTTTTTTGTTTTGTTTTTGTTGTTGTTGTTGTTGTTTTGTTTTTTATTTATTTATTTTTTTGGCTCCATGTAGCTAGCCTATTGGAACTGAGATTTTTTGTGTGCATACTTTATTTACTGTATAATTATGCTTTGCAGTAACGGTTTAACTTTTACAGAGATTACCTTCTACAGAGATTACGGAGGCATAGATGTAAGAAAAGGAGATCATTTCAATTGGGGGGGGGGGCACTTAATTAACCAATGTGTATGAGAAGAAAACATTCTTATAACAATTACAAGCTATCATGCAAGATATACAGTACATGCAGTTAATATTAGTACTGTAGATTTCAGGATGGTTGTCAGTAAGGAATGAGAAATAGGTAGTGGCTTACAAGGACCTAAGAAACCTGATCCTTTTATGTCCTATACAATCCATGCAGTTCATAGGACAAACTGTATCCACCTATCCCCCTAACCTTCCTGACAACCAACCAGCAATGGGCGGTAGCAAGGGTCACCAGCTACGTATTGAGGTTTTACTACGGTCGAGTCCCAGGGGATTTACCTGCGTCACATAGACTAGTATAGTTGCGCCAATGCAAATGTCACATGCACAGGCTGCACCGTTTTTACAGCTGATCTGATCATCATGTATACGTATGCAAAAGGATCCCAAGCGGATTCTGATAAAGACTGGTACCATGGAGAGCTCACTAAGGATCAGGCTGAAGAGGCGTTGAGAGGCGGTGGTTCTAGTAACTGCTTCCTCGTTCGAGAGAGTAATGGTTCCCTTGTCCTGTCCTTGAGGCACCATGATATAAAACACATCAAAATAGAACGTGGACCAGGCTGGTACCAACTGGAGCACCACATCCAATCACCAGAGAAACGCTTCAGTGACCTGAACGAACTGGTTTCTCATTATTGTATTAATGGTATTGAATCGACAAGCCTGGGAATAGCTTGTAAAAAAATCAGTCATCATGCAGGTATGTCCAGCCTTTAGGCCACTACAATATGATTCATTGTTTCTTATCACTACCCAGCCTTGAAAAGCATGCGGGCGGGCGGTTATTATCATTACTCATTATCATTATCACCTTATATGGAAGCACTACACTCTTATTTTTAGTATCATCTTATTTGGAATTGTTTACTATGAAAAGTTCAAAGTACATGTACTGAATGGTATTTATACAAAAGAGAAATGGTAAAAAAGTCAATACAGAAAACAATGACTACTTTTTTGAAATTTTCGGCTTTGAACAAATGTATACATTAACCTCATCTGACCTCCAAAACAGGCCATGTTCTTCAAGGTAGTCAACAAGGGCATTAAATAATTTGTCATTATTTCTTTTGATAGTTTTTGAAGGAGTTTTAGGTTGGACAAGTGCTTGCTGTGTACACTACGACTCTGAGGTTGATTCATGGAAACAAGCTCATTCACTATTTTCATCAAACTCGACCACAACTGGAGACAGTGTCAATTCAGGTTCAGCTCGATCCAAAAGTCTGTCCCTTTTATTCCCAATAAACACATCTGTGAGATCTAAAAATAAATAAATAAATAAGCTTACAATGTTTTAAAGCTTAGCTGGTAGCCTAGCTGCCAGCTTTTTCTCCAGCTACAACATAGCTGCTACTACTAGTCAGAAACTAGCTACTAGCCAGCTTTTTCTCCAGCTACAACATAACTGCTACTAGCTAGAACTAGCTACCCTAGCTATAGCTCGCCAATAAGTTCTCATTAAATTTAGTACCTCAGTAGTTCCAGTTTCTTCAGCTTTGGAAGGAGCACAGTTTCAAAGAACCCTTGAATGGATATATTTCCTGAATGGCACTCAATAATCTGCCAAGGAAGCAGTGGTTTACTCCCTTTCACCACTGTAACACTCAAGAAAACTATGGCCGCTGATAATAGGTGGTGAGCACTATTAAAATTTCCACCACGTGGCCAAATAATGAGATTTTTGTGATTTGAGGCAGTGCTAATTTAATTGATGCGGGGCGGTTGATGAGAAACAATGAATCATGTTGTAGTGGCCTTAGCTATCATTGAATTTACAATTATTGAATCCCACATTACCACAAGTTGACAGATCAACAGTTTGGTGCGCCAGATGCCTGATAGCTACCCAGCATTATTTTTCGTCTGGGCCTAGCTACTGTGTCAAAATTTAATCATGAATTTCAGCAATTAGCTAGCTAGCATAATCTGCTGATGCTTGGGTATAGTTCCATATAGCTACTACCTCACATTCTCCAGCTCTGAATATGTACTCTGAGAAACTGGGAACCCTACTTTTGAAGAAATAGTATGCTGTGTTATCAATAAAAATAGCTAAATATAGCTATTGTATAAAAGTTGGATCACTGCAGAAGAAAGTTTACCAGCTTGTGAAACAGCAATGCTATAGCCTCGTTCTCCCAGGCCAATTTTTTAAAATGGGCCTGGGAATGAGGCTAAGCAATGGCTAGTTATAGAATGTTAGCAGGAAGTGACCAATTTAAAGAGTACACTGACTTCAGAGCAATCAACTTCAGAGCAGCCTTATCTAACTTCAAACTGGACAAGGCATGCTGCAGTCCAGCAGAAAACTCATCTTCCATTTTTCCTTCAAGTTTTAACTATCATAATTCTTTGCGGGGCTTAAATTATATGTAGTTCACTAGTGCAGTTTACAGATTTTCTGGTTGCTACATTTTCATACATGCAGGAATGAGGAGGCTATACAACTGTACCAATCAGATGCAGAATCAACTAAATCTTAACAGTGAGCTTTGATGCATGGAATATTGCATTGATAATTATTTGAGTCAAAAATTCCTTCTAAAGTCTATTCGCGTTCACCTTGACCTTCTTATATCTGCGATAACTTGCTCAATTCTTGACCAATTTCAAAATTTCAAACACCAGCAGCTAGCTAATTATCTGAGATTTATGATGGTGCTTTTTATAAAGACCAATTCCTTACCAGTAAAAAGTTAGCTGTATATCCCATAAGCAAAGTATGGAGCTGCCATTCACCACAAGGAGTATAGTGCGCGCACATTGCGCGCGATAAAGCAACAACAATGGCTACCAGGTGCTACTGATTCTCGAGTAAGTTAGCCAGCTTACGTGAGTAACTGCTGGTTAAAACTAAGAAATATGAATTATAGAATAGTTCAACTAACTAGAAAACTGAATCACAGAATCTTTTAGCTAACTAGATCGATAGAATCAATGAGAAGTCACATTTTCAAGTTTAACTACAATATTCAAATCACTGCTAAACTTCCCAGCAATTTAGCTTATACAGAACACACAGAACAATCATTGCTAAACCCTCCAGGAGTTGCTGGGATCAGGAAAGGAAGGAGCAGGATGTCAGCTGAACCACCCTACCTCTCTGGGGATTGTCCAGTAGAAGAACAGGGCAGAAGTCCAGGAAGAGTCATGGCAGGCTAGTCTCGCGCGCCCGCCCCTCCAAAATAAAATCGGAGGGCGCGCGAGACTAATGGCAGACATGATAGAAAGTCACGCAAAAACGAGAAAAGAAACGAGAAAAGAACTTGATAACACATGGCTTGGCTCCAATTACCCGCGCATACTTCTAGCCATAACTATGTGGCTAATCGCGTTCTTACGTAAGCTTACTATACCACAGCAACTTCTGGGGGCCAAGGTGAATGCGAATAGACTTTAGCTATTGCACCTTGCATGCATGCGCACTGTGGAGGGACAGCCTCACATGAACTTCCTGTGTGCATGTGTGTGCGTGTATGTGTGTGTTCTGTTCTGTGTCTGTCATCCTTTATTCATTGTCACCTGTATGTGTGTATGTGTGTGTTCATCATTATTCTGTTCTGTGTCTGTCATCCTTTATTCATTATCACATGTATGTGTTTAGCCTATTCTTTTGTCACCCTTCCAGTGTGTGTTCTAGAAGTTTCTGTTAAAGTGTGAATGTTACTATATTTAGCCATCTGTGGACTTTAGTATAAAAGGAACAGTTTGTGTCAATTGTGTGTCCTCTGTTTTAGTCTTGTATTTATCTATAAGAAGATTTTTACCTACACTCTGTGTAAAACCTGCAGCTGTAGCTAGCTAAGACAGGACCTGGTGGCAGCTACTGGTGGCAGAGTGACTAACCCCTCACTCATCCCATCACACGCACATAACTATTGCCTTAGAATATTCCTATCATGTGTCTATAGTGCTATCTGATTGAGCAAATACTATAGCTACCATTATGGGCCACAGTTTTATGGCATGGTGGGTTGTTCAATGGGTTCATTTGTAACCTTTTCCTTCCTCCAGAAACCAAACCTTCTGGAATGTACTCCAAAGGTTCCCCAGCGGACATTGTAAGGTATCACTGGTACCACGGGAAGATCACTGAAAATGAAGCGACATCAATGCTGAATGAGATGTCAGTGGATAGTAGCTGCTTCTTGGTTCGACAGGCAGCTAAGGATCTTATTCTGTCTGTGAAAGCTCAGGGATTGATCTTCCATGTTACTATTGACTACACCCCAGCAGGATATCGCTTGCACCTACAAGGAAGGGAAGAAGTGTTCAAGACCATTCCTGAGATGATAACGCACTACCTAATGTTCCCTATTGATCAATTAGGAACACAAACATTAGGAACTGCCTGTAACAGTCAAGTGTCAAGTAAGTGTATTATAGGCATTTCATGTTGAGGTGTGACATGCCCAGAGATGATGGGGCAAGAAATGCATTTCAGCTATCAATATTCAGGAGTTGGGGTATTCTTATGATGCTTCGATACTTAGAGCCTGTCTTCTGCTGCTGATCACTAGGAAATCTTTTTGCTGAACCTCTTGGTGCAGTAATTCAAAGGCATTATAGTTTGTTTTTTTTTGCCCTATAGCTACATCTACATGGTAGTTGCCCAGAATTGCCCAATTTGTCTAATTTTGTGAAATCAGACAAATTGGGCACATCTAGTATTAGCTTAGCCATTAAATTTTGTTAAATCTGTTCATTATAATTATTTTTGTCAATGAATGTGACTATTTCTACATACAATAATTAATCATGCTGATATTATAATGTATATTCACCTATATAGCTGCACCTCTTTCCAGCCCTTTAGGAATCTCTCATCCTTGGGAGAATAAAACAAGGTGAAAGCATTATTTGATAGCTAGTTATGGTTTACAATCAATTATTCTTATTAAACATTTACAGTGATGCACAAGATGCAGAAGGCTATGAAGTTGTAGATCGTATTTTATTATCTAAACTCCCTCCTCCTCCATGGTTTTCCACCACATCTCTATCTTCCCCCATAAGTCCTTCCAACAATATCCGACAAAGAGCCAAGACACTTCCCTACAATAAGGTTGGGAAGAAAGGAAAACAAGAACCATCTTTAAGTGAAGCGTGATGCTAACTACGGTAATTTTGTTTGTATCTCTCCTAGCACTTGCCTCCTAGTGTACATACATCCTCTCAACAGGAACACAAGAAAAAGAGTGAGCCAAGGAGGTACATTTTTACTATACCATTGTGATTACTAGTTGTGGTGGATGCCTTTTTACATGTTCTATCTGTAGTCTGTCCTGCAGCCTACCAGAATATAGCACACACATCACCTGCCAACAGCAGCATTCCCAGCGAAGGCCGCCACCACCACCACCACCATCACCACCACCACCACCACCACCATCACCACCACCACCATTACCACTGAGAAAGAGCCACAAGATCCCGACAAGGCGGCGTTGGTCGTCTGCTACATCTTCCTTTTACTCGCCTCTGGAAGAACAGGAGTGGTACTGGGGAAACACTTCAGGGTATGTTGATGCTATTATTACTTGCTGACTCTTTACTGATCAAAAATATGGTCTTATCACTTTATTGATGGTTCCTTCTTGATGTAACTAGTTACTTATTAATGCTACCTGTAACATAACATGCAATAGTAGGGTAGGGTAGTGGTAAGGTAGCACAGGTGGCATGCACTGTGCCATTGCACAAGTAGCACTGGTGGTAATGGGTAGCACGGGTGGTGGTATGGGTTGCACAGGTGGCAGCCGCAGTGGTAGCATGGGTGGTATGGGTAGCACTACCCATACCACCCACCTTGAATTGCCACCTGTGTTATCCTAGCCACCTGCACAATTAGCTAGTGTAGCATGGGTAGCACAGGTGACAAGGGTAGGATGTATCGGTGGCACGGGTGGTATGGGTAGCACAAATGGCAATCCATTGTTTGCGTATGCACCAATTTTTCCCAGGGAGTCAGGATATTCACTCGGATATTTCTGCTACACGATCGTCATAATTAATGGGCGCAGTTTCACAATCAGTGCTATGTTGCATGCTAGCGATAGTTTTACTCGTGCTCCTTGTTTCTCCTTTGCTGCTGCTCTTTGTTTCTCCTTGGAGAAACTTGGCATTCCCAAAGAAGAAACAACACACAGCTGTCAAGGCAGTCTACAATGGGAAGGATATTTCCCTGCGTATTCTCGACATCATGCATGAGGTTGCTAGCACTTCTCATCAAAACTTGTCATCGCATGCACATTTATCAGAGAGTGCGGTAGCACTCTCTATGTAGGGATGACTCGGACGGCCGCGCGCGCCGCCTATAGACTAACAAGTGAGAGTAAAAACATTTCTTCTAAATGAAAGAGTGATGTAGGCTTGAGTACATGACTATAAAAAGTACGGAAACAAGGTGCTGGCTATGTACTGACCCTACATCGCTGCATGGACTGCTCTGCTAACTATCATTGCCATACTATCCTTTTTGGCTACACCTTGCAGCAATGTAGGGTTTATGTCAATTTTATGACAGTTAGCAGAGCAGTCCATGCAGCGATGTAGGGTCAGTACATAGCCAGCACCTTGTTTCCGTACTTTTTATAGTCATGTACTCAAGCCTACATCACTCTTTCATTTAGAAGAAATGTTTTTACTCTCACTTGTTTGCACACTTTTTTCAAGGGGCGTGGCTAAAGATGTCAAGAACGACCCTTTACCAAATAATCTTACCACGCCCACCGCAACTCAGCAAGATAGTTTTTTTCTCAACAGTATCTACGAAGCGTTCTAGCATTCTAAATGTTGTCTACGAAACGTCTACGTAGCGTCTATGAAGTGTATAAACTAACTTTGCTGTCTACGAAGCATTCGAGAATTTGAGTCGTCCACGAAGGCACTCAAACGGCAATTGACAGTTAGGACTTGAGCTTTACTTCAATTTGAACGATACCATTCCTTAGATCAGGTGTAGAGCTTCAAGATGGTACCAAGATCGTAGATATAGGATGAAGCAGTCGGGAGTTATGGCAGTCAAGCGTCCACGAAAGCATGCGAACGGCAATTGACAGTTAGGACTTGAGCTTTACATCAATTTGAACGATACCATTCCTTAGATCAGGTGTAGAGCTTCAATATGGTACCAAGATCGTAGATATAGGATGAAGCAGTCGGGAGTTATGGCTGTCAAGAAGAAGATTATTATTATTAATGAGCGTGGGCGTTTTGCGTGTCAAGCCTACATAGAGAGTGCTACCGCACTCTCTGATACTAAAGTGAAATTCTAGTTCCCCCACTTAGACCTAACAAAAGCTACTGTGAATGATTATCCAGCCTACTAGAGCCTACTACAATGTGCAGACCAAGTGTTTCAGGACCAGGGAGCTTACTGTTTCAGAATACGGCAAGCAGGTAAATCGCTGGATTCTTCTTCTTCTCTATTATTATTATTATTATTATTATTATTATTCTTAGACAACCATATCTCTCGAACCACTCAAGCTACAGCTATGATTTCTGGATAAATCCACTCCAAATTCTACGAACTACGATCTTTTCTACTCGTTGATCCTTGAAAGTGTCGATGAAAAAGGAGACACTACAGAGCACAGCACTCGACTAATTCAATTAGGAAGCCATCTTTTCTATAATACGCATGCGCATGTATTTGATATCCAATTATTCGAAATTATAATATTACTCAGCTGTCTCTATAGCTAGCTAGCTATAGCTAGCTCTGGACAATGATGATGATAGACTACCGTATCGATTTGGGGATTTAGATTAACCAAGGTAGACTCTATTTCAGCATCTTCGACCTCCAAGTATAGCTCAACAATAACACAACACCTTGACTCGTTAATAATAATTGGGCTGGTATGCTATTGGAGAACTATTGGAGAACTTCTTTCATCTGTCCCTGCATACACATAGAAGAATGAACTCTATACATAGCTAAAACCATAAAGGAGAGGAAAAAAGACCAAGAACAAGTAAGGGAAAAAAGCATTTCGTGAAATGAAAAAAGATGTAGGGATGACCACTGCTCAAAAAAGTAAGGAAACAAGAAGGATGGAAATGGGATCAATCTTTGTTCTGTATATCCAGCCAACAATCCCTACATATACGCACATTACTACACTATAATCTGAAGTTACCTGACGTATATGTAGGGATTGTTGGCTGGATATACAGAACAAAGATTGATCCCATTTCCATCCTTTTTGTTTCCTTACTTTTTTGAGCAGTGGTCATCCCTACATCTTTTTTCATTTCACGAAATGCTTTTTCCCCTTACTTGTTAATTATATAATCAGGATCCAATCCATACTGATTACAGGCTTGGAATTAGGATCCTCATCCAATGCATGACTTCGACATATTCAAGTTTGCTGGATGACAGTTGCTGCTGCTACAAAGCATGTCCACAGACAGCTACATGCAATATTGATTTTGGCACTATATTCAAATAAAGTAAAATTAAGGTGCGGTTTTGGCGTTTATTTAAGAATGACGTGCTAATTAGAAAATCTATGGTATCATTGTGTGGATGATGTGTTCGTGTGCTATGATATGCATATAGGAGTTTGTACCAGTTGGATTGGTACTGAATAGATCACTTACCAACCTCTGATCCTGCAGAGGTTGATAAATCACTCGAGAGGTTGTGTGATAAAATTAATGTTGGACCTATCAACCTGTATCAAGCTATTTAATGCTTATCTTTATATTTTTAGATCTGACTATCAAAAGATATTAGAGAAAATTACGAAAAGAGGGTGTCAACCACCTCCTCTCCCTCCCAAAAATTCAAAGATCCACAAACCCCTTCCCCCTCCTCCTACTCATGGGGAACCACCCCCTCGGAACATCCTCCATGAACCCCCAACAAGAGGATGTATAAACACAGTGGTGGATAGGCCACTCCCACAGATGTCTGGGACTGAGGAATTTGATGTAAGGGAATACAGTAGAACCTCGATTATCCAAAACCTTGGTTATGTGGATCGAAAATATTAAAGGTCAAAGTTCGGAATGCATGTTGCATGTACGCAGTACTTTGATTAAAAAATTTTTTTCAACTATTGATCAATTTCAAGGAAGAGTAGAGTTCGTTCTGGGTCAGTTTCTACCTAGCTGTAGTGTCTATCATAGGTATTAGCTCTATAGCTAAAGTGCTTGTCATAGTTGGTAGCCAGCTAAATGAAGCGTAGCGGGGGTGTGGTCGTATCAAAGTGGGTGTGGTTATGTAAATTTCATTACTTCGTACTCTTCTGTCCAGACCTGTTCAGATAATTGAGGGTCTACTGTACCCTGTGTGGGGAGATTATAGCTAACAGACAATGCCAGTAACTCATCCACACTTGTTGATATTTCTGACTGTAGGGTCACTTGATAGCAGCACAGCTCGACTTGTCTCGAGACATGCCACACTTAAAACAGAGTAATTTGATAACAGCAGCACAGCTCAACTTGTCTCGAGACATGCCACACTTGAAAGAGAGTAATTGGATGAACCCCAGCCTATCGTGAGTCCGGGGGTTTAGCCAAGCCATAAGAGGGCAGGGTCGCAAATAAGGGGAAATAGAAGCACCTCCCTCCCTCCCTCCCTTCCTTCCTTCCACAGGCGTGAGGAGTCCAGAAAGAGACTGACTAGCAAATGTAATGGGACATTTCTTGTTCGTCCAAAGGCAGGAGTTGACGATGGCTCCCTACTACCTGCACCCACACATTCACATACCATAGACATAATGTGAGTCAATCTCTAGCATCCCCTTCAATGTTGACTCAAGATGTGCTTACTGGGAGGGTTAGAAGAATAGGAGATTGCTTTCCAAATTTAGTATGATATCATGATTCTTATACATTGTTATAGATAATATAGTACCTCCGGTGGATATGAAACGCCCATGTATACGGATGATATACGGATCTTTTTCAGAATGATCACTGTAACGCTTGAGGACAGGGTTCTAATACCAACTTCAGCATGGTTCATTTTATCACTTACCTTTTCGCTCCATGCAACTTTAGTGCGCGGAATTTACTGATATAATAGTGTAGTAAGTGAATGTTACTTAGTTTCAGCTTAAAACTACACCAAAACATTAAGGAAGATGGTATTATTTAGTTACTTGGACTGAAATAATAGATTATAATAGCACCTATTATCATGCATTGAAAAAAAAGAGCAACCTGAGAATCTTTACCTTGTGGGAGACTGGGAGAAAGTAAAATATTGTCATGGTGATTAAACATTTCACTATGTAGCTAATTGAAAATTGTCTATGGCATAATTCAGTTTTGGATGAGAGTAAAAACAAATGAAAGAGTGATGCAGGCTTGAGTATACATCAGTCAGTTCGCCAACGTACCGGAAGTCGTAGACCGCCGTATAATTTTATTTGTATTGTTGAGTCAGCAAAATTAACTCATTAATTATTCATAAGTATTACTAGTATTTGTCATAAGATGTGCCAGAAGCAAAAATGAACTAAAAAACTTCTGCCATTATAAAAAGACAATATATTATCATACCTACATTAAAAAATTTCACAACATTCTCCCTTCATAACTGGTAAATATCAAGACTGAACCTCCTTCTTACTTCCTGTCCGGATACCATTTTTGCAATAAGTAAGAGGTTGAAGTTGTAGGAACAACTTTACCTAAGCACTGACTAGAACATATAAAAAAATTAAGCTGTACCCAATTCTCAAATTAAAGTTATGCCAAAAATAACAAGTGGACTCTGGTTGAAGCCAAGTAAAGTTGTATCCATTTACATCATAGGCCATAAAAATGAATAACAATAATAAAAAAAAGCAGAATAATGCAGCAAGCATGGCACAAAGAAGTAGGCGCAGGTCGTCGTATCCAGCATCTCGGCAGGAATAACAAGGTGAAGCCTGTGCATTGTGCGGCAATACTCATTTGCACACATCAAAGTATCCAAGCTGGAAGGATTCATCATCACAACAATGTGCACAAACATTGGGGGTAGATGCAGAAAGTTTTATATGCCGGCCCTGTAGGGATGAGTTTCACGGCTGGTGAAAGACCCTAGTTTCATATATACCTAGATGGAAAAAAGTAAGCAACAAAGAAAATTGCTTTATTATAAACTGTGACGGTGAAGGAATTTCCTACTTCAGCACTATAGTGGGAAGGGAAGGAGTGTTCAGTTGGCTATGATTGCATCAACTATGATACAGCAGTGGACGTATACTTAGAAGAAGTAAGTAGGTCAGCAGAGTCCACAGATGATGTTGATGACATTTTAGACTGGATGTTTGGTAGTGAAGACTGTGAACAGAATGTTAGTATTGAAGAGAGTGACATTGATAGTGATTTCTGACTCAGAATACTAGGTACATTACATATCTATCAGGATTTCATTTTTGCATGTGCCAGAGTTTTGATTTAAAAAGCAAACTTTAAAAAAAATACTTATCCTACAACATATTCAAAATAAAACTTGTTCTAAACCTCCGTTTAGTAATGGCGCTAGACAGAGTCTTACTAGTACGATCTACTGGGCACCCCTAATGAGCTTGTACTTTATAAACACACTGCTTTCGACTATTTTTAGGGTTCCATTAATACCTTACTCCTTGAACTATGACTGGACCAAATAAATATTGATACTTTTCGAGCTAGACTCCAGTTTTACGACACACAGAAACAAAGAGAAAGTGCGTCCATTTTTAAATATAAATGACGTCATCTTGCAAATAAATTCACGTGAGCAGGCCAGTGGCGAACTGACTGACGTGACATGGAAACAAGATGCGTACTGACCCTACATCATTGCATGGACTGCTCTGGTAACTGTCATAAAAATGACATAAACCCTACATCGCTGCAAGGTGTAGCCAAAAAGGATAGTATGGCAGCAGCAGAGCAGTCCATGCAGTGATGTAGGGTCAGTACGCATCTTGTTTCCGTACTTTTTATAGTCATGTATACTGTAGGGCGGGTTAATTTCGTTAGGAAAAAATTCCGTCATATCCAGAATCGTTATACTAATGAAAAAATTGAATGGATAATTCTTCGCACATGCACATTGAAGACGAAAAAATTTCCCCTGCCTAATTTCTGATGAAACGCAAAGGCAGGTGGACTGACTAGCTATTTCAAGAGAGACACTTGCATTCGTGGCTATCACGTAAACAAAGCTATTTGGGCTGCTGCTGTAGGAGAAGAGCTGGAGTGTAGGCGAGAACCAACTAACCTCGTTAGACATCTAAATGTATGGACCTCTCTTTTAATCTGAGACTCTTCCTGCATCTCTTCAACTGCACAGCACTGTTAGCCGCTTCTATAGCCTTGATGGTATGTCAGGATTGGAGAGATCCCTATCAGGTGCAACTATTTGAGAAGAGCCACGGGCAGCTTTTGGAGCAGTTCTCTTACAGCAGTCTCTAGCTAGCTCTTGCACGATCTGAAGCGATCGCGATTGACGATCTATCACGTGTGTTTGCGTGCCAAAATTTATGATAGTAAAAATTATGACGAATAAAATTTCAATTCTTTATACCAACGGTGAAATAGACGAATTTTTTCGCTGACGAAATTAACCCGCCCTACAGTACTCAAGCCTGCATCACTCTTTCATTTAGAAGAAATGCACACTTTTTCAAGGGGCGTGGCTAAAGATGGCAAGAATGACCCTTTACCAAATAATCTTACCACGCCCACTACAACTCAGCAACACACTCAACAGTGTCTACGAAGCGTTCTAGTGTTCTAATGTTGTCTACGAAACGTCTACATAGCATGTCTACGAACAGTTAGGACTTGAGCTTTACTTCAATTTGATCAATTGAACGATACCATTCCTTACCTGAGGTGTAGAGCTTCAAGATGGTACCAAGATCGTAGACATAGGATGAATCAGTCGGGAGTTATGGCTGTCAAGCGTCCACGAAGGCACTTAAATGGCAATTGACAGTTAGGACTTGAGCTTTACTTCAATTTGAACAATACCATTCCTTAGATCAGGTGTAGAGCTTCAATATGGTACCAAATTATTATTAATGAGTGTGGGTGTTTTGCGTGTCAAGCCTACATAGAGAGTGCTACCGCACTCTCTGATAATAAAAATGTCAACAAACAACAGCAACATTGCTGCAACAAATGTATCATTCAACCATTGGCATGCATAGGTATGATAGCTAATGTAGCTAGCTAACTAGTTGTATAAATCTTATGATGCTAGCTATAATTGATACTGTAGTATATGGGAACCATCCTACCTAATTTCACAAAAGAGGAGCCAGATCAAGGTTTGATCAACATGTGAGAGTGAGGGTAGCCTATGTTTGTTTCCAGATTGAATACATTTGTTCAGCTCTGAACTAAATGCTTGCAATGCTGAAGATACAAGAACAGTTCAAATGTTGTATGCGATCCAGGAGCTCTCCTATATTATTCTTTTACCTTTTGAAGAATGCTTCTTCTTTTAATATGTTAGAAACCATAGAGAGAAAAATATCAGAACATGGCTTTCTAACTGGTTGTAGCTGCATGCTTACAAATTGTGTCTGTATAATGATTACACTAAAACTTACATTTCATTTTCTTCTACTTCCTCTTCAAATACTCTCTCAGTATCACTACCTGACTCCATGAGCCCATCTCCAGTGCTAGTGGCTATGTATTCCGCCATAGAAGCACGTAATTTACTATTGTATCCGTGCGCGTAGTCCGTGACCGTGCGTTACAGTGATTGAATTGCCACATTGATTAAAATCCGGAAACATTTCACATCCATACGGAGTATCTATATTATCTATGATATTATGAATGCAATGACATGTACTCACACACATATGATAAGTTTATGATCACTTGCATGCACATTTATAGTCATCAAGGGATATTTAAGAGGATACCGATATTCCGAGATCCCAATGGCGGCTATGGCTTTTCTCCTCCGTACGAGTTTGACTCCCTGTCTACTCTAGTGCTGTACTATGCCACAAACACAATGGAGAAGCACAACCCTGACTTTGAGACCACTCTTATGTACCCTGCCTTTTGCCCCTAACATTACTGAGTTATTTTTTTGATTCAGAGATTTTTTTTTCTTTTTGGCATCAAATGCTTCATGCTGAGAATTTTTTTTGTTAATGCTGTACTGATAATTATCATTGCTTTGCAGTAATATTTGCATGGTAACTAAAGTCACTATTGTAGTTTTTTTCAGCTGTGATAGAGCTTGAAACTCTGTAAGGGGTTTCTTAGCCTCGTACCCAGGCCCGCTTTTTTCGCGGGGCGGTGGAAAAGCGAAGGGCCTGGTATAAGTTGCATGCGCATGTGCTCCATCCCCCCCAATTAGGGGGGGGGGGATTTGCTATACCATAGATAATAGAGCACTCCGTGCAATGCCCACGAATATGGATATTTCTCAGGACAATCATTGCAGTGCTTGTTAATGTGTAACTGAGATGTAACCAGGCAATCCTCCCAAGGCTGCATCTAAGTTTGGGCTGCTGGAGCTTCTCATGAGCCTTGATTCAGGTCACTTCAGTGTGAAACTGTGGACAATACTAGTAGCAAAAATATAATTTGTTTAGACCAAGCAGAGGGCCAGAATGAAATGAATGACTTCCCTAGTAATAACTTTGTGTTAGATTTTCTTACACTGGATATCTATTGCTAGTTTGCATGGAGCTTCATTTCTTTATCAAATACTGGGAGAATCTATTATCGAAGCATAATAAACTATAGAAAAAGAGTATTGGCACCTTTTCAAAAATTGAGGTGTTCCATTAGATTATTTCAGAGAGTTATTGAATGATGCACTTAAAACTGTGTGTATTATTGTAGCACACAGGTCAGTGTGCTGGGAGGATGTGGTGATTTTGTTGGCATAACATGCACAACTTCATAAGCACTCTTCCATCTACGACTGATCATCTGTGCACTACTACTTTACCTGATGAACATCAGCAGGTATTAACCACAGGTGCACCAACAATCTCAAGCTGTTCAAAAGATTATATGATGAATGTACTTGTTCATCAGTAGCTACATGTATGTGTGTGGTACAGCAACTTTTAGTTGATAGATGATTTTCAAACACCTTCTGGAAGTGCACCTGATGCTGTCTCCTATTGAACACGAGACTGTGGTGGTCTGCTGTTGGACATCTGCCCATTCACCTGGAGCAGTATTCTTGCAAATCTCTTAAAATAGCATTTTTATAAATTCTTGAATATCTAAGAATTTGTTTGGATAATATCACACTACTATGTATCTATAACCTAGCTATACTAAATAATCATTGATGAGATTCCTGCTGTTATGCAGCTATGAAAGTCCGTATATTTTAATTAGTATTCCGTAAATGGGCGCTGCAATGATTAAACCTCGAGAAAATGAATATCCGGGAGTGTTTCATATCCATGGAGTGCTCTATTATCTATGGCTATACTTTTGGGCACGTCCGTTATAATAAACATTACACCATCATAATTTTGAGAGCTGAGTCAGCAGCTAGCTCTAGACTGCTGTCTTTCTGCGCTAGATTCAACTCACCTCACTCCCAGAAGCGTTCTGTGCAAGCTGTTTATGAAAGAAATTATTCATTTGTGTTGCTACCAACTGGTTAGACAAGAAGAGTCGCTGCTATCAAAGTATCATGTCTTGCCTTTTGTTTTTGACCACAAGCTTGGCTTGAGAGGGATAGGGTAAAATGGGGTAATTCCGGTCACTCTTTGAACGACTTGTTTGCTGGACATAAAGCACTGGACTAAAAACGTCGTCACTATTCCTACTGCATACACTTGGATGCAAGTACTATTCGTGCACAATTTTTCACAGCTCTTGAGTTCACCATTTCGGGGAAAAAATGATTCTAATATATTTGTTCAAATATCAGTTTTTTAAGTTTTGTGGGTAATTAATTCCGGTCACCAAATGAAATTTTGAAAAACATGCGTTCATGAAGCTTGTGAGTTGTCCTGTGACTGTGTTAGCAGGAAAAGGTAGGATGTCTTGTAGGGTACTGTATGGTATCCCAGATTCAATTGCTGCACTTCAAATGCTCTTTCCCTCTCTAATAGCACTAATAGCATCCTGAATTCTTACCTCCTTCTCCTTACAGACCCCTTGCAAAGTCTTCCTTACTCTCCTTGGCATCTTCACTTTTTTTCAAATCCATTACACTATGCATAGTTGCATCTAGCATGAATAGGTAGTGTTTACAAACACCATATTTCACCACCCACGCATTCCTGCCTATTCACTTCGTGGTTTAGGTACATTTATAGAATCCCATCTCTGCTGCTCTGTTTTTGCAATAGATTCGAATGTTGGACATCAAAGTTACTTATTATAGTTATAGTTTTTATTCATGGCCTTTCAGTTCAGTGATCAATCTTATTCAAGGAACAAGGGAAGTTGAAATCATCAATTTCATGCAGTTAGATATTTTTAAAGATTTGCAGTAAAAAAAAGCTAGCTAGAGCTCAATTCTAGAGAATGTTTTAGTTTATGGTCCACTCTATCTGCAAACTATTTTATATCTTTGTAGAAGCAGTAGTTTTTGCAGCGCAGTACGGAGTGACCAGAAATACCCTGCGACCGGAATTACCCCCGCTTTACCCTAGTGCTGTTCTTGTTGTGTCTTAGTTTATTTCACTGATGTGGATAAGCAGGGTTTCATCTAGGAATTTCACTCTTGGGGGGAAGCTCACTGATTGCGTGGCCATAGGTCATGGTGAGGGGGAGGGTGCAGGAGGGGGATGTATGTGCCCCCTCCTGCGCAGAGTGCAAAAGAAAATTTTACTTTTTTTGGAGGACTCATTGTTGGCAAATTCTCCTACCATTTTCATAAATGCCAATACTCTATTCAATAAGTAAACAACTTATGAACATAAAAAAAGCTCCCCCCCCCCCCCCCCCCCCCCCCAGTAGATGAAACCCTGATAAGGTCTTAGTCTCGTGGGCCTGACCCAAGGTCTGGAGCCAGCTAGCTTTAAGCTGCACTATTTGAATGCGCACGTGCTACATGTTTTTTATGATTACATTATTCATCATGGACGAAATTTTACGTATTATTTCGTGTCTAATTAAGCGCATGGGCATGCAACTTATACCAGGCCCTTCACTTTTCCACCGCCCCGCGAAAAAAGCGGGCCTGGGTACGAGGCTAGGGGTTTCTACTCTTACGCTGTGAGATTCATGTTACTGCTGATTTCACTTGCCTTTGAACTTAGTTTTAGTATTGCTGGTAATGAGGGTCAAAGGTCATGATTATGCAGAAATCTATGTTCAAACGGAAGTGAAATTTGCAGTAGAGTAAAACAGGTGACCGCTTGGTAGATCCCTGGGTGTACATGCATGGTACAGAGACAAATTTTCCGACAGCACAGAATTAAATTTGTGCTCGCTAAAATTAAGACCATTACATTTTGCTCGCTTGAATTTATCTTGCACATGCGCAATTTCTACTCTCTAGCTCTAGAGCACGAATTTAATTCGTGACCTGTATGTACAGCTCATGGCCGGCTAGTATCATATATGTTCAAGGATCCCAAGTGGACTCTGATAAAGACTGGTACCATGGAAAGCTCACTAAAGATCAGGCTAAAGAGGTGTCGAGAGACAGTGACTCTAATTGCTTCCTCGTTCAAGAGAGTACAAGATCCCTGATCTTGTCCCTGAGATAAACAGATCAAACACATCAAAATAGAATGTGGACCGGGCTTGTACCAACTGAAGCACCATGTCCAATCACCAGAGAAACGCTTCAGTAATCTGAATGAACTGATTTCTCATTTTCAATTGGACTGATGATTCTACAGTATACCTGGGATAAGTAGCTTGCAAAAAAGGTATGAAGTAAAAGCATGCATACTGCAGGGATTTGATGTAAGGTAAGGCAGGGCAATTATAAGGGTGGGACAATTCCGTCATTTTTGTTAATTCCAGTTGGCCTAGTCAGATTATCTAAAATGACAGAATTGCCCCACCCTCGTAATTTCCCAGGCCTTCCTCTCTCGTGTACCGCACGGGAGGAAGAGAAGAAGAAGAAAAAGAAGAAGAAGAAAACTAAGGCCTGGTACAACTTAACGTCACAAACAGCGTGATATTTAATGAGCGTGGGTGATATGCAAGCTAACTCATAACGTCAGAAAACAAGCGCCCACGCGATCTCTTCCGCACTTACTTTACCCTGGAAGGACTGAAGCGACTTAGATGGAGCAGACTTTAGACTTCTACATGAAATAGATAGCTGATTTAAGTACACAGTCCAGCATGCAATGTAGCTAGCTAGCTTTTTTGTTACGTAGCTAACTAGTAGTAGCTAGATAGTTAGCTCTAATACTCTTGGGTCTACTCCTGATCTTCACCATCCTAGATGTCACAGACTGCTCCAGTAGGCCTAGGACAAACTGAAGCATTCAAACTTACGATCGTGAGGATGGTCTGATCCTGTCAGAAGGCGTAGGCATGATCATGCTGCAGAGTAAAACATGTCCATGCGCAATTAAAGTCCTAGCTCTCTACTTCCTCTCTACCCTTGACGTCACTCACGTGATAAGTTGTACCAGGCCTTCCTCTCACTTATTTTTTCTTCTTCTTCTCTTCCTCCCGTGTGGTACGTGAGAGAGGAAGGCCTGGGAATGAGGCTACCCCATGATAAAGTGGCTACTTCTAAAGAAATAGTATTCAATAAAAATAAATATATAAAAGTTGGATCACTGCAGAAGAAAGTTTACCAGCTAGAGAAACAGCAATGGCTATAGCCTCGTTCTCCCAGGTTAAATTAAAGTTTTAACTATCATTTAAAATTCTTTGTGGGGGCTTAAATTATATGTAGTTTACTAGTGCAGTTTACAGATTTTCTGGTTGCTACATTTTCATACATGCAGGAATGAGGAGGCTATACAACTGTACCAATCAGATGCAGAATCAACTAAATCTTAACAGTGAGCTTTGATGCATGGAATATTGCATTGATTATCACATAATTATATCAACTTGTGGATGAGTCAAAAATTCCTTCATTTTAACTCTAACTATTAAAAAAGTGCACCTTGCATGCATGTGCACATATACTATTGCTTTAGAATATTCCTATTATGCGGCTATAGTTGTATCTGATTGAGCAAATACTATAGATATTATGGGCCATGGTAGGTTGTTCAATGGGATCATTTGTAACCTTTTCCTTCCTCCAGAAATCAAACCTTCTGGAATGTACTCCAAAGGTTCCCCAGCGGACATTATAAGGTATCACTGGTACCACGGGAAGGTCACTGAAAATGAAGCAACATCGAAGCTAAATGGGATGTCAGTGGATAGTAGCTGCTTCTTGGTTCGACAGGCAGCTAAAGATCTTGTTCTGTCTGTGAAAGCTCAGGGATTGATCTTCCATGTTACTATCGACTACACCCCAATAGGATATCACTTACACCTACAAGGAATGGAAGAAGTGTTCAAGACTATTCCTGAGATGATAACCCACTACCTAATGTTCCCTATTGATCAATTAGGAGCACAAACATTAGGAACTGCCTGTAGCAGTCAGGTGTCAAGTAAGTATTCAGTTGTATAGTGATCACATAATCAATCTTGCCTAATCTTTTCAGGAATCCTACCTCTTCCTCAGAAGAAATGGCCAAACCCCTTGAATAGTCACTCAGGAAGGTATACGTGTAGCTTTATCAATTTGTTTTTCACTGATGCACTATATAATAGCAGATAATTTTGTTCAGACTCCACATTTTTCTGTATAGTGATATACAACGATCAACACAGTTCGAAGAGTATCTCCTTACCCCCTCTCCCTTTTCCACCACATCTTCACCTTCCTTCATAACCCCTTATGGTGCTTCCAGTATCCAACAAAGAGCCAAGTCATTTACCTATGAGGAGATTGGAAGACGAACAAGATCTCTCCCGGTAAGGTAGAGATGGGGTAGTTAATTCCAAATGTGCTTATAGGAGCCTGGCTCTAAGAGCAAAAATCATGGGTTTTTGTTCAAAGTGTCATGGAACTCTGGTTTTCAAGGTGCACCATGGCTGTAGCTACCCCATGTTTAGAATTATTTTGTATCTTATAAACAGACTCTTTGATTGCTAATGCTTTATTTCTTTTCTTTTCTCAGCCTGTGCCATCCAGCAATGACAATAGACAAGTGAATTTGATGGCTCAAAAAGGCTGTGAATCTTGGGGATATTACAGACAGAACATATCAAGGTAATTGCATGTGACCCATCCAATATACTGGGATATTTATTAAATCTTTGATTGCTACTTGGGTACTGTATATAGTCCCAGAATCTCTTTTTTTTTTTTTTTTGCAATGTGGCTATAGATGAGCAGTGACAAATGACTGGAACAAAATTTGTAGATCACCTAGCCAGGATGGCTATCTATAATTCTCATTTAGCTACTGCTCTCAAAATATACTGAAACAATCATGTAATTGATTACTTCTCAAGTGCACTTTCTTGGCTCTTGTCATGTGACAATTACGTACATCCACGCATAAGCTGACAGATCTACAGCTTGGTGCAGCAATGTCTGGTTGCCTGGTAAAAATTCCATCTGGGCCTAGTACTGTGGGCTATTTTGCCAATGTGATCAAGTGGTTCATTTTTTGGCCATTTCATTTCGTTACGTGGCAGTACAATCTTTACCCAATTATGCGCACCTAAATTATTATTATAGCTAGCTAGTTCCATAACTGCACATGCTAATTGCGCTTCTGTCTGCTGAGCATGGTTCTCATAATCTACTTGCATGATTATAGATCTGTATAGAGATAATCCCTGCCCATATCATTTAGGCACTCAAGCTGCTCCCTTCCTCAGCCGCAAAATACCAGACACCTCGAAGAGAGTTAAATGGACCCAAAAATGGACCCTTCCCTATTCTTCCTTCTTCTTCCACCATTCCTCCTCCTTTCTCCTCTTCCCGTGATATTTACTTCCTTGATACCCCTCAAAGAGCCCTCCTGGTAATAAACAATACAGCTTAGTGTATAAAGACTTTCCCCAATTACCAAGTCATGACTACATCTAGCAGCTTTGCTTCTGATGTTGCTAGTCATTTATGCTCCATTAGCTGACTGAAAGAGGCATTCAATTTTTATACTATTGCATATGTTATGATTTCTCTTTTCCTTCAGCCTATGTCATGGCAACTGGACAGCAATAAACCTCATATCAATATAGAGACTTGGTTCTGTGATGTGGATAAGTGAGTTTCATGATTGTTATACTGACTATGTGGAGGATTAGTGGACTGCAGTTATCACACAGACAAAATGTGTGTGTGTGTGTGTGTGTGTGTGTGTGTGTGTGTGTTGTGTGGTTGCTTACACTCTTCACTGACCTTCTAAAGCTACTTAACTTATGATGTAGGAAGAAATCGATTCAGATGCTGAAGGGTAAGCCTGATGGGACATTTTTGTGTCGGCCAAGCACAAAACCAACCAAGCTAGAGAATGGAGCACTTCATACACACTCTGTGGACATTGTGTAAGCTTGTATAATGATTTAATGTGTGCTTGATGGCATAATTTTTTAAAATACTTATAGATGTAATGGAATAAGACATTTGAAGGTGATAATGATGGACTACAAGTTTGGACTTATTCTACCTTGGACATACTGTTCTGTACCTTGCACACACATCTCCCTGATGGAGCTTGTTCTGCATTACTCAGAAAAGTCCCTAAAGCTTCGCAACCTCCAAACCATTACTCTAAAGTATCCAATTAAAAGTAAGTAACGACATGCACACAACAGAATCCATGGACTATTCCGTAGATTAATCAAAGTGCCCTCTAGAAGTAGCCACCACTTTTATTATGATTGTACAATTGTACATTTAGGGACAGCATTACCCTCTCCTCCTCTTCCTCTGAGGAACAGGAATACAGTTGCCACATCAAAGGAAAACAGTTGCCACCAAAGGTTAGGTGTGTGTTTTATCATCGTCTGATGTATCTACATAAAGTACTGTGCTTTGTACTGTATGTAAATAACTTGGTTAGAGCACCTTGGCATAGGAAAGTGGAGAAAAAAGTTAGAGGAAAACAACACCTAATTGAAGTTGTGTAGCAATAATGAATTCAGCTGTAACAGTCAAATATACACATGATATCATCTACAGTGAGAGACCAGAGGAATCCTCTCCCCCCTCTCCTTCTTCCCTTCCCTATTCTTCTTTCTCCTCCCCTCCTCTCCGAGCACTGGAAAATCTGATACCCCGAAGATCACTAGAGTTGCAGGAATCTCTCCCTACTTGTTCATTTATTATGCCTCCACCTCCTTCCTACTCCGATGCATTTGTCAACCAGGACATGGAACTAAAGGGTGAACAAGACACAAGACCCCTTCCAGTAATGCTTGTTTTGATAAAATTTCTAGCATCATTAGCCTTGTTTCCTGTCTCCCCAGTGGCAGCAGCAGTGGCAGCAGCAACCTTTGCCAATCAGTGATGATAATAAGCCTTGGGATCCTTGGTTCTGTGATGTAGATAGGTAAGTCAAGCCACCTTGCATGGCAAGATTTTTCTTCCTTTTCTCACTGGTAGCTAGCTAGCTAGTAAGCTAGCTACAACCAGCTAGCTATACATAGTCTATAGACTCAAGTACAGGTTGTTCATAATGTACAGTATAGGGCCTATAGCATTAACAGCTCTCATGGGCCAGACTCAAGGCCAAACTGCATGGGACGTTTTGTTTGTACGATGCCACGTTGTCAATTAAAAATCGTGGCAGACATGCGCAGAAACAGGGTGGGAATTTTTTAACGTCACTTCACTCATGACTATGATTTGTTCTGTTTCAGGAATGAATCAATCAAAATGCTTTGGGGTAAGCCTAATGGGACATTTCTGTGTCGGCCAGCCACTAAACAGAGAAGGTTGGAGAATGGAGAAGTTCATGCCTACACTCTGGACATAATGTAAGGAGCAGTAAACATAAGAGACCCCACACACACACACACACACACACACACAAACCATGTTAGTGGGGAAAAAGTACTGCCATGTCACATGATGATACATCAGGTAGTACATACACATCATACTCATTTCTGGATATTGGGGTCAAAGTTCAATAGTTCAGTGATTCTTACCTCTTCATCTATATAGAACTACTAGGAATGAGGAGTTAGTGTATGAAGCCTGCAATTTCTGTACATAAATAAATAATTATAGCTTCACAATAATTATAATAATAATTATATCAATTTTGGACTTATACAGGTATAAAGGAATCAAGCATTTGACAGTGTTGCTGTTCAAAAATAAGTTTGGGTTCTTTCTACCATGTCCCTTCTCTTCCTTGAAGAAGCTTATTCTGTTCTACTCCAAAAACTCTCTCTATCCTGTCCTTGCCACCACTTTAAAGCATCCTATAAAGATTGTGTGATAACTGCTTTTAGTGGAGAGGAGCTAGGTAGTTAAAATTTAATGTCATGCTTGTAGCTATGTCTTCATTTATGTTTAGCCATGTTGGCTACAATCTTAATGTCACGAAATTTACTGCTATTAATACAGCCATAGCTACTAGGTGTTTCTGACCCTCCCTTAAAAATTCAGTACCACCTGCAACACAAAGTCAATCCATTATTTTGTGCAGCCATGCTGCTGTGGATACTGCTGACGCTGAGGACACTGGACACGGTTATCACTAAGGACATTGCTGTCACTCTGTGGAGTCACTGTAGTCTGGCGTATGGGCAACCCTAGCCAGCGCTGAAGGTCCATGGCTAGCTTGCGGCAGCGTAAAATTTTTGAGATAATAAATAAATGTGAAACAGTAATGTGATGATGAGCAAAGTGAAGATGAAAAAGATGTTTCAGATCTGATGACACCCCTGATACATTGGATGGCTGAACAAAGGGAAGGTCACGGTCAACAGTTGATTTGTAGGGTTGCGACTAAATACTTCAAACTTAATTACTAGCATTGTTGTTACTACTCTCAGCTAGCTGCATATGCTATGTAAAACTTCTCTAGATACTAGCTTAAGAAACTCTTTTTATATCCAACATTTCAGCCTGGTGCTCAGGCCTTCTTCAGGGGATACAATTACAAAACTGAAAAAACACACATGGTCACTTTAAGCTAGTCTATCTAGAGAAGTTGACACATAAAATTAATAAAGGGATAACTGTCTCCCAGCATCATTATTCATTTATTTACTAAACTTTGAAGGTGAATAACTAGCCTCATTCCCAGCTAGTAAAATTAACATGATTATGCTCTTTTCAATAATGTTATTTGGAAATTTTGCCTGATAGTGTAAACAGTAGAGGTATTCTCTCTGCATATCTTCAATGAATTCTCTGGCGTAGACGACCCTTTACCATATTTACCTCGCATGGGGGAAAGTAGGGGTCCGGGTACGTACGGGTCCGGGTGTGGTCATTTCCGCTCGCGCAATGCAAGCGTGTGTCATGTGCACATGTGGGGGCGGGGCCCGGTGGGAGGGGCTTAATTTTTGTTTATCTCGTCAGATGGACCATTATGATTTAAAACTAATAGCTAGCTATGGGAGGTAAGTGTTTTCTTGATCTTATTCTCTTATCTCTTGTTCTTATTCCATGCTTTTTCTCTGAGAGCTTGCATGTGAATTACTACTTTATAATAATTGGTTAACTATGGTATACACCATTTAGACCCATGGAATCAAGAACTTCATCACTTGCAATCACTCAAGTTCCTTGGACTTGATGGTCAATGTGTGGAAATAAGATTTCGGAAAGAATTGGCTCCAATCTGGAGGGACATAGCTCAGCTGCTTGCCTTTGGCTATAATGAAATTCAAGGTATAGAGAAGCCAGGAAGCGGGAAGACATTTGAGGCTTGTTTAGATGATGTGATTGGAAGATGGATGGCAAATGCTCCAAATATGTCCAATGCTGGGCGTTACCCTGCAAATTGGAGAGGTTTTCATAACTTGCTTGAGGATGCTGAGCGTGGAGTGTTGGCAGGAAATTTACGGGCAGCTATTGAAGCTGGACGTAGTGATATCCATAAAAATTTTGATGATGGTAAGCACTATTCTAAGTTTATAAATGTAGCTAGTCCTATGTTCCAAGGCAGCAGAATAAAGTTGTACAATTGTACTTTTCTAGCTGCTTCATTGAGCCGAAAAAGGAAGCTCTGTAATAGTTATCTTGACTTTGAGGCTTTTCCTGCACTGCATGTATATATATAAGGGAAAAATCATTTCCTTAATTGAAAAAAGATGATTATTACTCACAATTATACCCTCTAACACTTGAGAAACCAGCCTTTTTAAGAACTATGCTTGTTTAGCACTATACTAGCCCACTCTTTGCATTCTTTGAACTTACCAATTGGCTATAGTTTAGCAGAAATTTGGCACACTACTTCTCCTCCCCTGTTTGTTTGGGGCAATTTAGCATGAACAGCTGCCTACACGGATTGTCAGTATTGTCGTTATGGGTGCACGTGACCTGTTTCCAATCCTGTGTACGTAGTCTAGTACAGTGGAACCTCTAAACGCGGACACCTTTGGGACCAGTGAAAAGTGTCCTGATTAGAGAGGTGTCCCTATTTCAGGGGTTAAATTATACACATTTATATTGTGTTGGGACAAGAAAAAGTGTCCTGATTAGAGAGATTTTTGCATTTCAGGGAGTCCACATTTAGGGGTTCCACTGTATATCTATGACTCAACTAATCAGAGAGTGCGATAGCACTCTCTATGTAGGGATGACTTGGACGGCCGCACGCACTGCCTATAGACTAATACAAAAGTGAAATTCTAGTTCCCCCACTTAGACCTAACAAAAGCTACTGTGAATGATTATCCAGCCTATTAGAGCCTACTACAATGTGCAGACCAAATTTCAGGACCAGGGAGCTTACCGTTTCAGAAATACGGCAAGCAGGTAAATCGCTGGATTTTTCTTCTTCTCTATTATTATTATTATTATTATTATTATTCTTAGACAACCATATCTCTCGAACCACTCAAGCTACAGCTATGATTTCTGGATAAATCCACTCCAAATTCTACCAACTACGATCTTTTCTACCTGTTGATCCTCGAAAGAGTCGATGAAAAAGGAGACACTATGGAGCACAGCACTCGACTACTGCTGATTTCACTTGCGTTTGAACATTGCGTTTTCCGTATGACCTCTGACCCTCATTGACTTTAAAAGAAAATGGGTGCTAACGCATGCGCAATGGCCTACGCGATTTTCAAACGCAAGTGAAATCAGCAGTACAGAGGTTTTCAGGTTGGTTGACACAAAATTTGCCGACAGTGCAGAATTAAATTCTTGCTTGCTAAAATTAAGACCATTGTATTTGTATGACAGTATATTTTGCTCGCTTAAATTTATCTTGCACATGCGCAAATTCTACTGGTAAACCAACCTGAAAACCTCTGTAATTCAATTAGTGGAAGCCATCTTTTCTATATACGCATGTGCATGTATTTTGATATCCAATTATTCGAAATTATAATATTACTCAGCTGTAGAGATCTCTAGCTAGCTAGCTAGCTCTAGATAATGATGATAGACTACTGTATCAACTCGGAGATTCGACCTCCACAACAATAACACAACACCTTGACTCGCTGATAAATAATGATTGGGCTGCTGTGCTATTCTTCTTTCATCTGTCCCTGCATACACATAGAAGAATGAACTCTTATATACATAGCATAAAAGAGAGGAAAAAAGACCAGGAACAAGTAAGGGAAAAAGCACTTCGTGAAATGAAAAAAGATGTAGGGATGACCACTGCTCAAAAAAGTAAGGAAACAAGAAGGATGGAAATGGGATCAATCTTTGTTCTGTATATCCAGCCAACAATCCCTACATATACGTTGGGTAGCTTCAGATTATAGTGTAGTAATGTACGTATATGTAGGGATAGTTGGCTGTATATACAGAACGAAGATTGATCCCATTTCCATCCTTCTTGTTAACTTACTTTTTTGAGCAGTGGTCATCCCTACATCTTTTTTCATTTCACGAAATGCTTTTTCTCTTATTCAATTAGGAAGCCATCTTTTCTATAATACGCATGCGCATGTATTTGATATCCAATTATTCGAAATTATAATATTACTCAGCTGTCTCTAGCTAGCTAGCTAGCTCTAGATAATGATGATAGACTACTGTATCGACTCGGGGATTTAGATTCACGACGGTAAACTCTATTTCAGCATCTTCCTTCGACCTCCAAGTAAAGCTCAACAATAACATAACACCTTGACTCGTTGATAATGATTGGGCTGGTATGCTGGAGAACTATTGGAGAACTATTCTTCTTTCATCTGTCCCTGCATACACATAGAAGAATGAACTCTATACATAGCTAAAATCATAAAAGAGAGGAAAAAAGACCAGGGGATGACCACTGCTCAAAAAAGTAAAGAAATAAGAAGGATGGAAATGGGTTGTTCTGTATATCCAGCCAACAATCCCTACATATACGTACATTACTACACTATAATCTCAAGCTACCCAACGTATATGTAAGGATTGTTGGCTGGATATACAGAACAAAGATTGATCCCATTTCCATCCTTCTTGTTTCCTTACTTTTTTGAGCAGTGGTCATCCCTACATCTTTTTTCATTTCACGAAATGCTTTTTCCCTTACTTGTAATAATAATAATAGAGAAGAAGAAGAATCCAGCGACTTACCTACTTGCCGTATTTCTGAAATGGTAAGCTCCCTGGTCCTGAAACTTGGTCTGCACATTGTAGTAGGCTCTAGTAGGCTGGATAATCATTCACAGTAGCTTTTGTTAGGTCTAAGTGGGGGAACTAGAATTTCACTTTTGTATTAGTCTATAGGCGGCGCGTGCGGCTGTCCGAGTCATCCCTACATAGAGAGTGCTACCGCACTCTCTGATAGGTATAGGAACTGTATTAAATTTTGCCTAAATAATCATTCCCTAATGCTAGGGAGTACATATTTTATGACGCTAGCTTATAACGGTTACCACAAATACTACTACTAGCTATAGTAAACTATAACCTCACATTCCAATTGCCTGATTTTTGATTTTATAGGTGTGCTCATACAAATCAGAAAATCTAATCCAGAACCAAAACTACTTCCTCCCCCTCCCAGTAAAATGACTGAAGAAGGTACGTATAGAGCCATTTAAAACTACCAGAAACCCAATGATATTGCTGAAAGTGTGACAGTATAAAAGGGACTAATTATTGATACTACACTATATAGCTTACCCTGCCAGAGAGGCTAATGCCCTACCTTCTAACTGTTGCTATAATGTGCTGTTTAATGACCTTGGGCTGTGTCCTTGATCATCATAATTTAGCAACAGCTCTCAAAATAGTGAAATTCCTCAACTTCGTCCAATAACCTACACTTAACTTATACTACAGGTGTTGCAAAAGAGAGGTTTCCAATGTTAGAATGTGAACATTTATCACAAGAAGAGAAGGATAGGCTTAAAGCAAGACTGAGTATGGAGAGTGAGGACATCCAAGATGAATTTGCACTTTTGATATCTGAGACTGAAGAATCTTTGAACAAAATAACTCCACGATCCCTGAGAATATTACTCAAACCTTACAAGATACCAAAACTAAGCGAATCTGATGATGAAATTTCCAAGATATTAGATAAAGCATTTGATCACTGTTTCTTTTACAGTTATAGAATTTTGAAGAATATAATTACTCGCTTTGGTACACCTGATGATAAAGACAGGTTAACTACTTATGAAGCAAAATTTAAACATTATTGTGAACGTAGACTTTGTGAAGTACCATATATCTATGCAGCAGCTGCTGAGAAAAATGAAGGAAAGGTGTTTTATGTTAAGACTGATAAGGTTTTTGATGTTCCATATAAAGAAATTCTTGACATTGAAACAAAGTTATCAAGAATATTGGACAAACCTATCTATTTGAAAGATGTGGAAGATGGTTGTGTCAAGCTTGGTTTCTATGTTCTTCATGAGCTTGATGAAATTTTTCCATTAAATGAGGAACAAATGAAGCAGCTTGAAGAAATTGGGGTATCAAGAGTGTATGATCAAGATCATGAATACTACTCCATATTTAAAGGTACCAAATAATTAGAGAGTGTAACTGTTAGTAGCACTCTCTATGGAGGGATGACACACCCCCTCCCCCCCCCCCCCCCAAAAAAAAATATAATAATAATAATAATAATAATAATAGATAATTAACTAACTAACTAGCAAAAAAACACAAAAAAAAAACAACAAAAAAAAAACGGCAGATATTTATGCAGCCAAACTTCACTTCACACACCTTTGGAAATTTCTAACACCTTTAATACAAAAATTGAGTTCATTAGCAGGTCTATATTGTGTGTTCTTAAAGTGGCATGAAAAATGAAGGCAGGAAGGATCAGAATGGGCCAAAGAGTATTTAATTATATCCATCGACTACGTACCTGGGATAGCCTGGGAAGACGACATTCACATGCAATTCACTTAAATCACAGTCATGTAATTGACTTGAATGTAACAATCCCTACATGAAGCAATTTTACTGTTATGTGTGACAGACTTGGGTGGAAATTTGACTAACCTGATATAATTATATGCTTTTCTCCTAGCACCTCTTCCCAGCCTCTCAGGAATCCCTCCTTGGGACAAAAACTCAGAAAATATTTCAAGGTGGTAAGCTACAGCTGGTGTATGCATATAGGTCTTAGCAACATTAATTTGTTATATTATTACAGTGATGCTCCCTCCACCTCATTACCATCTTCCCTCATAACCTCAAGGTTGGTTTTTATGCTTATTAACTTAGCCTGTACCATATCAAGCATACAAAGTGTGATATCCTCTTACTCTTTAAACAACAATGAACTGAAATAGTGATTATGCTATAGTGACATAAACTATACCTTCCCTCATAACCCCAAGGTTGGTATGGCCTGCATTTTTTACTGTAATTAATTAGCCTGTATGAAAACTAGGGCAATGTGCAACATTAATTTTGACAGCGAGCGAGCAAGCAAGTTAGTGCTACAACTCTTTAGAAGATTTTGCTGTTGAGTTTATATGTAACAAAGTACTTAAATAAGCCTAGAGCCTCTACAACTACTACTATAGGAATGTGCAGCATTTGAGTGAGCAAATGAGCAGCTGATAGGCTCCAGTGCTTGGTATTGGTGTCAGAGACAAGAGTCATGTAAGTTGTGGTTCCAACCGGAAAGCTCCATACATAGAAAGCTGTAAATACTTATCATAAGCACTTAGATAAGCCAAGCGCCTATGATCAACCTAGCGCCTCTATGACAAAAGCCTGCATGTAGCTGTAGAAAACGATTACAATTGGAGCATGCGCATTATGCATGCGCACAACACTACTAATTCGGGACACTGTATGTACGTATGTATGTACCATACATATGGCTAGCTGGGGCATTTTGGAGTGTAGACCTAGATATAATATTATAGCTATAATATATATTATACAATTTCAATGAGTCATGACCTGAGAGTCAGCTCGCTCGCTGAATTAATCAGAGAGTGCGGTAGCACTCTCTATGTAGGGATGACTCGGACGGCTGCACGTGCCACCAATAGATTAATACAAAAGTGAAATTCTAGTTCCACCACTCAAAAGCTACTGTGAATGATTATCCAGCCTACTAGAGCCTACTACAAAGTGCAGACCAAGTTTCAGGACCAGGGAGCTTACTGTTTCAGAAACACGGCAAGCAGGTAAATCGCTGGATCCTTCTTCTTCTCTATTGTTATTCTTCTTAGACAACCATATCTCTCAAACCACTTAAGCTACAGCAAGTATTTATCACTCTAAATTCTACCAGCTAGCTACGATCTTTTGTACTCGTCAATCCTCGAAGGAGTCTATGTAAAAGGAGATGCTACGGAGCACAGTACTTGACTAAACGTAATTATTGAAAGCATAATACGCATGCTCTCTCCATAGCTCTGAACGACCTAGCCTTTCCTGCTGGGTATTAACAAACTGCTTAGGACTAACCAGCTTTCTCTGCTGCTGATCCGAGGTGTGGATATATTAATCAGGGAAACCACTCTTTGCCCTCCTTCTATTGTTGTGTGGCTCCAGTGAGTGAGTGGAGTTATCTTCCTAGGGGAGACAGTCCGGTCCATTCCTTACTGAGTGGATCACGGGGCTTGAAAACCCAGAACCTAGATTGCTGGCTCAAATTTCTGGTGTGCTCTATTTGGAATATCCTCACACAGTCTCACTAACTAAAGCAATGGATATCCTTCATTCCAGTGGTATCGATTGTGATGCAACTAGATCTTCCTTGGTGAATAGTGTCAGACAGAAGTTTGATGAGAAGGTGCTATTGCCAATACGGCGGGAGCTCTTTGATGTAGCCAAATAGAAAGGCCTGACTCACAGTGATAACAAGTTAGTGATGCGTCTCTGTCATGTTCATGGTCCTACCATTCATGATAAACTTGTTGAGGATGTTGCAGAGCTTGCTTCCAGCCCTGTACTATACTCCATATAATATAATGTGCACGCTGTGGTGCTGACCATTCCAAACGTCTTGAATCTGCTCTTCTTCTTAGGTTGTGTTGATGTTGCATACTTAATTCTGAGTGATTCCATGGTGCAGAGCAACAGCATAGAAACTTGTAGCTATAGTTCAAGTTCTTTTAGTAAACTAGCTTCTACAATACAAGTCTATGACGGTGTTGCTTTATACAGCCGTGAGATAGCTGCACAAGATGCAGAAGGCTATGAGATCATAGATCCATCACCCAGACTCCCCTCCACCTCATTACCATCTTCCCTCATAACCCCAAGGTTGGTATGGCCTACAATTCTTTAATTCTGCTTTATACTGCCCACAGATAGTTCATAAGAGTAACCACTCTCTAGTAGGTATTGTGGCCTGCATGATGCATACAAAATTGTGTAACAAGTTTGTCTTCAAAACGACTTGTGCCTTGGCACCAGGGGCTGATCCAGAGTTTTTGGAAAGAGGGGGCCAGAGAACCCTGCATGGCTGGAACCTTCACTACAGCTGGTAGCTACCACTTTTCAGGGTTTTGAAATAAAAATGTTGTTTTGTTCACTGAAATCCAACAGTAGCTAAGTCCTTCATTGATCAATGTAATACTTCAGAGTTTTAGGTTTAGGTGCTAGCAAGTGTTCACCCATGAGACTGTGTATGATCATACCATGATATCCAGAAGAACCAGTGTCCCACTAAAATCAATAATGCAATTGTATTTATTCATCCACCAGCTAATCTTAGAGTAGTGAAGCATGTAATACAAGTCAAATCTGCAAGTTATGTGGTACTCATCCACTCACTAATTATTAGAGTAATGAAGTAATGAAGCGTGAAATTGAAATTGCTCCAAGATTTTGTGGTATTCAGCCACTAGAGTAATGAAAATATGTAATGTTCTATATAGCCTGGGTGATTTAAGAAAGCCATGGCAAACCAAAATGGATGTGATTGCTCACAATTTATTGTTCATCCCTTTTCTTTAAATGCTGGATCAGCCCCTAATAATATTATCTAAGATGCCTGCCACTCAGAGACTAGCATTCTCAAATGTATGGATTGTCCTTAATTACCTGAGAACTACACTGAGTCAAATGCGCTTGAATAACCTAATGGTGCTGTGGAAAATTTTTTGCTCACTTTTGACCGAACCACTGTGGGCCTGTGGCTCATTCACAATAATTATCTACAGCTAGCTATATTGCACCAATGCAGTGAGTACTGTGGCTAATTGTAATGAAAAAGGGGGGCCCAGGTCCCTTAGGCCCCTACCTGGATCAGCCCCTGGGCACTGGTAGAATATGAAGTAGTACAGTGCACACTGTTGAAATTCAATTCTAGCTAAGCTTATGCATATAGCTAAACATCAAATGAAATTCGAGTTAGTCAGTGCCCTCTGATTGGCTTTTCAAATATTCACTTCCATGCAAGGCCTGTAGTTGATCTCATTGTTCTTGCCTTTCCTGATGTCTGGCATCTGACATAACATGTGGTGTCTCTGTTCTTTACTCTCTCTCTCTCTGTCGGTGGTCTTGGCTTTCCTGTTGCCAGCTGGCCTGTCTTAAGCTTTCTTGACTGGCATCTCTACTGTTACTGTTCTTTGCTTTCTGGCATGTAGTCAATGTTCTCTGGTGCTCTTGGCTTTCCTGTAGCCTGACTAATCGTGCCAGATGTATATACCTTGATGAAATGTTCACTTGTCATGCCTAGACTGCCGTCTCTGCTGTTTATGTCTGTTACTTTCTCGCTGTCTGAGCCTGTCTCTTGGTCCATTCACGCTTGTAGTTGCCTATCTATCTACACATGCAATGTAGATTGTGTGGGTGTAAGTTACATGAACACGTGGGTGTGCTACTAGAGCAAAACCTCAATAATTGACCACCACCAATCGCAGGACACTGCTGTGCAGAGACAAAACAACAGCGGAGGCTAACCTTGCCTTCTTTGGGTAGGCCTGTGCTGTGCAAAGTGGCACACCGAGAGTTGGGCAGCTGGAGTCTACTGGCTGTCTGCAGCAGCAAAAACAATGACCGTCTGAAGATACTACCAAATCAGATGATCCACTCTAACTTTGACTCTTGCCTCCAAAAGCAGCACACTCTGCCGCTGCAATCTACTAACTAGCTAGGCGATAGTCTACTTCCAAATAAAATTCCAGCAGCAGCAAGTAAAGCTGGCTGCAGAAACGTTGAGTTAATTATGCAGACTCAGAGTTTCAATATTCGACATGTGCATGTGCAGTATAGTGTTTTGCAGATCTGGAGTACAACCTATCTCTAAAGCCATAGAGATGAATTTCAGCTGTAAATATCATCAGTAATTTTTTTTTTTTTTTTTTGGGTACCAACAAATAATCAGAGTCACATACTCTTTACACAAAAACCACAGTATCAATTATGAAAAACAAATTACATACTCTTCACAAAAGCAACATACTAAATGCTCAGTAATCACAGTTGGAAGTTACACCTATTGTCCTGTGTTGAGAGGTTGAGAATTTTCAGTCTACCCTATTATATATGGTCAAAGCACAACTTAACTTTCACTCTATTTCACTTACACTCCACTGGGCACTCATCCATGGAGTCTGCACACCCGGACCCATGCCCTCGTGCTGGACAACCACAGGAAACTGCTCGCTTGGAGACACGCCTTCCTCCATCCCTGTCAGATCTATCATCCATGGAGTTTGCACGCCCTCGTACTGGACGACCACAGGAAGCAGCTCGCTTGGAGACACGCCCTCCTCCACCCCCATCAGATGCATCATCCACAAACCCACTCCCTCGTGCTGGACGACCAAGGGAAGCTACTTGCTTGGAGACACGCCTTCCTCCATCCTTGTCAGATCTATCATCTGTGGAGTTTGCATGCTCTCATACTGGACGACCACGGGAAGCAGCTCGCTTGGAGACACACCCTCCTCCATCCTTGTCAGATCCATCATCCACAGAGTTTGCACGCCCTCGTACTGGATGACCACGGGAAGCTGCTCGCTTGGAAACACGCCTTCCTCCATCCCTGTCAGATCTATCATCCAGGGAGTTTGCAGCCCTTGTACTGGACGACCACGGGAAGCTGCTCACTTGGAGACACGCCTTCCTCCATCCCTGTCAGATCTATCATCCACGGAGTTTGCACGCCCTCGTACTGGACGACCACGGGAAGCTGCTCGCTTGGAGACACGCCTTCCTCCATCATTGTCAGATCCATCATCCATGGAGTTTGCATGCCCTCGTACTGGATGACCACGGGAAGCAGCTCGCTTGGAGACACACCCTCCTCCATCCTTGTCAGATCCATCATCCACAGAGTTTGCACGCCCTCATACTGGACGACCACGGGAAGTTGCTCGCTTGGAGACACGCCTTCCTCCATCCTTGTCAGATCCATCATCCATGGAGTTTGCATGCCCTCGTACTGGACGACCACAGGAAGCTGCTTGCTTGGAGACACGCCTTCCTCCATCATCGTCAGATCCATCATCCATGGACTTTGCATGCCCTCGTACTGGACGACCACAGGAAGAAGCTCACTTGGAGACACGCCTTCCTCCATCCTTGTCAGATCCATCATCCACAGAGTTTGCACGCCCTCGTACTGGATGACCACGGGAAGATGTGCAGATGAAACTTAGATAAAGTACTTTCTAACAAATCATAATATTTATCAAGAACTTCCTTATTCGTAGCCAGATACCTTGCTCGGAAGGTGTTCGTAATACAACTTGAGAATGACGACGACAGAATGAAGTCCACCAGCCATTGCTAACCCTTTTGTCTCTGCCTCGATAGAGCAGGTATCGTTCCACTAAACTGATTACATCCTTACGAGTCTTTCCATATCCCATAGAAGCACAATGGAAGATGAATCCCTCCAGTTCTGATTCTTCATCGTCAGTGAGGAGCTCGGGAGGCCCACTGACACTTCCAGGCAATACCCGGCCACTGATGCGATCTCCAAGAGTAGTTCTGGGGATATTAAATTTTTCTGCAGCTAATCTAATGCTGAGACCACCTTCAATTACAGCTTTCATAGCCTGGCTCATGGTCTGAGATTCGTAGTTCTTGTATGTTGCAGCACGATGAAATGGAAGAGGGAGTTCGATAAAAGAATTAAACACAAACACTCGTTGCTTGAGGGGGGGGGCTCCCTGATAGAAATAGCCATCTGCAAACATTATGTTTAGAGTTGATCACATCCCCTTTTCCTACTCCAGACTAAAAACCTTGTTAACACCTGAAGCAATAGACTCAAATCATTATTAATTTTCGACCCTAAGTAGTAGAGACACTTTGCCAGACGATGGTGTCAAGTTATAGGGTCCACCCTAAGGAGTAACCTTAAAAACACACACACACACACACTAAGCTGACTGGTTTTTTTAAAGCTTGTTAGTACCTTCATTTATACTAGCAAATACCTTGCTACTTGAAAGAGACGACCCCCCAAGTCTGAGCACACCCTAGCTACCCAAGCCTACACAATAGGATATCAGAGCCTGGCATCTAGCAGGTGGGCAAAAATTAGAAATACAGTAATTTTGGGCTCTTTAACACAACTCTGGAATTTTATTACCCCTGCTACATAATAACTGGCTTTAGATAGGTAGCTAGCTACTCATGCTGCTATAACTACATGCAGTTGGTTATTCATGATTTAAACCACCACAAAACAAAAAGCATACCCCAATAACTACTCTTTAAAGCAACATTTACCTCACGTACAGAAGCTGCAACCCAGCAAACCGAAGCAGAAGGTTCTAACCCAACACCACAGGCTCCAGGTTGTCGTTAATTGCTGAAATAAACGTGGTTGGTACACTTCTACACTGAGCATGCGCATGTCGAATATTGAAACCCTGAGTCAGCATAATTAGCTACTTGCTGCTGCTGGAATTTTATTTGGAAGTAGACTAGTAGTGGTAGATGTCGCCTAGCTAGTTAGTAGATTGCAGCAGCAGAGTGTGCTGCTTTTGGAGGCAAGAATCGAAGTTAGAGTGGATCATCTGATTTGGTAGTATCTTCGGACGGTCGTTGTTTTTAGTGCTGCAGACTAGTCTGGCGTCGCCAGCCCAGTTTTTCTTCTTTTTTGGGGGGACGGGGAAGAAAAGTGGTCTGGGAGCTCTAGCATAAACTACTTGTGACACCCGCGCGCTCTCTCAAAAATAATTTAAATTGCAATATACATGCGTGTTGAATAATTTTCCGAAGCCAGTAGGTAGAATTGCGAACACATCGCCCTTGAAAATCGCTGATACAACTTTCAGCCGTTCAAGCTTCAGGCCAGGTATTCCTAGCTCTTTAAACACAGTTCTTGGTTACTCTCCATAGCTCTAGCTCTGCCAACCTGGAATAAATAGTGGGTGTGTCTCGCCAACATTAATACTACTTCACGTGATCGTGACTGAATAGAGACGCAGCTATAGCTGCGCGCGCGGGCGACACAAGTAGTTGATGCTACTAGAGCCACCAGACCACTTTTCTTCCCCGTCCCCAAAAGAAAGAAGAAGAGCTGGGCTGGCGACGCCAGACTAGCTGCAGACAGCCAGTAGACTCCAGCTGCCCAACTCTCGGTGTGCCACTTTGCACAGCACAGGCCTACCCAAAGAAGGCAAGGTTTAGCCTCCGCTGTTGTTTTGTCTCTGCACAGCAGTGTCCGGCGATTGGTGGTGGTCAATTATTGAAGTTTTGCTCTACTAGGGCAATGTGCAACATTATTTGAAAGCGAGTAAGTGCTTCAACTCTTTAGAAGATTTTGCTGTTGAATTTATATGTAAAAAGATAGCTTATATGTAAAAAGATAGCTTAGAGCCTCTACAACTACTACTATAGCAATGTGCAGCATTTGACAGAAGGCTGAGTAGAACATGTTGAAGATGAGCAATCTCTCATACTGTGAGCAATTAAAGTAGCTGATAGGCTCCAATAGACTACTTGATAATGCTGTAAGAGACAAGAGTCATGTAGCTAAGTGGTGGTTCCAACCAGGAAGCTCCATACATAGAAAGCTGTAAGCACTTAGATAAGCCAAGCGCCTACAACCCACTTAGATAAACCTAGCCCCTTCTATGACAAAAGGCTGTAGAAAACAATGATTACAAGTACGTGGAGCAAATAATGCACACACACAGCACTACTAATTCGGGACACATTAAAGGGCGTATCGACCTGTGGGGAGAGGGCATGCAACTCCGGACAGGTTGTATAGCCACTGAAATGCTGCAGGTTACTAAAAATAGATTTCAGTGTGCTATGTAATGATGCGTGGTGAGCTCATGAAATCAGCTGACCATTATCATGACGTAGCTACACTAGCTAGCTAGCACTACAAGTACAGCCCTACAGATTGAGATGGAGTCACCAGGACTCCACAAGGAATGTGTTGAAGAAGTACAAGCGACTATTTCTACTTCAATCTGTTCGTCAGAAGTTGCTGACCAAGTTTGCTTATCCAACTGTAGCTTCAATGGCGGAAGTAGGCTCGTTGAGCTCAATCTTTCAGTTATCTATTTCTATCTTTTCCCCCAATCCCTGGTCTAATTCTCTAATTTGAAGTTTGCCTCAGCCATGCGCCTGCTGTTTGTGGGTGCATGTGTGGTATACTAGTAGTGATGAAACGTGATGCCAAACCGCAATTTATTTTTAGTAACCTGCAGCATTTCGGTGGCTATACAGCCTGTACGGGAGTTGCATACCCTCTCCCCGCCTTCGGCGGGTCGATACACCCTTGACCTACCGTAGTACGCCTGGGGCATTTTGGAGTGTGACCTAGATATGCTGCTCTAACAGATGGCCAAAGCAGAATTTTGATGACTATAGCCAGTAAGTTGGTACTATTTAAAGAAAAAGAACAAAAGTTAATTTTAGAACTCGTTTTTTTTCTTATGTTAGCGAATGAATTTTTGGTTTTTGAACATTCTCCTCTCTTCTTTGTAGATGTAATAAATCACTGTAACCTTCTGAGAACCTGTAGAGTAAAGGTAGAAGAGTTTTAGTTTATACAGTCTTATGACCTTTGACCCACCATCCCTACTTAGAGAGTGCTAATGCACTCTCGATATATATATTTACAATTTCAATGAGTCATGACCTGAGAGTTAGCTCGCTCGCTGCACTCACTCGCTGAATTATGACGTATGTACCACCACCACCATAGGTGATCCCGGCACTGCGCCTCGGCACTCCGGTGCCAAGGCAAAAAACTGTATAGTGTGAAAATCTTTTTCATGATTCTGTAAGAAGTGAAATGTGACTCCTGTTAGCTACCCCTGACATGTATTCAGGACACTTTTTCAGGGATAAATAATATATGGACACTTCACTTTATCCTGGTCCTGAACATTTAGAGATTCCACTGGAGAGAAATACTATTATGTAAGAACCCAGTTATGACATCAGTATGCAATATTGGGGGTCAAAGTTTTGTGGATTCTTGACAGGAATTATGGTTCACATTTAGAATTTGCAATAAAAATTTGTACTCTCATGTCACATGATCCACATGATTCATTCCATGTGCTAGGCCTCTTGATGAATATGGAGAAATTCCTGCAGGGGCTTATGTGGAGTTTATTGGTGGTCCAGGATTCAAAGTTGATTCCAAGCCTCCCTGTTATTCAACTCAACTAGATCCTGAAGTCAATGACAAGTAAGGGTAAGGGTAAGGGTGGGTAAGGGTTGTCTTTGCTGCACACACGCCATGTGCGTGATTGCGCCGTGACGAATATCGAATGATGTTTGATATGACTGATTTTTTTGGAGGAAAACTGTGCGGATAACAATGGTAAAAGCACATTGTGTGGTTATATCTGTACAACTTGAGCGATATGAATTTAATTGTCATAAGTGAAAGGATCATGAAGTTACAGCTATCAAAGAAGATGAATCTGATGATGATGATGATGATGAATGAATCATTAGATTTAGACAGCGGCTGGTGCCGATTGTTGACACTGTTCTGGAGGAGTTTGAGTGGACATATCTTCTGCATTGTTTTCCAGATGTAAGAAGTTTAGTTGAGCCTGTAGCAAGAATAAAGGAAAAAATATCTATTCTAAATAAAAAGAGAAGTAGGGATGGCTGTGTGCGGTTCAAAAAAGTTCAGCAACAAGAGAGTGAACTTCAGTCAAGTAACCCCTTACCCATCACCAACTACGAGCCAACTATTCCTACTTCACTCCCATGATGAGATAAAAAGGGAGTGAAGTAGGAATAGTTACCTCGTAGTTGGTGATGGGTAAGGGGTTACTTGACTGAAGTTCACTCTCTTATTGCTGAACTTTTTTGAACCGCACACAGCCATCCCTACTTCTCTTTTTATTTAGAATAAATATTTTTTCCTTTACTTGTTCATCATCTTTTTTGATGTAATGTTCTATTTTTTTTTAAATTTTTTTATTATTATAGGCAACTGGATGCTATCAAGTTCATGTATTGTAGCTATGTAGTTCATTGCAGATTTCATCATAATATTGTACGAGCCGACTGATCTGGAGGATCTATACATTGACATAATTTTGTATATAATTTTTAAGGCCTTTATTTGATATGTACCTGATATACTGTTGCATCAAGGGTTGATTCATAACCAGACTAGTGCCTAGGGTTTACGCTCTGAGCATCGAGAGACCAACATCAAGAGAGAAAGCCTCGGAGAAAGCTAATGACAGATTCACTAATCAGTTGCGAGGTTGAAGTCCAAGAATCACGTGTTACGGGGCGGGGCATAAAATGTCTGCCTCGTTGTAGGTTGAAAGCTAACAAGTTGGAAAATGACGTGCTATTTTTGAACATGTTGATTTAAAGGTAAAGGATTATAGCGCAGTCATTTCTGAATAGATTGGTATAAGAATTATAGCATTTGAATGAACCATTTCTGAAATATGCTGTTTGATGATGATGAATGACCAGATGAAAACGGCGATTTTTGAAGTCGCTGTAAAATGATACTGCTTTGTTCTCTGCTCATCATACTTGAGTCTTAGCATATTGAAAGTGTTCTGTCTTCAAGTTAGGAGTTACTGGCTGCAGGAGGTAAGTATTCTGGAGTTATGAAAGAAAATATCAAGTACTACTCCAATGGAGCATCCGTGCCATCCCTACTTAGAGAGTACTATCGTACTCTCTGATATAGAGAGTCCAGTTTGTATTGTTCTAATGTGAGAAGCCATGCCCATTCCGTATTAACCCTACATAGAGACTCTTTGATAGAGGATTCAAAATAGAAATATAATACCTCCTGCTCATTGGTGATCTGCTCAATATCTGCAAACACATTATGTACATACTAGGCACTCTTAATGTGTGCTGAAGGTTAGCATTTTTAGTCATTATAGTGTTTTGTAATCATATACATTTGTAGTGATGCACAAGATGCAGAAGGCTACGAGATCATAAATCCATCACCCAGACTCCCCTCCACCTCATTACCATTTTCCCTCATAGCCCCAAGGTTGGTATGGCCTTATATTTTACTTTAATTCTGCCTTATGCTGCCCACAGATACGTAGTTCATTAGAGTAGCCACAATATTGTGTAAAAACATACTGTATAGTGTGAAATCTTTTTTCAAGTACTATCACCAATCAGTATACAATATTGGGGGTCATTGTGGAATTAATACAGGGAATTATGGTTCACATTTAGATTTTGTAAAGCAATAAAAATTTGTGGTTCACATTGAAGCAATAAAAATTTGTGGTATATAGTACATGATTGTACTCTCACATGATCCACATGATTCATTCCATGTGCTAGGCCTCTTGATGAATGTGGAGAAATTCCTGCAGGGGCTTATGTGGAGTTTATCGGTGGTCCAGGATTCAAAGTTGATTCCAAGCCTTCCTTGCCACACCCTCAACCCAAACCTCAACTAGATCCTGAAGTCAATGACAAGAGAGAAGGTGTAAAGGAAGAAGAAGAGGAACCACCTCCCCCTCTTCCCCTAAAACGACGTGCTAACTCAACAGATAACTATGTAGGATCCAGGGGCATTCCCCCTGCAGTTGCACACCAACATGCCCCTCAAAAGCAGGTGTTCACAGGTTCAGATAAAAGTAAGACAAAATCACCATTAAACTATTATTAAGTTAATAAAAAATAGTACAATAATAGCTATATATATATATAGTTCACATTTATAGAACCGAATTGACAGTTTTTATAGCTCTGGTTTTGTGCTGTAGAATTGAAGAATTGAATAATCAGAGTCACTGTACAACAACACTTTGAGGCCTTTTGTAGCATCTGGAACATAAACACTGTAATTGTAGTTGCCAGTGCAATATTGCTCACGTTGCATTATTTCAGCCATAATTTCAATAACCACACCCATATTATCCAAATACTCTATCTCTACTTCACTCCTTATGAGTGAGCTCACTGATTATGTGTGATAGACCCAGGTGGAAATTGGAATTAGCTAATTTGTCGCTGTTATTGGAGAAAAATGAATGCAAATAATTATTATTTCCACCTGGGACAATAATTATGTATATTTTCCTTTAATTATAGCACCTCTTCCCAGCCCTTTAGGAACCTCTCATCCTTGGGAGAAAACAACAAGGTGACTATTATAATTTTTGTGGCATTAAATTAGTTGATGTTTGCAATCAATTACAGTTATGCACAAGATGCAGAAGGCTATGAAGTTGTAGATCATATTTTATTATCCAAACTCCCTCCTCCTCCATGCACATCTCTATCTTCCTCTATAACCCCTTCTTTCGACAATGCCCGACAAAGAGAGTTTGGAAAGAAAGGAGAACCACAAACAAGAACCATCTCGGTAGCTATGCTAAGTGAAGTCATGATGGCCTGACTAACTTTATTTTATTTCTCCCAGCACTTGCCTCCTAGTGTACATATATCCTCTCAACAGGATTATAAGAAACAGAGTGAGCCAAGGTATATATTTCAAGGTATACTTTTGTACCAATAGTATCCTGGTTCTATAATTATACAACTTAGAACACTATTTTGAATACAGTAATCTGATTTGTCACTCTGAGGTCTTCTTATTCTCATGTCACCTGATATAGACACCTCCTCTTAGTCACATGCCAGTTACCTGATTGATCAGTTAAGGGGTCTCTAAATCCCATAGAGCCCTCCCGAGCAGGTTTTCTAAACCCGGTAAAGAGGGTCATTCCAATTGGTCCTTTTCTAGCAATGCATTGCGGCAGCCACAGTTATTATTTCTAGGTGCGCTCTGATTCATGTTCATTGCATTTAAAAACCATGGTTATTGTTTCCAAGTGCGTGTTGAGGTAAGATAAAGTGATTGGCTATAGGTTAGACACCTTGACCAACGGGATCTACAATCTATTGTAGAAACCTTTGGGCCCTTAGTAGTAACCTCGCTGCATTTGGGAACTACAGCCCAGGGCTCTCAGGTTTCTAAATAGACCGTAGATTGGTGTCGAACTATTATTACGGGCATACTCTTTTAAGGGCATATACAACATAGCAACTATTTAAAAGCTAGCTAGCTAGATGACTGCACAGAGACTGGCCCTTTCGAGTGTAGATTTCTACTTGGGACCTGGCATGGTTTTGAAAATTAACAAGTGGTTCACACTTCATACGGTCTGCATGATTCATTCCATGTGCTAACATATTCTAGACACTTTCTTTGATTTTGGTCACATTTTGATTTATAATGGCTGTAGTTCGACAACATGGTACAGAAGATATGAAGCCAAGTATCCCTTTGAAGCCCGTTACGAGACTGAAGTTTCCATGAAGGAAGGGGAGACTCTCTTGGTCAAGCAACTAGCTGATGGTAGCTGGCCTCAAGATGAACGTTGGTTGAACGGTCTCAATGAAGTCACAGGGAAAAATGGAGAATTTCCTGCAGGGGCTTACGTGGAGTTTATTGGTGAAGTTAAGGTGGATCCCAAGCCCCCCTTACCATGCCCTCAGCCCCTCCCCCCACACCCTTCCCCCAGGCACTCTGATAACATATACAAAGAGAATCAGGCAGATGGAGGGATTGATCCAGGCACTCTTGATCCAGGATCCCCGCCCCCTAGTATGGACCTCTCCTCTCAACATGGACCTCTAGAGGAACAGGGTTGGTACTGGGGGAACATTTCAAGGTGGGTGTGACCACAGTATGACCAAGGTGGGTGTGGTTGATATTAGTTTAGACCTGTCTTCTCAACTAGTCTCGCGGGCCAGACCCTTTACCAACCGCGAGGGAAGGAAAGAGTCTGGTCAAATCCAATGCACGATCTTGTTGTGCACAGTCAGCAATCTTTGGAAGGAGGGGCACGACTATGACGTCATTATACATCACAAATTTAGGAAAAATCTGCGCTCCGGATTTCTTAGCGCACATGGCTGAGCAGGAATATGATTACAGACTGGAGGCTGCTATTCAAGAGAGTGGGAGAAGGCTTGGAAACTGCTTTCAGATCAGAAAGCAGTGCCTCCAACCTACGAATATTGATTTCAGTATAAAATGCTCCCATTTTCAGTATTTTACCGTGAATTTCAGTATTTTCAGCCATTTTATAAGTAATGTAAAATAAAATGTGTATAGTCAGTTTCTCTAAATTTCAGTATTTTTGGTCAAATTTCAGTAAAAGTTCTGATGAATCAGTATAGTTGGAGGCTCTGAGAAAGTGTCGGAAATTTTCCAGTGTAACTCCTGGAGCAGTTCTTTGGCTGATGCACACCTTGGACCATGCAGCCTTTTCTTTTTCCTATGATCACCAACGAGATCTCTGCACACAAGCACAGCTCATTAACATGACTAAACTAGAACTACTCTGTAAGTGCACGCGTGAAAAAATCTGTTTGAGACCCGTGACGTATTGTGACGTTTTGTGCATGCCCGCCACCAAATCTTTGGCAAGTTGAAACAAGATCATGTATTGGATTTGACCAGGCTCTTTCCTTCCCTTGCGGTTGGTAAAGGGTCGGGCCCGCGAGACTACTTCTCAACATGGACTTCTAGAGGAACAGGGTTGGTACTGGGGGAACATTTCATGGTGGGTGTGACCACAGTATGACCAGGGTGGGTGTGATTGATATTAGTTTAGACCTGTCTTCTCAACATGGACCTCTTGGTACTGGGGAACATTTCAAGGTGGGTGTGACCAAAGTATGACCAGGGGTGGGTGTGGATGATATAATGATATTGAGTGTAGTATTTTACTTTGTGCCATGTAATAAAACTTGTTCTTGACCTCATCTGTCCATGCATTTATAGAGAAGATGTGGTGAATAAACTAGTTGACACTCCTGATGGGACCTTCCTGGTACGTGACTCTCAGAGGGCGGGGGAGTACACCCTCACAGTCAGAAAAGGTGCGGCTAACAAGCTGATCCGTATCATCTATGTCGGTGGGAAGTATGGTTTCACTGAGCCCACTATGTTCCCCTCCGTACCTGCACTGGTCCAGCACTTCAGAAAGAACCCTTTGACTAGGTATAATGCTAGACTAGACACGACTCTAGTCCAGCCCATCTCAAGATTCGATAAGGTGAGCTTGACCCTGCGTGTAAATTATTATTCATTAGAGGCTACCATAAGATATTTCCCCCAAGTTTTCTGATTACCAATATTTTTAACCATTGACCTTTGTCCTCTACATGACCTTTATCCTTTGACCCCTGCCTCCAGGTTGAGGATGAGAGTGACGATGAAGAAGAGGCGGAGGGAGGCTGGGAAGAAGACAGGGAGGCCTTGGCCAATAGCATCCTGCAAAAACTGCAGGACATGGCAGAGATATTTGAGCAAATGAATGATGACTACACTGCCATGCAAGAGAAATCAGAAGTACTTCGCAAGGTATGTAGTACGTTGCATGATTCATATGTGATTGGGAAGGGGGAGGGTTCTAGCTAGTAGATACCTTCATACATCTCAAGAGGAAGTGGCAGCTGTTGGAATTATGATTAGACCTGAGCTGATTTCTGTTGTTGTTGTTGTTATTGTTGTTGTTGTGGTTGTTGTTTCATAACTAAAACTCTTTTGTGTCTTGATAGAAAGTGGAAGAGGCAAACAAGTTGCGTTTAGCCCATGGCTTGGTGCTGGACATGGTGAGGGAGCAACTTCAAGTCTTTGACGAATCAAATAAGGCTGGACTCTCCAAGAAGGAAAGGCAACAGTAAGAATATTAGTCCTATCGGCAATTTTCGGTACCAAGTAGAAAATAATGAAACACCCCAAGTTAACCTAGAAATAATAGAATGAAAATGTAGTGGGAAGGGTCGTCACCAGTATTAGCACAAAGTATGCTAATTATTATTCTGGTAGCAGCCTTATATAGCAAGATTCCACCCCCCTGAAGTTGCATAGTCTCGCAGGCTGACCCTTTAACAACCCAAGGGAAGGGTGGTCAAACTCACATGAGCATCAGTAAGTATAAAGAAAAGAAAATGGTATCACACTATAGCCTATCTATGTTCTGAGAACTAGAAGATAGCATTAGGCCCACTATGCCTTAAGGGTGGTGGCACATACGTAGCAACGCACATGCTAACGATTAAATATTAATAACTCCAAAATTACTATAGCTATGGACTTCAAATTGCACATAGTTATAAGGTAGTATATCACTAATACACACACTATAAATGAAGAAAAAAGGTTAATTCTTACAGGTGATATGAGTCTTTTTACTCTTTAGAGATAAAAATCATTGTTTCTCACCGACCGCTGAAATTAAGTGGCTGATTTTTGGTCTATAGCTTCTTAGTAGCCCTCTCTACAAAATTACAGAAGGATTTGTTGGTATCTACTTTACTTTTTGAGTTCCCAAAAGTGAGTATTTTAAGTTCCTGGGCTAAATCAAGAAGTAAAATAGATATCCTTCTGTAATTTTTTAGAGAGTGGTGCTAGAAAGCTACAGACCAAAAATCAGCCAGTGAAGTTTGGTGGTTTGTGAGAAGTAAAGCTTTTTAGTTTGAATTCAAAAACTGTTCATAGCACCTGCAGGACTTGACCTTTCTTCTTCTTTTTTTTTTCTTTTTTTTTTGTGTGTAGTATTACTAGGGCAATGTTCAACATTCTTCAACGATTGCTGTTGAGTATCTGTAGCAATGTGCAGCATTTGATAGTGAGCAATTAAAGTAGCTGATAGGCTTCAGTGCTTGATATTGCTAGAGTCATGTAAGTGGTGGCAGGCAGCTGCATACATGCTTACCTCAAAGCACTTAGTGCCTACAAGCTGCTTAGATAAGCCTCTTGTGCCTGCTGCCCAAAAGGCTGTAGAAATGTTGAGCTGATAGTTCATTTGTGCTTTGCTGTTGTGTTATGTAGCTAAGTGGCAGGCAGCTGCATGCATAGAAAGCTAAGTACTTACCACAAAGCACTTAGATATGTCTAGTGCCTACAATCCACTTAGATAAGCCTAGCCCTACTATCCACCATGCTATAAACAAAGCGATGTAGAAATCAATCAAGCAATTACAACTGGAGCATGCGCATAAATGTACTCGAAGGGGCGCATAAATGTACTCGAAGGGGCGCTACTATTGCACGACACATACGCCTGGGGCATTTTGGAGTGTAGACCTAGATATATATATATAATATTATTATATATATTTACAATTTCAATGAGTCATGACCTGAGAGTCAGCTCGCTCACTGCGCTCGCTCGCTGCAACTAAGCTGCTTTATAGCCATGTGCAGTTTAAAGTCTATGGTGCAAGTAGTTTTGGAGATATGACCCCTTAGCAACCATGTGTGGGCAGGATATGCCACCACCCTTAAGATGCCACTGATGTGATATGTGTCAGGTTAGGGTCATCAATGCTGATTATGTATACGTAAGTGGTGAGTACTAATATGGGAAGAATAAAACTCGAGAGTCCCTGTATGAGCAGAAGCATTTTGTTTGTTGTTTTGTTATTGTTTACCACTACCTTATTTGTGTTATTGTTTACCACTACCTTGTGATTATGAGTGACAAACTGAATGAAAATTCTCACACAGTTTGGTGGATAATTTTAAATTGTTGGGGCAGAAGAAGTTAGAAGCAGAGAAGAACTTCAAGCAAGCTGCTTGCCACTTGCAGGAGAAAAACATAGAATTTAGGACCATAGACAAGGACATCAATACCATTAGACCTAGGCTGATGAAACTCCAGAGGAACAAGGATGAGTATACCAGGTACTATATAGATGAGTCTTGTGTACTGTGAGACCAGGAATGACTTTACAGGGAAGTAGGAAGGTCGAAATACATATAAAATAGGTGCTGTTGGGACATGGCAGAGTAGTTTTTTGCTTAGACAGTATATGACATGCATGTTACATTAAGTGTTTCATCTTTGTATCATAGGAAACTGCTAGAGCTTGGCTGGTCCAAAGAACAGATGGTGAAGGAGAAAGCTATGTCTGAATCGGAGAGCACTTATAACACTCTCTATGGGACTCTGGGTTTAGCACCATCTGGTCCCTCTCTTCTCCCTCAGATACCAGAAAGGAAGCCTCGGAGACCACCACAGTTGCAGGATCCCCTCCCTCCTCCTCCTTTGTCTTCTTTTACCATGTCTTCATGTCCCCCCATCCCCCCTCGCACCCCTTCCTCTAACACCCAACAGAGAGCCAAACCTCCCAATGAGAGGATGGGAGGACAAATGAGACCCCTCCCGGTAATTTATATACTTTGAGAGCAGATCATTCTAATCAATACTATTGTAGCTATGATTCCCGACATCTAAAACCACCATAACATTATGCATCACTTCACATCTTTCTATTACACTAACTACTTTTTCATAATTATAACTTCACTCAAAATTCCTTTAACACAGTACACTAAGTAAATCCTGAAATTGTTCTCTCCTCATTCCTTCTTTCTTCCTATCATCAGACCCTCTATCTCTCATACCATTCAAGCACCACAACTTGGTATTGAGTATTTATTTATAATAAGCATGACAGAGGTACAATAATATTTTACTGCTTGGTTGATTAGTTGTTTTTTTTTTCCCTTGATGACAAATTTTATGATTTCTCTCTCTCCCCCCCCCCCCCTCTGGCCCTCTCTCCCTCCTTCCCCTTCTCTTCCTCCCTTTAGCCTGTGCCAACAAGCAACAATAAACCTCATATGAATAAGGACACTTGGTTCTGTGATGTAGATAGGTAAGTATTCAGAGTGTATGCAAACATATTGCACACTCATAATAATTATACTGATCACTGGTCACTCACTATCCAAGTGAAATGGCTAACCAAATCCTTCATCTATTTTCTTCCTAGTTGCTATGGACAGATCCAGTCAGTATACTGGGCACTGTTAACTGTTAATTGTACATACTCAGTGAGGTATGCTATCCAGCCATTTCTCAAACAATGCACTTTGATAATAATTATCCTAGTAGGGTTTCATCTGAGGAGGGGGGCACAGGGGAAGCCTCCCCCCAAACAGCTCAACTTCCCCCCGCTTCCCTCCCCCCCCCCAAACTGACCCAGCCCCCCTCCCAAGATATTCCCAAAGGAAATTTTAGGACAAAAAATACTTCTAAGTGCATATTTTTAGGATCCAAGCATTTAAGAAATACTTCTAAGTATTATTTAAGCATTTTTGGCTTCACGCTCTGTGCGGAAGGGGATACATCCCCCTCCCACACCCTCCCCTCACTGTGGCCTTACAGCCACATGTTCCATGAGCTTCCCCTCCAAGGTGAGACTTTTGTATAATTATTTGATAATGTCTCCACCAAATTTCAGACACAAGTGGCCAAAATAATTACCAGTAGTTACATCTTATTCACCTGAGACATTCTCTTATTTTATGCAGCATTATTATTGCACAATAAATATACTTTCATGTTCAGAAATAAGTCGAGTGAGATGCTAATGGGTAAACCAAATGGGACATTTTTGTGTCGACCAACCCGCAAGCAGAGCAAGCTGAGGAATGGTGAATTGCATACCCACACTGTGGACATAGTGTAAGTTATGTACAGTGTGCAATAGAACACTATTAGCAAGACCAGCAGTCTCAGGGACTCAGTTTGGGAATAAGTGTGGCAAATTGTTGGTGTCACTGTGCCTGTGAGTTAGACATGCTTTTGTTATGGCCACAAAAAAATTAAATGAATAAATGAGAGTGCGTTAGCACTCTCTAGGTAGGGATGGCGGGTCAAAGGTCATAAGACTGTATAAATTAAAAACTCTTCTTCTCCTCTACCCTTATTCTACAGGTTCTCAGAAGGCTACAGTGAATTATTACATCTACAAAGAAGAGAGGAGAATGTTCAAAAACCAAAAATTCATTCCACCAACATATGAAAAAAAAGTGACTTTTGTAATAAGGATAATAAATATAAGATCAACGTCCCGACTTACTGGCTATAGTCATCAAAATTCTGTTTCGGCCATCTGTTAGAGCAGCACCTAGAGGCTGATCTTAGATTTGATTAATAATTCAGTGATATTGAGCACAAGTTGGTAGGGGGCGGGGCCACATATAAGTGCACATGTGGCTACAGTACAGCCTAATAGCTAAGCTTCAGTTCAGTAGCTCTTAACTGATGATGTTCCAGTCACTCCTTGCTGAATTGCAGTACAGATGCTCATCGTATTATAGCCACTTGGCTGTAGTGTAGTCAGCTCACTTCACCATGCCATGCACATATCATTTATATTGCTGTTAATAGACAAAACTGAATAGCTACAACCAGTGACCGTACCTACAAAAGAAAAAGATAAGGCAGAGCTGGCTTTGTACTCTACTGTATAGGTAGTGGATGTAAATGTATGGAAACAATCCCTACATTTACAACTGCCATAGCAAGCTATATGTATAGGTAGTTTACAACTGCCATAGCTAGCTATAGGTAGTGGATGTAAATGTAGGGATTGTTTTCATATGAGGCTGCAGTACATTATACAGCCCAGCTAGATTTTTGGCTATCCCTTTTTATTTAGAAGAAATTTTTTGCACTCACTTGTAGCTAATACAATCAGTACTGCATGTGGAATGGAAACTTTTGGTAAGATCCAGGAATGAATTTATGTATTGTAGATGGAGGTTTTTGCATTTCAGGGAGTGGGGTTCCCTTATCTAAGTACAGTGGAATGTCTCAATGTGGTGGAGTCCATTAATTCACATTAGGACTAATAATTGTAGAGGAGTATAATGAGGTGTACTCTAAAGATAAAGTTCTTTACAGCATTGAACTGAACTTGACAGGTACAATGGATTCAGGCATATGAAAGTGGTAAAGATGGATGATAAGTATGGATTCTCTACTCCCTGCACGTACACTTCTCTGATGGAGCTTGTTCTTCACTACTCTGAAAACTCTCTAGTACAGCACAACCCTGGCCTCACCATTACTTTAGAACATCCAATTAAGAGTACATAAAGATAGGGGCATCCCTAGAATACCCCTCTGTTATGTATTATTTTTAGCTTGAGAGTGATCATGGAGCCATATCTAGCAAGCATGGCCAACTAGTGTATCAATTTTCATTATGATCGTGTAATTTTCTAGTTGATAGCTAGCTATTAGCTAATTGCTGTGAATTGTGTCTCTAGTTTAACAAGCTAGATCCACTCCTGGTCTTGGCAGCCAAAAGGAACTCGCCTCATGTAAAAAAGGACTCCAGCGAGATCTACTTGGCTATATCAAGCAAAGGAAGCAGAGCCAGCTAAATGTAGTGCTATTAAATTTGTGATTTAGTATTTAATAATGTAGCTGTCTTCAAAGTATGTTTGCTCATGAAGGCCATCACAATAATTATGGTATACAGGAGGGTGTAGCTATGCAGCATCAGGTGTGAAAGAATTTCAATAAGATTCATGTGCTAAACGTGATCAAGCAAGCAAAACTGAAGTGGATACAGTTAGCTAATATGTAGTTAAAGCCTGCACATTAATAATTTTGATTTTGCATGGACATGGATTGTATATAGACTATGTAACCGGGATTGGAAACGCAATAAACTGCCCGGCCACTCCTGCCCGCATTAATTAATACAACAAGAAAAAGACAATAATTTGTGTGCAGCCATTGATCCTGGTGATTTCTTTCAGGTTCTTCTTCACCTCTGCACCTTCTTGTTCTCTTCCCAAACTATGAGTGAAGATATTGAAGCCTCCCTCTCAGTCGATCATCCCTGAGGAATATAGTATTAAAAATTAATGTACTCACTTTTTCTCGGCAAGGGAATGCATAGCTACATTTGGAAAGCATAGGTGGAGGGCATGAAGGAATAACTACTTGTTATGAATATAAATTGGGGTCACTAGAAACAACCACTTTACGCAAAGACACACCCAGCAAATGGCTGAAACTTTTGAATACATGCAAAGTTCACTACATTTTAGGTATGATTTAGCTAGGTATGAGGGCATGAAGTAGCTAAGCTCTGAAACTGTAAGTTGCAAATCTATTCTTTCATGTATTAAAGGAGATACAGGTACACAAAGCCAAAACAGGCTAGAACAGGCTGGCATGCCATGATGGATGTCTTAGCAGCAAAAAATTTGCTTTTTGTAGGAGTAAGGTGGTGAAGTTACTACCTATGCTATGGACTTACTTCTGAACTTGAGAGGTCGATTCCTCTACGTTAAGCTTTTTCAGCTCTTCAACGCATCCCAATACGGATTGCTATAAATTATTGTTGCTATGGGGCGTTTCCAATCCTGTAGTCGATCTACCGACCGCGTCATAGATACATGTTTCTCTTGGCCAATTTCAACCGGTATGCTCAAGCTAATATTGCTGATGTTGATGCTGCTCCATCGAGTTTCTGCCCAGGGTGAGTTACTAGCTAGCTGCGTACACGACTAGAATGGCTATTCTGATCATTGCTTGATATTAATTTTTTGTAAAGATCTGACTGTTTCGTCACAAGAGAGTACCTTTCGACTAGCAGGTCAAGGATTATTTAGTAGGACCTGCAGGTATAGTGGGTAAGTATATAGTTGAGTCTAGATTTCAGGGGCATAGCTAGCTAGCTATTATAAATTTCCAAGTACATCACATCCTAGTGGTTGTTTGACATGGTTACAAGCATCCTTGTGGATGGTAGGCTATACACTTCACTATAGCCAATATAATCTTAACTTCTATTCTAGCATTCAAATCTCAACAGATGGCAATTTTCTTTTTCTCTGTATAGGCCAGGACTAGCTAGTTAGCTAGCTAGCTATATCTATTAGCTATATGCATCTCTAAGATTTTTTTTATTATTGGCTTGAATTTTCTTTAGGAATGATGCAAGTTTTCTGCGATTGGATTGGTACCTGAATGGAACTTTACACCCTAGAGGAATGGGGGTCATGGGAGACAAATTAAACCGCCTAATCCTTCAACCACCAACAATTAATGATGCAGGAGTGTATAATTGTACTGCAGTATTTTCTGATGGCAATTCAGTTCATATTGGTGGTGGATCTCTTATGATCATCAGTGAGTATCAGAGAGTACTGCAGTACTCTCTAAGTAGGGATGGATTGCCCCATTGGACTAATACTTAGTTTTTTCTTTAATTCATAACTCCAGAATACTTCTCTCCTACATGCAGTCAGCAACTCCTAACTTCAAATGTGTGACATGTTCAAAAATAGCACATCATTTTCCAACCTGTTATATAGCTTTCAACCTACAACGTGGCAGACATTCATAAAAATATGCCTTGCCCTTGGACCTTAATTGACTTTGCATCTGATAGCATCTGATAACTTTCTCTCTTGATGTTGGTCTCTACATGAACCATATTTTCATCTGTCGATGAACAAGTAGCCAAATGAATAAGGCAAGTGTGTACAATTCAAAAAAGTTCAGCAACGAGTGAGTTATAACGGTAAACCCCTTAATACCCACCACCAAATCCACCAATACTATTCTTCCTTACGTATAGCTAAAGTGAGTGAAGTAGCTTGATATTGATGTGGTTCTTGAGTTTGGTGATGGGTACAGGTAAGGGGTTACTTGTTGCTGAACTTTTTTGAACTGTTACACATACTTGCCTTTTTCATTTAGAATAAAATTTTTCCTTTACTTCTAATTGCTAGTTAATAATGGATAGAAATGAAGTGGAAATCATTGATGGCAATATATACCCTCTTATCCTGGACCATGGCCCACATCACCACTTGTCATTTTTATATCATTACACAGATCCGGCCCAAGTAATTAATGCTCCCACAATTCAGTACGTATCGGCAGGTGACAGTACTGTCCTAAACTGCTCCACAACTTTCCCTCGCCATCTGATATTCATCACATGGCTTTATAACTCTTCAACTATTTCTAATGTGATCAATAGTGCCAGTTTAGAACATGCTGGACAATATAATTGTCTCATTTATGAAACTGTAACGAGTGTTGTAATATATAGAGCCAATATCCAGCTGGTGGTCATTGGTAAGTAATTAGTGCATGTCATCTAAACTATAGCCCCTAATTATCTAGCTAATGGCTACACCAAACATTCAGTATATATTACTCTTATATAGATGTGAGGGTTTCTTCTATAAATGACACTGTTCAAATGCTAGGACGTGGGAGCTTCAGTAGGACATGCACATACAATGGGTAATTAGCTATAGTACCTACAGGGCTGTATACCAATATCTTGTTACATGCATGCATGATTTCAGGAGTGAAACACATTTTACTCGGTTGGATTGGTCACTAAATGGAAGTACTCACTCAATGGGAATGGGGGATGTAGGGATGAAATATAATCATCTCTTCATCCAGCAACCTACAATTGAAGATGCAGGAGAGTATGCATGCTCTGCAATTTTTCCCAATTATTCATCAATACCTGTCAGTGCTGGATCCCTTAGATTTCTCCGTGAGTACTTAACTTGCATGATTTTAAAAATGCATGGGCATGGTCAAGCAAAGGGTGGTAAGCATGCATGTCACTTTCAGCACCCCCCAATTGTCTACACCCCTGCTGCACCCATGGCATTGCATAGTTCTTTATGCGGTCATGAAATATTTCTTCATATCAATCTATACACCCATTAATTTTATGATCACAACTCTTCACTTGCAAAGTCTAATTGTACACACATAATAGCTAGCTACATACGTATGTGTACCCTATTCTTCTTCTCTTGCAGCTCCACCCTTCATCAATGTCAGTCTTATAGATCCAAATGTTTCATCACTGACTGTTTCGTCGCAGCATAATACCTTTCGAATAGCAGGTCACGGATCATTTGGTAGGACCTGCTGGTATAATGGGTAAGTAGTTGCGTAGCTAGCTTTAAGGTACAGCGGATGTCAGACATCCATATGGTTACAATTAGATGTGGATGGTACAGGCTTAAGAGAGTCTGAACTGCATAGCCTAGCAATAATACACTTTACACTATAGCTAAACTATGTATGGCCATAATCAACTATAGCTTCTATTCTGGCACTCGAATCTCAGTTTCTTTTTTGGACTAGCTAGCTATAAATTATTATGTATAGCTACTCATGCCTGCCTTAAATTTTTCTCTAGGAGTTATCCTGGTTTTGTGCGATTAGATTGGTTACTGAATGGAACTTTACACCCACGTGGGAAGGGAGTCGTGGGAGTCAAATTAAACAGTCTTATCCTTCAACCACTAACAGTAAATGATGCAGGAATGTATACTTGCCAGGCATTATTTTCTATTGGCAAAACAATTTCTATTAGTGGTGGATCTATTTTAATCTTCAGTGAGTATTAATGATGTTTGACTAGAAATGAGTAGATGGCTCTCTTGATCATAACCACTAACCTGAGCATGGCCACTGGTGCATGGCAGAATATGGGGGTCACCATTCATTTCTATCATTACAGGTCCAGTAATTTATGCTCCCACAATTCAATATGTATCAGCAGGTGACAGTACTGTCCTAAATTGCTCCACAGCATTCGCTCCCAGTCTGATACACATCACATGGTTTTATAGTAATTCACCTATTTCTAATGTGATCAATAATGCCAATTTGCAACATGCCAGACAATATATTTGTCGCATTTATGAGTCTGAAACAGATGCTGTACTTTATAGAGTTGATATCGATCTGGTGGTCATTGGTGAGTGAAAAGTGTAATTTTTGCATGTTCACACCAAGTCATCCATTTACTAATGGCTACACCTAACTATAATATTATATTTCTATAGATGTGAGGGTTTCTTCTATAAATGACACTGTTCAAGTGCTAGGACGTGGGAACTTCAGTAGGACATGCACATACAATGGGTAATTAGCTATAGTACCTACAGGGCTGTATACCAATATCTTGTTACATGCATGCATGATTTCAGGAGTGAAACACATTTTACTCGGTTGGATTGGTCACTAGATGGAAATACTCACTCAATTGGAATGGGGAATGTAGGGATCAAATATAACCATCTCTTCATCCAGCAACCTACAGTTGAAGATGCAGGAGAGTATACATGCTCTGCAATTTTCCCCAATTATTCATCAATACCTGTCAGTGCTGGATCCCTTAGATTTCACTGTGAGTAATAATACCTAGTTGCCAGTTATCCTCTTCTGGATAGCTACTTGTAAATTTTCATTTAACTTAATGATGCATGCATGTGTATCAGTGGACAAGATAAAACAACATAATAAACAAAAATAAGAGCAAAAACAAACAAACAACAAAACAATTTCATGGACTACCTGACCTTGAATTTCTAATTCTCAGATTACTCAAAATCCCCCAAGGCTACTAATTTTGTTGATCATGAGTTTCTCATCAGATGGTTTTGCTCGGCATAGTATAAGCCATTATGTCATTATTTTGACAGTCATTTTCCTGGAAAAACCACATCATAATGCAAATCCTGTAGGTAGAGTAAACTTGTAATCAACCAATAGTGGCCTTAGCTGTTACTTCACTTGCAATGTCCAATAGAATCATCCATTTTCTCCCTCTCTTGCAGTTCTACCAGGTCCACCCTTCAATGTATATGTCGAACATATTTCTAACTCCTCTGTTTTAATAGAAGCACGACTCTCACACATTGGAACTACACCCATACTCTCCGCCCACCTCAAGATTGCTATTGCTGGCAATAATATCTCTAGGGCAGTCTATAGTGCTAGTGTAACAAAAGATCTAACCTTGGGAAAAGTGGTGGAGTTTTTCGTGACTGATTTATTACCTGCTACCACTTACTCTGTGTTTTTGTATGCTGTTAATATATTTGGCAGAGGCCAAGTGAGTGAGAAGAACTTCACAACTGTCAATGTTCCTGTTACTCCTACTGTTAATGCACCACGGGTGGTTCTTGTGGTGTTCTTCTGGTTATTCATTCTCATTTCTGGAATAGTATTTACAATATTGTGTGTTTATAACTACAAGATCAAAATGAAGCACGCATCACGTGTACTTCCTCCTTTGGATTCTTCTTTTTTAGACCTGATGAAGAAAAAATTTACCCGTAATCAACAAGATTCTACTTCATAAGTGAGCAGCAAGTTTACATTAGCTAGGTAATCGTAGCAAGCTCCATATTAGGGACTAGTAGGGAGTTGACTTTCACTATTTCTAACATTGCAGTTTCCTTTTGTGATGCCTTGGGTAAACTGAGCATGTGCACTCGATGCCACATTGTCCTACTCAGACTCATAATAGTTCTATAGCTACACTAGAAAATGCAAGCATTGTAGTGTGGTAGACTAACGTTATGAGTCTTTATGTCAGTTGTGGAGTTGTTGTCTATTATTACATTGCTATAGCTATTGTGCATGCAATACACGTGGAATAATTATGGTAAGATAATTCCACAAGTGGCATCATGAGCCAAAGTAAGACTTTGTGTGTTTTTTATCAATTTCAGCATTTTTTTATCAATAGATAAGGAGGTTTGAGTATATGAACTGCTTCAAAATAATTTTGGATTATGTACTGTAATTTTTGTTATTCATGTCAGACTCTCGTTACAGTCACTCTCTCAAAAGCTTTTCAAACTGTATTGATTTTGTTCTTTTTTTTTTTTTTGAATGTATGTAGCTATACTCCCAAAATAAGAATTTTACCAGCCAGAGTATAATAGAGTTCTTCTCTACTTTATGATGCGCACAGGAAATTTTCCTAAGAAATATTATGTGATTTATCAATCAATTCATCTCTATGAATCATCCAATGAATTTTTCACCAGCGAGAATTACGTATATATAAAATATGTAAGTGATTTTCAAATGTAAAACCATTAAGGGAGGATTATACCATAAAAAATAAAAAATTTTAAAACGTCCATATCTTCATTATACTACCCCCTATAAGCTTGATTTAGGTCTCAAAAGAGAGCTCTCTTTGAGAGCTTTCCAATAGTTACAACTTTATGGAAGACCTGATATGACCTCCGAAATTAAAAAAAAAATTTTTTTTAATTACCACATACTTAGGAGGCCTTTGATACTCTTATCATAGCTTCTATGGGCCTAGCTGCTTTGAATGAGTGATGGGATTTCAAGGGGGGAGGGGGTATGGTTCCAAAAAAAAAGGTAAATGTGAAAAAAGTGTCATTTTTTTACGGAACCATCCATTTGTTGATAATACAACTGTAAAATCGAACATCCAGTATGTAAAGATAGGGGCATCCCTAGAATAAGCCAGTGGAAATTATGTATCAAACTACTGTATTTTAGCTTGAGAGTTATCATGGAACTATTCTAGCAAGCATTCATGGCCAACTACATAGCTATAGTGTATTAATTTTCATATGATTACATATGATAATTTTCTAGTTTTTAGCTATTAATTGCATTAAAGTAACTAGTGAATTTGCTGCCCTAATTTTCACGAATAATGGAAGACAATAATTATTTGCATGTATACAACAGAGCTCAAATTGTTAGCTATACCTGTTAGCTACTCTAGTACTCTTGCTGTGGAAGTAGGAATAAATACAACTGAAATTAAATCTTTAAAATAAAAAGATGACAGATGGTCAAGCTGTGTGCAGTGTTGTAGCTGTACTAATCATGATTATTATCGATTATAATATTGTACAGTCCTCATATATGCAAGTTCCATTCATGCATTCTTGCCACTATATAATAGCATGGGAAGTAACTTTGAAATGAAAATGATAGTTTAGGGTCAAAGGTTAACCCCTCACCTGTCACCCAAAACAGCAAATATAGCTAGCTTGGCTCATAGCTAATACTGAATATAATATATATTTTTTGTTGATGGATAACACTTACTGTAAGTATTGAGTCTAAACTGGCAGTGTGTCAGTTATATTATGCACTAGGAGAATTTTCATTGGGTGGGGGAAGCTTCTCTCACAAAATAATGTTCCCCACAAAATTTCTCACACTGTATTTTTAAGGCACCCTTATTAGATATTGACTACCATCATCCTTGTGAGTGTTGAAACAGCTCCCTCTACATCACAGCAGGCTTACTTTGCCCTAGTGAATATTGTATATTAGCTAATTATATCAGGAGAGCTATAATTATATCAGGAATCCCTCACATTATCATGATGACACAGACAAGAAGTTTTGTACAAAGGTTAGCTAACATACTCTTACATGGATATAATCAATGGTTTTTACAGAGTGACTGTTGAGATGAGATCGGTATAAAGAACCATACAATAGCTACAGCTTCCTATAACTAGTAGCTATTCTGCATGAATGTAGAATCTAACATACTACCATAGATAGTATATTACCGCCCCGGGATTGGAAACGGTAGCATAGGCTAATTGAAAATTCCGCGGGCACTCCGTGTTATGGTTTGCGACCAAGAAACTTACCTAGTTACGTGGGTAGCAACGGGCTGCAGCGGTCCGCTAGGAGGCGTGTGGCTGCTCTTTCACAGGGAAACTGCAAGCGGCGGTTAGTATTTATAATTTGCATCCACAATTTCAATTATTCCTACTAGTATAATGGCTAAATTCCACACTTTAGCGATATAGAAAACTAGAAGAAAATTTGTCGGGGGAATGGTAGTCTTCATAACTTAGGTTTGTGCTTATTATCTAGTTTTGTGAGTAGAGTCATCCTTCTTTTATAGAATGAGTGGCATTAGATGCATGTTACTGCATTAATGGTGAAAATATAAACCAATTACTTAGAGCACTCATGGGAGGAAGGAAGCATCGGCTATGTACAAGAAAGTAATGGTCATGTAACCTCCACTGCTGCACTCCATTCCAGATATCCTGGTCACTCCACAGTTCATGCCAGTATTAAATGATCAATAGTGTCAATATCATTTATAGATTGCAACATGACCCTAAAAATTGTTCCGGCATTACAGCTCCTGTGTCTCTCTAGTAACTGTGCCGGATTGATTCCAGCAAAATTGTGTTGGTAACTCTGATGACTGCATCTTGGCATTGAAGTTCATTGACAATTTTGATGGTATAATATTATATTATTAGCAACTCTGCATCAATTTTTGTGATCACTTACTTGTGCATGCAAATCAGAAAGTAATTATTATATTGTGTAGTATAATTATTGTGTAGTAGCCTTCTTGACTGATGAATAAGGAGAGGAAGAAGAGTCCATCACATCACTAGTAGCATGCACTGTGTATGTATTGCACATTATCACTGTATGTTCTGTAATAATTATTAGATTCAAGCGCGCGCGCGTTGACTTCATAACACGGATTGCCCGTGGAATTGGTTCCGTTTCCAATCCCGGGGCGGTAATATACTATCTATGATACTACAATTGAATACAGTGGAACATGATCGTTACACCGATCTGAGCATGCGCATTGATAATAATAATTTTGATTTTGCATGGATACGCCATAGATACTGCGCCATGTATTATGATACCGCGTACTGTTGTTGGTAAGTTTCTTTTGTCCGATGCCGAGCTAATTTCAACAAGTATGCTCAAACTAATATTGCTGATGTTGATGCTGCTCCGCCAAGTGTCTGCCCAGAGTGAGTTACTAGCTACTAGCTACAGGTAGCTACATACATAACTAGAATGGCTATTCTGATCATTGCTTGGTATTAATTTTTCATAATAAAGATCTGACTGTTTCGTCACAAGATAGTACCATTCGAATAGCAGGTCAAGGATTATTTAGTAGGTCCTGCAGGTATATTGGGTAAGTATATAGTTACACCATAGATAATATAAATACTCCGTAGGTACTGTATTATCTATGGTTACACTGATGCATAGTCTAGATCTCAGGGGCTAAGGTATTAGCTACGTATAAATTTCCAAGTACATCACATCCTAGTGGTTGTTTGACATGGTTACAAGCATCCTTGTGGAACAGCTATATAGCTATGACCAATATAAGTATTAACTTGATCAAATAAAAATAGATGGCAATTTTCTTTTTCTCTTAGGCCAGGACTGGCTAGCTAGCTATCTATTAGCTATGCAGGGCGCTATGCATTCCTAAAATTTTCTTGAATTTTTCTTTAGGAATGATACAAGTTTTCTGCGATTGGATTGGTACCTGAGTGGAAGTTTGCACCCGAGTGGGATGGGGGTCATGGGAAGCAAATTAAACCGCCTAGTCATTCAACCACCAACAACAAATGATGCAGGAATGTATTATTGCATTGCATTATTTTCTGATAACAATACAGTTCCTATTAGTGGTGGATCTCTTAGGATCTTCAGTGAGTATCAGAGTAGCTACTCTCTAAGTAGGGATGGCACAGATTGCACCTTTAATAGTATTTTCTTTCATAACTCCAGAATACTTCTCTCCTACAGTTGGCAACTCCCAACTTGGCAGACATTAATAAAATATGCCCCGCCCTGCATGTGATTCTTGGACCTTGACCTTGCATCTGATAGCTTTCTCTCTTGATGTTGGCCTCATATTTTCATCTGAAATAATTATTTATTAAGGAAAATGTGTACAGTTCAGCAACAAGACTTAGAGAGTCAAGTAATGGTAAAACCCCTTACCTGTATCCATCACCAAACTCAAGAAGCACACCAATATTACCAAACTATACAAGCTAACTATTCCTTCCTTATCCCATGACGTGCCAGGATGAGAAGTAAAGTAGCCAGAATAATTTGGCTACAGGTAAGGGGTTCCTTGACTCTCTTGTTGCTAAACTCTTTTGAACTGTACACATAGCCATCCCTACCTGCCATTTTTATTTAGAATATTTTTCTCTAATCCAACTTCATTTTGAATTAGTTTATGGATAGAAATGAAGTGGAAATCATTGATGGCAATACCTCTCTTGATCATATTATCCTTGAGCATGGTCACTGGCAGAATAGTTAAATGGTCATCACCACTTGTTATTTTTATAATTATCATTACAGGTCCGGCCCAAGTAATTTATGCTCCCGCAATTCAGATTGTATTAGCAGGTGACAGTATTGTCTTAAACTGCTCCACAACCTTCCCTCGCCACCAGATATTCATCACATGGCTTTATAACACTTCAACTATTTCTAATGTGATCAATAATGCCAGTCTAGAACATGCTGGACAATATAATTGTCTCATTTATGAAACTGTAACGAGTGTTGTAATATATAGAGCCAATATCCAGCTAGTGGTCATTGGTAAGTAATTAGTGCATGTCATCTAAACTATAGCCCCTAATTATCTAGCTAATGGCTACACCAAACTTTTGGTATATTACTCTTCTATAGATGTGAGGGTTTCTTCTATAAATGACACTGTTCAAATGCTAGGACGTGGGAACTTCAGTAGGATATGCACATATAATGGGTAATTAGCTTGCTATAGTACCTACAGGGATGTATACCAATATCTTGTTATATGCATGCATGATTTCAGGAATGATACACATTTTACTCGGTTGGATTGGTCACTAAATGGAAATACTCACTCAATGGGAATGGGGGATGTAGGGATGAAATATAATCATCTCTTCATCCAGCAACCTACAATTGAAGATGCAGGAGAGTATGCATGCTCTGCAATTTTCTCCAATTATTCATCAATACCTGTCAGTGCTGGATCCCTTAGATTTCTCCGTGAGTATAATATTGATACATGTATTATCTTCAGGATAATTAAGAGTAATATCACACAGCTAGCTATAGTATCATTTCCCCCTTTTTCTATATTAACTTGCATGATTGTAAAAATGAGCATGGTTAAGTGAAGTGGGCATGGGTCAAGCAAAGAATGCAAGCATGCATATGCACATGTCACTTTCAGCACCCCCCCCCCCACCCCCCACCCCCCCACCCCCTCTCCAAATTGTCTACACCCTGCTGCACACATGCATGGCATTGCATAATTCTTTAGCAGTTATGAAATTTCTTGATCAATCTACACCCATTTTATGATCACAACTCTTCACTTGCAAAGTCTTATTGTAGCTACACACATAGATAAGTCACCATAGCTAGCTATGTACATAATATATCCTCTCTTGTAGTTCTACCAGGTCCACCCTTCAATGTCAATCTTATTTCTTCCTCTATCGATTCTCTCACGATACAAGCACAACTCTCAAACATTGGAACTATCCCCATACTATCTGCCCACCTCATGATTACTTCTCCTGGCGATAACTTTATAGAAGTTTACAATGTTACTGAAGATCTATCATTAGGACAAGTAGTGGAATTTGTGGTGAATGATTTATCCCCTGATACCACCTACTCTGTACTTGTGTATGCTGTTAATACTGTTGGCAGAGGCCAAGATAGTGAGAGGAGGAACTTCATGACTAGCAATCTTACCACCATGATCACTCCAACTCCTTCTGATACACCTTATGGTCTTGCCGCTACATCTTCTACCACTCCTGCTGAGAATGTAGCAGTGTGGACTATTATGTTACAGTCTTTCTTGTCACTTGTCATCATTTTTGGAATAGATCAGGTGAGCATCTTTTTATAGCTATATAACTGCAATATAATTAATTATTAGTCTTTTAATATCCCTAGCCCTTACATCTAAAAGAGTTTAAATAGCTTACTGGTAACACTGGAAGAAATTTAGTTGCCTTTTTATAGTAGGTGGTACAGTAAGCAAAAATATTCATAGAGGTCATGTTGCAGTTGCTGTCCATACATATTGAGCTAAGTACCATAGGTCCTATAGCAAGTTATAGCTAATACTCAAGCCACCTGGGCTGTCAAGATAATTATTATAATAATTATATATCTTTTAGTCAACAGGTAACAAAGATTGAGTCTAAAAAGTTTGACAAGAATTTAGTTATGCATAATAGCTACTGTCTGTATAAGAAAGGTGATTTTTGTTTTCTAGTGGTACAGATTTTTCCATGATCACTTATACTGTATAAGACTGTATATAGAACCTGATGATCCATTGGTGTACGTAATTTAAAGGAGGGTGCAATAGTTACAGGATATTGTCTGATGTCCGAGCGAGGGCAGAGCCCGGCAATTATATATCCTGTACAGCGCGAGGGCGAGGCATGTCGCTTGTAATAATGCTACCTCACTATAGTTCTAGCTCTCATTGTACTAGCTTCTTTTTTATATATTTTTTAGCCTCTAGCTCTGTAGCTTGAACCCTTTACAAGGGTGTAGATAAGTTTTTTCAACTGGGGGGGCTGCATGAATGTATATGGTATTATGTGTGAAATGCAGCAGTGCATTCTAGGGGGGTCTGGGAGCATGCTCCCCCGGGAAAATGTTTAATCTCAGGTGTTCTTAGATTGCTTCTAGTGAGATATGAGGTGATTATAATTATCACTATTCATTATAACAGTACATGCATAATCAATTAATTAGTCAATGATGCACTACTAAAACATGCACTGTACAAGCTCAAATTATATTAGTGGCCATTAAACACTACATGCACGCAAGAACAAAACTGACCATTCCTTTACTTACAATTGCAAAATGAGTTCATACTAAAATTAATATTTGGCAATAGCATAGCTTCATTCTAATAATACTATATGATTCAAAAATTCTGGGGGCTTTAGCCCCCCAAGCCCCCCTTACCTACACCCTTGCTTTAATAGCTAATTAATAGCTATTAGCTATGCGTTATGTACTTATAGCTATGCTGCACTCCTCTGAGTCCTCTTCTTGATCACATGCAGGAACCACAGGATAGCTATTTAGTGAATAGATAGCTATTATAACAGACGACACAAACAAGGAGTAAAGGAATAGAAGTATACTCATGCATGGATCATGAATGAAATTGTGGATGGTTAATTGGTCAATGGGAAATATCATCAAATTCTCTCAATCTGACAGCTGTCTAGGAAATGAGGGCCTTGCATCCTCCACCGGAGCACTTTCAGGTGTTTCGTATTAGAGGTAGTTCTCAGCTTATCCTCAATAATTATGACTATTGCCCATGATTATTATCAATCAGGCTCAAGATCAGTATATGAAGAAGTAGACATCTAGCTAACTTATTGTGTTTCTGCATGACTGTAGCTAAGAAGCTTATTTATAGCTATTCATTTAGCAGTAACTGTGTCCATTATAATTATGAGAAGAGTAATCTGAGCATGCGCATTGTAATCAAGTCTGCCTCATGCAGGGGACTGGCTTAATGTGGTGCCATCAACATCACTGGGTCTTCACCTTCAAGACAGAGAATTCCAATGCTGCCTGCGGTACTGGCTGGGAATTCCTCTCCAAAGTAATCCACTTCCTTGCCCAGAATGCCGGGACACTGCTGACATCTTTGGTGATCACCAGGTTGGGTGTAGTGGAAACGGTGACCGCATTTCCCGGCATAATGCCATACGTGACGTGGTCTTCTCTGCAGCCCAGTCTGCAGCCTTGGCCCCTTCCAAGGAGACCCCTGGCCTCCTTGCCAGCTCCCTCTCTCGCCCAGCTGATATCCTTCTACCCAATTGGAAAGGGGGCCGTCCTGCAGCTCTGGATGTCCATGTAATCAGCCCCCTGCAGCAGCAAACTCTAAATGAAGCCTCCTTCACCCCAGGCCATGCCCTTCAGGTGGGAGTGAACCGCAAGCTAGCATCCTCTTTATCAGCTTGCCGCTCGGCAGGCTTGCACTTCATTCCTCTGGTAGCAGAAACATTAGGGGGCCTTGCTGATGACACAATTCAAACTGTTCGCTCCATTGGCAAGGCCATCGCAGACAGAGTGGGTACTACAGATTCCTCCAACTCTTCCAAGCACCTCTTTGGTCGACTAGCCATCGCCCTGTGGCGTGGCAACGCCTGTTTATGGCTACATCGCCTCCCAACTCTCCCCCCCTCTCTAGACGGAGTGCCATGACTTGGACTTGTTTGTTTGTCTGTGTATAATCATAGATACTATAAACTACGTGTACGGGATTGGAAACCCGCCCCCGCATCCGTATATGGCAATGTAATTCATCCTTGTCCGAGGTTTCCTAGACAAGTTAGTTTCCTGTTTTGGCGAATTTCGCGTGTTCTACGCATCCCAAGTTCATCTCCAAAGGAGGAATAGTTCCTGCGGTGGATTAGCAAGGTAACTATGCAAAGCTTTTACATGAAAGAGTTGCAGAAATAGTTCATAAACTCTAGTTACCGTGAATATGGCTACTTTTTTGCATGTTAGTAACATTAACTTGCCTAGAACTCACAGTGAATAGTAATGACAATGAAAATTAGTTGGAGAATAGTTTCTTACATGTACTTAACCATATTTTAAGTCATGTAATACTATTACATTCAGCAGAGTGAACAATTTGGATGAAAAAAAACCGGTTCAACTGTAGTAACACTTCCTACATTACTATTAGCTAAAATGCCTACCACTCTACTGAAAGTGGTAGAGCAATGCTTACCATATGTACCTGTAACAAGCTTTTGATGCTAGAGAAAACAGTTAATTTGTTACACTTTTTTGAAAATGACTATTATTAAAATTGAATTATAGCTATGAGTCAAAGAAATGTATGTATTCCAGTGCTAAAAGACAGCAACAGTCTCACAGTGCTAGTGATGATTGGGTCGAATCTGCAGAGATGTAAAAGAGGCAGAATTAGGGGAGATAATCATTCAGAACATCTTCAACAATATTGTTAATGTGCATGGGAGAGTATCTATTCCTGTTATATTAAAATGGCACCGTGTACTATATTCTATGGCACATAGGGTATAATAAAAGCTGTCATTAATACGGATTAAACCTCCCCTATCGATGGCACACATCCATTCCTCCGATTCAGATGGTTCCATGTTATCGTCACTGTTATGTACGTAAGTCGTCAAGTCCAAGTAAAATTTCTTTGACTGTGCAGTCTTTGTGAATGGATCTGACTATGTAGCCTCCAATATACCTAATTGCACACTGTCCTTCGTATATTAGCTCCTTTATATTGGTGTGTACATCATCATCAACTGTCACAGGTAATGCTTTTTCTATCAGTGAGATGAATAAATTCAGAGTAAGTTGCTGATAAAATAGGGGCTCAATGGTTATGCCACAATCAGTGAGGAATTTCACCCACTTATCAATAAATGAAGATGAACTCCAGAGTGAGTGAATACTTGAAAACTTTCTATACCTTTTGTAATGATTTTTGAGATAGAATCTAGAAGCCATTTACTGAACTCAGTAATAATGGAATTGGGTTGCTGGTATAGCTCGTATAACTTAGTAGCCATGTCAATTAGGCCACTATTTATAGAATGATTGTTTCCTGTCCACCGCCCGCGTATTGAAAATGTTACCGCATCAAAAAATATTACTGCCTAGCGCCTGCCATTGCTCATGCGTGCAGTAGAGCGCGCACATTTGGCTTCACATACAGCTCTTTTTGGCAAAGCCCGTGGTGAATGACTAGTCTCGCGGGGCGCGAGACTAGTGAATGATGAAGACAGGACCCTTGAGATAAACAACGAAGCAGTAATAGAATAATTATAATAACCGCCCGCCCGCAGCACTTGTGGATGTTTTCTTGGACAGGAAACTAGGATTCTATAAAATAGTGGCCTTAAAATCTTACAATTATCCACGGAGGTATCATAATCTGCATGCTCATATTATGGCAAGCAGCTTTTATAGCTTCCACACAACTATCTGCAGATATGTAGCCTCTAGCTAACTTAAATATCACCTAGCTACCTAATTTTCATTTTTCTCCCTCCCTTTTTTATACAATAATAAGTTGTCAGCTAACCTTTAACTTGTGGAATGCAAGTGGCCATAGGTAACTCAGAGGATCACAGAGATCAGTAGCTAGCTTAGCTCGATGTAGCGGCAATCTCCCGCGTTACGTTGCTCGCGGATAAAGAGTTAAGCAAGGCCACGCCCTCGGACACGGATTCAACGGGTTAATGTGCCGTTTCCAATCCCGTACACGTAGTTTATAGTATCTATGGTATAATCTAATTCCAAAAATTAAAAAAAATAAAAAATTCAAAAAAAAATAAAAAAAATCCATGGATACCGCGCGCACGTACCGCGTATATACCGTTGACATGTTTTCTCTTGTCCGATGTGTGTGCCGAGCTATTCTCCAACGGTATGATCAATTTAATATTGGTAGTATTAGAAATTTTTACGATGCTGGTACATCAAGGTTTTGCCCAAGGTGAATTCTAGCTACATACACGACTATAGAAAGGTCATTCATTACATATTAAATATTTTTAAATAAAGATCTGACTGTTTCGTCACAAAATAGTACCTTTCGAATAGCAGGTCAAGGATTATTTAATAGGACCTGCTGGTATAATGGGTAAGTAGTTGCGTAGCTAGCTTTAAGGTACAGAGGATGTCAGACTTCCATGGTTACAATTAGATGTGGATGGTACAGGCTTAAGAGAGTCTGAACTGCATAGCCTAGCACTATACACTTTACACTATAGCTAAACTATGTATGCCCATAATTAATTATAGATCATTCGAATCTCACTCTTTTTTTGTTTGTTTGTTTTTTTGTTTTTTGGACTATATATAGCTAGCTAGCTAGCTATAAATTATTATGCCTGCCTTAAATTTTTCTCTAGGAGAGATACAGGTTTTCTGCGATTAGATTGGTTACTGAATGGAACTTTATACCCACGTGGGAAGGGAGTTGCGGGAGTCAAATTAAACCGTCTTATCCTTCGACCACTAACAACAAATGATGCAGGAGTGTATACTTGCCGGGCATTATTTTCTGATACCAATACAGTTTCTATTAGTGGTCATAACCATTAACCTGGAGCATGGCCACTGGCCATTGATCATAACCATTAACCTGGAGCATGGCCACTGGCGCAAGGCAGAATATGGGGGTCACCATTCATTTCTATCATTACAGGTCCAGCCCAAGTAATTAATGCTCCCACAATTCAATATGTATCAGCAGGTGACAGTACTATCCTAAGCTGCTCCACAATATTCGCTCCCTATCTGATACTCATCAAATGGTTTAATAACAATTCACCTATTTCTAATGCGATCAATAATGCCAGTTTGCAACAGGCCAGACAATATAATTGTCACATTCATGAGTCTAAAACAGATGCTGAACTTTATAGAGTCTATATCCATCTAGTGGTCATTGGTGAGTGAAAAGTGCATGTTCACACCAAGTCATCTAAACTATAGCCATTTAGCTACTAATGGCTACACCTAAACTATAATATTATATGTGAGGGTTTCTTCTATAAATGACACTGTTCAAGTGCTAGGACGTGACAACTTCAGTAAGACATGCACATATAATGGGTAATTAGCTATAGTACCTACAGGGCTGTATACCAATATCTTGTTACATGCATGCATGATTTCAGGAGTGATACAACAAGTTTTACTCGATTGGATTGGTCACTGAATGGAAGTACTCACTCAATGGGAATGGGGGCTGTAGGGATCAAATATAACCATTTCTTCATCCAGCAACCTACAATTCAAGATGCAGGAGAGTATACATGCTCTGCAATTTTCTCCAATTATGAGTCGAGACCTGTCAGTGCTGGATCTCTTAGATTTCACTGTGAGTATACTAGTTGCCAGTTATTCTCTTCTGGATAGCTACTTATAAATTCACCAAGTTTCATTTCTATTAACTTGATGCATGCATCTGTACAGCAAGCAATGAAGCAATAATATTATTGGTCTAATTATCATCAGTGGACAAGATAAAACAACAAAAATAAGAGCAAAAACAAATAAACAACAAAAAAGGACTGCCTTGCTAGCCCTTGAATTCCTAAGATTACTCAAAATTCCAAATCGCTTAATTCACTTGCAATGTCCAATAGAATCATAACATATAGCTATTTCCCCCCTCTCTTGCAGTTCTACCAGGTCCACCCTTCAATGTATATGTCGAACGTATTTCTTCCTCTTCTGTTATAATAGAAGCACGACTCTCATACATTGGGAATACACCCATACTCTCCGCCCACCTCAAGATTGCTATTGCTGGCAATAATATCTCTAGGGCAGTCTATAGTGCTGGTGTAACAAAAAATCTAACCTTGGGAAAAGTGGTGGAGTTTTTCGTGACTGATTTATTACCTACTACCACTTACTCTGTGTTTTTGTATGCTGTTAATATATTTGGCAGAGGCCAAGTGAGTGAGAAGAACTTCACAACTGTCAATGTTCCTGTTACTCCTACTGTTAATGCACCACGGGTGGTTCTCGTGGTGTTCCTCTGGTTATTTTTTATCATTTCTGGAACAGTATTAACAACATCATGTGTTTGTTACTACAAGATCAAAATGAAGCAAGCATCACGTGTACTTCCTGCTTTTGATTCTTCTTTTTTAGACCTGATGAAAAAAATTAACCATGATGGATCTGATTCTTCATAGCTATTAAGTAAGCAGCAAGTTTACATTAGCTAGCTAATCATAGCAAGCTCCATATTAGGGACTAGTAGGGAGTTGACTTTCACTATAATAGTTACCTTCTAACATTGCAGCTTCCTTTTATGATGCCTTGGGTAAACTGAGCATGTGCCACTTGTCCTGCATGTAGTACAATGATAAATATTGTTCATGAGATAACTAAACATTGCTTGCTTCCTTAACCTTAACATTTGGAATATAAAAAAATTATTTGCTAAAAAGATGCCTGAAAATTCACCTATTAGCTATGCTAGCATATTATGCCTGATGCTTGGGAGTACCCATCATGCCTAAAATTATTCCCTAGTAGTAACTCTTGCACGCACAGCAATGTAATAATAGACAACAACTCCACAACTGACATAAAGACTCAAAACCGTGAATACAATAGTTATAACATTAGTCTACCACACTACAATGCTTGCATTTTTCTAGTGTAGCTATACTTCTTTTAAACCACCTGGCCTGGGCTGTCATGATATAACTATCATGAGTCTGAATGGAATAATCATGGTAAGATAATTCACAAGTGGCATCATGAGCCAAAGGCGAGTGAAAATACAACCTACCAGTGAAATACCTCATACACAAATGGTTCATTCTATGCTTAAGTTGACTATAGCTATACGTGCGTGCTCATGCTCAGTACATCAGTAACTATGGAATAATTATTAATGTTACATCTATAATAAGTGTTATTTACAGTGAATTGCAGTGACCTTGCGACATTCAGAACACCAAACCAAAATTTACATAGTCCTTTTAAGTAGCCCAAGTCTGTATGTAATTTTTGTTTGGTGTTCTGAATTTCATGTTGCAAGATTACTGCAACCCATTGTATTAATTTCAGCTTTATTATTATTATTTTATTCAATAGATAAGGAGGTTTGAGTATGAACTGCTTCACAATAATTTCGATTCATGTAGCTACTGTAACTAATGATAGTCATACATGTCAGACTCTCTTTATATGCACTCTCTTAAAAGCTTCTCAAACTGTATTGATTTTGTCTCTTTTTCATGTAATTTTTTTTGAGTGTTCACGATAGCATAGTCTTCCCCTCTCCAAGGAATTTTACCAGCAGAGTTCTTCTCTACTTTTACCTAGCCTGTGCAGCTCTATAGGGTTTGTAAGGCCTTTCAGACAATTTTATAGCTGTTAAGGCCACTATTTATAGAATCCTAGTTTTCTGTCCAAGAAGATATCCACAAGTGCTGCGGGCGGGCGGTTATTATAATTATTCTATTACTGCTTCGTTGTTTATCTCAAGGGTCCTGTCTTCATTATTCACTAGTCTTGCGGGCCACAAGACTAGTCATTCACCACGGGCTTTCCCAAAAAGAGCTACATGTGAAGCCAAATGTGCGCGCTCTACTGCGCACATGAGCAATGGCATGCGCTAGGCAGTAATATTTTTTGATGCAGTGACATTTTCAATATGCGGGCGGTGGACAGGAAACAATCATTCTATTAATAGTGGCCTAATAATGGTTTCTGGACACTACCCTGAGGTGGATCCCACTGGAAGTATGATAGTGTCAATAGAGATGCCATGCTTCATTGAAGTATTGAAACCTGTTGGCATAAGTGGCACTATAGCTAATAGACATTGTGAATCTATGCATAATAATTATGATGTGAAGGAATGACAGTAGTTAGTGATCTAACTGACTGAAATAACAGTATAGTCTTAACAAGTGGACAGATTTCTAAGAGTGAACGACCACTTGCATGTATGTGGTTACTACAATATATATTTCCACCTATAATAGTAAATTTAGAGCACGAGTATATAATGCCTCCCCCAGGGGATATATAGCTATAGACTAAAATCCTATTCGTAGTTAGGGTGCAGTAATGAAAAGAAGACATGAACTAATGAATATGCTAAGTGTACATGCTATCTACTTTGGTGTCCGTACAAAGTAGCTATAGCTAAGTAGTTGCTTAATATAAAAGTTGAAACGTTGCATTCTAGATATTTCTTGAAGGCAGAGCAGGTCAGGGTTAAGAATTCTGTGCTCATCCAAGAAGAAAACTACATGTAGTCGCCGGGGCTTGTGGATCTGTTGCACATGCATGCACGTACCCACCAGACCAGACCAGCTGAGGTGAATATACAACTGGGCACAGGCTAGCCTAGTTAGCTAAATTTGAAGAAAAAAGTCGTAGTTCTACGCATGGCATTGCGTATGTTCTGCCGTTCGATCGTGTATCTATGGCCTGAAACTGTACTATTCTCTATAGCTCCAGCTCTGTTGAGTAATTAAGATAGATAAATCCATTACGCCTGATAGTCAGCCATTTTTAGCTGGTGATAATTATGCGTACTAGCCTGCACCCACAGAAAATCTGTGGTAATTTTATTTGAAATTCTAGCTAAGCCTATGCTTGAGTCCTTGTGAGGCTTTTCCTATGTATTTTTCTGGCTTGCTGCAGCCCTGCATAGGCTTACTGTAGTCTCCGGTTCCTTGCTTGTTTCTATCTTCGTTAGTCGCAGTAGCCATTGACCTTTGAACCGTATTTCTCTTTCTCCCCTCACTTCTTCGTAATGTTGGACTCTTAGAGCGTGTTAAGATTCATTATTAAGTCAAGTCCATAGCTAGAAACTCGAGTGCTTGGGCGTATCGGCTCGATGACCTTTGAACCGTGACGGACGTACGTACAATTACAAGCGTATTAATAGTCGGCCAATCAGGTGGAACATAATAGTGGTTGCCTTGGAAATTACGACTGGTGAACAGCCTTGCGCCCTTGGACTCATATGCTACGATTTCATCGACACCGTAACGTAGACCTGACTCAAGGTATTATAGAGCTACTATAGCTACGAAAATCATGTAGGCTACTTTCTTTATAACTAACATATTTATTTTTATCAGAACATTCGGCCATTGTGTTTCTGCATGAGTTGTAGGCCCAGCTATAGCCATTTGTGTCCATTATGAGTAGTAAATCTACATCATGCACTGCAAGCTGTTAAAACCGATCTGAACATATTGATTGCATTGCCTGAGCATTGATCTAGGACCTGAGTGACTGAGTTAAATTTTTTCTTGTCCAATGTGAGCTATTTCAACCGGTATGCTCAAATTAATATTTCTGATGTTAGAAAGTTTCACAATTCTGCTCCATCAAGCTTCTGCTCAAATAGGTGAGTTAGCTAGCATATACACTCACAACTATTGAATGGCTATATAATTTGTAATAAAGATCTGACAGAGCTGGCTGTTTCATCACAGCATAATACCTTTCGAATAGCAGGTCATGGAATATTTAGTAGGACCTGCAGGTATAGTGGGTAAGTATAATAGTCGCACAAAAATTATGCACTGATGCAGCTTACATAATAGTTTACATAACTATAGCAGTTATCTTCTATTCTGGCATTCAAATCTCATATGTGTAGCTAGCTAGCTATAGAATATTATCCACTTAACCATTTTGCCCAATCTACTGTAGGCATGATCAAGCTTTTCTGCGATTGGATTGGTACCTGAATAAAACTTTACACCCTAGTGGGATGGGGGTCACGAGAGGTAGATTAAACCGCCTTATCATTCACCAACCAACAACAAATGATGCAGGAATGTATGATTGCACTGCATTATTTTCTGATGGCTTTGATCTCAATATCAATACAAGTGTTAGTGGTGGATCTCTTAGAATCTTCAGTGAGTATAATTATGATACAGTGGAACCTTCCCTCCAAGGAAAGGACAGCCTCCCAATAAAGGACATTCTTTCAGGACCCTTTTCACATAGCAAAAGGATAACCTCTCTATAAAGGTCAAAGTGGCTGATCCCAAGGTGCCTCTTCGGCGGTTCCACAGTCTGTAGTCGATAAGGGTTATATATAACCAGAAATGAGGTGATGACATCTCTTGATCATAGCTATTATCCTAGAGTATTGCCATGCAGTACTGCATGGCAGAATAAATGGGAGTCACCACTTATTAGTTGTTTTTTTATCATTACAGGTCCAGCCCAAGTAATTTATGCTCCCACAATTCAATATGTATCAACAGGTGACAGTATTGTCCTAAACTGCTCCACAACCTTAGCTCCCAATCTGATATTCATCACATGGTTTTATAACTCTTCAATTATTTCTAATGTGATCAATAATTCCAGTTCGCAACATGCCAGACAGTATATTTGTCTCATTTATGAGTTTGAAACAGCTGCTGAAGTTTATAGAGCCAATATCCATCTAGTAGTCACAGGTGAGTGAAAAGTGTAATTTGCATGTTCACACCAAGTCATCTAGAATAACCATTTACTAATGGTTACACCAAAATACTATAATGACGAGCTGTTACGTATTATAGATGTGAGGGTTTCTTCTATAAATGACACTGTTCAAATGCTAGGACATGGGAACTTCAGTAGGACATGCACATACAATGGGTAATTATAGCTATAGTAACTGTATACCAATATCTTGTTACATGCATGCATGATTTCAGGAGTGATACACATTTTAATCGGTTGGATTGGTCACTAAATGGAAGTACTCACTCAATGGGAATGGGGGCTGTAGGGATCAAATATAACCATCTCTTCATCCAGCAACCTACAATTGGAGATGCAGGAGAGTATACATGCTCTGCGATTTTCCCCAATTATTCATCAATACCTGTCAGTGCTGGATCCCTTATACTTCTCAGTGAGTAATACCAGTTATTCTCTTCTGTATGTTGTAAGAGTACACAGCTAGTTACCATTCATCAAGTATTATTTTCCATTAACTTGATGCATGCATGTGTGCAGCAGGTGATGAAGCAATCGATGATTATTATTAACAGTGGACAAGATAAAAACAAAATAATCAAACCTTATGGACTGCCATGTAGCCTCTAGCCCTAGTCATTAAATTTCTACTCGAAATTCCTCTCTTCTGTCAAATCACAACAATTCACTTGCAATGTCCAACTATAACATCATAGCTTTTTTTCTCTTGCAGTTTTACCAGGTCCACCCTTCAATATCAGTCTTATTTCTTCCTCTATCGATTCTCTCACGATACAAGCACAACTCTCAAACATTGGAACTACCCCCATATTATCCGCCAACCTCATGATTACTTCTCCTGGCGATAACTTTACAGAAGTTTACGATGTTATTGAAGATTTATCATTAGGACAAGTAGTGGAGTTTGTGGTGAATGATTTATTCCCTGATACCACCTACTTTGTATTTGTGTATGCTGTTAATACTGTTGGCAGAGGCCAAGATAGTGAGAGGAAGAACTTCACAACTGCTGCCATTACTCCTGCTGCTATTGTTATTACTACTGCTGCTACTCCTGTACCAGCGTGGATTATCGTGTTATCGTTTCTCTGGTCACTTGTCATCGTTTCCGGAGTACTGTTTATAATAGCATTTGTTTGGTACTCCAAGACAAAATGAAGCATCACTTTGTTTCTCCATAAAAACAACGTGACCTTGATCAACTAAGTGATTTTCTCTCTTCTATAATTCCAAATAGCATAAGTGAGAAGCAAGTTTACCTTAGCTACAGCTAGCTACTTAGTTCCACACTAGGGAGTTGATTTTCACTATAATTATTCTCATACCTTTTAACGTTGCAGCTTCCTTTTGTCATGACCCTGGGTAAACTGAGCATGCGCATGTGCACTCATCCCCCACAATGATGTTTGCATTTTTCTAGTGTAACTAGTTCTTTTAAACTGCCTGGGCTGTCATGATCGATGTAGTTAGCTATGAGTGTGAGTGGAATAATTATATATGGTATGATATTTTCGTAAGTGGCATCATATGAGCCAAAGGCAAATAAACCTACCAGTGAAATACCTCATATTCCACAATGATTGTAATAGCTATATAAATGGTTCATTCTATGCCTAAGCCGGCAACATAGTACTTACAAAATGGATGAATCCCATAGAGATAGTCAGAAGACACAGAACTTACTTTGTGTGCGCGTTCATGCTCAGTACATCATTAATTAATTTTCAGTATTTTTATTATTCAATAGATAGATAATGAGGTTTGAGACTAACTCTCAACTTGATCATAGGTAACTACCCATGGAGGCTTCGAAGTTCAAACTATAGTCCAATAAAGTATAGCTGATTTGTTAACCTGATCGTTTCTAATATCTAGTAGTAGTGATTCCGGAAGCTAGACCTGTCCACATTATAACTAGCTCTATCTCAGACTGACAAATCAATACATGAACATGAAACTTATAGCTATCCAGCAGTAGCTTTAACTATACTCAAACACCAAATGAAACAGTCATCGCCATTAAGATTTAGAAATTTATACTGGAAAACGGCAAATCTCTAGAGCATCTACAAACATCAAGCACTTCTATAACCATCAGGCTGTGCATTCATACTGGAAAACGGCAAATCTCTAGAGCATCTACAAACATCAAGCACTTCTATAACCATCAGGCTGTGCATTCATACTGGAAAACGGCAAATCTCTAGAGCATCTACAAACATCAAGCACTTCTATAACCACCAGGCTGTGCATTCATAGTAGCTATAGCTATTAAATATATCAGTAGCTATGCCACAGAATAAAATGATATGAGTATGAATGAAATTTAGTACAGCAGCAAATTTGATGTGAGATTATGTAAGTTGATACAAACAGTAGGGTATTCTAGCTCTCTCTTGAATTTCACTAGAGTTCAATACAATAAAATTTTGACTTTGCTAGCCATGAATTCAAAGAGAAGTGTTCCTACTACCCCAGTATTCCGTGATACCCCTACCCTTGGACATCAAAATGTGAGATGGATGAATGGTTGTACTTCTTTCTATAACATCGTGGTACGGATATCGTAGTGCTGTATCCAGATCTGAAAACAATGGTCCAAGTGAATTACGCTGATAATGTGCCACCAATTTCTGTATGTGCAAATAAGAGAACGGAGTATACCCCTAGGCCCAGTAATTATAAAATCCTTATTAGGCTATGCAACCTAGATTTGCTTTTATCGTCACAAGATTTTTCAGATTTCCATGAGGGAGGGAGGGAGGGAGGCCAACAATTATTCTAACCAAAAATAATAGCTAATTTTGATCAAGATTTATTCGATTGGAAAATATTTTGCTAAAATTGCCTCTTCAAAATTCAATATTTTGCTAACATGCATGAGGGGAGGGGAGGGGAGTATTTCATTTGCTTGGCCTTAAAATTACCTCTATTGTCACAAACTCAGGATCTTCATCATGTAAGTAGAATTTTTTTGTGTCTGCATTTTTAAAGATCCTAACATGTTTTGGCTGTTTGTTGAACCTGCAATGATAATGACTATTGATGAAAGCATAGCTAATGCATTACACTGGCAGTGCCCAGGCCATCCTTAAATTAATTTTGAAGAATAGTCATTTATCACTAACCACAAGGAAACCATCTTCCCACATCATTGTTACTATACAAGGAACCACTAAATTGAGGCTTGTGGGGGATTTTTTTTTGCATTTCATGCAGGGAGTCCCATTCCATTATAATGGCTATGTCAGTAATTAAGCCACAAAAATAATTAACAGCTGAGATTAATTATTATACTTGAGTGCAATGGCATATTCCCCTGGGCGATCATAGCTTTCCCTGACAAGAAATACACCATCCTTCAGACGGCGAAGAGCTGCTTCTGCATCACTGCGACTCTTCTTTCCCAAGTACCAAGGAAAATTAGAGGTAGAAGATCCTGTCCCCACATCCACGTTATGAAGAGAAGAATGTACATGTATGTCTGATATCGTAATTATATATAGTTGTGCAATTAGCTTGAAATGCATATCAACATAGGGGTTCCGACAACTTAAAAGGAACTTTCCTTCATGGACAATCCCATTTCCATATAGCTTGCAATGATTATACAAACACAAGCCATATCATTATTATTACTTCCTGCTTGCTAAGGTTTCACCATGACTGTGCTGCTGAATAACTGATTATTTGAAGGTTTGGAAACCCCCTAGCGGCTACAGCTAGATCCACCCTCACATTCTCATGGTAGCTAAGTAGCAGAATCTGCTGGCCAACTGACTTACTGGACACTTGTCTGCTCTTAGCAGTTTCTAGTCTTTGTCTTTTTACAGAGAACTTAAGGTCATAAAAATCCATCATCTCTGGGATGGTTTTGAATACTTCCTCTTTCTTCTGATAGTGTAAATGGTATCCCCCTGATGTGAAGTCAATGACAACATGAGATATTAATCCCTTAATTTTCATCGATAGGACAAGGTCTTTGCCTGATTTTCGCACCAAGAAGCAGCTTTTCTCCGTTTCTTGGCTCAGCAATTCCATGGCGTATTCTTCGGTGGTCTTTCCGTGATACCAGTCATGTTTGTCCAGGTCTGCAAAGCTACTTTCAGAATCAACACCATCCTGGACATCTTCTATTTCTAAAAATCAAAAATAATGCAGTAGCTAGCTAGCTACCATGGCAGGTAGTCAGAAATTATTACATAGTTAGCTAGGGACTGATTTGGCATGGAGATAGTCCAATCATTTTAGCTAATACAGTAACACTTACCAGCATATTCATGCTCTAATGATTTACAAGCTACTCCCAAGTGTACAAGATCATTGCTCAAGTCAATAGCATTGAAACGATGATAAGAAACCAGTTCATTCAGATCACTGAAGCGTTTCTCTGATGATTGGACATGGTGTTCCAGTTGGTACCAGCCCGGTCCACGTTCTATTTTGATGTGTTTGATCTGTTTATCATGGTATCTCAGAGACAGGATAAGAGATCCTGTACTTTCTCGAACAAGGAAGCAGTTACTAGAGCCACAGTCTCTCAACGCCTCTTCAGCCTGAGCTTTAGTGAGCTCTCCACGATACCAGTCTTTATCAGAGTCCGCTTGGGATCCTTGAACATAATCTGCCATAATTCTAGTTTCTGAGCATGCGCATTTCTTTATAATGGTGGAAGACACGCCCACCGAAAAGTAGGGCGTGGCTGATTTGAAAAGTGGGTGTAGCTGCTCGTTGGAGGCTAATTTTTTTCGCCTTCAGGCAAATCAGGAAGATGTCATCCAGAACAAAGTCTTTGACGTTTATTGTGATCTGTACCTTGCTGAGAGTTCACCAGCTAACAGCGCAAGGTAAAACTATGCCACCAGGCTCTAAACTAACTAGCTACGTAGCAGATGAATAGGCCGATACTGGCTAGCAAGCTCCTTCTTACAAATAGGCAGGAAGTGTAACTTAGGTATTAGTCTTTAAGTTAGGAAGCCAAAAAGCTTAGTTACATTAAGGCAGGGAGGCAAGGCTAAGGAATCTCCATGGACATAGTAAATAGCTAGCAAGTTAGCTAGTCTAACTCTCCAGGAGAAATGATCCACAACTTATATGAAAGAGTAGGGGGCACCTGCCTCTGCCTCAATAGTAGCTAGTTATCCTAGGGAGCATAGGCAATAAGATAGCTCTACATGCAGGATCAATTCTAGTGATAATGACATTGGTGACCGGCTCTGGGAAAACCCTCCGTCCGGTGCAAAAATCAATTATCAGATATGAGCACGTTTAGTTGGCAGTGCCAAAATTTGGCAAAAATTTTTTTTAAGCATAAATGACAAATATGATCCTTGAACAAAGCACAGATGAAGTTTGGAGCTCAGACTACAAGTACAAAGGCTTCAAATGAAGCGCTAAAGTTAGCTAGTCAGCCATTGAAGCTTCGTGCACGGAGATTCTAGTCAGGCTGAAATTCATTGAACTTTAGGCAGGCTTTCCAGCTTATGCGCTGGGAAATATGAACTTACTAAGCTATCTGCGCTACCTTCGGTACCTTGCTTCTCTTCTCGGAGCTTCGGTTGGACCTTTCTCGAGCCAAAAGGCAAGAAACTAGCTTCTTACTAACTACAGTTCGAAACCCCACCCACTGTCAATTTACTAGTCCACGGGCATGTCCGGAAATAATGTTCACGTTGCTTAGTCAGCTTTTCTCGAAAAAACAATAACGCTAATGGACGCTACCTCGATCTTTCTAAGAGCTGTTCCTCAGGCGTCATAAAAGCTATAGCTTTGAAATTTGCGCAATAAAGAGCCAAAGGGCCATAGATAATAAATTTTACCATAACAAAAAATTTTTAATTTTCACCCGACGGAGGGTTTTCCCAGAGCCGGTCACATTAATTTAATTTGTATGATTTATGCTTTTATAGGGTTGGCACCTTACGAGGAAGGCTCTGCCGATGCACAAAGCAGTGGTAACTCATCAATGTTCCCAAGCTCTGGCTCAGGATCAGAAATTCAGCAGCCAGATCTCACATGCTCAGCAGGACAAAATCGATCTTTAACAGTAGCAATTCTCTCTTCACTTGAGAGTCTATTTCAGAGATTTCAATGCACGAGCAACTCAAATGTACCACTTTTGTACATGCTCACATTTCCTGACAGCAGGGAAGGAACATTTCATGAAAGACAGGCACTAAATTTAACCATACTGGACGTTTTCAACACAGCAGGAGACACTTCTGTTTCTGTCAGAGTGTGTCGCGAAGGAGCTTCAGAAATGTGTGATCAAAGTTCTAGGATCGAAGATCTCGGAAGTATAACCGTATCTGTAAACCCACTCAGCAGTGAGCGATTGTTTCCCTATGGAGATCTTATGGATGATCAATCATTTCGTGGCGTTTTGGATGGAGCTAGGGTTATTTATCCCTCAGAAAGTATTCCTTTTTTCTCAAATTACTACCGAAGGCTTTATGTAAGAAACACTATTGTATTAATGGTGGCTTGAGTGTTAATTCTTAGAGATGCCAGTGAAAGGGGGATATGTCTGGTGAGATATTAGGCTATGCCATTCTAGAGGATTTTCAGTTTCATAATTATTAATTATTTGTTTTGATAAGTCAGCTGTAGTACACCTGGGCATTCTGTTACTTACTCTTTAATTTTAATAGGTGAGCAGCAATGGGTTAGTTTCACTCGGCCAGCAATATCTTTCCTGGTGGCCAGTTCCATTCCCATACGGCAGGTCTCGAGTTCCAATCATCGCTCCATTCTGGGCTGACTTTGACTTCAGGAATAACATTCCAAGCAGCAGAATCTATTATCACGTCTATGAGAGGGGCAGAAATCCTTCTCTATCGGATCTCCTGATTCTTGATGAATTCCAGACAAGGCTTGGGGCTTATAACGTGACATTCGATCCCAATTTTCAAGCAGAATGGATGGCAGTGATAACATGGAATGATGCAGTACCATACTACTGGAGCTACAACACAAATGAGGTAACTCTTTCATTATGATTTTATTGGCTATACAGAGCTATCTGTAATTATATATTCCACCACCAGAAGATAATGATTTTAGAGAGGTTGAAAGGCATCTCAAAGCTTATGTACTGCATGTGTGAATACAGCAATACTTTTCTATTCTTCCAGAAAAATATTACTTTACTGAATTTTGATTTTGCTCCATATCTATAATACAGAGAGCTACATTCCAACTAGTGCTGGTGTCCGACTTCGTACAAACCCATGCCTTATACCTCTACCAAGACTCCACCCTACCCAGCTGGCAACATACTGTCATTGGTTACGACACAAGGGACTTTGTTAACTACAACAATGTTGAATTTAACTCACAAGCAGAATTTCTGCAAGTCCATAACATGGTAGGTAACACGGGAAGACCTGGAGAGTGGTTCTTCGACCTGACATCCCAGGAAGACAGAGGTAATCCCGAACAGAGATGCACCCTCTGGGCTAGGAGACAACAGGGACTGACTCAGAACATTAATCCACACTCCCTCAGAATAAATGCTTGTCCCTGCACACGTAGACAAGCACAACGAGACTGGAATTTTTGGTTTGCGTACTTCTGGGGACTTTCGTCTGCTCCCAATTGTGCAACAGTCTTGTTCTCACAAAGCCAGGGGACCATTGAGTGTTGCTACGACAACTCAGGGGCACTGATCGTTGGACCTCGCCACGGAGGAAGCTTCAAGATGTACAACCCTCTTTTCTTTTATCAGCAGAACTTCCTGGAGGATTTGACACCGTATCAGGACTGCTGCGTGATGTCCAATAGGTGCAGAACTTACTACATGTATAGGCCACCAGATAACTGCTCACGCTATGTGCCTCCCGTTACTCGTAAGTTATCATTTACTATAATTATAAAATCACGTATCCCTAAGAGCTAAGAGTGAAAGTATCTGAAGTCTATAATTATAAGCTATGACTAAGACCTCCCACTTATGCAATGTGTGAATCTTTCATCTCTTACTTGTGCTTGCAGAATTCACATTCGGTGACCCCCACTTCAGAACTGTTGACAGTGCAAATTTCACATTCAATGGCATTGGTGAATACGTTCTCATCCACTCACCTTCCGTCAAAGTTCAAGCACGACTACAGAAATTTAGCAGCAACGTCACAGGCACTGTGATATCTGCCATAGCAGTCAAGCAGGGAGATGTCCACACTATTCAAGTTCAAAACGAGAACGAAGAGATCGCAGTCTATATAGGAGGAGTGAAACATGAGATAAACGTGGGTGAGTCACCTCTCGTGGTTACAAGTTCAGGAGTCATTTCAAATGACCTGTCCGGAGGGATTTCCATAGAAGATGTAGGAGCTGGTGGTGATGCAATGAACATGGCAAACATGGAAAATCAAGTGTTCGTGAGACGTGATAGTGAGGATGGTTTGGTCATCAGCACTGGAGGAGGTGCTTCTGTAAGCATCTCCCTCCAGACTAATTTCCTTGCAATTGTAGTCGAACTGTCGGAGACCTTTGAAGACATGACGAGTGGTTTGCTGGGTGTGTTTAATGGCAATCCCAATGATGACTTCCGCAACAGAGATGGTGACATTCTCAATCTATCAACTGAAGAGGAGATTTATCATCAGTTTGGGCTAGCCTGTAAGTAGATATGTTTAACAACAACAACAACAACAACAACAACAACAACAACAACAACAATAACAAAACAAAAACAAAAACACTAAAATTTCAGTCATAATACATTTTTTTTACAAAGTAAAATTTTCAATCATGCAGGGCATCTTCTTCAGAATGAAAGTATCTTCAACTACTCAATAGGCAGTACCTCCTACTCCGAGGTCAATGAAGGCTTCATGACCTATCTCCCAGTATTCACCGAAGATTTGATTGATTCTGTTCCTCAAGAGGTGATTGATTCCTGTCAGAGTAACTTGGATTGTGTGTACGACGCTACTGTGACTGGAAATATAGAAGTTGGAATCTCCACTTACAACATCTCTCTGACCAATGATGACATAACACAGACATTGCGTAAGTAATATATCCATTCCCTTAGCTCTGAGATCTTTTTTCCAATTGAGCACATGAAATAATTATGGCACACTGAAGAGCACCATGAAGAAGTATAGCAGGTGTTTGAAATCAGTAGAAATGTCATATCAACTGTGATTAGTTATAGCTAATCGGTGCTTTGCTGTTGAGAGTACAGCAAATGCATAAAACCTCTGTATTACATGTCATTCTGTAGTGATGAAATTATCATTTTCTGAAGCACTACCCATGCAAGCTTTCCACTAACATTATTGAGTATTAGGACTTAGGCTATATAGCCATAAGCATGTATGTGCCCTCTCCAGTATATTCACGACTTGTTATTGTCTCAAAGAACTAATTATGAATAACTCTTTGTCACCTGACAACTAAATACCTACAGTCATCACACGGGACTCAGATATCTTTGAATACCTTTACAACAGATGGTTCTCTAACTCAGTGCAATTAAGGCTAGGCTTAGAAATGTATGCGCAGCGCCGCATACGTAATGCTATGAATATCATTAAATGACGTATTTTATTAAATCGTGCTGTGAAGCTCTAGCCGGCCAGCATGGCTTAATATTAGAGGGCGGTGGCCATGGCAGTACGAGACCACGCCCCTGCATCGTTCGTGATGTCAAAACGGTGGATTGCATGCTAATGTCGGCAAGTAAGGGCTACGATGCCGTCCAACATTCTTCCCGCTATCGTGGACCTTCAGCAAGGGTAAGAAGTAGTAGATAAATAGGCCAAAAGCAATTCTGTCGGAGGGATTCTCGAAATAATGAGCCATACTGACGTTACTCGCAGAGTTGTATGCCGTCAAGCACCCTAGTTCGAGGTTTTCTGCGGCTCCTGCCTTCTCTGTTCAAGCTATTCACTATCCCTCCAGTGTAAATTTCAAGTATCATGCCAGGATTCTGCCCTCCAACTGTTAGCTTCATAGAACTAGTGCAACAATGTTGGCACTCTAGATTTATATGTTTAAGGTGCGGTTGTTTACAGATCAATCCACCCTCTATAATGTTTGCATTCCTGTGGTTATCTATATATATTGAAAGTGAATGCTTTAACACTGTAGTAGAGCCTCACGAACCTACATGAAACATGGTACAAAGTGCAGTGGTACCTGGCCTTAATTGCACTGAGAATGCACCGCTAATACATACGTAACTAAACACCATTATTCATTGAAGACAATATTGATGTCGATGTGGGACCTCTATCATACTGATTAACCCTTAACCCACAAAGTTCATGCAGTCTTGTTGCAACTAATTCTCTGAAAACATGTATCCAGTGGTCGTGGTTGTGGTCTTCAATAGCACAATTTGCCAATTGGCTAAGGGGATTCTCTAATAACTCATACATTATTATTCATAAAGACCTCGAGTAAATTAATGGAATGCACCCATTTACTCCACAATGTATTTCCTATAATTAATTGCAGAAAATACTCCCCCTTCCTTGTCTGGAGAGTTCTTGCTCTTTGCCACCTCTGATACACCGCTCGAATCCACATATATGGCCAGTGACGCTGATCCTGGAGACACTATCGACACTCTCGCTCTAAAGGTCTGATCAGAATTATGTATAATCTAAAAGAATACAGAGCATTTTAGTTTCCTGGAAATTCCTCTCACTGATGAAAATTAAGTCTTGAAAATAAGGGCAACTCTCAGGAGACATGACATTGACTGCCTTATTGATCTCTTCAAAATTGCTAATTCAATGAGAAATCAATGACCCAGTAACTGTATGTACAACCCTATATCTTGTCATGAGCTTCTTACATATCACAGGAACCAATTCCTGATGGATTCGAGTACATGACCATGAATGGGAACACGCTGGTAGTGATGTGGTCAAGTCCAAATATCACCCTTCCTACATCATCCCTTGTATTGTTTGCCAATGACAGCAATGGAGCACCGTCCATCAGAAGCATCTCCATCGTCCTATGTGCTTGTGCCAATGGAGGAAGCTGCATAATTAACGAGGACAATTTAGGGTCGGCAGAGTTCAACCATAACAACCATTACAAGTGGCCATGTGATTGTCCTGAGTTTTTCGGTGGGGATTCATGTGAAGTTGATATGAAGGGGTGTGGAGAATTCAGCGTGTGTCCGGATTACTCTGTCTGTGCTAATAACAGCATGGTACCTTCTGGGTACACCTGCAATAACTGCTCAGAGGGATACGAGTTAGTAGAATCTGGTGGAAAATGCACTGGTACGTGAACTAGTTTGTTCTTAGTAACTGCATGTTCTAAACATGATGGTCAGCAGGGCTACAATCATTAGCTTATTGTGGCAAGGGGTGCTAGGAATTGGTTGCATGATCATGCCTATGGCATAATTATATGTTCCTTTTATTCTCAGAAACAGTGTTTTATAACTTTCTAGTAATCATAGAAGATTAGGGACCACATACTGTGTATGTTTCAATGTGAAGCTTGTACATGTAAGTGAGAGCATCCTAGCTGCTGGAGGGTATTGGTAGTTCCACGGAACGGACACTAAGACTTATGAGCTCTATTTGGAAGATGTATTATACTGCCATAATCATATCCTCCAACTTTGAGCCAGCAGATTCGGAAATATTAATTTGGAGCATTGCAAGTATCCACCTGTAACTTAAACACTTTTTGTATGTAGATATCGATGAGTGCATGACTATGGCGCAAAATTGTGAACACAATTGTAACAATACCGAAGGGAATTACACCTGCAGCTGCAATGAAGGGTACAGGCTTGGAGGTGATCAAAGATCTTGCAAAGGTAAATATAATAGCTGAAGGTCTTAAGTCTTATGGCATTATATGAAAGACGGAAAAGGGAAGAGCTTAACTCCACCCATATCGAAAGATATACTTATGCTTAACATTATCATCATTTAGACATTAATGAGTGTGAAGAAGGATCATCTGGATGCTCTCAACGCTGTATCAATACTGACGGTGGATTCACGTGTGAATGTGAAAGTGGGTATAACCGTGATCCAGATGATATGACAATTTGCATTATAGGTAAGAATATTTATGCAGCTACGTACATAAAAGTATAGATTGTGCATGAGCTTCATCCTTTGTAAACATTACATGTATCAATGGTTCCCTCTTGACAGCATCCTGTGGTACTGGAGCTGATTGTGGTGATGAATTCATGTGTGCAATGGTGGGAAGTTCTTTGGAATGCTTGTGTCCTCCCGGCATGGAATGTATCGGCACTTGCAGTGTTACAGACCAAGATGACTTGTTAGGTACACGGAAATGCCAGAGTAAGTGCTATTCAATCACTTTCATGATTATTATGGAATTGTAGAATTTGAATGTACCAAATATAAAATCGAAATCCACAAAACTTGTACACAATAATAATTATTGTTTATTTATTTTTACTCACTTTTTTTTCCATTTAGCATGTCCTAATGGCATGTATGGACTTCGTTGTGCACAGACGTGTGGGTGTGGTGACAATGGTAGGTGTGACAGTGTGACTGGATGTGTGTGTGAACCTGGATGGATGGGAGTGAACTGCACTATCGGTAAGGGAATCACAATAACACAGTTCTAAAAGTTCTACCATATGCAGTATGGTGCATGGGACTGATATAGAAGGGGAATCAAGGGCCTCCTTCTATGAACATAGATAGTGCTTCGTCAGTACCTAGGGACACACCCCTCCCCTTCATCGTTGCCATAGGATAGGCTACATTATCAGAATTGGACCCCTCCCTTGAATCTACCCCCTGACATGTATCATGCCTATCACATGCATGTCAGATACATTAATGCTCTCTCTAATAACAGTTATTCTAGTTAGGAAATAAAGATTTAAACTATCTTCCCATCTTTTTGAATTTAAGTAGCTATTAAGCAATGACTATTTCTTTACTCAGAAATAAACAATAATACGCCAGTCTTTCCTGATACCACTCCTTCCATGATCCAAGTGTATTGGAACCAAACGATGGGCACAGAAGTATTGAGAGTCATGGCCAGTGATGAAGATGTTGGTCCCAATGCAAGAGCGGTGAGGTACGGCCTAACTACATCGCGTTACCCATTACCTCAAGAGATATCTGATGGTAGAACTGTATTTAGTATCAATGAAAGGTCTGGTGAGATCACTCTTCAGTCAGACTTAATTTCACTAGCTGGTATGTTTTCTGGATTCGTACTGACTATAACAGCGGAAGATAGAGGCATGCCTCCTATGTCAACTCAACACGTACTTACAATTGAACCTATTCCAGTACCAAATTTCCAACCTCACAGGCGTATGATACCTATCGATGAAGAATCGCCCCTGGGAACATCAATATCTACACTGATGTGCAATGAAACTGGACCCCCAAGTGGTTCAATAGAGTTGACTCTAAGCGGTGTGGGTTCAGAGAATTTCAGAATTGATAGAGCCTCTTCCTTAGTTGTTTTCAGGCGACTTGATTATGAATCACTACAAGAAGAAGAAAGGAGCTTCAACCTTGTGGCATATTGCAGAAATCACTTTAATCTCTCTGATAACATCATGATACGTGTGACAGTACGAAACATCGATGACAACCCCTTCCTCTTTAATCTTCCTCATTATTCGGTAACAGTGCAGGAAAATTCCCCTCCTGGTACACATGTCACTACAGTCAGTGCTTCCGACAGGGATCTTCCAGAAGTAAGTATCACGTACAGCTTTCGGTCCACTGGAGAGACAAGGGACTTCAGAATCCTCCCGAACAATGGCACAATCCTATTAGAGAGTTCCCCAGATCGAGAGGAGAGAGCTCAGTATTCATTGTCAGTAGAAGCGGTTTATTTAGTTTCGAATGGCGTACAAGTAAGGACCACTACGCTGGTCACTGTTACCATTGCAGATGTAAATGATGAACATCCGAGGTTCGACCCTCCCTTTTACATTGTCCGAAACATTACTACAATGAATGAGGTTGGGGAATCAGTTATCACTGTAACTGCTATCGATTCCGATGTGGGAGTGAATGGAGAAGTGAGTTATCTCTTAGAGGGAGATAGCCAAGAATTTGTGATCAACTCAACGACGGGCGAAGTCTCAATTGCAGCATCTCTCTTTCCCGAACTTTACTCACTTACAGTGAACGCAACGGATGATGGACAAGAACCACTGTCTTCCACCACTTCCATACTCATCTACGTTCTCCCTTCACTCAGTCACATTGAACTTATGTTTAGGGATGACCCCATTGTACTATCCGAAAACACACCAGTGGGTTACCAAATCGGCCAAGCTGTTGCAGACGTCATTGATAACAGCAACACGACACTCAGCAATAGATCTGACTTAATATTAACATATGAAATTGTGAATGGAACAGATCGGGATCGCTTCCTGATCAGCAGGACCATGGGTGGGATATTTTTACTAGGAATCTTGGACTACGATGCTTTGGCTAGAGAATACGACCTTATCATCAGTGCTACGTTAGTGGGATTACAACTCACAGACGAAGCCGTTTTGAGAATCATGATCACAAATGTAGACGATAACCCACCATTTTTCAGTCCTAGTTTCTATGCTATATCTGTAGAGGAATTCACTCTACCCAACACACTAATCCTCACTGTTAGTGCTACCGACCCTGACGGACTTGAGACCATCGAATATTCTCTGTCAGGCCCAGACAGCACACCTTTCAGTATCAATAATTCAACAGGCAGCATCTTTGCAGCTGTCGAGTTAGAAACGGCTCAAGATTATCGATTCTTCGCAGTTGCTAGTGACGGAGGAACTCAGATCTCGAGTGCTGTCGTGTATATATCAGTGACACGATCCGAATCTGTTGCACCATCTTTCACCAAAACCGAATTCCTCTTTGATCTCTCTGAAAGTGCCACTCCTGGGACATTTATCGGAATGGTTACTGCAGTTACCAGAGGCAATCGGTCTTCAACGGAATTCAGCCACTTGGGATTTCGAATAATCTTTCCTGATCCCATCAGTTTCAATAACATTAGCTTAATTCCAACGAATACCTCGCAAGACCTCTTCCACATTGACCCCAGGTCTGGGAACATCAGTACTCAGTCATTTTTTGAGTTTGATTCTGAAAGCAGACAAATTTTCGTCTTCTATGTAGAAATTTTCAATGTGGATGATGGAACAGGTTATGAAAATACAACAGTTCAAGTCCGGCTTCAGGATGAAAACGATAACTCTCCTATCTTTGACCAATCTCTCTATACGCGTGTCATAAATACGTCTTTAGCAAGAAACTCAATCGTTGCTGTCTTAAATGCCTCTGATAGAGACTCAGGAAGCAACAGTAGAATCACCTACGAGATTGAGCGTCAGGATTTGCTCAAGGGTTTTGTCATAGGCCAAAGAACTGGAGAAATTTCAACTTCCAATTCCACATTAATACCTGGAGACTATTACCTCGATGTTATAGGCACTGATGGAGGAAACCCACCAAGAAGCTCACAAGCTAGAATCTATATAGCTGTCATTCCCATCACACCAGAAGATATTGAGTTCACTCGAGAGATATATCACTTCACTACTGTTGAAGATGCTCCACCCAATACATTATTGGGAGCCATCAGAGCTGTGCAGATCAACTCTTCTCTATCCTCATCAGATATTACCTACTCGGTAATAAATGTGACCAATTGCTTCAGTATTGACTCACAAAGTGGTGAGATTAGGCTCTCCTGTACGATTTTGGACAGAGATACTATTGAAAGGTACGAATTTCCGGTCAAGGCTGAAGTCAATGGAGACGTTGAAGTTTATGGGACAGTGAGAGTCACTCTTGAAGACATCAACGATAATGCACCTGATTTTTCACTTGATGTGTATACCAGTGTCATTGATGATCGCCATGGTAATTCTACTCCTATACTTCAAGTTGTGGCTGTTGATGCAGATCAGGGGATAAATGGAACAGTATCTTACGAAATTGTCCCTCAAGATAACAACATTTTCAGAGTCAACAGCACATCCGGTGAAGTCTTTCTCATCAATAACACAGTTCAAATTGGAGACTATAGACTGAGTGTACAAGCCACAGATATGGGAATTCCAGAGAGATTGAGTTCTTCTGCTCTTGTGCTGATATGCATCACCCGGGCCCATCCACAAACCTTGCAGTTTGCTACCCGTGATTTCAACATTACTGAAAACTCACCCCCAGGAACGGAGGTGGGTATCGTCACCCTGGCTACTAATGGAGGCAACATCATCAACACTGGCAATTTCCCAAATAACTTGCAATTCTCTATAACTGGAGGCGATTCTCCAGACTTGTTTGAAATTGACAGAAATACTGGAAGGATAACCACTAGCTCCCGAAACATTAACAGAGAAGAGAGTACCTTCCACATCATACGAGTCCTTGCAAATTTCACACAATTTAATGATATCCAAATCCAGCATGTCGAATCCGATATCCGTGTAGCAGTTCTGGATGTAAATGATAATGCACCAGCGTTTCAGTTGAGGATCTATTCCACTGTCATTGACGACAACAGGGTCTTAGACAAAGTTATCTTCAACATTACAGCTAGTGATACTGATAGTCTGTCAAATGCTGAGCTGTCGTTTAGCATCAATCCACAGCCAGCATCATTCTTTGGAGTTCGAGTGACAAATGCAGATCCACCAAATACTTATGGTGAGATCTTTGTCAATGATACTCTCACACCAGGAAATTATCGCTTTACCCTCACTGCTTCTGACAGAGGGACTCCTCCACTGAGTAGCAATGTGACTGTTGATATCATTGTGGAACACGCCATCCCTGAAATGATCAACTTCACTTCTTCTAATTACTCCTTCTTCTTAAATGAAGAGACTCCTGATAGAACGGTAGTGGGTACTGTGTCTGTTCTTCCTGAAACGCCTGCTCTGGATCCTCTTATCTTTGCGATAGAAGGTGGTGATGGAGAGGAGTACTTCATCATCGATGCTTCAAGTGGAGTAATCATGAAAAACCATCGAAGAATTGACCGAGAAAACATCACAGTACTCTCTCTGATGGTCAGAGCTTACTTACCTGAGCAGAATCCACCCCTGGAGGCTAGCACAGTGGTCACAGTGACAATACAGGACATTAATGATAACCGTCCAAGATTTACAGAGGCAGTCTACCCCAGCATCGGTGTTGATACAGATATGATACAAGCCAATCATTCTCTGGTTACAGTAATGGCAACTGATGATGATATTGGAAGTAATGCTGAAGTGGACTTTGCTATCCACTCCATTATGTTCATGGGTTCATCGTACGGTGGACACATATTCACCATAAACCAAGACGGACAGCTGTTCCTGTCACCCACACTTGAAACTGGAACGTATATTATCAGCATCAGTGGATCGGACAGAGGCAATCCTGGACGAACAAGCTTCACGTCTGTGGTGGTGCAGATTCAGAGACCAGCTCCAGACAGCATCACTTTCACCAATCCAAGTGGGTACTCCTTCACACTGACAGAGAACAACAGCTCGGTCACATTTGCACGTGTTGCTCTGGCTTCCATCCCGAACTATCTCCGCCAATTCATCAGGTACTCTGGAACAAGTGCTAATTTTTCGGTTTCCGACATGTCCGGCAATATCACAGCTCTTGGGACATTTGACTATGAAATGGTGAAGAATTTTTCATTCACGGTGACTGCCATGCTCAACGACTCCACAAGATTGCCGCCTCTCAATCTCGAGGCAACAGTCAATGTCACTATTCTGATCATTGACGTGAATGACAATACTCCATTTTTCCTCAATTTTCCCTCTGAAATAACCCAATATGAAAATCGTACCACTCGGGAAGTGGTGTATGACCTCAATGCTAATGATAGTGATTCCAGCTCCAATTCTCAGTTGGTATATGAGATACAAAACACTGACATAGACTGGTTGATACGCATTAATTCAGCAAATGGTGAACTCACAACATCAGCGAGTTTGGACCGAGAGAACTCAATGCAGGCACGAACACACATGATTGTGATAAGAGTATGTGACATGGGAACGCCACGCAGGTGTGTGCACAATTCAACTCCGTTTAGACTACTTGATATCAATGATAACAGACCTCGCTTAATATCGGGAGTGAGCTACAATGTCGCTGAAAGGAGACCACCAGGAAGTCGAGTCTTCTCCTTTCAAGGCATGGATCCTGATTCAGGAGCTAATGGAACTATCAGATACTTCATAACCTCATCAAATGTCCCGTTTTTATGTGATAGTGTTACAGGACAAGTCACCTTGACGGAAGAACTCGATTACGAAATGAGGACTTTTTATATCATCATTGTACAACTGAATGACACGGGGACCCCTCAATTGACAACACATTACAACAATGTGAGGATTAATGTGGTGAATAAACCTGATAATACACCAGAGTTTGTGCATAATGTTGGTGAAACGATGTACCGTAATAACACCGACCCTACAGTGTTAAGAGGAGATGTCTTGTTCCAAGTGATGGCCAGAGATGCAGACATTCCTTCGAGTAACGATTCACTGAGATATGAGATCTTAAGTGTAGTAGCAGTGGGTAATAATAATACCGTACCTCAGCTGATGATGGAAGCAACTACAGGACGAATCGTAAGTTCAGTCAACCAGGTCTTCATCCCTGAGGCAACCTTCACCCTCTCAGTTTTAGTATATGATCAGAGTGAGTTTAATCTCACAGACATGACGACCTTGTTGATCACAGTCATCCCCGATCCTTTAGCTTTCACTCAAACACAATATACTGTCTCCGTAAGGGAAGACTCTGGTCCAAGAGACTTGATTACTCTTCCTATCAGGCCTCTATCAGTGTCCTCAAATATAACTTACAGTATCGAAATTGTCAGACCAACATTGCCCATGGCTAGATTTTCAGAAAGTGGGAATGGATTTCATAATACCACTATAAGGTATGTATCAGGACTGGACAGAGAGGTACAAGACGAGTATGTAATCAGAGTGACAGCTACACGGAGTGTGAGGGATCGAACACAGACCACTCTTCTTGTGAGAGTCATTGATGCGAATGATAATAATCCTGTGATCATAGATAGAGTGGGAACAATATCCATCTCTGAAAACGTTCCTTCTCAGACGGTGATTACTAGAGTCAATGCAACCGATCGAGACATAGGTGATAATGCACTGCTGGTGTATCGCTTGAGTGAGAATGGTCTGCCTTTCTCCATGAACTCATCTACAGGAGTCATTAGAGCAGTGGGGAACCTGGATTACGAAACCACACCTTCTTACAACATAACAGTTACAGTCAGAGATTCAGGTAGTCCTCCGAGGGTAGTAAGCAGAGTCTACACAATAAATGTGGAAAATCTTAATGATAATTTCCCCGAGTTTTCTGCATTGGCCTATTTTGGTGAAGTTTATGCGCGTGCTACTATCAATGAGTTTATCAGACACACAGAAGTGAGAGTAACTGATCGTGATGATGTCCGAAATCAGCAGATCCTCTCTTTCAGGATCTATTCTGAGACACGAAGTGACTTCCGTTTCCGTGTTGACCCAAGACCACCTTATCTGATTCGAGTGGAAGCCATTCCCGATGAAGCAGATGCGAGTTCTCAACTGCTGGAGCTGAGGCTTGAAGTGACTGATGAAGGAGGAAAAGCTGCAACTGTGCCACTGTACATCTCAGTCTTCACTTCAAATAACATAGCATCATACGTCTTTCATGGAGTGAGTGTCGGTCAGTTGCTATCCTGTGAGACTCCATCCACTTCTATATGCAACTTTCTGCGAGCTATTGGATCACTGACCAGAATGGCCCTACAAGCAAGTGATACTGTCACATTTTATAACTACACAGTCAACGAATCACCAAGTAATCCTAATAGGTAAGTAAGTTTTATATTATAGTGAATGCCAAGGAATGTACCATAGTTTAATCCAACCAAAACTGTATTATACATAAAGTGGTTGGAAAAAAAAAGTTCTTTTAGGTTAAAAACTGGGAAGTAATGTGGAACCTCCGAATAAAGGACACCTCTCTATAAAAGACACTTGTTGGTGTCCCACCATAGTACTTTGTGTATTAAATGACCTCTGAATAAAGGACACCCTTTCTATAGAGGACAATTTCAGTGGCCCCAACTTGTCCGTTATTTGAAGGTTCCGCTGCATAACTAGTTATCCCATTTCTATACCTTTCAAACTACATAGGACCGGTGAATGTAGCTACAGAATATAATAATGAGTATGACATTGTACCATTAACTTTCTACTATATTATAGGATCATGGTAGAAGTATTCGGTTGGTATGGTAGCTCTGACTATCGTGAAAACAGGGGAGAACTCAACAGTCCAAATAGAATCCAGCCAATCAACTACGTCCCTTACAATGAAGAACTCTTCCAAGGAGTAGCCGAGGACAACTCCCTTGCATTTTTTGGATTTGCCATTGAGCTTGAAGAGAAGGTCACCACCCCTCCTCCTACTACGATGATTGTAACTGCAGCAGTGCCACTCACGACTATCATTGGAGTGGCTGTGGCAGTCGTGATTGTTGCACTGGTTGTCATTCTGGTCATTGTGCTTGTCTGCGTCTTTGGAAGGAAGAGAGACCAGCCAAAGAAAAAGAAGTAAGAATTTTAATGAATTTGATAGCTATTAGTCACCAGCAGTTATTTTAGTGGCAGCTGCTAGCTATCATAGTTAGCTATTGTAGCTAAAATTTCTAATCAAATGACTGGAAAATATTATTGTCATTCCCATAATGGATCTCATTAAACTGTAACACTACAGGATTTTCGGACTGTAGATTCATGCACATGCACAATGGTAGCTGTATTGAAGTGTGTAGGAGTGTAGGCATAATGCTCTGTTCTGCAAGTAACTCATACAAAGATGCTAGGCTCATTCCTTATTGAATCATTCTCTTGGTTCTCAATAGAAACAGAAGACCAAGTGATCCCTATGACAGGAGCATCAACCGCCTTCGTAATCTAAACCGCTCAAAGAAGGGGTCATTTGACGAGACTCCCCTCCACTCAACAGGACAGAGTGACCTCGCTTATGAGACCATGTACGATGACGATGAAATTGTGGATACTGCACAGACTATGCCCTGGTTTGACCCCAAATATCTGGCTTCGGGAAAAGACGATGTAAGTTCCTTTGTCGTGCCTGTAGTAATCACTTTAAGGTCACTATAGAAGTCTCAGTAGTTTGAACAATATGGAATTACCTGCTATTTGAAATAGTACCACTTTACCTTACTTTATACTAGTCTCGCGCGCCAGACCTTTCTGCGGACGGAAGGGGAGGGGGAAAGGAGGGAAAGGTCTGGTAACTATTGACAGGTTTTCGTGGACCTCCAGAATGTTGTAGTCACATGATAATCAGATGATTACACGAGAGCTAGCGCGCGCTCAGAGAGATTGCAATCACTTGATCATGAGCGGACTGACTACTACAACTATTGAACTGGAGGACGTCCTTCTCAATTTGTCAAACACAGAAAGAGATTTACCACTGCCAGTAGGAAGGCTCACGAAAGTATCTCGACCAGAGAGAAAATGTTTCATGATCTCTTCTTGCTTTTCACGAAGACTAGAATAGCCCATTTCTTCTTATCCTGGCATTTTAAATATTTAAATCTCTTTCTCCTAACTGCGATTGATAGTTTGCCACGTGAACTTTAGACAATCCATCTGATAATCTCGTGACAGCAACACCCATTTTTTTAAAATCTGAAATCTGATTGGTTCCACCAAGATTCTGGCGGAGGTCCATGAAAACCTGTCAATAGTTACCAGACCTTTCCCTCCCCTTCCCCCTCCCCTTCTGTCTGCAGAAAGGTCTGGCGCGCGAGACTAACTTTATACATGGTAGCTGTAGCCAAGTAGCTATGTATATTATTTCCATCAAAGAAGAGAAGAGTGTTGATAAAGAGATATTTTCATAATGGCTAGCTATGAAACCTGCCTTGACATGAACCTGATTCATCCTGATAACGGTGTTCCTTATGGAGGACAGGCAAGATTAGCTTAATAACTCATCTTGTTTCTTCTTCTCCAGTATGACGGAGACACGGAACACACACTTGATCGACCAGCAGGTAATAGGCAGGGAGTTCCCTTCAACCTCCGTGCCACTGTAGACGGAGATGCTCGCAGGGGAAGGAGACACTCGTCCGATGAGTCAGCAGTTGGAGGTCAGTCTGTGACGGAGTTGGATCACTCGGATTACCTTCAAGGCTACCAAAGCTCCACCCCTATGCAACCAGGTATAGCTTATAGTTCAATATAAGACCAAAGCATTGTAATCAGAACTACATGAAATTAGCTATATCTAGCCATTATGAGGTCTTCACTAGCACACTCAAATTCTGTAGTGTCTAGTCACTGTTACAGTAATGAATGTCATTCCAGTATCAATGCTATAGCTAGTAAGCTAGAAGTCTATCTACATTCACCATGTCCCTTCACTATAACTGCTATAACTTTCTCAATTCTTAACCAAATTTCTAGTTTAATGCATCAACAGAGAACTGATTAACCACTCTCTCTCTGCTGGTGTCTGAAATTTGAAATTTGGTTAATAGCTAGCTGATGAGTTCGAGTAAGGGGCAAGGTGAATGCAAATCGACTTTAGTTAGGTTAATAGTAGTCTTGGCAATGTTCTCATAGCAAATTTTGCTCTCTTCTTCAGGTCAGAGAATGGGAGAGTTTGACATGTTTGCATCTCCTCGTGATCCTGACAAGCCCTTCAGACCATCTCTTGAGCATGCTCAGAACGAATGGGAACAACACCAAAAACAGCTTCAGAGTCAAAGGTCCCAGCAACAAAGCCAGCAGAGGGTGACTACAAATCAGCCCAACCAACGACCTCCAGTTAACCAGCAACAGATGCCCAACCAAAGGGTTGCTAGCCAGCAGTTGCCAGGTCAACGGCTCCAACAGCAGAACCAGAGGGTTGCTAATGGTAACCAGCAACAGCGAATGCCAAATCTTAGGTCTGCCAATCAGCAGCGAATGCCCAATCAGAGGATAGCAAACTTAAGAGCCAAATATGGTCAAAATCAATAAACAAAAGTAATAGAATGGATAATTAACTTATGCATAAAATAGAGGACTGTGAGTTTTTTTAAATGTCATATCTAGTTTATATTTTATAATGAATACATGTTATCTTATCAATTGCCATAATTATGTATTTTGGATCAATTTAGCTCCTGCGTCTCAGTTCTGGTGTGCTGGAGCAACTATAGCCTTACTTATAAATGCAGATTTATGCCAGCATTTTGGGACTAATCAGGACTTCAGGGAACCATAATTTGCCAGAATAATGGGGTACATTTTGGGGAATAACTGGAGCTGCTGCAAGCTAACATTATCGATCAGAGAGAGTGTTTTTTCATTATTTTTACAGAGCAATTACTATAGTATTTGGGGAATAAGGGAAAAAATAGGTATAGTTAGCATTTTGGAGCATTGTTGAATAGAATAACTGGAGGAATTTTCATTAACTAGCTACCAAAGCCTAAGCAACTGCCATAACCTGTAACAGCCAGTTTTAGTTGACTATAGCTATAAAGATAAGGTAATCCTAGTATCAATTAACTGCCCCTTTTATCACTTCTACAAAATAATTAGTTTAGCTATACAGTATCTGGCTAGGGCTAGGACTAGGAGTCGGCAATGGCATCCTGGTCTCAGAGATGGCGTGATCTTTCACAAGCATTCTGGAACAACAGCCACCTTCAGCAGTTCATGCTGACTGATGTTACTCCAACAGGAAGGGTTCTGGGAACAGGCTCTTATGGTTCAGTGGAAGAGGTCGGTCTTACTGAATGGACTGACTCATGCAGCTCTCCATTTCTGCATGGCTAGCAATCATAGCATTACTTCTACTTTTGTAGGTGAAATACAGGCATCTTGTGTGTGCTGGTAAAAAGTTTCATGAGATTCTCTTGGAGGCTTACAATGTTGGAATGCCTATTGTTGTTCGCAAGTATGAGCAGGAGTGCCAGTTGATGTCCAGTCTCCGCCACCCTAACATCACCCAGTTCCTTGGCCTGTGCTTCCTCCCAGGGACTCAACTGCCTCTACTGGTGATGGAGCGATTGGAAACAAACCTAGATGACCTCTTGCAGCACAAGCGTTCTGTCCTTGAAGATATAGCAAGTGGGTTAGTGTACCTCCACAAGAATCGACCTCCTGTTATCCACCGAGATCTGACTACCAATAATGTCCTCCTCACTTCCTCTCTGGTTGCAAAGATCTCTGACATGGGTAACTCATGTATTATCAACATGCGGCCTGGTCAGTTGGCCAGTACCCTCTCACGTTTGCCAGGGACACAGTTTTACATGCCTTCTGAAGCTTTGAATGAGTCCCATCATTATGGACCATCCTTGGACATCTTTTCTTTTGGACATCTCTCGTATTGGGACAAAACGTTACACTTTCATATTTACAGAGTGATTCCAAACATTGAAACTGCTAAGAATTGATAGTTATAAATTCTGGATTTTCATTATAGCTAGCTATACTTCTTAGTTACCATAGCTGGATTAGATAGCTATTTCTAAGAAGTCTCAGTTTCAAAATAAAATAATTATAGCTAGCTATAGATGTTTGGAAATTACAGTAGCTAATGGACACTATTGCATGGGGCCCAGCCTTGTAGAGATGTTGTCTTCTTTTGGAGGTTATGTATTCAGTGGCAGCTGAGGGTGGGGTGAGCCTCCCCCCCCCCCCCCCCCCCCCCACACACACACACACACACTTTTTTTGACCCATTATATTATTGACTAACTGCAGCAGTAAAGTTTACTGTCTAGTCACTAATGATGTTGCATATTAGTGGCTGCATTGTTTCAAGTCATTGCACATTAGTGACTGCATTGTTGTTTGGCCACAACATGTATAGAATCAAAACCTTCATGAATATCATTACAGCTCATCGGGGTAGTCATCGATGCAAAATTTTGAATCCCCCCCATCCCCCCCCCCCACTTTTAGGGGTCCTCAGCCACCCCTGGTATGGTACAATAGAAAGTGGCTTTAGATGCCATTTGTCTTCATTGGAGATTCTATACCTCTTCACCTGATGATCTTTCAGATATTTCCTGGAAGTCTGCTACCACACACATTTTCTGATCCTGATGACTCCAGGGGTATGGTGGGCCGTACAGAGGTGGAGTGTCGTGGGGAGTATGTTCAAATAATGGAAGAAAAAATCTGCTATTTTTAGTTCAACTAGTCAAGCAGTGTCTGCACAATGTCCCAGAAGAAAGGCCAATCACTGAAGAGGTGCTGGAGAGACTTCAAAGGATAAAGACAGAAGTGGAGGGAGTGTATGGCGGGAGTTTTGTGAAGTTAGATATCAGCAGAGTACTTCTGGCCAAGGAGATGAAAATGAAGGACAGAAAATTGAAAGAAATGGCGGTACATAGCTACATAAGCTAGACAGAATGACATAGTTTCCTCTTTGCAGGAGAACCTTGAAGCAACACTAGAAAGAATGGATCATTTATCTAGAGAGCTTGAAGTAAGACTATAGAGTTAGCTAGCTACCACTTTAATCATCCCTTCAGTCAGATGATTGGATGAGCGAAGTAAGCCCCACACTATAAGGACTCAGCAATATTCATATTGTTCTAATGCTTTAATGATGATACTCATTGGGTGACTCAGAATATGTGCTCGCCCCACAATGCTTCTCTGTGTTCTAGGCAAGTCGAGAGAAGCAAGAGCAATTAAACAAGGATACAGAGGACTATGCAAGAGAGTTTCAACAGCTGCAGAGAACTATAGAGGTGAAAAATAGAGAGCTCCAACAGAAGGATCAAGACATAGAGGTGAAAGATAGACTGCTCCTACAAAAGGATCAACACATACAGTGGCAAGATAGACAGCTCCAAATGAATGATAGACAGCTCCAAAAGAAGGAGCAATGTTTAGAGATGAAAGAGAGAGAGCTCCGAAAGAAGGATGAAGTCATAAAGGGAAAGGTGAGGATTAATAATTATGAAGGCCAACCATCATTCTTCCATATTCTGTCCACAGTTTTTATTCCCCTTGCCATGTTCAGCAGGAGAATGCAAACGAGAAGGATATAGTAGTCTGGATGGTTTCTGTCCAACTTGCTACAAGAGAAATTCATTTAAAATATTATCTTGCAAAGAATCAAGGTGCTCATTCAAAGGATATATGAGGCTGGATGGCTATTGTCCACATTGCTTCAGTACTCGTACTCCTATGGAAGTTCATCCTTCTAGATTTGATCTTCTAGACAACTATCCTCTTATAGTAGTGATACCGGATGCTATGGTGGGCGGGGTCAATTTTTTATACGTAAAGATAATACTGCAGGACGGCACCAAAAGTGACCAAGATATAACCTGGCTGCGAAGGTCCAGATCCAAAGAAATCCAGAAAAAAAGCATATCAACAGAATCCTAATATTCTAGAGAATCTAACTGTGACAGTTTCTTTTAGATATAGTGCTAAAATTAGATTTGATGTTCAAAAACATATTTAAATTTCGATTTTCTTATGATATAACGCTTGAATAGGTCATGAAACCATATTTTTTGGAAACTTCATCAAAAACTGATTCTGGTACCTTGGATAACTTCTTGCATCAAGCGGAAAAGAAGGCACGCAAGAAGGATAAGGCATTCAACTTATATAACTGATAGGTCAAAGTTCACGACCTCAACCCTTTCCCGCTAAATTTGAATCTGTGCTGCCTCAGGTGCCTCACCCCCATAGTACACATTTTAATGTAAAATAAAAGTTGTGAAAAAGGTTTGAATTCTGAATCAATCTCTGAACAACACAAATCAGTTCTGGCTGTGGAGTCATAGTTGATTAATGCTGCAGTCTGAATTCCTTAATAACAGCAAAGCTCTCAGATCCTGTACATGACTTTGAACATCAATCACTGTCCACTGCAAAGCTTGGAAGCAGAAATTGCAGGTTTAATGCCACAAATTCTAAAATATAGCAAAGCCGTAATACAGTAAATTTGAAATGAGCAACCAAAACACGTTTTAGATGGGGAGGGTAGGCCTACTCAAGTTCCTAACTTTGTCAATGTTGTGTACATTCAGAACAGGGACAGACTCTAGGACAAATTAACAACGATTGTACAACAGTTTCTACTAGTCTGGTGTAGTCCAGACTACATGGCCTTTTTTTATAATTTACCCTTAGTTCTATACTCACTTTCATACTCTTCCATATGAACTTTGTTTGAAGAAAATCCATCCAGTAGATCCTAAGATACGAGCAAAAGATTGCAGTACTATTAGCCATTATGACCTTTAACCTACTTGGAAAGGTGCCGTTTTTTTAATTAAAAGAAAGTAAAATTTTCCTGTACAATTTCAATTGTAAATGTTACGTATCTCTGCTTCTACTGGATGGATTTCTATCGGATAAAGTTTATCTGGCTGAGGAAAGAGAGCTTAATATTTTTAAGAAATGAATTTATAGTTTCATAGTATTTTTAAAAATAGCCCGGTATCACTAAGTTATAGAAACAAAGTTTACGAAACTATGAAACACAGAAAAGCACATGGCTCAACTGGTTTTTGGCATATCCTCAAGACGCTAAGACTGGATGGTAACTTAATAAGTCCATTCAAGCATTTATGATTGAGCCTGAGCGAGCCCCACACTAGCGGGTTGGTGTAGAAAAATTATATTGAGATATATATATCGTACGTTCTATTAACGTGGTTTTCATTCTTTGCGACCATCGGGTATGTCCTTGCGCATGCGCGCCTAATGACTGGTTCAATCTTGTTTGTTCACTTGCTAGCTAGCTACTAAAGAACGAATCAAGTTAAAGCAGACAAACTCAGACGTAGAAGGGAGAGGGAGAGAGCTCAGCGTGCTTCGAAGAAAGACTCAGAAAGCGAGGAGTACGACATAAGGCAAGACGTGCTGCTCAAAGCACAGAGAAAAGACAGGCTACGTTAGAGCGCTTGAGGGAGAGTGCAAGTCAGAGGTTGATGTCAGAGACAGCTGAGGAAAGAGAAGCAAGGCTCCAAATCCTGAGAGAGAATGCAGACGGGAGATTGAGGCTCCAAATCCTGAGAGAGAATGCAAACCAGAGATTATCTTCAGAGACAGCTGAGGAAAGAGAGGCCAGACTCCAAATCCTGAGAGAGAATGCAAACCAGAGATTATCTTCAGAAACAAGTGAGGAAAGAGATGCCAGGCTCCAAATCCTAAGAGAGAATACAAACCAGAGATTATCTTCAGACACAACTGAGGAAAGACAGACTAGACTAATCTGGCCTAGCCAGCCCCGAGCGCCAAAGGCGCGAGGGTCTGGTGACACATAATACTTGGACTTGTTCCGGGGCAGGAAGTGCCGGATGATGCTTCCAATTATTCATGTGTCACGATGACGCATTACGCGCGCAGTGGGCAGAACCGCAGGAACATCTCTCCTAGATAGAAAAGCATCCAACTGCTCAAACTTCAACCGCTATCCTATAAATTGGTACCCGAATCTAACAGCAGTTCTGTCGGCAGCATCTTTCAGAGTTGTTGCAGAGCATGTGGCTATTTTAATGAGGTCATCCAGTGGCGCGTGACGTCATTTCGCGTCACTAAACGTCAGAATACGTCACATAATGATATTCATTCATTTAGCAGATTTCTTGCTAAATGAACAAGTCCAAGTATTATGTGTCTCCAGACCCTCGCGCCTTCGGCGCTCGGGGCTGGCTGCGCCAGATTAAGACTAGACTTGAGCATATGAGAGACAGTGCAAGTCAGAGTTTATCCTTAGAGATATCTGAGGAGAGACAAGCCAGGTTTGATAGGTTGAGACAGAATAGAAGTGAGAGGTCATCTTTAGAGACAGCCGAGGAGAGACAGGCTAGGCTGCAGAGAATGAGCAACTTATTAGCCTCTCCCAATTAATTAAGGAACATACATCACATTCTAAGACTTCTGCACATGCGCGAGCGGGTGTGGCAAAGACAGCGTGATCGTGAGCATTCACGAGAGCTGGGCTCTTATGGCTCAGTGGAGGGGGTCAGTCTTAATTACGGTAGTTCGTAGGTGAAATACCGCATAGCGCGATATTTTCGTGGGTAAAAAATTTCGTGGATTTCGTGGTTTTGACACGAAAATAAGAATGGTTCACATATCAATATTTTCAAAACCACGAAAAATTTTGTGCTATACAGTGTGCTGGAAAAGAGTAGCTGATTTTGTCAGCAGGAGTGCCAGTTGATGTTCAGCCTCTGTCACCCCAGTTCCTGGGTCTGTGCTTCTTCCAGGGACTCAGCTGCCTCTGCTAGTGATGAAGCGATTGGAAACAAGCCTAGATGACCTCTTGCAGCACATGCCTGGCCTCCCTCTCTCTCTTAAATGTTCTGTCCTTGAAGATGTAGCAAGTGGGTTGGTGTACCTCCACCAGAATCGACCTCCTGTTATCCACAGGGATCTGACTACCAATAATGTCTTCCTCACTTCCTCTCTGATTGCAAAGAGGGTAATTCATGCATTAGTGACATGAGGCCTGGTCAGCTGGCCAGGACCTGCCAAGGACACAAATCTACATGCCCCCTGAAGCGTTGAATGAGTCCCATCATTATGGACCATCACTGGACATCTTCTCCCTATCACTCAGGTAGATGTGGTAATCTTGCTGTGTATGCATATAAGACAATGGTTTGAATCTATCCAGCTATGACAATAAGGGCATTGGCTAACTCCGAGCACTAGCTAGCTATATAGCTAACCTTTAATTAGCAAGCTATGCAGAAGTCTACTTTATACATTCAATCTGCTATCACATGTACATTTCCTGATCCTGATGACAATAGGCATATGTTAGGCCGTACAGAGGTGGGAGTATGTTCAACTAATGGAAGAAAAATCTGCTATCTTCATCCTGCTTTAGTTCAACTAGTCAAGCAGTGTCTGCACAATGTCCCAGAAGAAAGGCCAGTCACTGGAGACAGAAGTGGAGGGAGTGTATGGTGGGAGTTTTGTGAAGTTAGACATCAGCAGAGTACTTCTGGCTAAGGAGATGAAGATGCCGGACAGAAAGATAGAAGAATTGATGGTATGTATTCAGAGAGAATGATTCGTTAGCTATAATGACTGCAGTTTTCTTTTTTAGGAGAGATTTGAAGGAGCACAATAAAGAGTGGATAAGTTATCCAAAGAACTTTGAAGTAAGTTATAATTGTGAGCTCCACCCTCCACCCCAATGTGTTCTGTAGACAGACAAGTGCAATTAAGGCAACAGGACAGCTGCAAGCTATTGGGTGAAGATTTACAGAGATAATTATTCTGTACACTGTCTCTTGTCACACTTGCATGCAGAGTAGAGATGCTAGGCCAAGGGTAGCAAGGGAGGAGATCCAAAGGAAAGACGATGAAAATATTAGGTTAAAGGAGGAATTGAGGTGCAAGGAACAGCTGAAGGTAGGTATCTCGATGGGAATGCACCATTCTGGGGGTAGTACCAGTATGATACCAGGGGTTTACAATCAGCAACATACCATTGCTGCATTCACTTTTGGTTGATCACTAGACCCAATAAATTGTGATTATGAAATCTTGACTAGGTTCCAGTCCCAAAGTTATATCCATCCCAGCGACTTTATCTCTGTGCAATACCAGGATGCTCATTCAAAGGATATAGTGACCTGGCCTTGTGTCCAGATTGCTACTTAGAACATTATCCTAATAGTAGTAGAGAATTTTTAGATAAGTATCCCTCGGTTTAACTCGACAAAACACAGAAGCATGTGGATGGACCACTGGTTTCAGCAAACAATTTTATTTGAAATCCTAACACACAACAAAAACTGATAACATCAAATAAGACTTGATAACTTTATAAGTCCATTTATAATAAGCTGTGTACGTGGTATATGATGTTAAACGTGATATAATTATGCTAAGCAAGAGGTGAGGTTACAACTCGTCTTTCTGTCCTTGTTCCTCTTCCTCCTCTCCAGATTCACCCTCTTCCTCTTTACTCTCCCCTTCTTCTCCACTCTCACCTTCTTCCTCCTCACCATCCTCTGACTCAAACTAAAGGAAACAAATACTCTAATTACTCACCACACTTAAGGTCGGCCTGCATACTGTCTTAGCAGGTTGTGGTTCAAAACACAGGCCCTGAATTTATATGTTTATAACATGTAGAATGTACGAGAGTTCTCTGCTCATACATCCAACACATTTTTAAGGAATCTGAATTTTGTCTTGCCCAGCCAGTTCATGCAAGGAGTGTTATAGTATTAACAAGTCTTTTATGGAAATCGGCTTAAATCACTCTAATAAAATCACTAAGTGTTACTAACAAAGTATTCTCCCTTACATACCTCTTCCCCATCATCTTCTTCATCATCCTCACCAGCCTCTGCCTCTGCAGCCTTGGCAGCTTCTTCAGCTTTTTTTCTTTCCTCCTCATCTTGCTACACCAAACAGAAAGGGGGTATAAAGGATGTTTTTTTATTTTTTTATTTACATGATTCACTAGGGATATTCGTATGAGTCACTCTTTGGTCTTTGTGAAAAAAAAAAAAAAAAAAAAGTACAAAATATTTTGTTCAAGAATGATCAGTCCAGTTGATGGAATGTTATGCCAATGTTGGTAACCACTTCTTGATCACACTTGACCAATATCCTACTAACTGTTGTACTCAGAAACAAAAGGATAGCTAGCATCTCCCAAACATTACTCGTTAAGCTCACCTTGTCCTTCATTGCCTTTTCGGGGTCTTTGGTGGCCCCCCATGTTTCCTCTCCAAATTGTGCAGCATATTCTTCATCGTCTGTGATCAGAATGTTGTCAAAAATGGTGCCTGATTTTACCTGTGGATAACCGGTAAGCTCATCATTATGAATAGATGGTTGGCAGTAACGAACTACAAAACTCTCTTTAGAGGTAAAAAAATCGTATAAGATAATAAAATAGTAACTTTAGGCCTAAAAGGTTGTGCTCAAGACTTCACTATAATAATTGAGATTTTAGGGAAAGATGACAGTGGCTAGCATTGGAAGAAACATGAATCAACCTGTGTACAAGTATGCACACTCCTCATTCAAGGGACTTTCTTGAGGGTACACATTGAATTCCTATTTAGTGCACACCTACCTGCCATAAGTCAAACCCAATGGAACCAAAGTCGTCGTACTTATAGAGGTTTTTGTCTGGCTCGTATTCGGGGTTATCAATCTGAGGGTGGACCCATTCCCCTTTGTAGTTGGGATTGTCAATCTGTGGTGGTTTCCAAGGACCTGAAAAAAAAGAAGAAAATATTCATTTCAATGAAGGAAGAGGATTATTAGCCAAGTAAAAAGAGTTTATACACCAACAAGTAACAACAAAACATACAGAAAAGATAATTTTAAAGACTACAGCGAATCTCCTAATTTGTAAATGCTGGGATCACTTTGCAGTATGTATTAATTCACCCCTATGAGGATACCTCTTTAATCAGGACAACATTTAGAGGACTTTTGCCCTTCACATTTAGCCATTGTCCTTAATCAGAACACCATATATTTAGAGGTTACCCTTAGAACACCACATTAGAAGTTGCCCTTAATACCACATTTAGAGCTTGTCCTTAATCAGAACGCTGTTCCACTGTTATGTACTCACCATTGTAGTCAGGGTTGGGGATCATGGGAGGTTCCCACTCTCCGTCCAAGTCCTCGTCCCAATCCTCTGGCTTGGTGGCATCAGGATCTGCAATGTACTCAGGCTTGTCCCAATCCTATATACCAACAAAGGATGGAACGGTTTAAACCACCTCCATTGTAATTGTCGAAATGGTCATCTCTTACATTGGTCCCTGCCTTGTTAGTGCTTTCCCCGTAAATAAATTCATGCAAGGCTTTAACATCATGTTAACACTGCTAATCATTTTTTGATAAAAAACATTTATAGTAGAACCCCTATATGTGGATTTCCTGAAATGTAATCAGGACACTTTTTCTTGTCCCAACACAATATAATTTAACCCCTGAAATAGGGACACCTCTCTAATCAGGACACTTCACTGGTCCCAAAGGTGTCCGCATTTAAAGGTTCCACAGCACATATACCAGCCCCAAGGGAAGGCCACCCTGTTTGGATAAAGGTGATTAATGGAATGATTTTTTCACGAATCTACTTGGCACCATACATCGTGAATTCCACTTTCCATTACTAAGTCTTACTTCAGGCTTTGTAGCCTCGGGGTCGTCGATCTTTGGCTTGTCATCCCAGTCTTCTGGTTTCTTTGCCTCTGGGTCGGGGATGGTCTTTGGTGGCAAAAAGTCCCAATCCTCTTCCAGCTTGCCACTGCCAATCTCCTTGTTGTCAATCTTCACTACGTAGGTGTTGTCAGGCTTCAGGACAAGGGTGTACAGATGAGTCAACTCATCATCCTGAGAAATGGGAAGAGATGGGTAAAAGCCAGTGATTACACAATTTCTTTTAGAGGCAGAGATCACTTCCCTATCAAGACCACTTTATTGTGGCCCAGAGGTGATCGCTATAAGCAGGTGCACCGATACTGAGACAACCTCAATATTAAGACCAATTTTGGGTGGTCTTACTAGTTTGTACAAGTTCTCCCCTGACAATTAACAATTACACACCTTGCATCGCAGATCCTTCTTAATTAGCAGGTTCTTCCCCTTGTAGTTGAAGATGACATGGACTTTCTTTGTTCCTGGACCACAGATGTCAGGGCCAAACATGATGTTGTAAGGGGATTCCCCATCCATCTTCTCTGGCTTCACAGTACTAGGGAATATCTACCAAATAAAAAAAACGAAACCAGTGAAATAACTTCCTGCTTATACCAATTGTAACAGCACAAGCAGGATGAAGAGAACAGCTGTTACAGTTTTACTACTAGCAAAGCATTATGGTGAGTGAAGTTTTAGCCAATGCTGTCACCATATCCCACCGGGAAGAACATTTAGTACCCTCCAGGCTAAACATGCCGTCCTTGATCAAGGAAACGAAGGAAAAGTGTGGCCGACAGAAGAGAAAGACACAATTGAGGAAATGTTACAACACTATGTCCAACAGACACCAAAAGACCAGACACCAACTGAAGCAGAAACTAACTTTGCATGATTAGTTCCTTGTCATCCTAGGGCTTAATTGCTTGACCTTTGATGGGGTACTAATCATCCTCTCTTCTTCCTTTCTTCTCTGCTCTTATCATAAACTTTAATGTGAAAGATTAATAGGATGCAACCAGTTTGTGTAGTGTTGCAAGATAAGTTCACACAACCATACGTCACATTATGAATGAGAGAGATGAATAGTCACTACAACCAGCAAAAGAATATTATACACACCTGCAACACTACTCACTCTAAGAGAAATCAAAAAGCAATTGTCCACACCTGCAACACTACTCATTTTAAGAGAACTCAAGGCACTATTTATTATCCTGCTCAAAGCCAGCTACCACAGGATTGTTGAGTTAATAGACTGCAATGCTCAGTTGCCAATGGTATGGTAATGGTCACCACGAGAATGCTCAGTCATAATCACAAAAAAACAAAAACAAAAAACGCACAAGATATACTGATACATGTACATACATTGATGTACAACAATAAAGATACACGAGGTTTACCACCTACACTGATCGATACAACATTGGTGGTTGGTTTCACAATGCCCACACAATAGGTGAATGGTTGCAGGTAGGCATCTCTACAGAGCAGAACCCAACCAGAATAGCAACAAGTTTGGGGAACAACCAGTGACCACCTTTACTCGGAGTCACAGGTTCAGATTAGATAAATCCTTCTACTATGGAAATTCATTCTTATTTGGGAAGAGTTACTACCATAAAGCCACCCTTTCTCTTAAATAACTATTATCCTTGGTTTGAGTGTTCTTTTTCTTTGAAACTAAGTCTTGCACAAAAAAATAACATGTACAAGTTTTCAATAGCCAGATGTTTAGTTACCTTTCACTTCATCACCACAGAGCTTATCCAAATGCATTAGCAGATGTTCAGCCCTCTAATGTGAGCAAATCTCGTACCCACTATCCTGTACCACCAAATCAACACTTCAGGCCTCAAGTTGACGCACTACTCAACCCTGTGCCTGTATACAGTTTACTCCCACTGGGGCCACATGTACCCATATCTCAAAGGACTACGACCAAAATTTCCACTATTTTGAGCACTGCTACTACCACAATTTTATCCTGCATCAGGACCTACTATTACTAAGGCTCAGTGCATTCACCAAGGTCTCACCTTCGCATAGCCACCTCCGCAGTCAATTTTCTGCTCATGCTTGACAGTGAACTGAACAACCAAGGTCTTGCCTTCATTTGAAAACTTGTCATATGTGGCCGAGAGAGCATAAAACTTGGCATCTTGCGTTGTTTTCAGTCCTAGATCAGGAATTGAAAAACAGTAATTTTTGACCTATGGTTCTTTTTACCCACCTTTGTCTAGTTCTGCATCACCATAGAAAGCTCCAGCTGAGATGTCAAACTTTCCATAGTCTGACTTCGCCTTGGATAGTGTCCATCTATCTGCAAAACTATCTGCAAGGGGAAATGGTCAGTTCAATTGACTCCTGTCTGCCAAATACATAGTACGGCTATCATATATAGCAAAAAAAAAAGTAACACCAACATCAAAAAAAAATACACCACTTTTGCTTCAATTCTCACCTGTTTCGAATTTTTCCATGAAGTAGATAGTTGGATCAGCTAGTGCTAGACCCACTAGTGCTACCAGCAGGTAAATTGACTGCATTGTGGCTACTAAATCCCCTCAGTACCTGTTTCTTCTCACCTAGATTCTACTTGCTCCCCCACTTTTTGCACGAGGATCTTTATAGGCTATTGCGCATGCCCATGGTTACAAATATCCGGAGCATGTGGTGAACGCTGATTGGTCCATGTGGTTGTTATAACACGTGCCACGTACGATGGGTGTGTTTATGGGTGGAGCTCGAGACTAGCTCCGCCCGGGAAGTAAAACGGTGCTAATTAGCTACAGCTAGCTAGCTAGCTATGGGGGTGAAGGAGTTGCTAGCAGAGGCCAAGGGTTTACCTACACCTGAACAAGTCAGAGTGGCTGCCATACTGGGTGCTGTTGTAGCTGATGCTGCATGTAAGTGTGCCTATATAAAACTTACTTCCCGAGTGTGGTGAGATCTCAGCCTAGTCTCGTGAACCAGCCCGTTCTATAGCTATCATCCGGGCGCCCACTGGCTTGAGCCAAACAAAAGTAGTTTGCTTGAGGAAGTTCTAATATCAAACATGGCTTATTTCCCTTGTAGGATTCTATAATATACCTGCAAAGCACATGATCACGTAATTGAGCCCCAGGGCTCATAATCATATCAGATTCTATTCCCTGAAATACTAGTTCAACCTATACACTGGATCTACAACCAAGATGCCATGAAGAAGGCAGTTTCTGGATGTCCGGACGCACCCGAATTCCTTCCCATTTCAGCAAATCCATTCTATTGCATTCCAACTGGTAATCAGAGTCTCTATGGAGACCAGTTGTTGGTCATGCTGGAATCACTAGTGGAGAGCAAATGTAAGGAGGAATCAAATAATAGCTAAGAAATTTGTTAAAGGAAATTTTTTGTGAGCAAGTCGTAACTCTGCTCATTATAATGATAGTAGCTAGATATTAGTTTTTCATCTTTTAGCTACAGTCTTTAATTAAAATGTGACCCATGCCAATAAGGGACTTCAGACATTCTCATTTAGAAGGGATTGCAGAACATATAACACCATCCTCTCTTTGTCTAGACCTCAACAAACAATACTTTTTTTTTAAAAATCTATGCGTATTAATCAGGGTGAGTCCAGTGACTCTCACAGTAGGGAATTGGTCAAGGAACTCTATTGTACATTAGACTATAGCTAGTCACATGCCAGTTACCTGATTGGTCAGTTAGGGGGACTCTAAATCCGGTAGAGTCCTACTGAGCGGGTTCTCTAAATGCTGCTGGCACTTAGAAAATCCGGTAAAGATGGTCATTTCAATTGGTCCAATTCTAGCAACGCATTGCGGTGGCCACAGTTATTGTTTCTAGGTGTGCTCTGATTCATGTTTGTTGCATTTAAAAACCATGGTTATTGTTTCCAAGTGTGTGTTGAGGTAAGTTAAACAACTCCAGTGATTGATTATAGTCTAAATAAGTTAGACACCTCGACCAACGGGATCTATGGCCTGTTTAGAAACCCTTGGGCCCTTAGTAGCGCCCTTGCTGCGCTCGGGACGCTACAGCCCAGGGCTTTCAGGTTTCTAAATAGACCATAGATCCCTTGGTCTCGGTGTCTAACGTATATTTATTATTGTAGTTGTTATTGACTGCACATGCCACAACTAAGTAAATCTAAATGATTTCCCCTCATATTACAGGCTTTAATCCCAAAAATAGTGCCGAGAAGCTTTTCCAGAACTTCGGACCAAATTCACCATATGATCGCAGTGAGCAATCCAAGCTTTACTCAAAGGGTATGAAGGACAAATCTATGTACCCAATTGACGGGAAATGGCAAGGATTCCTCCTTCGCCGGTTTGTAAAATGCTACTCTGAAGGAAAAACTGTCGAAGAAGAGCACGAGTTAGATGACACAAATGTAGATCCCGATAACTTGGTCCGCAACATCCCCCTGACTCTACTACTGGCAGGGAAGCCAGAACTTCTTGAGACTCTTCGCGAGTCCCTTTTGCAGATGCAGACCAATGATATGATGATTGTTGTTGGAATGGCAGTATCGAGACTCATCGAGCGATACATTCTAGATGCAGCCGATCCACAGAACCCTGATGATGTTGTCCATCCTTTGAAGCGAGTGATAGAGGATTTGAAATGTCCCGATCGAGCCTGTGCTGACTCTTTGGACAAAGGCATGGTGTCTCACTTGAACGAGGTGCTTGAGAACAAGACTTTGAGTATCCCCGATGCTCATGCCAAATTCGGAATCAGCTGAAGTAAGTTATTAGATATTAGTGTAGCTATGCTATATATCTGAGACATTTTGGTAGACTTCATTGATTAGCCATACCTTTGTGTTTTCTACTTATCTATGGTTCCCCTCTTCCTCCTCCCCTCCTCCCCCCTCCCCTCCTCCCCCTCCCCTCCTCCCCTTGCTTGATTAGTGTGTGAATACTTATTATATTTGCAGCTAGACTAAAGTTCAACAGCCTTCCCCGGCCTGAATGTTACCTTTCGTATACTTGTGACTAATTACCACCCGGAAATAAGGACACCCCTCCTTGGTATAATAATAGTCATGTTAAGGATATCATATAATTTGAGGTTATATTCAGTGTTTCCCCCAAAGAGGGGTCCTTCCTCCCAAACTCACCCTATTTTCTAGCTTCCTCTAAGCTGATAGTAACTCCATGGTTATAGTGCACACAGTGAGGGCTACTCCTCGGTAGCCACCCCTCCAACTCCTTAGCTATTGATTTCCTCATGGGAGAAGTGCTATTATTTGGTTTGCTCTTCCATGCAGACATGCCTGGGTCGGTCCAGTCGGCTATTCACGCCATGCTGGATGCAACCGACTACGTGGGGACCATACGGAAAGTGGGATTGGTGGGAGGGTGCAACTGCTCCAGGGTGTCTTTGGTGGGGGCATGTCTTGCGGCAAAGTTCGGCCTCGAGGCCATTCCTATTGAATGGATCGAGAAGACTGATGCAGCTGAAAGAGCCCTTTCTTTGGCTCTCAAACTGGTCAAATTTTAAACCCCCATATTTTATTGTAACTGCAGTACACAATAACTATGGTAACTGTGAATCAAGTAGTTCATAATGTACATCGATTTTTTATGATGCCCGAAAACAAAACTTGCAATTGGTAAGTGTTGAGGGCTGATTTTTTATTAATTCTTTGTACTTTATGATCACTTTATTTTCATTATGAATCATTTTTAAACCCTCAGCACGTATAGGATCTACTAGTATAGGAGTCTAGAATTTCTTTCTCAAACATTTTCAATTTAGTCTACAGTGAAACCTCTCAACAACAGGGCAGGAAGAGGTTGGCCCAGGTCATTTTATCCCATATGTTTGGCTGTTGTAGAGAGTTTGGCTGCTTTTCGGGTCCCCTTGTTTGGATCAATATCTATACAACTAATAGATCAAAAAATCTATATTTAAAGTCATTGTCTAGTTGTTTGCATGTAGTCTACATGTACAATATCATAGGATCTGCAGCCATGCCAGGGTTTCATCTAGGAATTTCACCTTGGGGGGAAGCTCACCGATCGTGTGGCCATAGGCCACAGTGAGGGGGAGGGTGCGGGAGGGGGCCGTGCCCCCTCCCATGCGAAGCGTGATGCCAAAAAATGCTTACTACTCTGAAGTATCTCAAATTGGTCCTTAATTACTCCCTTTGGTGACTACATGTAACAACCTGTGGTCACCAAAGGGAGTAGCCGTGGGGGAAGTTAATTAGTTTGAAGGGGGGGGGGGGGGGGAAAGCTTCCCCCCTGCACCCCCCAGTAGATGAAACCCTGCATGCAGGGGAGTGGGAGCTTAAACAAACCAAAAAAAACCACACACACAAAAAAAACAGAGGAATCCTACGAAAGATCCTCTGACTACCGGACATGAGACAAGTAAGTTTGTCAGTATATTGAGTAATATTGAGTAAATTGGATTAATATTGGGTTTGTCAGGTGGCCACAAGGGCCACTCAGCAAACACCCACATACCATATTTATTCCATTCAAATCAACCACTTTTAGGCATGTTGGGTTGTGCTGGAATGTGTGTATAAACATATTCACAGCCATGAATTGTAGTAACTTGAAATCATGATAATGTCAATGCATATCATGCACTGAACCTGGAACTACCTATTGCCATGTTTTTAAGCACTGATCAAAATCCTTCTATAATAGCAAGAATAACCACCATAATTAGGAAGGAATGAAAACTGCTTCAAGAATAGCCACCATTATTACGTAAGAAAGAATGAAAACTGTCTTGGGATCATGGATGTCCTGCTTATAGCTACTGTAATGATCAATAACAAATAGCTACCAGCAGTATAGAGTGTATAGCTACCAGCAGTGTACCATGCTGGACAGCTGTGAACTAACTGTAACAAAAACAAAACAAATGAGGAAAACCTGATATAATCCATCAAGAAATAGTTCTCGCAATGAGATAAAACGTGTTTTATGCGAGCTTTGGTCACCTACACTTCCACCAGAATAACCACCATAATTATTATACGAAAGAATGAAAGCTAATCATCTTCATAGCTACAATCATGTCATTACATTACACATGCATTACATTATGTAATGTATTACATTATGCATGCATTACACATGCATTACACATATATACAATTTAGTGTTTCTAAATTGACTGATTTTCAGGATTTTGAGGGTTGACAAGTTCATAGCTGTCTAGCATGGGGGAGTGACGGATTTAGGACTAAGAGATGGTGGAATCTGAGCCAATTTAAGTAATGAGGATGGGGACAAGCCTGCCATGTCCACTGTGTGAGGAAGGCACCTTGTACGGAGGAGCAGATTACAGTAGGAAACTCCATGTCACTGAGGATACCAGACATCATAATACATAAACTGCTGTTTAATTTTTACATCACCCAGTGAACTCTGTAGTTTGAGTTTAACTCGATCCCTCTTCAGCGATGCAGTACAGTAGTGGACTTGGGAATAATGAATGCAAAAAAAGACAAACTGACAAAACAACAACAACATAAAACAAACAAATAACAATAACAACGAAAAAAAAAAACAACCCAGAGGAATCCTACAAAAGATCCTCTGACTAAAACCTGACATGATCCTACATGGATAGGAAAGTTCTCCTGAATGAGATATAACATGCTTTATGGTCAGGTGGCCACAAGGGCCACTATTGTATTACTCACATACTGTATTTATTCCACTCAATACGATCACATTTTGGTACACTGGGTTCACTGGAATGTGCATATGAACAGATTCATAGGTATGTAGTAGTTTAATAGCGGAAGTCTTACTATTGATATATACCATGATAACAGAAGAGGGAATATAATTTGTGTGATGTGTACGTTATAAATGTCTATAGCTATATACCTGAAAGAATAAATAAAAAAAGCTTGTTACTATAAATTAGGAAACAACAACAACAACAACAATAACAACAACAGAAGATAACCATACCTATACAGCTAGCTACAGTTTTCCATTTTAATTGCAACCTCTTCATCCCTTTATCCAGTAACCTGTCTATCTCTTCTTCATCACTGCATACTGGAGTCCGATCTTGGTCATTCCAATCTGTGAAAGAAGAAGAATTGGTAGATAAAACACTTCCACTGTCTGTACTGTCATCATCAGGGATGTAGTCAGTTTCAGGAGGTTCAGAAGAACAGTTATAACCCAATTCCATGCACTTTTGACAGTGGTTGGCATCATGAGGCTTTTGGTCTTCTCAGGCTGCTCTTGATGGCTTAAGTAGCCAAACAAACATTTGATGGCATTACTTGGCTGCTTTCATTTTACAAGACTATACTTCCGATCACAAATCTAGACTTAAATCTCTTCATCTGTTGCCGCTAATGATGTTGCTTGAGCTCAATGACATCATGTTTCTCATTAACAGTCTGAAAAATCCCTCCAATTCTTTTGATATCTCCTGGACCAATTATGTGTCATTCAGTTCAACTGCAACCAGGTTGGGTTCCCTTAAACTTTTCAAGATCCATCTCCAACTCCCAAAGACACTTCTATTTCAACAGGCTGACTAGATATGGAACTCTCTACCACCGATTGATATAACCTTAGGTGCTCCTACCATCAAATCCAAACTCAAAAAAGATTACTTTTGGTGAGTGGTTTGTATGGTAGCTATATCCAGGGGAGGCTGCATTGCCTAGTCTTAAATTGGTAGCCAACAAGTCTACATGTACCTACGTATGCACAAGGACCACTATTTCATTACTCATAATTATTTATTCCACTCATAACCCCATAATATTAGACACTGGGTTCACTGGAATATGCATGTAAACAAAATCATAACCATGAATATTGGTATGTAGTAGTTAGCAAAAGTCTTACTTAACCATGAATACTGGTAGCTATGTAGTAGTTAGCGAAAGTCTTACTATTGTTGGCATAAATGCAGATGACACCATGATAATAAAAGAGGGCACATAGATAATTATTGCATGATGTGTAGCTACATGTAATTATAACTGTCTATAATTATAACACTTTAGCTACTAACTGTAGCTATTGTTAATGTAGTGTCTAATAGCAATTTAAAAAAAAACTTGTTACTAAAATAATAACAAACAACAACAAGAAGATATACCTATGCATGCCTATAGCTATTTTAATTGCAACCTCTTCATCCCTCTATCCAGTAACCTGTCGGTCTCTTCTTCATCACTGCACACTGGAGTCCGAAAAGACACTTCCACTATCTGTGCTGTTATCATCAAGGATGTAGTAAGGTTCAGAAGGTTGATTGCGACAGTCGTAACCCAATTCCATGCACTTTTGACAGCGCTCAGTATCATGAGGATTTTGAACTGCTCTTGATGGCTTCAGTGGCCGAACATCTGATGGCATTACTTCACTTTCACATTTCCTACACTTTTGCCATTTCTCAATCCACGTGTTTCCACTTACCCAACTGTGACCACAGCTGCAATTATATTTACCAAACATTCTCGTGTTTAGATCCTGCACATATTATAAATATTCAGCATAACTATAAGTATTTCCTTAATTTGAAGCTGATTTACCTTTCTTTTGACATGTCTTTTTTTGTAGGGTTCGATAAGAGGCTCCCTACAATTAAAGCATTGCTTTGGTTCAGCCTCTAGATGGATACTCTTCCATTGTTTGTCACAATCAGGACACTTGTACTTGAAAGTCCACTATGACAGTGTATAAAGCAATTATCAATACAGTCATAGTAGAGCTTCAGCTATGTATAATACCTCATTCTCATAACCTTCAACAGCTTCATCTTGATCTGGTCTCAGCTTGTAGGGATCAATAAAACTCTTCATACATTTTAAGCACTGCTTTGCAACACCAGAAGAGCGTCTAAACTTCCATTTGTAGCCACAGTCTGGACACTTATACTTGGCTACCATCTATGTATGCAGTTAATAACATTCAAGACTAGTGTAGACTAAAAGTATTGTGTGCGGTAAGAGCGCATGCTCAAGCTCATCACGAAAAGAAGCTGCAATAATAATAATTATGCTAGAAAGTAAATATATAGAAGTCCATCAGCCAACTATAGTCTTGCCCCAATTAGTCTTCATGTTCCAGACGCTAAGAACTTGGATTCAAAGGTTTCTTGCATGGTCCATGAGCAAAGGTTGAGTTAAGTAGCTCTTGGCAGATAGATCTTTCAGAAGCTTTCATGCTATATTTCATTGAGGATGAATGTAATATAATTATGGTGACAGGTCAGATGTGAGCATAATTATGATGAGTAATGAATGCCTGGAGCTAGAAAGCTAAGAAAATAGCTGCCCCTTGATCAACTGCTATAATTTTTTTCAAACACCAGCAGAGAGAGTGGATAATCAGTTAATTGTCTGTTCATCTTAGCAGTTATAGCTAGTGAATGATCAAGGGGCGGCTTCTAAGGTAACAGAAATACCTTTGGGTTAGCTGAAGTAGCAAAGCTGCCTTTGATTTTTGATTTTGATTTTTGCTTTGCTTTGTTCTCTTTGATGATTCCAGTCGATAAATCGTCTAACCCTATAAAATTAGGGAGTTTGTTATACAAAATTAAAAGCAGTGATTATTGGGGAGTGTCAGCTGATCAGAAGTATCTGTCATACACAATTATAGACCTTTTAACTATAGTTGTGCCTAGGGTTAGGTAGAACTTTATTTTAAACAATGTCATCTTGCTTGCTTGCTCACTATCGAAAGTTGCATATTGCCTTATAGCGCATTGTATGGAACATGGGTTGTGTAAAAGCTTGCCTTGCTTTCTTTCTGGAGTAGCTAAAGCAAATTGACAATTTAAACAACATCTAGCATCATTGAGGCTGAACTTAAAGTGTTCTAATCGCTACTGGGTGCAGAGTTTACAGCTGCAATATATAGCTAAAAATAGCTACAAATCTTGTGCAAAGGAAAGTATCATAGCTAGAAAGAATACTTGCATCTGTTTCTATTTGGCTTACCAAGATCCACTACTTGATGCATATCATCCCATTCTGGATAAGCATTCTTCACTTTGAGTATATCGTTCCATTCTGGATTAGCATTATTCATGAACCACCACTCCACAACTTTCCTCAAGGCAACTTGAGCATCCATTCGTGAAGAAACAGTAATGATATCTGTTACCGAACTAGGCAAACCTAGTGAAGATGCAACCCTAATCCACTGATCTGATAGCTTTAGTAACACGTTAACAGCATTAGCAACTGTCAAGGGTTCTTGAACTTTCCCATCACCTGTATATTAATTAAAAAATAATACATACAACCTAGCTATCAGAGAGTGTTAGCTCTCTCAAAGTAGGGATGGCAGGTCAAAGGTCATAAGACTCTATTAAAAACTCTTTTACCTTGCTCTACATACCGTAATCGTATAAATTTTCGATGGGGTTTTATTTTCGTTATTTTTGTAGTCGATCAGAATCCTCTAAAATAATAAACGAAATCTCAGTATTATGACGTCATATATGACGACGATGCGCATGCGTGTGCGATGCGATATCGATAGCAGCTGGAAAAAACCTGGAGCAGATAGTCCGTGAGACGAAAGTATCATGCTTCATTACTGGGATCGTGGCTGTTACCTGTCTCTCTTCTACAACAAAGCGCCTCGCCTTCCGTAGCAGTCTAGATTTTAGTCTGGCGTTGCCAGCCCAGCTTTTCTTCTTTTTGGGGGACTATCTAGATTTCTCTGTAGTAGCCACGAATCACGTCACTCGGTCCCAGCAGCAGGCAATGATATAGCTATTATGCGCATGCATTATTTTCCATGTGTTTGCTACGAAAATTAGACCTGTGGAAATTTTTTATTATAGGAACAGCTCCGGAAATCACGAAATTTTAAACCTCCGAAAATTTATACGATTACGGTATTCTCAACATTCTACACTGACAATTAACACAGGATAGGGAAGAATGTTCTAACTCATTTTGCCACACTTTTATTCTCTGAATTCTACCTCCATCTGTTAAAGTACATAGACAGACTGTTCTTATAGCTACCTCAATAATTTGTGCTATGACACTATTGGTCTGCCATTTTGGTAAGTAAAGGTTTGAGTAATAACTGTATGTCTAGGGTTTTTTACAAGTGGTTAATCTCTTATTGTACCAACTGTAATTTAGCCTAGCTATTAGGTTTAGCATGATCCTTACCTAACCATTTCATATGGCTAGTTCCTGGAAAGATGCTGTTATTTTTTTCACATTTCATGGATGTATCACTGTGGTAAACACATGTGTGTTTTTCATCAATCCTCCCACATCTGCAGTCGAACATAATATTATTGAAATTGAAATTGAAATTATGGCCATTGGTGGTATTTATCTTCTCCAAACATTGCAGAATAATTGAAGCAATCTGGTGATAATTAGTCGGCTTTTTCTGATCATCTGACTTCACATACACTTCAACATACGGCAACTCAAATGCAACAGTCACAAGGCATTGAAATTCTTCAGCTCTTAACATAGCACAGTTTTTATACAAGCACATTGGATTACCAGGTTGATCTCTTGGTATAATCCATGATTGATTCAATAGACATGATATCAGCATTGAAATGAACTTATTACCTGTAGGACACTTTATAATCATAGGAATAAGATTCAAATCAATAGATTTTTCACAAAATATCTCTCTGTCCATTTTATTTAAAGGTTGAAGCAAGGAAGGTATGATGTATCTGGCATCACCATCAAAAGGAGCCATTACCATCAACTTAGTAAATAATTTGATCAAGTCATTGTCAGATATGTACGTCAATTTATTAGTATAGACTCCAATCTCATTGAGCAAGTCTACTTTGGTGACAATTGATGACTTCCAGTCACTTAAATGTTTGATTTTGTCATACAGAGAGGAAAATATCTTTGAAAAAATTGTGATTCCTGAAAAAACAATATCAGGTAGAGCATCTCTGAAGTAAAGTACCATATTGTGCTGTGACAAATGTTCAAGTGCCACTTCAACTGTTGCTCTGTTCATATTCAAACATTTGCCAATTTTCATGCAGTGTCTTTCAACACTTAGAATAATCAAATTTGAGGAGGCAATGCATTCTTTTAATTTGAAACCAAATACATGCCATGAAAATGGGAATTTCTTGGAATCGGTTCCTGACATCACATGCTTAATAACTCTGCAACCAGTGTCATAATCCTGTCTTTCTGGTGTTTTATAATTGAGGGGGAAAATCTGGTTTTCATTACTTGAATTGCTTAGATTTTTATGCAGAAGAGCAATTTTTTCTTGAATGTTAACATCCTCTTTAATATATGTTCCAATAATAAGCAATTTAGAGCTTGGTGTTGCAGTTTGTAATAAATCATCACGTTCAGTCTGATGCAACTCCTTAGATAAATCAGTAACAAAAACATAAAAAGTTACATTCCTGATAAAGACTTTCAAAAGTTCACTGAGTTTGATAAAGTTAGATCCACAATTAATCACATGGAGCAATTCCATTTTCCCTTTAGTCTGGTACTGGGATATGAATTCTTTTGTATTTGTCACACTATCAGATTCAAAAAATCGATCAAGATCTAAATCTTGTTTCGATTCATGTTCTTCAGATTTATGTGCATCCACACTCCTTGCAGAAGTAGTTTGCTTTTCATGTCCTTCAGATTTGTGTGCATCCACACTCTTTGCAGAAGTAGTTTGCTTTTCATATTCGTCAGATTTGTGTGCATCCACAGAAGTACTTTGCTTTTCATGTTTATCAGATTTGTGTGCATACTCACTTTTTACCAAAGTAGTTTGTCTTTCATTCACTTCAGGAATTATTGAAAATGCTATGATTTCATTGTGATGATTGGTTTCCATCTTTTTAAACACAGCATGATCATGATCAGCAGCTCGATAATAAATCTCATGCTCAACTGGTGACATGGATTTTGGAGCTGTGGGCACAGGTTCTTGAAGTGCTACATGTTTAGCACTTGTAACTTCAGAATCAGAGACTCCAAAAAAGATGACTGATGCAGTGCTTATATCAAGAGAACCTTTGTCCATTGCTTCATCAAAGATATGAGTAGCTTCACCTATGTAAGGTTAACAAAACAATGAAATCTTAATTTTTCAATGGGTCATTAATCAATAGCTTACCTCTAGCTTTCTCTGAAGCCTTTTGTTTTTGGAACCACACTAGTTCAGACTTCTTGAGTTCACCTACTTGTCGATTGCTACATTCACACATGTTTGATTCCAAAACTAACTTCTTCATGACATAGAAATGCTTTGTATTTGATGCTGAGCAACTGCTGTTGTTGCAAGCTAATGTTAAATCAAATTCTCTTTCTTCCAGCCAACGTGGTACTATTCGCTGAAGCTGCACATTTAATGTGGATAAAATATGGTAGTAGATATCTTCACTCAAGATGGCATCATTGTATGAAATACAGTCAACTCGAATAAATTGGGAAAATTCAGTAAGTATCACACAGATACAGTCATTCACTATAAATTTAAACTGATTTCGGCAATATTGAACACAAGGTTTGCTATTTTCAAGTGGTATTCTCCATTTCGTGTTGCCGATAATAACTCCAGCTAATGCAGTTAACAGTCTTGTAAATATACCGGTAGCAATGTATTCAGATTCTGGAACAATGTACAAGGGGGATACAACACAGTCTAAATGCTCCAAAATGGCTCCATAATCATCCTTTGTGGGTACTGGCAATATCGAAGGAACGAAATAGCAAATCTCATGTCCTATTTTGACACTCAGATGATGTTCTTCTAGAAACTCCATAAACCAGGAATCATCAATTTTAGATGGTTTCTTCTTGAGAAGGGATGTATAAAAGCTCATAGGCATGATTCCCTTCTCAATTAAACTGCTCCATTCTGGTTTAAGAAGTTTAGGATCATAACAAAACAAAGCAGCAAGCACTTTTAGCAAAGCTTTTGGATCAATTATTACAAAGTTTTTAATATTCTTTTTTTCAGATAAATGGTACCACATGATCACACCAAGCTCATGAAAGTACATTAATGCTCCTTTAGGTTCCTTGACTTTGCACTCTTTGCCGATTGAAATAGCTTCATCTAATGGGAGAATACCAATACTGATACAATCAGTGTAGCACTTTCTTTGTAAGGCTAGTCTGAATGCTTGCCATGAGCGAGGAATTTCAATATCTGAAGACTCATTGGCACAAGTTGATATAGTGTTTCTAAGTGATTCTAGTCCTGAATCATTGACTTCCCTTCCTGATCTCGTATTATCAACTTTGTATACATAAGACTCTCCATATTGATAAAGTGATATGCTACTCTTGTTTTTGCTAGCAAACTGGCCAATATTGTGATCAATCTCTTGGAGAATTTCATCTGAAGCAGTTGTTTTATCTCTGTGAGTGCCAATGACAACAGCTGCAGTAGAAGCTTTTTGTGAATCTTTTGACTTCAACTGTTGAGGTAAGTTTAATTGCTTTCTTTGTGTGTTGTATGAAAATGCTTGGACGAATGACAGATTACGGTACACTATATCTCTATTGGTGAAAGGAGATACAGTTGGTTCAAGTAAAGGCTTGCAGGGTCGGATTTCTGACTTCTCATCAAATTTTTCCAAATCACTCAAACGGAAAACTATTCCATACATACACTTTAATCGAGCAAAGCAAGGCAGTAAATCTTGGAATATCGGTTGACCTCCAGTGTCCCACATGGTGAGAAAGATTTTACTTTGACAGTCTCTGGGTAGATCCAGTAATGGCTTGAAGGCACCTCCTGCAACAGATTCACGATAGAGGAATTCAGGTTCCATGACAATTGTGGGTCGTTCATTGTCATCTATAGGCTCATTCTTCAGATGCTTTCGGAGACTTGTCTTTCCAACACCAGTGTGACCTATCAGAATGACATGAATTTGAACTTCATCTTTAACAAGATCACCATCAGCAGGAATTTTTATCAAGCCAATCCACGTCTTTTCCGTTTCTATAAAACATAATCGGTATAATAAGTTTGGGGTGCCAACCACCACTATAGTATAGCACTTACCTAGTAAATGTTGAAGTTCATCAGCTAATTCTGAATAAGTATGAGGCCTGAACTGTGTATCCTTAGAAAGCCACTTTTGTTCAATCATTTTCTTCAGAATATGTTGGCCAGGAATTTCAACATGGGAAGTACTACCACCACCACCACCACCACGAGATGAAATAAGAAGTATTATGTCCTTTATCCACAACAAGTCATCTAGTAGTAGTGACCCATGTTGATTATTGGGAATTTCTCCAACGAGTGAGTCACCATAAACAGGAATGAATTTTGCTTTGTATTCAGCATCATCCTCTTGAATTAATATGTGGTCAGTGGACACCTTAACCTTATGGTTAAGCTTTTCAAATCTCTTTGCAGCACTTGCAATGTTCGAAAGGAGAGATATCTGAAGCAGATTGACACCTGATTCATCATAATTAGCGGGAAAAGTGATTTCTTTTAAAAATTTTAACTTTTCAGTGATTACCACAGGATATTTTTGAAATCCTTCTTCTTCTGGTGGATAGTACAACCCTTTAATAGATGGTACTTCTTTATGATCACGAATCAAAACTTCCATATACTCAATGTACTTGATATCAACCTCGGATTCTTCAGAAAACTGATTTGGATAAACAAGAGCCATACACTCCTCTCCCTGATGATGAGCAGATTTTATAATCTTACCTTGTTTCTCATATGCTGGAGATGATTCTGTTGGAGGTAACGAGACATTTGTGAGAGTTTTCCAATGCTTTAGTACCACTTCATGGTCTTTAAATCTGTAAGATCTTACAGAAGTAGATTTAAAAGCTTCTATTTTCCTTGAATAGAGAGGTCGATACAGTAACATTTTCAAGAAAGAATTAGGAATTTGAACACGAACTATAACACTTCCTCCTTCAAACCCAACTGATAATATTTTAGTATCATCAATTCCTATATATTCACTCAGATGTAGCCTGAAAGTGAACAGGTCACCAATTCTGTACTGATCTTGATTTGCATCTATAATAAAAAGAATGCTAAAATGGTTATTAAGAACTGATGAATACATCTGGCTGCAATCAATTATTCTGCAATTGACATGTTTTTCAAAGCTATCCATGTAATCTTTTGCATTTCTTTTGTCTTGTTCAGATCCAAACCATGGAATAAGTTTCTTTACAAGAATGCCAAAATTTATGAAAGACTGATGCTCATAAATCTTTTCCAAGAGCTTCTTCACATCATTACTTGCCTTTACTTTGTTCCTAGTCTTAGAATCAATTGAAAATATATCAGATATCATGTGACACCGAAGCAAAAAATTCTCATCATTAGTTGTTTTTGATAAAGTTTCACAAAAATTATAAAGCAATTTGCTGAATTCCCATGTTATATCTTCTGTTTTTTTCTTTATTCGTGCTAAATAGCTTTGTTTAGGAGGCCAGTTAAATGCACCTTGACTTAGCAAGGATTGTTCAGTAGGGCAGACTAATTTTTCAACTTTTCCTTTGGGGAGATAACATGTTTCAGATGATAAAATGCCTTTGTCTTCTTCTTGGGGGAGATAACATGTTTCAGAGGATAAAATGCTTTCATTTTCTTGCACATTACATGGTCTAGCTGGAATGTGGTGGTCTGCATAATTGTGATTGTTGAAACATAAATATACGTGTAATAAGTGTATGTACGTGTGATAAAAACATATGCAATTGATGTGTCAAATATAAAAGTACACCTGACGAAGTTTAGATACCTCAACCTTGCTATATGGAGGTATGGCAAGTGATGCACAATGTCATACTACTCATATTGGCAGAGGCGATGTCATGTGACTTATATACAGTAGCCAGATTTGAGTATGTCCATGCAGTTCAAAATCATTGCAGTTCAATCACTCAGGGTTAAATTGCCACTTCATTATGTATGGGATCTGGAATTAAATTTTATGGTGTAAAGCCTACTGTCATAATTATTTCATCCTAACTTTATATCAGACCACCTGATAATCACATGGCTATCATGATAGATATTGCCACAATCAAGTAAACCTCACTGTTATTTTAATGTCGACCAGTAGCCATTATTTTAAACTTCTCAAGGACTGTTTCTTACTCACTGTTATTATTGACATAAAGTTATAACACATACCAAGTAATTACAGGCATCCTAGAGCTTTATTCTTCCCATCTTGATCAGCAATAATACATTCTCAGCCATTGCTCAGAAAAATCAGTGAGGCTTGATGTACATGTAGCACTATTTATTATTGATGACCCTTACCCAATACATGTATAGAGCTAGCTAGAGTGCCAGCAAGGGTAACAACCCTTACCTCTTATATGGGTTCCCGAAGCACAATTATAACGTCCAATCTCCCAGTCACTTGTTTAGAATAGGAGATTAGAGGTTTAGTGGTTCCAAACTCTAGTGCTTACTAGTGCACCAAATCAGTCAGTTTGCCGGTTTACCCCTACCCAGTACCTCCCATCCAATTAATGGTGCCCAGCATACATAGATTCATTGGACCAATAAGTAATATCCATGGATGATCCATTAATGGTACTTGGTACTGTCATATGGGTACCACTGGACACCAAATCGTTTATAGTGTACGTTCTATTATCTATGCATCTGCCTGACTCACCTGCTCTATGTCTGTTTGCAATCTCTTCAGCTTCAGCCCTGTTATTCCCTCCAAGAGGATGTTCGACAGCATCAACCAGAACCTTCCAAGTTGGTGGCTTACGACTACTGTTAGGATAATTCCTATTAAGCCACTCCACAATCACTCTCCTCATAGCCGCTGCTGCACTCAAATTTTCTCCATGAATTACTTCTAGTGTATTATTTGGCAGATCAAGTCTCCCACCTATTCCCTCATAACATGCTAGGACATTCTTCAGCTCATCCATTACTTTATTGACATCATCCAAAACTGCATTGGGAAGGGGGGGGGGATAAAAACAAACAAAATAAATGAACAACAACAAATAAACAAATAAACAAACAAAAAACCAGCTATAGAAATTCATTTGCTCAAACAGAAACTGAGTTCAGTCTTCTTGTTATAGCTACAACTATAGCCAGGGGTGAAAATGGATGCTCATCGATTTTAATTAATCACACAGCAATAGTGGGTTACACAGAGAAGTTGAATACTGAGGTATCTCACCAGGGTTTCATCTAAGGGGGGGGGGGGGGCACAGGGGAAGCTTCCCCCCAAACAGCTCAACTTCCCCCCCCTCCCTCCCCAAACTAACCTAACTTCCCCCCAAGGTATAAATTCAGAGTAGTAAGCATTTTTGGCTTCGCGCTTTGCATGGGAGTAGTCCCGCACCCTCCCCCTCGCTGTAGCCTATGGCCACGCGATCGGTGAGCTTCCCCCCAAGGTGAAATTCCTAGATGAAACCCTGCCCACCTACCTAAAATGGTGGTATTATCTGCATCAATACCTGCAAAGAGAGAAAGAGAGTAGTGATTGCCTGGTTCACCACAAACCATCGTGTTAGGGTTTCTACCTCAAAACAATAACACAAAAACCGCTCATGCAGAAGAGAGAGCTATCCCTTTTCTTGAAGTAATTTAAACTCCGCTGGCACATGCCACTAAATTGAGTTATATAAATACTTACCAGGACCAGGGTTAGTTTCAACATCACCAGCTAATATCAATAAGAAGGAAGTCACCACTTGATGATCAGAATAGTGAACAGTCTTAAGAACTCTTCTTCTTCTGTGGCACTTCCAGTTGTCTCTAAGAGGTAAAATCACGATGGAAACATTTTCCCTTGTGATAGTGCAGCCATTTTGATGACTAGTGCACATGGTACATGAGCAGTGTGGGCCATTACGAAAGCGAGTCTTGGTCGTCCCTTCAGATTCAGTCACTGCAAGCTTCCACCACAATATAGTCAGCAAAAAGTTCAAATAAAGCTCGTATCTCAGGATTTCACCTACACACAGCATGAATAATATGCATTAAATCACATACACATCAGGTAAGTTGATGCTGGAAGGCAGATTTGTCTACTGCTTGTTCTACTGAGATTCTACTTTCACAAGTTTCAGTGATAACTGAATATATATACGTAAGTGATGACCATGCATATTAGTTCTCTACTTGACAATTATTAATTTATGCCCCAGACAAAGGCAGAAAATGACTGGAAAATGTCCTGTGACTGACAGTTATTGTGAGCCCTGCACTGTAAGGGACATAAATCAAACTGACATAGTCTGCTACATATGTCAAATAGAGAATTACCCTGCTTCTCAATTTTATAGTCTTGCATTTAAAACTGCTATTAGATAATCATGTCCAGACAATGATAGAGTGTTTGAGCCCTGCTCACATAATGAATTGGGGTGGGAATTTAATAAGGTGATTTCAAAAGGCGGGGTGATTCTGAACAAGGTTCAAAACCAGGCTTAAGTTTAATATGAGCTCCATGTCATAGTAGATATCCTCCAACTTTGAGCTCAGAAGTCTTGGTAGTTCAGAAATATCCTTCTATTCGGAATCACCCCACTTTAGGCTAGCTAAATTGTGATTCACACCTGCACTCAATAAATGCTCCATCTTGAGAGTGTATAGAAAGATGACAGCTATCAACAACCACCATAAGGTCAATATGAGAGGAATGAACCAGACATGGCGGGAAATGGCCGGGGAGCCTCTCTGCTTTGGCTTCTGTCCATGGAAACAGTAATACTGCCTCAGGTGTTGGACCCGAGACTTCCACAGGTCTACCAGTTGAGACCTCAGCATCCTCCTAAATAGTCAAGATCAAAACCAGAAGAACTTTAGTACATACGCTGAACCTTACTCGCGGAAAGTTTACTACTCCTTCTTTTGGTTGAGACAAATAGCTTGAATCCGCCCACATGCGTATAGCATGCATGCACTAACAACCGGAAGTGTATCAATGTGGGGGTGGCTATTGGGGAAAAAATGAACACTTCCTCTGGATCATGCAATGATGACATGTAGTAATTTCTGCCATGACATGTTTCCTTAAAGATATGAACATCACATGAACACATTTACATCCACATAGCTAAATAAGTAGATGCACAATCATGTCATTACAGCTTGTTACTTGTCATTACACATGCTTTTAATGTCTATAAACATGCAAGTCAGTTTGACATGGGGGAGTGTGACCAAGAGGTTGCAGAATCTCAGCCAAGTAATGAACATGTGTGGAAGGGGAACAAGCCCTGTCTGTTCTGCAAGGAAGGCACCTTGTACGGGAGTACAGTAGGAAACTCAATCTCAAACTGTCACAGGATTAGATGCCCTTATTGAGCATGTACAATGTAGCTAAACTTGAACTTCTTGATGTCTAATTTCTTTTGTTACCCAGTGTACTTAGCTAGCTATTACTTTTATTTATTTATTCATGAATACTTGATCTGTAATTCTGTATAGAGTAGAGGATGTAGCCTACACACAAAGTCATCATAATTTTTGGGGACCCTCAGCAATGCAATACTGTGGAATAAAGAATGTAAAAAAGAAACAAATCAAATAAACAAAACAACAACAACAACAAAAACCTACAAAAGAACCTCTGACTAACCTGACTTGATCCATCAAGAGCTCATGGTAGAGATAAAACGTGTTTATACGAGCTTTGGTTAGGTAGCCACAAGGGCCACTGTTTTATTACTCACAATAATTATTGTATTTATTCCACTCATATAACAATCACTTGACACTGGGTTCACTGGAATATGCATGTAAACGAAATCATAACCATGAATATTGGTATGTAGTATAGTTAGCGGAAGTCATGAATATTGGTATGTAGTAGTTAGCAAAAGTCTTACTATTGTTGGCATGAATGCAGATGACACCATGATAATAAAAGAGGGCACATAGATAATTATTGCATGATGTGTACATGTAATTATAACTGTCTATAATTAGAACACTTTAGCTACTAACTGTAGCTATAGTTAATGTAGTGTCTAATAGCAATTGAAAAAAACTTGTTACTAAAATAATAACAAACAACAACAAGAAGATATACCTATGCATGCCTATAGCTATTTTAATTGCAACCTCTTCATCCCTCTATCCAGTAACCTGTCGGTCTCTTCTTCATCACTGCACACTGGAGTCCGATCTTCGTCATTCCAATCTGTGAAAGAAGAAGAGCTGTTAGTAGATGCCTCAGAAAAGACACTTCCACTATCTGTGCTGTCATCATCAAGATAGTCCGTTTCAGGTTCAGAAGGATGATCGCGACAGTTGTAACCCAATTCCAAGCACTTTTGACAGCGCTCGGTATCATGAGGCTTTTGGTCTTCTCGGACTGCTCTTGATGGCTTCAGTGGCCGAACATCAGATGGCATTACTTCACTTTCACATATTTGACACTTTTGCCATTTCCCAATCCACGTGTTTCCACTTGCCCAATTGTGACCACAGCTGCAATCATATTTACCAAACATTCTTGTGTTTCTTGTGTTTAGATAACTATAAGTATTTCCATAATTTGAAGCTCCTGCTTTACCTTTCTTTTGACACGTCTTTTTTTGTAGTGTTCAATAAGAGGCCCCATACAATTAAAGCATTGCTTTGGTTCACCCTCTGGACGGATACTCGTCCATTGTTTATCACAATTAGGACACTTGTACTTGAAAGTCCACTATAACAGTGTATAAAGCTATTATCAATACAGTCATATCAGAGCTTCAGCTATGCATAATTTATAGCTACCTTATTCTCATAACCTTCGACAGCTTCATCTTGATCTGGTCTCAGCTTGTAGGGATCAATAAAACCCTTCATACATTTTAAGCACTGCTTTGTAACACCAGAAGAGCGTTTAAACTTCCATTTGTAGCCACAGTCAGGACACTTGTACTTGGCTACCATCTTAATCTATATCAATGTAGCTAGTTTCATGACATTCAAGTCTAGTTAACTAATTGTACCTTTTTAGCTTCTGCCATACTGACTCTTTCAGCTACTGACTATACTGACTCAAGATGGTGTAGCACCAGAGAAGCAGTCATAGAACTTTATAGCTACACTGCATGGTTGTTTAAATAGCTACACCTTAAAAAGCTAGCTACGTAGACGTTCTTAGAATAACCACCATATTAGGAAAAGCAATGAATAACTACAGTGCTTCTAGCTTAGTCTGTCAACTTTTGCAATTTTTGACTAATGATGATATTTTTTATTGCAGAGGGAGAACCATAGATTATATGCAGTTGATATTTGTATGTATGTTTATCCATCATTCTTGAGTATGTGTGTCAATTTTTAAATGTAATCATCACCCGTCCATGGAATTATCTGCAGTCAAATGGAGACTATTCACTAACCTGAAGTTCAAAAAGTGTTAGGGCTGGTAGTTGAGATGGGTTATTAGTTAAGAGCTCTGACTTCATATACAGGTAGTAGAGTAGCTAGACTTTCAGTGCTGCAAGTTTGGGATCTTAACTACCTTGTATGCTTGAAAACCAGCTGCAAATACACTAAAAACAGGGGTATTTCCAAGGCCAAAAAGTGTTAGGGCCGCAAAATCTTCATTTTGGTGAGTTAAGAAAAGATACTTTGGGATAAGATAGTCCGATAACTAAAGATTTTTTTGGCTGCAAAAGCGGCGCTGCTACTTAAGCAGCATCTTCAGGGCGAACTAAAATCTTTCCCCGTTTCTGCCGTCTCTGCAGTCTCTGCCTTTGCGGTGACGAAGTATTACGCTAGCTTTATATGCGCATGCTCTTTTTTTCAACCGCGATTTTACCGCGAGAGAGACAGTGCTTCTTCTGTTGGTTCTGTGGGTTGTCCCCTGCCTTCTATCTCTTCTCAGGCCAGTGAATCGAGTTTTATGACGCTCCCACTAGCTAGGTACTGTCTTTGGTATTATCGACTGAAGGGGGATTCCCCTCGCGCGGTAGATCGATGACATAATAATGACGCATTAAAAAACAGTGACATCATGAACAAAATGGGCGCTTTTATATTGGCTTCTATAGGGAAAGTGTGATAGGGAGATTTGTGCAGTGTATTTTCTTCAGCTCACATGTCTGACCTAAGAAATAATGCAGTATATAAAATTTGGAGAGTGCAATAGCTACAAATCATAAGATATAAAAAGTTGACAGACTAAGCTAGAAGCACTGTAATAGAATCATAAGCATCCATATCTGATTCACTACAGACAATGATGACATCACAGTGCTTTTAATGTAACAGGTAATAACAGATACACTGAGTGTAGAGTACTGGTATTATTAGGTACTCAGTATAAAACATGAATGGTATTCTGTCATGACATGACACATTCTATATTAGCTCTGACTGATGCTATACTAGTCTACTCAGTGCTCACTGAGCCCAGGATCTAAAACAAAACACCCAAGTTAGCTGGAAATTAATACCTGCAGGTAGTTTCCCAGGTAGTTTTCCCAAGTAGCTACCCAAGTAATTTTTTCTCTATTAGTGTAGCTAATACAGTGGAAGGTGGTTATCCCAACCTCATTGATTCATATTATTAGCCTCCTACCCAGGCCCAATTTTTGTACAAGGCTATGGTTCATGCATGATATGTGTTTATGACTTGAGCAGATCCATTATGAAAGATATCCATACAGCTAAATATGATGATTGATGAACTAGGGTCATCAAGACTCTTGGATACCTGGACTGATCCAGTCAGCCAGCCCTGCACACATTCTAAAAGTGAAAGTGTATACTATAATATACATACAATGCATGGGTATAATTTATATAGCCTTGTCCTGGACGAGGCTAAAGGTATACACAGCTTTACTTTCGTAAACTGTTTACAGGGAACATTCTTTTTGCATGGTATAAACTACATGTTTGCAGTGGTGCACTCTACAGAGCATGCTTTCCCTCTTGAGCATACTCTGCCAATATGGAGCACTGATATACAGTAACTGGAAGCACAATGTCAACGTAATAGTCAACATAATACATCTATACCCTTCGCATTCCCAGTTCAATGCACACATCATTGCACGTAAGGAGGAAAAATATAGTTCTGGTCAGGGCTAAAATTATTAAAAATAATATATTCTATATAACAAGTTGTTCCTAAGATACACTTTCAAAAGCTACTTTAAGTGCATTGACTTCAACTTGTCTTCTAAGAACCTGTCATAATGACGTGAAATCATGCACAACATACCTGAATTATAGTGTACCAATAAAATGTATTTTTAAAGGGGACAAGGTCATGTGTACCAGCCAGTACAATAGTGCATATGCTTGCTTGCATGCATACAGATGCACAGTAGCTAGCTAGCCAGCTCGTATACAAAGGCATGAACTGAAGCTGACATGTTGAGCTGCTTGGTGAGGCCTGTGTAACTACTTTGATACCTCTCTTTCATTGCATTTAATTTTCGTAGAAAAAGTTAATTTTAATTGTATGAAAATAGCATCTGTAGCTAGTCTGGAATCACTACAAGGGAACAACTCGTCATTAGTAAGTTTAAGGGTGTGAAAGTCCTGGGAACTGATGTTTGAATAGCCACTGTGAAAGGTAGGTGATGAAGTACTGCCAATACAAACTTGCAATGTCAATCTCTTGGCCACTTCCCTTTTGACATCATTACAAGTGAATAACAATTTCATGTATCCCAGCTATTACAACTGAGGAAGTGGTCTTGTTGTCATCTGTGCATGCTTGCTGGCTGGTGTATCAATATTGTAACTATTAACCTAAAGGAGTCCCATTATTATTTTGTAGCAGAAAGCGTGCTCACTAGCTATACAAAATGGGAGCTGAAGGATACTACGTACTGTCTAATACCCACAAAGCCCAATCATTTGGACATTATCATTTTTTTTTTTTTTTTTTTTTGCTCCCCTAAAGAGGCATTGGGCTGCTGTATGGAAATGTCCTTAAATTTCTTTTGAAGTAAGCAGCACCTACTAATCTGATAAGCCGTCACTATCTCTGTTTGTGATCCAGGGATGCTTCTACATGGCATGGTGATGAAGGAGGTGTATCTGAACAGAGTTTTTAAGAATGCCTGCTTGCTCATTCCAAAAGTGAAGTCACAACCGCTGTAGATGTATAATGCCTGCATGACCTCTTTTATCATGGGCTTTGGCAGATTCCGATTAGCTTGTTCAGATGGAGTAATTGCAGCTGGCGTCCAACTGCACTGAGTGCTACAATGATTTCATTGGAGCTGCAATTAGCATTGGTCAAACCAGTACACCTGTGTCAGGTGAAAATAGAAGCTTCTTCGTCCCCATGCAGTGAGTACTTCAGGAGCCATACTCTCATATCTGCTTCTTCCGAATTGCAAGTGTAGTTCTCGACCATCTGAAGAATGTCCAGCAGACCCAAACCCCACATGCAAAACTATACCAGGTATAGAAGTTTTCAGGTCGCTTGACACAAAAATTTGTCCATGCAAAAATATTCAAGCGAGTCTATGTCTTAAGCAAACACAAATATATAATTCTGCAATTTTTGTATAAACCAACCTGAAAACCTCTGTAGTTACACACACATCATTGGCAAACCCCTTGAATAGTTTATAGAATGACTTTTAGCTATTGCTTGTTGAGTCTGCAAGGATGAAATTGAATCCAGGCACTTGATGTGTCCACATTTGACTTATATACCATTGCACAATCTCACCCCCCTTTTTAACCAGGCATTGATCTAAGTCATTCCCACATTACTTAAGACTGCATGAATTCTTGAGTTGGCTATAGATACTAGCACAAATATACTGAAATAATGATGTCTTAATTATAGTTATATTCAGTCAACAATAATGCATCCAGAAATTCATCTCAAGCATTGATAGTTTGGTAGGAGTACCTCCTTCTGTGTACAATGAAGATGCAGCAAGGGATACAGATCACCACCAGCAACAGCAGCAAACCAACAACAACTGCTACAGTGATCCCCATGATAAGCCCTACAGCTATTGGTGAATCTGCAGAAAAATGATTCTTTTTGAGAATAGTGTGCAGTGTAGCCTTGCCATGATCTGTGGCTATTATGGGTGTATGTGATATGCATGCATGGTGGCTTGGTGGCTGAAAAATAAGGCTGGCCTAATGATGCTCAAGAATTAGATACCTCTCTCACTTACTAATAGGGCCATACCTATTTGATTTTATGTTTTGTGGGCGAACTGGCTCTTGATATTGGGTCGGTAGGTAGAAATGAAAATGATAATGATTCTCATTATCATGGTGTATAGCATGCTGAAATAGCTCAGTGCCAGAATGGCTGATTCTGGCACTGAGCCATTTCAGCATGCTACGTACAATCATGGTAACATGAAAATAAAAAAGAACACAAAAATTTATTCCTTGAAGGCTGTTTGCCTCACTTAGCTGTCACACCGAGCCAAGCTACATTTGTCATTTGGGGTGACAGGTGAGAGTTGGCAAGGACCCTAAACATTTCAATGTTGAAAAAATTGGGTAGGTAGGGCCCGTGAAACATGAAATCAAATTGGTATGGCCTAAACATACCATATAGTGCTTAATTTTCGAGAAGCGTGGCTGTTTTCACAGATTTAATGAGAAACGCAAAAGTTAAGCTCTGAAAAAGTTGATATATTTGCACATACCTCTGGCTGGCCAGCCACATAAGCACATATGTTATCTGCTATTTCTCTACTCTAGAAGAGCTATATTATAGTCAAAAATCTTCTTAGGTACATAGCTATCCAACTACTGTCATGCTCGCTCAGATACTTACAAAATGTAGTAACCTCTGGTGTAGCAAATTAAGGGGTGTGTTTATTAGTGAATGTGTGTGTACTCTTGGCAACCACGACAGTTAGTTCCGCGAAAATCTGATCTATGAAAGTTGAGCTCTTTGAAATTAAAGCACTATGACTTTAGAATTTAGATATTTCATAGTTCCAACTCTTTTTTTATCCATACATCACCTTCATTTATTTGAATAAATGTTGTGGTTTTTTTTACTAATGAAAAGATTGCTGTATGGACTCGCTGAAATTTTTCACAGCTATCTACTATAATTATGGAGACTGATCTTTTGGGCATTTCTCTGACTAAAGTTCTACTCTAAAAAGCTGTGATACAATACTCTTTCTCACAATTAGAGGGATAATTATCAACTTATTGCAAAGCAACTGCAATGAAAGTCTTGTATGCTATGGGCAGACATGCCTGGGCAAGCTACTCGTTACTTTCCATTAGTGTTGATCTGTAGTTCAGCCTAGCTATTAGTGTTATTTCTATCTAGGAATTAAAAACAAGTGATCTCCATGAATAAAAATGTGAAGTAGGGATGGCCTCAAAATCTAGATGGCCTACTGTATTATATCTTGTCCTTTATGACTTGGTACAGGTCACTGACAAAAATATGAATAGTATATGTACTTCAGTGTGCTGGTAGTAGGAGGAACTCATGATATCAAGTACGAATGTACACAATCTTATGTATATAGCCGTTATTAAATTTTGTTTCAGGTGATAATAATAATGAAATTGAGTCAAATACAGTGACTTACTGGAGCAGAGGGAAGGAGTTCCATAGCTTTCATTCTCCAAGCTAGTATTAAAGGCTACATAGAAATTAAGATTTTCAGTTGTTGCATTTGAATACGTATGTGGTGCAAGTTATAATAATGTGAATGGTGCAAGTAAGAGTTTGAACTTATGTGCACATGCATCTTACTCTACCTTTGGAGATATTACACTGCAAAAACGATTGGGTTAAAACAACCCACATTTACCTGAGTTGCAGATTGCCATGGAAACTGCAACTCAGGTGTAATTATAAATATGGGTTGTTTTTACCCAATCGTTTTTGTAGTGTATGATAGGTACATTTAACAGCCTCAATACTTTTTGCAGTCATCCATTTAATTCTAGTCTATTGTGTAGTTGTAACTACAGTGTGTATAGACTTCGTGGAAGAAGATATCCAGCTACATATTATATCGCTATGAATTATGTCTTCTTATGATCAGTTCCCGATGAAAGCATGTGGCAGGCAGAAAAAAATTGGCTTGAGAAACTGTGGCAAAGGAGAGCAGTCCTGAAGAGGAATTCTTAATTGCTTAGTTGCATGCAGAAATAGCTATCCAGCTAAGCTATAAAAGTAGCTACATCTAGAGCTACATCTAGGGTAGGGACTAGCACCTCTCAATTGAACTGGTAGGTCATCTTCTTTCACTATTTCTTGTCATTAATGCACACTTGCATATGTTGCCAGGGTACTGCAAACTAATGCAGCTGTTTCATCTTGAATCTGGCTCACCACTAGTATGTACGTTGTTATAGGGAGGTTAATGTAGACCCTGCTAAATAAAATAATTATTGTGGACCTTCCATTGCAATGAATCTATGGAGGCGAGTTTATCCTTGTAGTTGGCAGTAGCCTCACTGGAGAATGGTGAGACAAACTTTCCTGCTCTAGCTGTAAATGGTTGCGAGCTGATCCTTGTGGTGAGGTTTTAGTAAGTATTTAGTCAATCTATCATCCATGCACTCTGAACTTACTGCATGTGATTAAACTGTGATTCTTGCATTGGATATGAACATCTTCATTGGGATAGGAGAAACAGCTCCTTAGGCAAGGAGAACTCTCAGTGCAATGGAAATCATTCAAACCATCTGCTAGGATATAATCATGACTGGAAGGAGGAGTGGAGGAGAAAGAGAGAGGAGGAAGAAAGTATCATATTTGAACATAATTACTACCAAAAGAAGCTTACAAATTAAGTTCACTGTATCCAACTGCATTGGTGTACCCGAGTTGCCGACATGCCGAATCAGCATCATACTGTTGGATATTACACACGAGTCCCCACCATTCACGGACAAACACTTCTAGGAACCCATGTGAGTTGCTTCCTCCCACCAGCCTGACTTGGGTATCATATGGTTTCACTTCCATTATATCAGAAAGGACTAAGAAAAAAAATTACATAGTGCCACAAACTTAAAGATGAAGGCACATCCCTGAACTAGCCCATGCATAGCACATGTACAGTACATGCACAGCAAAATGACATGAACAGTAAACATAACAAAGTATATATTTTATGGGATTTTTATGCTTTTTAACAGTTCCTCCCAGGCCCAGCTAGATATGCACAGTACATGAGCAGCACATGCACAGTACATGCACTTCTTATATCAGAAAGGACTACATAGCAAGTAGCTAGTAAAACTAATTAAGATTGTGTAAAGTTCAAAAAAGTTCATGAACAAGAGATCTAATTTTCAACAACCACACCCAACTACTCTATCGCTACTTCATTCCCCATGAGTGCTCTGAGTGAAGTAGGGATAGAGTAATTGGGTAATATGAGTGTGGTCACATAGGTCTCTTATTCATAAACATAATTATGCCTTGGGTTTATGCTCTGAGCACCAATCTCAAAAGAGATCTTCTCTTTGACCAATCGATCGTTACAACACCCTGGGTGACAGCAAATATGGTAGACTAAGAGCTAGAGATTAGCTAGTCAGACACAAGGTTAGGACCCAATCAAGATGGCGTGGCCAGTACACTGCAAAAATGCCTACCATGTTGTAGGTTGGGTTGGAAAATGACACACTATTTTTGAACATGCCCAGTTAAAGGTAAAGGATTACAGTGCAGTCATTTCCGAGTAATTTCTGAAATTAATCTGTGAAAGATGAAGATGGTGAACGACCAGATAAAAACGGCAATTTTAGAAGTCGCGATACTGCTTTATCTTCTGCTCTTCATACTGGAGTCCTAGCACATTGAAGATGTTCTGTCTGTCAGGAGCAGTGGAATGGAACGCTATTTTCCCCCCCTAGCTGTCACGTACTTTGTAATTTTTTAAAAAAATATCGGCAACCCTTATCCAATGCAGCATTAAGCCATCTTCTAGTTCTCGGCCATTGCTGCGAAAACACACTAGTTCAGTGAGGCCAGCAGAGTTTAGAGCTTAGACTAAAGTACACAATAGTTCAAAGGATGAAGTCGAATCCAGGTGCAGTCACTAGGTGACGTGCCCACATTCGACTTCAGTCACTAGGTGACGTGCCCACATTCGACTTCATCCTTGCATAATCTCATCCATTCAGCCCTTGTTCCAACTCTTTTTTTGACCAGTTTAGTCATCCCTACATCACCTTCACTTATCTTAAATATTTTTTCTTTATTTGTAGTAATTTTATCTACTGAAACTGCATGCTATCCACATCAGACAATATACTTACCACATCTGATTCCCATGTCATAAGTATGGTCTGAAGTGCCATCATACTCGTAATGACACCTCAGAATGTGTGGAACAGCATTAACAGGATTCTTCTTGTATGGACAATGCACATGATGTAACCAGGCACTTTCACTGTCATTGGCTTTTGGGAAACTGCATGAAGAGAGAGAGAGAGACATAGTCTGTGGTCGACATGCCTGGATCTCAGGCTTCCTGTCTGTCGTAGCAAACCATAATTACCACTCCCCCTCTGTCTGATTTCAGATTCTGACTGCACCCAAGGTTCTGAGACTACAAAGCTACTATTTTAGCCATGACATACTTAAAGCTTAGATCTGTAACTGATCCATAGTGTGCTACATCATAGAATCCCAACTGTCTGCAAATAGCTTGAGCAGTGCCTTCTTGTTGGTAGCCAGATGCATCGTATCTGATTGTTCCCCACTGATTAAACAGATAGATCTCCACCCTCCCTTCCCAGTGGCCCAATCCACCAACAATTCTTACGTCACCATTCTGTTGAGCACCTATGATGTGCAGAAAAGATTATGTCTCATAGTGGGCTTCTTATAAGACCAATTAGCCCAGGGGAATGTAAGGGGACCACAACTGAGTTATACCACACCACCACTGGCTGGGATGTTAAGGAATTTCGAGTAAAAGATAGGTGTCAGTATCCATGCACGCTATAATATTAAGGCGGTGGGCAAGTAAAATTTTTGGTTTGCTCCAAACAGATGGACCAATACAAATCAAATCCAGTAAGTAGAGTGACAGGGATGCTATAAATCTGCAGAATCTTTGCTGTGTGCAGTGAAGCAGAGAGACAATGCTAGGATGAAGCCTGCTGTAAAAGGTATTTCACTTCTGCATGTCTCACCTGGGCTCTGACATGGAGTTGGACTTACCATTCTTCTGCAGAGCTAGTTACTACATACATTTGGAAGGGAGATCACATCATTATAGGGTTATTCCATGTCAATTCAACACAAAAAAATCCCTGCCCCCTTCAATTTTCATGAAAGTTGGTGAGCATTATGTATCCATGAAGTTACTAAGCCACACTGAATTTTAGCGCCATAAGTTTATTTTTCTGCAAGATATGGTATTTGAAATTTGTTAGTTTCTCAGGTTTTTCACTGTACGATTGGTACTCTCATACCTGCAAGATATGGTATTTGAAATTTGTTAGTTTCTCAGGTTTTTCACTGTACGATTGGTACTCTCATACCTGTAACTTTGGAGATCATCTTGAAGCTCCTTTGATGCTCTTTCATATGATATGCTACACATTCCAATAAATAATGAAACTGAAAGTTAAAAGGTTATTGTTGATCTTTGACCCTCTTTTTAAAAAAGGTTGTTTTAAATTTAGCTATTCCAAAAAAAATTTTTTGGAAGTTCTCAAATCAACCCTTTTCATTCCTCAAAGTTTTAATTTGGGACTCCAAAGGGATCACATAATAAAAATAAAGATATATCTTGATTGAAGTGGTTAGCAATTCTTTGCAGAACCGATGAAGCAAATGGTGAAAACTACACCTGAATTATTCTTGACTCTGACTGAACACTGACAGTTAAACTTCATCACGATTATAATTGCAGCGAGTGAGTGGTCTCAGGTCATGACTCATAGTATAACATAGAATAGCATACCAAGAAAAAGGGTCGGCACCGCCAGACTATGCCTACAGATCAAAGATTAGTGCTTCGGTGCCTAGAGGGTGTAGCTAGTCTCTCGTGCGCAGCCCCCTGTAAAAATATAGGGGTCTGGTCTAATCCATATACCTTTCTCATTCTCAAGGTGTGGTTTATTATGACGTAGCTATGCCATTAAAAAAAGTGCAAGCATAATTTTTATATAGAATTGTTGCAGCTTGTGATAGAGCAGAACGCAATGCAGCTGGTAGTTAAACACGAATAAACTTTTGACTAATGATGATATTTTTGTTGCAGAGGGGGAACCATACACAGAATTATCTGCAGTCAAATGGAGGCTATTCACTAACCTGAAGTTTAAAAGGTGTTAGGGCTGGTAGTTGAGATGGGATATTAGTTAAGAACTCAGACTTCATATGTAGGTGTAGACTTTCAGTGCTCCAAGTTCGGGACCTTGAACAAAATGGTGCTTTTATATCGGCTTCTATAGGGAAAGTGTGATAGGGAAATTTGTGCAGTGTACTTTCTTCAGCTCATGTATAAGAATAAGAGTATATAAAATTTGGAGAGTGCAATAGCTACAAATCATGAGATATACAACTTGACAGAAGCACTGTATACTGTCCTTTTTGTATCTACATCTACAGAAAGTTCTAGAACACACAGAGCACCAACACAAAGATGATCTACACCTAACGAGTAAATGCACAAATCAAAGACATGAAACACACTTGATAACGACCTTTAGAAATTACACATTAGTGTCATACTTTACAATCAACAACTGGTCATCTGGCCTCTTACAGAGATGGGAGAAGAAACAGAGTTGCAGCTCAACATTGCAAGCAGTAACCCAAACACTTCTCTCTTTAATATAGCTAGAACCAGGCTATGGCTGCAACTTGATCCTTCATTTAGTGCTACTAGAGGAGACACTATTAATACAGTAGACTTCTTGTCTACCTATCGAAGACACTAGGAAGTAATTGATTTTCCATAGCCAGTAGGGAGTGACACAAAGACATTATGGCCAGTTACAAATTTCTGAAGAGCCCTATCTTGCTCTGGCTTCAGTGAAATAGCCAAGTAACTCCGCCATTCTGAATAGAATTTGGCCATACTTGGAATCAGGCTCTAGAAACTATGCTAGAAGCTTGCCACTAGCTGCTAGCTAAAAATCTATCTCGCAATTTTTTACACCTCTCACGTGTTCCATAAGCTAGCTATACAGCTCTAGTATGCTCCTCCAGATTTTGGAGGAGAGAACGAAAAAGGTATATGGATTAGACCAGACCCCACATGCTAACAATTTACATTTCAGGCCCGTAGGCTGTGCCGGGTGGTGGTGGTGGGAGGAATATGATTATGATTAGCTAAGTAGTCTCTCCTAGAAAGATTAAATCTGCCATTGAACAATAAATATATGGGTTTCTCTTACCACACGTAACCAGGAGGAGTGTCACAAAACCAAGATTCATCCAGAGATTCATCGCCCTAGTCTGGCGTAAGGAAGGTAAAGGGTCGGCAACGCCAGACTACCGCGTAATTACGTAACGTTTAACGTTTATCAGATGAGAGCGCGCGCGGTACGCAGTAGCTAGTCATCCCTACATCACCTTCATTTTTTTTTCTTTACTTGTATCTATATCAGTACCAGCATGTGGAGGCCATAGCCATGCCTGACCATTTTTTCAGGCAAGATTCGGAAAGGATCATCATATACAAAGACTAGACAAGTTCGAGGGGGTTAACTCTGAAATTGAAGCAGCTAGGCTGTTTATAATAAAGCACATGCACATCATGCCACATCCCGGGATAAGTGGGTGCTTCTAATTTAAAGTGGGCATGGTTTTTGAAAAATTTTCCCGCATGCAAACTTTCCTTCCTCCGGCCACTGCTATTATCCTATGTCCCGTACTTTTATCAATTCTAGCCACCAAAACAGGTGGAGGAACCATGGGGGCAGTGCCCCCGTTCTTTTGCAGGAACGAGGGCATTGCCCCCACACAAAAATACAGGTGTGACATTTATGTGTACATACATAAAGAGAGAGAGAGAAAAAAAAACCAGGAACAAGTAAGGGAAAAAACATTTCCGTGAAATGAAAAAAATGTAGGGACGACCATTGCTCAAAAAAGTAAGGAAGCAAGGGTAGGGAGTGGAAGCGGGATCAATCTTTGTTCTGTATATCCAGCCAACAATCCCTACATATTACGTACACTATAATCTGAAGCTACCCGACACGATGTACAAAACAAAGATTGATCCCATTTCCACTCCCTACCCTTGTTTCCTTTTGAGCAATGGTCATCCCTACACCATGGAAATGTTTTTCCCTTATCGATATTAAATTGTTGTTTGGCTTTTTGTAGTCTAAAATGGGCATCCAGTATCCAAAGCTTCGCGCTTCACGCGGGAGGGGGCACATCCCCCTCCCCTCGCAGCAGCCTCTGGTCGCATGTTACAGATAACCTTGTCAGTCTTGCCCTCATACTCAAAATCATCTTCCTCCGCCTATGCAAAACTACGTACACACTACCTGTCAAGTGTAGTACATAATGTTATGTGATCTTTTTGTGAAATCTGTCACAGATACATAAATCAAGAATATTTAATACCTGTTACTCGGACATTAACAAGTCTGATGTGGTCACAGAATGATCTTGTAACAGCCTTTCTACTCACCCAATCTACCCACGACAATATTATTGTACGTGAACTCTTTAAGGTTTCCAAAATACCCTTCACTTCAGATGTGAGCCCCACCCCCCTTTTGGATAGCTTGAGTGTAAAAATTATTTGCATGCAGGCCAACTAATGTTGTAAATATGAGGTGCAGGCATGCTCAGTAACCTGAGCACTGGACTTCCATGACACACCCTCTGTGGGTTATGAGTATAGCTAGCTACCATTGGGATCCAGGAGTGCTGTTCCAGCTAGCAAGCCAGTTCTACTGAATAATTGTCACAATGATACTTACTAAACATTATAGCTAGCATCACAACATAATGATTAGGGCACCTGCTAAGTAATTAGGGCCACAAAGTGAGGTCAAAATACATACGAATTGAGCCGGCTTGTAGTTCATGTACTTAATGTAATGTTATTATGAAATGTACTATGCTGGATATCACAGGTATGTGGTGTAGGGAGACTGCCTGGAGCTAATTGGGTGCTGGACACCACGGTTATGTGGTGTAGGGAGGCCACTTGGAACTGATTGGGTGTAAGACACCACAGATATGTAATTAAGTGCTTGATACCGTGGTGGGTATGTGGTGTAGGAGGACCAATTAAGTTCTGGACACCATGGTTATGTGATGTAGGGAGACTGCTTAGTGCTGGACACCACGAACCACTAATGGATGTCTATATACAGTCAGACAAGGTGTAATAATGTAACCACATGTATCATGACTTGACCAAAGTGGTGGTGTGACAGAAGTTGTTCTAAGCCAGTCTTTTTTGTGAGTTCTTTGTTTGAGAAAGTACAGCTATCCAATTCAGCTTTCATGCACTTAATTGGTCCCCCTACACCACATATCCATGGTGTCAAGCACTAAATCAACTCCCTACCTAGTACACAATATATCTGTGCCCAATCAGCTGTGGTGGGTCTCCCTGTACCACATATAGCATTACTTGTCATTACAGCTTGTTACTTGTCATTACACATGCATACAGCTTAATGTACTCATGCCAAGTCTATAAAGGGTTAGCATGCAAGACGTTCACAATTGCGGAGTGTGACCAAGATACGTATGTTAGCTAAAGGGTTGCAGAATCTGAGCCAAGTAATGAGCATGCATACATGGAAGGGGGAACAAACTGCAAGGAAGGCACCTTGTATGGGAGTACAGTAGGAAACTCGATCTCAAATTGTCACAGGATACTCTTATTGAGCATGTACAAGGTAGCTACAAACAATAAACTTGTGTCTAATTTCTTTTATGTTATATACCAAGTGTAGCAGCTACTTAGCTATCTTTTCTCCTACTCCCTGTGAGTTGATCTGTATAGAGTAGCTAGAGGATGTAGCCTCGTTGTTGTTTTTTTGTTTTTTGTTGTTGTTTTTTTGTTGTTTTATTTTTAATTTTTTTCACTGCACTCTTATGTTCACACATTGAAGCATCTATAGCCCCCGGGGGTTCTACCCGGATTCGCTTCGTGTGTGAATGGTACCAACCCAGATTCCAATCCAGGTAGCCCAACCCACATCAATTACGTGAATTGGAATCTGGATTGAATCTCAACCTGGGTTGGGCGCGTGTGCAAACACGGCTTATGGGATTCATAATATGAACTACTTTGACATGGTTCATATAACATCATAACTGCTTTCTTAAATCCTTTATCTAAATATTGACTCAATATGAGAGAGTATCATCTAAAATAGAAATGTTCTAATCACTAGCTATATAGCTAGCTACTCACACACAAAATCATCATAATTTTAGAGGAGTGGGAGCTCCCCCCTCAGCAATGCAATACTGTGGAATGCAAACAAGATAAACACAAAACACCCTCTACATGATCCATCAAGAGCAATTCTCGTGGTTGAGTTTATATAAGCTTTGGTTAGGTGGCCACAAGGGCCACTGTTTCATTACTCACAATAAGGGAAAAATCATTTCCTGAAATGAAAAAAGATGTAGGGATGACCACTGCTCAAAAAAGTAAGGCAATAAGAAGGATGGAAATGGGATCAATCTTTGTTCTGTATATCCAGCCAACAATCCCTACATATACGTCGGGTAGCTTCAGATTATAGTGTAGTAATGTACGTATATGTAGGGATTGTTGGCTGGATATACAGAACATAGATTGATCCCACCTTACTTTTTTGAGCAGTGGTCATCCCTACATCTTTTTTCATTAAATGATTTTTCCCTTACTTGTTCCTGATCTTTTTTTCTCTCTTTTATGGTTTTAGCTATGTATAGAGTTCATTCTTTCTATGTGTATGCAGGGACAGATGAAAGAAGCCCAATCATATCAACGAGTCAAGGTGTTATGTCATTGTTGAGCTATACTTGGAGGTCCAAGATGCTGAAATAGGTAGATGGATTGGTGAATCTAAATCCCCGAGTTGATACACGCAGCTAGCTAGAGATAGCTGAGTAATATTATAATTTTCGAATAATTGGATATCAAATACATGCGCATGCGTATTATAGAAAAGATGGCTTATTAGTCGAGTGCCGTAGTGTCTCCTTTTTAATCGACTCTTTCGAGGATCAACGAGTAGAAAAGATCGTAGTTGGTAGATTTTAGAGTGGATTTATCCAGAAATCATAGCTGTAGCTTGAGTGGTTCGAGAGATTATGGTTGTCTAAGAAGAATGAAGAAGAATACCTGCTTGCCGTACGTATTTCTGAAACGGTAAGCTTCCTGGTCCTGAAACTTGGTCTGCACATTGTAGTAGGCTCTAGTAGGCTGGATAATCATTCACAGTAGCTTTTGTTAGGTCTAAGTGGGGGAACTAGAATTTCACTTTTGTATTAGTCTATAGGCGGCGCGCGCGGCAGTCCGAGTCATCCCTACATATAGTGCTACCGCACTCTCTGATATTGTATCATGGCTGGAGGCAGTGCTATGGCTGGTATGGCCATGGCCTTACCACCATTCAGAGTTTTTATTTCTGTGTGTACGTGTGTGTGTATGCAATTTAAATAATAACAATGACTTAGTTAGTACATGGCATTGCCTAGATCATACCAGATTGAAATTGAATCAATAACATTAAATTTTACTGGAGGGCAGCTAACAGTGGCAATGTTGCCAATAGTTATGACCAGCAAATCAGTACGCAGGGATGCAGCCATCTAGCAAGCCTCCGGCCACCAGAGACATACAAGAGAAACGGTAACTATACAGTTCATAGGTGGCCCAATGGAATGATTTACTAATGATGATCCATACAGCTCTTGGAATGTACGTCATGGTCATACAAGTAATGATTATCCAGAGGTGGAGGAAGCAAATTTTCATTGGTCAGGCAAAAACCATACATGAATTAGCTAGAGATTTTATTGCAAGCCATATTATTTGAAGCCTGCAATTCTGATTTCTCATTCATGCTCATCCCCACTCTACATTAAAGTCCAACTTCTCTGCTATTATTCTTGTAAAGATGTTTATAAAGTCATAAACATTAATGGTTCAATTGTGCTTGTCCCATGGTATACTTTGTAACTTATTCCACTGTAGCTATGGCCTAAGAAGCCTACTTAGCTAAGCTTTTATTTTTTAGTTAGCTAGCTAGCTAAATCCACTCTCCTTTTTTCCTTTGCTAAATCTGCCCTGCCATTTTCAATCATTATGGGCGTGGCAGCGAATTGGTGTGCGTTAATTAGAGATCGCTCTGAAACGCCGTAGAACGTTCGAACTAGAAAGCTGCGACACTGCGACTTAGCTCAGGTTTACAACATTATAAGACTACCTTAGGCTTTTTTTTTCAATATTGGTCCGGCAGCTGCCGGGTCTGCCGGGCCGGTTCCGGCGCCCCTGTTATCAGCTCTTGGCTCCGGCTCTGTCAGTATTTATTCCACTCATAACAATCACATTTTTGACACCACATGGGTTCACTGGAATGTGCATGTAAACAAAATCATAGCCATGAATATTGATATGTAGTAGTTAGCGGAAGTCTCACTATTCAGTATATTGGTTATGGCATGAATGCAGATGACACCATGATAATAGAAGAGGGCACGTGTACATGTAATTATACCTGGAACTATAACTTTAGCTACTAGTTAGCTATAATCTTTCTAACAATACTTAAAAGCTTGTAAAAACAACAACATGCCTATAGCTACACTTTTCTATTTCAATTGCAACCTCTTCATCCCTCTATTCAGTAACCTGTCTGTCTCTTCTTCATCACTGCACACTGGAGTCCGATCTTCGTCATTCCAATCTGTGAAAGAAGAAGAGCTGTTAGTAGATGCCTCTGAAAAGACACTTCCACTATCTGTGCTGTCATCATCAAGGATGTAGTCAGTTTCAGAAGGTTCAGAAGGATGATTGCGACAGTTGTAACCCAATTCCAAGCACTTTTGACAGCGCTCGGTATCATGAGGCTTTTGATCTTCTCGGGTTGCTCTTGATGGTTTCAATGGCCGAACATCTGATGGCATTACTTCACTTTCACATTTTTTACACTTCTGCCATTTCCCGATCCATGTGTTTCCACTTGCCCAACTGTTACCACAGCTGCAATTATATTTACCAAACTTTCTTGTGTTTAGATCCTGCACATATATTCAGCATAACTAAGAATTCCCATGATCTGAAACTGCTTTACCTTTTTCTTGACACGTCTTTTTTTGTAGTGTTCGATAAGAGGCCCCATACAATTAAAGCATTGCTTTGGTTCAGCCACTGAGCGGATACTCTTCCATTGTTTGTCACAATCAGGACACTTGTACTTGAAAGTCCACTATAACAGTGTATAAAGCAATTATTAATACAGTCATAGTAGAGCTTCAGCTATGTATAATTTATACCTCATTCTCATAACCTTCAACAGCTTCATCTCGATCTGGTCTCAGTTTGTAGGGATCAATGAAACCCTTCATACATTTTAAGCACTGCTTTGCAACACCAGAAGAGTGTCTAAACTTCCATTTGTAGCCACAGTCAGGACACTTGTACTTGGCTACCATCTTATTCTATGTCAATGTAGCTAGTTTCATAATATTGTCTAGTTAACTAATTGTACCTTTTGAGCTCCTCCTTCTGCCATACTGACTCTTTCAGCTATTGACTATACTGACTCAAGATGGTGTAGCCTGATATTCACCGGAGAAGCAGTCATAGACTGAGCACAAACTTTATAGCTACACTGGTTGTTTGAATAGCTACACCTAAAAAAGCTAGCCAGCTATTATAAACGTTCTTAGAATAACCACCATATTAGGAAAGCAATGAATAACTAATAAATTACTCAGAATCATAAGCATCCCTATCTGATTCAGTATATGGCTACAGACAATGATGACATCACAGTGCTTTTAATGTAACAGGTAATAACAGATACACTGAGTGTAGAGTAGCTACTGGTATTGTTATTAGCTACTCAGTATATAAAATATGAATGGTAGCTATTCTGTCATGACATGACACATTGTCCTTTCCCTAAAGCATGAACATCACATGAACACATTTACATCCACACAAAATAGTATAGCCACTATATAGATGCCATATGAGTGCTCGCTGAGCCCAGGATCTAAAACAAAGCAAACCCCAAGTTTTCCCTTGATCCAATACAGCTACATTCCAGCTGGAAATTAATACCTGGAATTTCCTGCAGGTAGTTTTCCAGGTAGTTTTCCCAAGTAATTTCCCCAAGTAATTTTTTCTCTATTAGCTAATTCAGTGTAGCTAATACAGTGGAAGGTGATTAGCCTCCTACCCAGGCCCAATTTTTGTACAAGGCTATAAGGTTCATGATAAGTGTTTATGACCATTTAGTTTGAGCAGAAAGATATCCATACAGCTATAATATAATGATTGATGGGCTAGGCCAGCCCTGTGCACATTCTAAAAGTGAAAGTGTGTACTATATATACATACAGTGCTCTCTATAAACAGTAAGGTATATATAGCCTCGTCCCCAGGTCCTCTGGGGACGAGGCTAAAGGTATATACAGATATACCTTTACTTTTGTAAAACTGTTTACAGGGAACATTCCTTTGGTATAAACTACATGTTTTGCAGTGGTGCATGCTTTCCCTCTAAATAGACTTGAGCATACTCTGCCAATATGGAGCACTGATATATATACAGTAACTGGAAGGACAATGTCAATGTAATACATCCATACCCTTTGCATTCCCAGCTTAATATGCACATCATTGCACATGAGGAAAAAAAAAAAAATTTCTGGTCAGGGTTAAAATTATTAAAAATAATATATTCTATATAATAAGATGTTCCTAAGATACCCTTTCAAAAGCTACTTTAAGTGCATTGACTTTAACTTGTCTTCTAAGAACCTGTCAGCCTCTTCTTCATCACTGCACACTGGGGTCAAATCTTGGTCACTCAACTGCTGATCCTCTGCAAAAGAAGAAGAACTGGCAGTAGATGCCTCTGAAATGATGCTCTGATCATCTGGAAAGTCCACTGTGTCTGGATCATCTTTAGGGGGGACATAATTTCGACAGTTGTGACCCAATTCAATGCATTTTTGACAAAGATCAGATTCATGGGGTTTTTGAACATCAGTGAACCTTCCCGAGGGTCTCAATGGCCGAATATCTGAAGGCATCACCTTTTCTCCACATTTGAGGCATTTTTGCCACTTTCCAACCCACGTGTTTCCGCTGGCCCAACTGTTACCACAGCTGCAGTTGTATTTGCCAAACTTTCGCTTAGCCTGTAGATCCTACAATTATTACAAGATCAATTATATCTACGTAGCCTGGAATACTGTACCACTTTTAACTAACTACCTGCCAGTTAGCTAGCTATAGCTCCCTCACCCTAGCCAATGCCCACCATATTATATAGCCAAATATAGTTATAATCATAGGCAGGGCATTGGGCCCATAGGTTCCTCTGCCTATGATATAATGTAAGATATAATGTAAGCCTTACCTTGTCTTTGACAGGTCTCATCTTGTAAGGCTCAGTGAAGGAGCCCTTACAATTCAAGCACTGCTTAGAGCCACCAGAGGAGTTAACACTCTTCCATTTCTTGCCACACTCTGGACACCTATACTTGGCTACCATCTACATATAGGCGCACCACACAAGGTCTTTTTTTTTTTTTCTGGGCAAAAGAACAAGAATGACATTACCTTTTGATTGGAAACAAATATACTAGCTGCCTCTGTTTTTTCTGCCATAGCCACCCTTCTTTCTGCTTTCTGATGGATCACTGGAGACTCAAAGTCTAAGGAATAGCTAGTATGCCCAAGTGAGTGGCAACTAGCAACTGTTTATAAATTAGGACTAGACAAGTTTTTCCTCCAAGACTTTATCATAAATAACTTTTCCTGGTCGAGTCAGTGAATGAGATTGTTATTTTAGCCAGTTGAGAGCCTGCTGTAGATAAAACAGATTGGAATGTTGATAAACTAATATGCATGCATACAAATCTGTATTAGTACCGGTAGCTATGACAATACAACATGTACATGCACATAATCTTGCTGTATTTAGCTAGAGCTATCATAGCTAATTACTAGCTATTATTAGCTATCACCATAATGTACTATCTATTATTAGCTATCACTATAATGTCCTATATTTAAACAAAATGATAACAAATGACAGCTAAAGATAGCTAACAAGGGATGGTCCTTGTTGCTAAGTACTATCTACAGGCATTTAGCTATGTAGCTAATATATTAGTCAGTTAGTCAGGGCACAACAAAAGTGGGGGGGGCCCCCCCCCCCCCCCCCCCAGTATCTCTGCCATAAAAAATTGCTGTGCTCAAATGTCTAGGGGGGGAGGAGGAAGAATGCAAAACAGTATAAGACTGGCTCACTTTTTTTATAACAACTACTAGCTAGCTATATATAGCTAGCTGGCATAGCTAATAGGAATTGAACCATTATGATTGAACAAAGCAAAGTGCATAAGGATATGACAGCTTATAAGGGGAATGCAGTCATGAATATGAATAGAAGCCTGTCAGTTACAGGAAGCTATGAATATTTTATTCCTGATAAGAGCAGTTCAGAAGAACTGATGTTAACATGACCACATATAGACATGACTGCATGTGCATACCAGGTAAGTAGCTAATTTTGGATGCAGCTCTAGCTGCAGTGTTACTTTCATTATATTAGCTATAGACATGCTCTATGGAGTATAGTGACTACATAAGACCCTCTCCCTTCTTTCCATGCACCAAGTAGCTAGCTAGCTGTGTGTATGCTAACTTGCTTACTCAGAGTAGGACTGGAATTATAGTACCTGATAGATGGTTTCCTAAAGTCATGGTACATAGCTAACTATACTGCTTGTTTCAGCACCTTTACAACAAGCCTAGAGCACACTAAACCTCAGTTTATACTGGGACTATTGTACTGGGAGTAGGATTAGTGTAAACTGTGGCTTGGGTGATTTCTCAGTTGCAAACAAGCTGTACTACTTCTGTAAAGTTTTAAGTGGCTAAATTAGAAACCAAGAGACGTAGCATGATGAATAATAATTATAGTACAAAGGTTGAATTACAACAAGCATAAATTATATAGTTTTGTGCAACACAGCAATATGAATAAGTTGAGTGTAGCTAGCTATAAAGTACAAATATGGGTGCAAATTTAAAATGCTTGAATACGATGGTTTTTTGTGTCACACACATAGACCACACCACTCCTGTCTACTGTTATGCCACATGGAAACATAAACTCTCCTGATCCACTCCCCAGCCCACCAAATGATGTAATAAACTGACCCTCAGAGGTAAATACAGAGATGCGATGATTACTGTACCCCTCACAGACATACACAACATCATTAGCATCCACAGCGATATCCATCAATTCAGTCAGTTGCCCCCTGCCAACACCATGTCTTCCAAACATCCGCAAGAAACGTCCCTCGGCTGTGAAGACTTGGATGCGATCGTTAAAAGAATCAGCCACGTAAACATTCCCAGCGCTATCAAACCCTACACCATGCACACCCTTAAACTGTCCCTTGCCACTGCCATACTTCCCAAAGGCACTGTAATAAGTGAGGTCAGAGTTCAAAATCTGAACACGATAATTACCACTATCTCCAACATACATTTTATTATTAGTCGCATTAAATCCCAGATAATAAGGTGCGTGAAGTTGCAAAGGACCTTTACCAATTGTTCCAATTACTGAAATGAAGTCATCATTTTCAGCGAACTTCTGAATACGATTACTTAGAGTATCTGCCACAATGACATTACCCTCACTATCCACTGTCACCCCACTAGGTTGTTTAAACTGTCCCTGACCAGAGCCATGTGTGCCAAATGACCGAATCCTCTCCCCACTGGGACTAAAGATGGAGATGCAATGTTTACCACGTTCCACTACCACCACCTCTCCTCTCTGGTTGAGTGCCACTCCTATTGGTGTATCCACTCCACTGATAGTTAGTATTGGAGTGCCAAGCTTCTCGAGAGGCAGCTTTGCAACTATAGAGAATGGACTCCCCTGGATGTGGGCATCTGCAACTTTAATGCTCAGCTGGTGTTTCCCTTTGATAGTGGGCCGGTAACTGATTTGATATTCATGAAGTCCCTTCCGTTTGAAAGTGCCTCTCTCAGTAGTACCTGTCATCTCAGACACAAGCTCGCACTGCAATGAATTGATTGACTTCATACATAGCTCACCTTTATTCATGAAACTACAAATGACAGCAGTAGACTTTTTCCCAACTACAGCCTCTTCCAAACCTTTACTTGTGATCTGGAATTTCGATTGATCAGGTGAAAATTCTACTTGTCCATAATTTCGACACTTTGCAGTCATGTCTTGGGGGACTATGAATTTCATGTCTGCTTCAGTACTAGGCTCACTCATGTCTGGGTGTAAAGGTGCAGTCAGATTCTTCATTTGCTTCACTATGTTTGTCTTCATCATCAGCACTTCTCTTTGATTTCCTGTCTTTAGGCTCTCTTTAACGAAGTTCAGACAACTGCTCAGCTGAGTCAGGATGGTCTCAATCTGGTCTCTCTGGACTGAAAGTTCCTTTAACTTCCTCTGAGTGATTTGATCCAATTGACTGATAAGCTCAGTCTTCCTGACGTCCAGGACTTCATGGAGTTGTCTGAAGGTGCTATGTATGTTGGCTTCGATAGCTTCTCGTTGGACAGATATCTCCCCACAACGCTTGTCCAACTGTGCAAGTGCTTCCTTGACAGTCACCAGTTTCCCCTCCATTGGCTCGAGTGATGGTGCAATCTCACCCTTGTACCTCTCAAATGCTCTGTCCAATACATAGTGATCGTGAGTATGATGCTTCCCTCCTTTAATGGCACATTCATAACAGATCAGGTCTTCACACGTCTCACAGTAAAGCTCTCTCTCTTTGTCTTTATGTTCGAAGCAATTGACAATGTTCTTCATTTTTGAAGGAATGGGTTGTGTCACGTCAGTTTTCACCACCTCTTTACTGGCTGCTGTATCTTTAGCCTTCTTGTGATTTTCCAAGATCTCTAGGAGGGGGGTGACTTGAAAGGCTGACTGGAGACCTGTCACTCCATTGGCTGGAACAGGTGTGACCTGACGACAAGATGGGCAAGTAAGGGAGAGTTGTCCCTGCTGGTCTCTGACCACGAGCTTCACAAGGCACTGCCTACAGTAGATGTGGAAGCATTGGAGTAGTTTAGGGTCAGTAAAGGTGTCCAGACAGATGGCACAATTGAGTTGATCTTCCAGTTTCTTGATGGTATTTTCAGCCATGATAATGCAGCATAGCCACAATAATTATGAATTAGTGAGAATTGAGGGTTGTTTAAATACTTAGCTATATTTACCCAAGGCAATTAGCTATAGGGAATCAGTGTTTGCTATAAAACAGAAATAATAAATAACAGTTTTCCCAAACACTTTAAAAGTGAAAGTGTGTACTACATTAAGAGAAAGAGAGGTGGTTGTGGAAAGTGGGCTATGTAACTTCAATGTATTTGGGGAGGAATATACTGAGCTCTCATATCAGCAAGCTCTGCTGCAGCCACCAGAATCCAGCACACTATCCAAATATCCTCTGCACTACATCTTGCACCCGCTATTAGTATATTGGTAGTAGTCCAGTGAGGAATGCTCTCTGTAAGCTATGTTATAGAGAACATTCCTTTGGCTAAAGTATACACTCTTGTTTATATACTGCAGTGTATCGTGAATTGTACACTAGCTACGTAAATAGCTATACATTCAAGCTTGCCAAACAAACAATTTCATGGCTGCATGCTTTGGTAAATAGATAGCTATACTTCATGGCAAACTCAGCCATCTCACAGCACAGATCATGTGATCATCACCTGATCTGCTTTTTATTGTAGTATAGCTAGCTAATGGAATTAGCTAAGTGAACTAATGATTGCTATTACACTGGAATTAGATTTACACAAAGTTCAAAGTACAAAACAGTAGCTACCACAAACAGTAATTACTAAAATAAATGGAATGATAGTTAGTAGCTATTGATGGGATTTAGCTACATTGTTTTCCGAGTCACTTGTATCAGAGAGTGCGGTAGCACTCTCTATGTAGGGATGACTCGGACGGCCGCGCGCGCCGCCTATAGACTAATACTAAAGTGAAATTCTAGTTCTCCCACTTAGACCTAACAAAAGCTACTGTGAATGATTATCCAACCTACTAGAGCCTACTACAATGTGCAGACCAAGTTTCAGGACCAGGGAGCTTACCGTTTCAGAAATACGGCAAGCAGGTAAATCGTCTTCTTCTCTATTATTATTATTATTATTCTTCTTCTTAGACAACCATATCTCTCGAACCACTCAAGCTACAGCCATGATTTCTGGACAAATCCACTCCAAATTCTACCAACTACGATCTTTTCTACTCGTTGATCCTCGAAAGAGTCGATGAAAAAAGAGACACTATGGAGCACAGCACTCGACTAATTCAATTAGGAAGCCATCTTTTCTATAATACGCATGCGCATGTATTTGAATATCCAATTATTCGAAATCATAATATTACTCAGCTGTCTCTAGCTAGCTAGCTAGCTACTAGCTCTAGCTGATGATAGACTACTGTATCTATTCGGGGATTTAGATTCACCACGGTAGACTCTATTTCAGCATCTTCGACCTCCAAGTATGGCTCAACAACACAACACCTTGACTCGATAAATGATTGGGCTGTTATGCTATTGGAGAACTTCTTTCATCTGTCCCTGCATACACATAGAAGAATGAACTCTAATCATAGCTAAAACCATAAAAGAGAGGAAAAAAGACCAGGAACAAGTAAGGGAAAAAGCATTTCGTGAAATGAAAAAAAGATGTAGGGATGACCACTGCTCAAAAAAGTAAGGAAACAAGAAGGATGGAAATGGGATCAATCTTTGTTCTGTATATCCAGCCAACAATCCCTACATATACGTCAGGTAACTTCAGATTATAGTGTAGTAATGTGTGTATATGTAGGGATTGTTGGCTGGATATACAGAACAAAGATTGATCCCATTTCCATCCTTCTTGTTTCCTTACTTTTTTGAGCAGTGGTCATCCCTACATCTTTTTTTCATTTCACGAAATGCTTTTTCCCTTATACACCACTCCACTGCCATCAACTGCTATATATGCCATATGCATCGCACCTAAACTCTACAAGTATGTATGTTCATCACAACACACTGCTATGTAGGACATTGTAGCTAAGGTGAGTAGGAACTCACCTGATAGAATAGTACTACTTCTGCAAAGGAACCACAATAACATCACTAATTTTTATCAAATATATAAAAACAAAAACATCACTATTGTATGAATGTATGTAAGAATATAGTAAGTACAAAGTACAAGTATCTAGCTATAGATAATAGTTTTGTGTAACAAAGGAATAAACTTAAAATACTTGAATACGACTATTGCTTGAATCACACACATACACCAGTCCATTGCTGTCAACTGCTATGCCATGTGGACCAGGATCATTAAACTCTCCTGGTTCACTCCCTTCTTGACCAAATGAGATCACAAACTGACCCTTAGAGGTGAACACAGAGATGCGACAATTAGGGTAACCCTCGCTGACATACACAACATCATTAGTATCGATAGCTATATCTTTTGGATAGCTCAGTTGCCCCCTACCGTCACCACGCCTCCCAAACATCCTCAAGAAACGTCCACCAGCTGTGAAGACTTGGATGCGATGGTTGTTACAATCAGCAACATAAACGTTCCCAGTAGTATCAAATCCTATACCATGCACACACTTAAACTGTCCCTTGCCACTACCTTCCTTTCCAAAGGCACTCTGGTAAGCGAGGTCAGAGTTCAGAATCTGGATACGATGATTAAAACTATCTGCAACATACACTTTATTATTAATAACATTAAATCCAATGAAATGAGGTGCAGAGAACTGCAGAGATTGTTTACCAATTTTGCCAACTATCGTGAGTAAGTCTCCATTCTCAGTGAACTTCTGAATGCTATCATTGTCAGAATCTGCCACCAGAATGTTACCTTCACCATCCACTGCCACACCCCAGGGCGTTGATAACTGCTTTGGCCATACAGTGCATGTATCAAATGATCGAATTCTCTCCCCATTGGGACTAAATATTGAGATACGATGTGTAACATGTTCCACTACCACCACCTCTCCCCTCCGGTTGAGTGCCACTCCTATAGGCTCTCCCATTTCACTGCAGTCAACAGTTAGGATTGGAGTGCCAAGCTTCTCAAGGGGCAACTTTGCAACTATAGAGAATGGACTCCCCTGGATGTGGACACCTGTGATTTCAATACTCAGCTGGTGTTTCCCCTTGATGGTGGGCTGGTAGCTGATTTCATAATTGTTAAGTTCATTGTGCTTGATATTACCTCTCTCAGTGACACTTGTCATCTCAGACATGAGCTCACACTGAAATGAATTGATTGATTTCATTAATGGCTCACCCTCAAAGTTGAAAGCTAGAAGGACAGCAGTGGACTTCTCCCCGACCACTGCTTCTTCCAAACCCTTACCTGTGGCTTGGAATTTCAATGGATCAGGAGATTGAGCAAAAAATACCTGTCCATAATTTTGGCACTTGTTGGTCATGTCTTGAGGGGCTATAAATTTCATGTCTGCTTCAGCAATAGGCTCACTTATGTCAGGTTGTAAAGGTGTAGTCAGTTCCTTCACTTGCTTCACTATGTTTGTCTTCATCATCAGCACTTCTCCTTGATTGTCTGTCTTTAGACTCTCCTTGATAAAGTCCAGACAGCTGCTCAGCTGGGCTTGGATTGTCTCAATCTGGTCCCTCTGGACTGCAAGTTCTTTTAACTTCCCCTGAGTGATTTGATCCAACTGACTGATAAGTTCAGTCTCCCTGATGTCCAGGACTTCATGGAGTCGTCCGATAGTGCTGTGTATGTTGGTTCCGATAGCCTCTCGTTGGACAGATATCTCCCCACAACGCTTGTCCAACTGTGCAAGTGCTTCCTTGACAGCCACCAGTTTCCCCTCCATAGGCTCGAGTGATGGTGCAATCTCACCCTTGTACCTCTCAAATGCTCTGTCCAATACATAGTGATTATGATTTTGATGCTTCCCTCCTTTAATGGCACATTCATAGCAGATCAGGTCCTCACACGTCTCACAGTAAAGCTCTCGCTCTTTATCCTTATGTTCAAAGCAATTGATAATGATCTTCTTTTTTGAAGGAATGGGCTGTGGCATGTCAGTTTTCACCACCTCTTTACTGACTGCTGTATCTTTAGCCTTCTTGTGATCGTCCAAGATCTCTAGGAGGGGGGTGACTTGAAAGGCTGACTGGAGACCTACCACTCCATTGGCTGGAACAGGTGTGACCTGACGACAAGATGGGCAAGTAAGGGAGAGTTGTCCCTGCTGGTCTTTGACCACAAGTTTCACAAGACACTGCCTGCAGTAGATGTGGAAGCAATGGAGCAGCTTAGGGTCAGTATAGGTGTCCAGACAGATGGCACAATTAAGTTGATCTTCCAATTTCTTGATGGTATTTTCAGCCATAATAATTATAGCTACTGACATGCATTTGTGAGAAAATGAAGGTCCTTTAATAGTAAATACAGATTGTTTATCCGTACTCATAAGGAATCAATAATTTTGCTATAGCATACATCAAAACAATAATTGTTATAGTCACAGGTTTCCCAAACCAAACTGTAATGGATATGATAGCATCGTGAACTGCACACTAAACATACATTCAAGGCCAAAAGTAGCTTGCCAAACAGAATTAATCACAACTTCATGGCTACATGTTTTGGTAAACATGCAGCACCGTGTAGCTACATAGAGGTACCATCTCATAAGCCGTGTTTACACGCGCGCCCAACCCGGGTTGAGATTCAATCCGGATTCCAATCCACCTAATTGATATGGGTTGGGCTACCCGGATTGGAATCCGGGTTGGTATCGTTCACACGCGAAGCGAATCCGGGTCGAATCCGGGTCGAATCCGGGTTAGAACCCCCATGTAAACGGGGTTATAGATAACACATAGCAGGGGTGTATCCACAGAATTTTGAGTGGCCCGGTGTGCTTGTGCGTGGGATCGCCATGCCCACTTTATATCATTCACCCACTTATCAGAAGGAGTTTCGATAAAGCTATGCTAATGTGATCATGATTCTTGAAGGTCGCTCATGGTGCTTCATATAGCTACACATAGGGATGGGATGAATTATAATAAAAGTGGTCCAGTGAAAACCGGACCAACCGGAGTGGTGGATACACCCCTGCATAGATTATGTGATCATCACCTAGCTCTTATATTTTTATTGTAGCTGATATACTGTCTAGTTACAGGACCTAACACACTACATGAGATTTATAATGACCAAGTTTCGTATGAAAGTTCAAAGTACAAAACAGTATCACAAACAGTCGAATGATAGCTGGGATTTAATGACATTGTCACATGTACACCACTCCACTGCCATCAACTACTATGCCATGATGGAAACCTAAGCTCTACGCTGTAAAAATGAAAGTGACACTTCACACCACCTGTAGTGTGTACTATTCATTTAGTGTGTGTGTGTGTGTTGGGATATTTTAGTGTGCATATAACACTTCTATAATAAAGTCACAATAGATATTAACTACACTGTGCATGTTGTGAGCACCTATCGGTATATAACCATTGTGTCAGTCAGTGGGGCAAGCTTGGCTTGACCAATGCATGTCACCACAGCATGGATTGAATGCAAAGAAAAACTGATTACACCTCATTGGCTAAAATAATAACAGTATTGCCAAAACATACAGATTAGCTACTTTGTAACAGAGTATCGACTTATTGTTTCCTTCTGAGTTTGAAGAGTGCATGCTGATGGTGTTGCTGACTGGATGGCTTCTGTTTCATCTCCAGGTAGGCCATGTCACCTCCCCCTGACAGAGAGGCAATGGAAGCAGTCTTCCTGCTTACTTCTCCACCTCCTCCAAGAAATTGCTACGTATACGACAATACGACAACAATATTTGCTATAGCTACAGTCACTCAAACAGCAGAATAGAGTAACGTCTTGAAGGAGAAAATTTATCTTTGCCAAATAAAAACTCACTCTTTGAGAGAGAGGTGACCATAATTATTTCTCATATACTCTCTCCATGTCCTTATCATACATTCTACACAACCTCTATGATAAGAAGTAGGAGATTCCATGCACGAAATATATATGGTTCACTCTATTCTTGGAAGATGTTAAGATCTTACCCCAATTTGAATTTTCATTATTTAGTAACTCATACAATACTATACTGAACATGCTACATCTTAGCCTAAAGTTGACTTGCAGAAGGTTGGATGATTTCTTCATCAGCATCATTATCGGACGCCTTGAGTACAGCTGTGAGCAGGTCAGCTTGCTCCTTTTTGGTCCCCAATGTAAGATCTGGCTCATCGTCCATACCAGGCAGTTTAGTCACAACCTAAATATATAGTAAAATGGTTTGATATCCAGTCACCAAAAATAGTCCTTAAAACAAAAAGTTTTTTGGGGGGGGGGGGGGGGGGGGGGGGGGGAGTGAATTGACATACAATGAATTGGGACACACACTATATTATGGAGTGGTTTTTCATGTGATTTTAGGGAGTACAGATTGAGGGGTTCTGCTTCATTTTTAAAAATTTATATAATATAGCTAATATGAAAATTTTGCAAAAAGCATGGAGACATAAAATAGCATAGCAAGCTAGCTAACATGTATAATACCCCCCTACACAGAGTGAAATAACAGAACAAAAACAGGCATGAACAACACATACAAATTATTCAGATGGCGTTTATAGGCTTCATCACTTTAGTGTGACTGTACGTCATACGCACCTTGAAACTGTAGCCTTGTTCCTCTGCCTCTTTGTGGAGAAGAACATTTCTTCAGTATCCTAAGGCAAAAGCATGATACCATATTCTCTATTTAAAGGAATCGAAGGAAATAATTATTAGAGACCAACTTTTGCCTACCTGAGACACTAAAGAGTAGAAGTAAGCGTTGTATTCCTCAGCCACTGCATCTACAGAAAACCATTTGATATGACAAGGTGAAGATGGATGTACCATCAGGTTTGGTAAGGTATTGTACCTTTCTTAGCACATAAGATTCTTTCCAACTGCTGGGCCTCTTGTCTTCTTGATCCTCCATGAGCAGAAATCTGAATCAGCACATTGGCATCTGGCAGATCAAAAGAATTATCTCCAACCTGTTGGGGAAATCATATTAGATTTCATGAGATTCGTATACAAACACATTGTACTATGGGGATATCCCTATTCATTAGAAGTCAGTAGGAAATTTTTATAACAGCCATTGAAGTGTACCTTGGATATGAAGATAGTCTGGACAGCTGGATTGTGGATAAAGTTCTGGACAATTTTCATCCTTTCATTTTGATGAGTCATTCCACAAATATAAGGCTTGCATAATTATTATGATAGGTTTAAATTGTGATCAATTTTTCCTGGAATGACATATTCAGGGCTCATAATAACAATACATTTTCCGGTCAATTTCTTCGTTTGTCCGACCAACCAATAACTATACATTTAAAACTGCTATTAAATAATCATGTCCAGACAATAATAGTGTTATTATGAGCCCTGCATCTTGTCATGTTCACTAAGTGACACACTAAGTCATAATAATTATTATATCAGTTACTTCTAGTAAACACCGATAGAGTTTTTAGAGTCTACAGCCTCACTAAGAGAGGCAGAGTACCTTTTTAGTGTTTCAGCATAAGCTTTGAGTGCGAAGACTACATCAGAAAAAATTATGATTTTATCGTTTCGTCTATAATTATCATGAAAAAGAAGGGAATGGTGATGAAATAGGATTATAATCAAGCATCTTTACCTTTCATGATATTTCATCAAGAACTGAAGAAAAAAAGTGGAAAATAAAATGGTTTCATGGTTTTTATATAATTAGCAGCTTATGTACCTGGCAAGCTCTGAATTTCATTGGGTTCATTACATACAGGAGCTGAGATTGGCATAATTATAACAATATTACTGTAAACTTAATTATAGACAAAGGAGAGAAATTGAACTTCCTCTGCAGTTATATGATACAACATACTTACCTTTTTCTTTCTGCTCCTCATTTTGAGGTATTCATTGTAAAATTCTGGGGTCATAGGACACCAAACCTAAGAAAGACATTTTTATCACAGGATGATATCCTAGGATATTAAAGAGTACCTCAGCACATTGGACTTTTGCAATGAATCCCAAATTCTGCAACTCCATCCAATTAGCCTCGTACAACTTTGGTCCAATGAGGAAGTTGAGGTCTTGAATCTTGTCATCCTCTCGCACGAGAGTGGCCGTAAGGCCTAGTTTAGTATGAGCCTGAACAGCTGCATGTATATTATAACTCAGTATAGGGAGTTCTTCTTCAATATAAACGTTAAGAGAATCCACAAAATTTAGAGCTCTCTTTGTGAGTTTAGCTCCTACTGGTACTGATAAAGATCAGACAGACAGGACAGAGAAGCACATTAGTACTAGAACAGCTGCATGTATTATTTCAGTATAGGGAGTTTCTTCTGAAGAGAATCTACAAAATTTAAGGATAGAGCTCTCTGTGAGTTTAGCTCCTACTAGTACTGATAAAGATCAGACAGACAGGACAGAGAAGCACATTAGCACTAGGGTAGGTGTGGGTATTATGAGTCAGCTAAGTATTGTTGCTCTTTTCTTGGAAATGGACTATCTTAGAATCCTGAAAATTGCTCCAGATATAAAATAGGTTATGTAGAACTAATGTGTGGAGAAAGTAATAAAAATATTGCATCTTATAGATAGGAGTTATGATCTTACATAACATACTCAGGAAGGTATTATGAGTCAAAGGTATGAATTATGAGTCGCTGGCTTGATTTTTGTCTCTAAAAATTGATAATGTAGCTAAGATTTCTACAAAATAAAAATAGTAACATTAGATTACTTTAAAATTCATTTTTTACTCCATCTTGTGGCATCATTACTTCCCTGCGCTTTTTAAATTCGGATTGGTTACGATTATACCCATTTTTAAAGTTCTCATTTAAGATTATGTTTATGCATGAATAAGGCATTTTCTGGATGATTTTATTTGATCAAAAGACCAAAAAAAATGATTAAGTTTTCATATCTAAAGTATCAACTCTTGTAGATTCTTATCAAGTGGTGAACCCATAATAGGGACTGACTCATAATACCCACACCTACCCTATAGCAGACCCATAGGACTAATGTGGTTGCATTACAGGTATCAACTGTATCAAAGGACATAAATAGTAGACTCACCCGATAATGTTCTCCTAAATTTATCCGCTGGACATGTTTGTACTTCTGTAAAGGGAATAGAACAATAATTTTATGCCTAAGAATCTAATTGGAAACCACAGGAGAAATAAAAGTTAATATAATAATAAATAATTATTACCACATAGTTATTGAATTATAATACTGTTTATAGCTCCAAAGTGAGATTGGAGATTTGATTGTATCATTTCCCCTTTATTTTGGGGCTATCCACGAAAATTTATTACCCATTAGCTGATGACCCACCATCTAGTATCATTAATCCCCACTCTTTTTCCTGTAAGAAATCCATCATCTGCAAGAAACACAATAGATCTGTTAATTAAGGTGGATAAAAGAGGATAGGAGGAGGTGGGAAGGGGTCAAAAATGCATGCACAGAAACTTCTTACTTGTTGTGAGTCCCATGCTCTCTTCTGTGTGTAAGCCACCATGTTGTATGTGCTAATAGCTATGGCTGTATTGGCTAGAGAGACAATGATAACATTCATCAGTATGCCTATACTAAACTCTTTTCCCTCCCAGGAAGAATGGTATAAAAAGGGGAGGTGCTTATGAGTGGTTTTGGCCTTTGCATTATTGATATGTGATAAGTCTCTACCCTCCCGGAAAGAATGGTACAAAAAGGGGGGGACATGAGTGGATTTATCCTTTGCATCATTGATAAGCCCTCCCCTACCAGTAAGAATGGTACAAAAGGGGAGGAGCTTATGAGTGGGTTTGGTAAAGATAGCTAACAAAGGATGGTCCTTGTTGCTAAGTACTACCTACAGGCATTTAGCTATGTAGCTACAATTGGCTAAGCACAAGTAGCTATAGCTAATATTAGTTGATAAGTGGATATTATCACAGAATTTAGACACATCTTGGAAGAGATAAAAATTGCTGCTCAAATGTCTAGAAGCAACACCATGGTCGGGGGGGGGGGGGGGGGGGGGGGGGGGGGAGGAGGAGTGCAGAATAGACTGGCTCACTTTTTTTAATAACAACTTGTTTCAGCACCTTTACAACAAGCCTAGAGCACACTAAACCTCAGTTTATACTGGAACTATTGTACTGGGAGTAGTGGAATAATGGATTAGTGTAAACTGTGGCTTGGGTGATTTCTCAATTGCAAACAAGCTGTACTACTTCTGTAAAGTTTTACGTGGCTAAATTATAAACCACAAGACGTAGTATGATGAATAATAGTTATAATACAAAGGTTGAATTACAACAAGCATAAATTATATAGTTTTGTGCAACACAGCAATATGCAAATATGAGTGCAAATTTAAAATGCTTTAATACGATGGTTTTTTGTGTCACACACATAGACCACACCACTGCTGTCTACTGTTATGCCACATGGAAACATAAACTCTCCTGATCCACTCCCCAGCCCACCAAATGATGTAATAAACTGACCCTCAGAGGTAAATACAGAGATCCGATGATTACTGTGCCCCTCACAGACATACACTACATCATTAGCATCCACAGCAATATCCATCAATTCAGTCAGTTGCCCCCTGCCAACACCATGTCTTCCGAACATCCACAAGAAACGTCCCTCGGCTGTGAAGACTTGGATACGATCGTTAAAAGAATCAGCCACGTAAACGTTCCCAGCGCTATCAAACCCTACACCATGCACACCCCTAAACTGTCCCTTGCCACTGCCATACTTCCCAAAGGCACCGTAATAAGTGAGGTCAGAGTTCAAAATCTGAACACGATAATTACCACTATCTCCAACATACATTTTATTATTAGTCGCATTAAATCCCAGATAATAAGGTGCGTGAAGTTGCAAAGGACCTTTACCAATTGTTCCAATTACTGAAATGAAGTCATCATTTTCAGCGAACTTCTGAATACGATTATTTAGAGTATCTGCCACAATGACATTACCCTCACTATCCACTGTCACCCCACTAGGTTGTTTAAACTGTCCAAATGACCGAATCCTCTCCCCACTGGGACTAAAGATGGAGATGCAATGTTTACCACGTTCCACTACCACCACCTCTCCTCTCTGGTTGAGTGCCACTCCTATTGGTGTATCCACTCCACTGATAGTTAGTATTGGAGTGCCAAGCTTCTCGAGAGGCAGCTTTGCAACTATAGAGAATGGACTCCCCTGGATGTGGGCATCTGCAACTTTAATGCTCAGCTGGTGTTTCCCTTTGATAGTGGGCCGGTAGCTGATTTGATATTCATGAAGTCCCTTCCGTTTGAAAGTGCCTCTCTCAGTAGTACCTGTCATCTCAGACACAAGCTCGCACTGGAATGAATTGATTGACTTCATACATAGCTCACCTTTATTCATGAAACTACAAATGACAGCAGTAGACTTTTTCCCAACTACAGCCTCTTCCAAGCCTTTACTTGTGATCTGGAATTTCGATAGATCAGGCGAAAATAGTTCTACTTGTCCATAATTTCGACACTTTGCAGTCATGTCTTGGGGGACTATGAATTTCACGTCTGCTTCAGTACTAGGCTCACTCATGTCTGGGTGTAAAGGTGCAGTCAGATTCTTCATTTGCTTCACTATGTTTGTCTTCATCATCAGCACTTCTCTTTGATTTCCTGTCTTTAGGCTCTCTTTAACGAAGTTCAGACAACTGCTCAGCTGAGTCAGGATGGTCTCAATCTGGTCTCTCTGGACTGAAAGTTCTTTTAACTTCCTCTGAGTGATTTGATCCAATTGACTGATAAGCTCAGTCTTCCTGACGTCCAGGACTTCATGGAGTTGTCTGAAGGTGCTGTGTATGTTGGCTTCGATAGCTTCTCGTTGGACAGATATCTCCCCACAACGCTTGTCCAACTGTGCAAGTGCTTCTTTGACAGCCACCAGTTTCCCCTCCATTGGCTCGAGTGATGGTGCAATCTCACCCTTGTACCTCTCAAATGCTCTGTCCAATACATAGTGATCGTGAGTATGATGCTTCCCTCCTTTAATGGCACATTCATAACAGATCAGGTCTTCACACGTCTCACAGTAAAGCTCTCTCTCTTTGTCTTTGTGTTCGAAGCAATTGACAATGTTCTTCATTTTTGAAGGAATGGGTTGTGTCACGTCAGTTTTCACCACCTCTTTACTGGCTGCTGTATCTTTAGCCTTCTTGTGATTTTCCAAGATCTCTAGGAGGGGGGTGACTTGAAAGGCTGACTGGAGACCTGTCACTCCATTGGCTGGAACAGGTGTGACCTGACGACAAGATGGGCAAGTAAGGGAGAGTTGTCCCTGCTGGTCTCTGACCACGAGCTTCACAAGGCACTGCCTACAGTAGATGTGGAAGCATTGGAGTAGCTTAGGGTCAGTAAAGGTGTCCAGACAGATGGCACAATTGAGTTGATCTTCCAGTTTCTTGATGGTATTTTCAGCCATGATAATGCAGCATAGCCACAATAATTATGTATCAGTGAGAATTGAGGGTTGTTTAAATACATGGCTATAGTTTACCCAAGGCAATCAACTACAGGGAATCAGTGTTTGCTATAAAACAGAGAAATAACAGTTTTCCCAAACACTTTAAAAGTGAAAGTGTGTACTACATTAAGGTGTAAAAACAGTAAGCTATAATATTATAGAGAACATTCATTTGGCTAAAATATACACTCTTGTTTATACACTGCAGTGTTGCACACTAGCTAAATAGCTATACATTCAAGCTTGCCAAACAAACAGTTTCATGGCTGCATGTTTTGGTAAATAGATAGCTATACTTCATGGCAAACTCAGCCATCTCACAGCACAGATCATGTGATCATCACCTGATCTGCTTTTTATTGTAGTATAGCTAGCTAGCTAATGGAATTAGCTAAGTGAACTAATTACACTGGAATAAGATTTTAGAGTTTCATATACAAAGTTCAAAGTACAAAACAGTAGCTATCATAAATGGTATTGAATCGTAATAGCTACTAAAGTAAATGGAATGATAGCAAGTAGCTATTGATGGGATTTAGCTACATTGTTTTGAGTCACTTGTATGCACCACTCCACTGCCATCAACTGCTAATGCCATATGCACCTAAACTCTACAAGTAGCTATCTATGTATGTTCATCACAACACACTGCTATGTAGGTAGGAACTCACCTGATAGAATTGTACTACATCTGCAAAAAAACAATAATAACATCACTATTGTATGAATGTATGTAAGAATATAGTAAGTACAAAGTACAAGTATCTAGCTATAGATAATAGTTTTGTGTAACAAAGGAATAGATTTTAAATACTTGAATACGACTATTGCTTGAATCACACACATACACCAGTCCATTGCTGTCAACTGCTATGCCATGTGGACCAGGATCATTAAACTCTCCTGGTTCGCTCCCTTCTTGACCAAATGAGATCACAAACTGACCCTTAGAGGTGAACACAGAGATGCGACAATTAGGGTAACCCTCGCTGACATACACGTATCGATAGCTATATCTTTAGCTATCTCTATGTAGACGTGCTGTACCAAGTCATGATCAGACACCCCTAAGGGTATCTGTTTACAGTATGATTGTATAAATCATAGTCACTATAGTGCCAGTTTATGATCAGTTCTTGTACATGACTCATTGCGCCACTTCTTATCATCCAACAACATCTCTGGTGTGAAGAAAACAATTAAGTTGCTAGTACAGATATTAACAGCAATTTCAGCGTTGGGCAACACAATATTAATGTAGAAGGACTGAGTGGTTTGTCCATTCTCAGTGACTGTAGTCAAGTGGCACTGAAGTTTTCCAATAACACTAGACCGCAAACTGCAAATCATTATAAGGTGATTTTGATTAGGAGGGCAACAATAATTTCTCTTACAGTAAACTAGTCTATAGCTTTAAACTAATAATTATTCAGGGGCAGAAACACCACAGCAAATGTGGGGGGGCTGGTGGCACATACCACAATGTACTAATAATAAATGTATATTATTCAATTAACAACTGTCAAAAAGTGGGGGGGGGGGGCCCCCCCCCCCCCCCCCCCCCCCAGTATCTCTGCCACCGTTATTGGGCCAGCCTCATGTCTTCTCCCCGAGGTTGGTAAAGGGTCGGCGACGCCAGACACTTGTAAGTGATGGCTCAACGAACTGTCATTCCTCCTCAATCTGTGGAAGCTGATGGAAATACAGAAAAGCAAGAAGAAACGCGTCTTTTATTATTTGAATACGTAGGGCAGCAAGCTGAGGGAGATGCAGAAATACCAGCGAGTGATTTGAACCAGATCAGAGAACTCCAGCAGCAAGTCACGGGACCAGGAGTGAATGAAACTGCACAACGAATGGGCCGCATACTAGCAGTAAGAGGTATGCTGTAGACAGCTACCTGAAACAACATGTTTAGTCTGGGTGAGGGTCCCGGGTAGGAGCAGAAAGGACTCTGTTCTCTGCAGGAATTTAGATAGGCCAAGTAGTTACATGACCATGCAGATAAAAGATAAAATAAACGTGCATGTAAGGTAAACAAGCACGAGCAGGCAAGCACGCACGCACGCAGGCAAGCACGCACGCAGGCAAGCACGCAAGCACGAGCAGGAAAAAAGAAGAGCTTATGACCAGAGAATACGGGAGGTTGAACACAGCTATTTTTCACCCCTAGTGTTCACATCCTCTGGTGGAATGGGGCCAACTGCCAAAGTTGTATATAAGAAACTAGCTTCAATGCTGGCAATGAAACAAAACAGACCTTATAGTCAAACGATGGATTGGCTGAGGTGCACCCTAAGTTTTTCCCTCCTAAGGTCTGCTATCATGTGCCTGCGTGGATCAAGATCTCGTGCTGGTCAGCCCGCTCACCACAATCTGGAACTGGATGGGGGCACCATAGATCGGGCAATCAATGACAGCAGATTGGCCTGTTCGCAAGACACCGCTTGACTTGTAACTCACCTTAATTTCATTGTTTCATCAGTTCAGTTTAATGATATTCACTATAAAAGGCAAAAAAAAAAAAATGTAAGGTAAAGCGGGGCTATTTCGAACGGTGGGGCTATTCCGTAGGGTCAAATATTTTCAAAACTCCTCGAGCTTATGAGCTCTATTTTGAAAGGTATATTCTACTATTATGGTAGATTATATCCTCCAACATTGAGCTCAGAAGCCTGAGTAGTTTCAGAAATATTTGAACAATACGGAATTACCCGCCGTTCGAAATAGCCCTGCTTTACCTTACATTCACGCTAGTAGCAGCTCATCAATTAATTGAGCTTGAGTTGAGTAAAGATCTAGTGTTAAGAGTCTCCAAACCTTTAGCCCCCAATGATCAAAAGGTTTGCATGCTCAAGATACTAATATTTGTAAATGATTTCAAGAGTAGGTCAACTTGCTACTAACTGGTCAGCACTGCCAGAAAACTAACTGAAATTGTGCACTTTCTCATCTCAACCCTAATACTTGCAAATGAATCAGCATTCTGAAGCTTTTATTTGGCTGACCCCATACTTTACCTCTGACCACCTCTCTAATCAGGATTACTCTCTAGGAGTTCCACTGTAGTTTGGATTGAGGGAGTCCACTGTAGCTTAAATTGAGGGATTTCGTGGAGTTTAGACTAAAGGGTAAGCTGAGGGATTTCACTGTAGATTTTCTTCTGTGATCAGTGATCATGACTTTCATCATGCAGGTGATGAATATAATATGCGATTTAGGGCGGATATGGAGGAGATTATCGATATGGTAGACTCTCCAGAGCAAGCTTGCACTCTTTTTTTGGAAATTGTGAAGACCCTCTTTGAATTAGATAACCAGGGAAGGCGTAAGTTCCTACTCATTAAGCTAAAGAAGTACCTTTAAAAATAATTCCTGTTCATGTTAAATTAATTTCTACAATACAGCTAGCTTGTATTAAGCTCTAATACTAATTACACATACTTTTTGTTGTAAATAATACATGTAAAAGTGTTTTAACAAGAAATAAAAGCAAATTAGGGTACATGATGCTATCACCTTTTGATATGAATGTGTTGTAGTGCCTTTTTGGGAAATCCCAAACTGGAAGTGGTAAATGGTAGGGAAGGATGATAGTGGTGGATGATAGGGAAGAATCATGGTCAGTGGTAACTGCCTGGAGAGATCATCAAGGATATGGTGGTGGGTGGTAGTAAACAGAAAGGACAAGGGAACTCTAATACTGTAGGGAGGGTTAATTTTGTCAGAAAAAAACTCCAGTACTAATATAAATTTTTGCACATGCACATTGAAGATGTACCCCTCCCACCTAAACAATGAAAAGAAGTGAAGCTAGCTGACACCTTACCTAATGTTATCCCCGTTTGACTTCTTGATGTAAGGTCTTCTTTTCAAAAACAGATTCTTACAGCATTCTTTGCCACCAGCTGACAATGGCTTGGGGAAGTCTAGCCCCTTCTGATGGCTTGGGAAAGTCTAGCCCCCTTCTGATGGATTGGGGAAGTCTAGCCCCCTTCTGATGGCTTGGGGAAGTCTAGCCCCCTTTGGGGAAGTCTACCCCCTTCTGATGGCTTGGGGAGGTGGTCCCTACAATAGTAGTAGAAGTTTAGTAAGCTCAGTCGCTAGCATGTAGCTCTCTTTTGCAAATTTGCTCAAGCATGCAGCTACCCTGTAATATGCAAAAAAAAAAAAAAAAAAAAGGGGGAAAATAATACGGTAAAAATTATAATGGTAAAAATTATGATGGATAAAATCTCGTATCAACAAATTTCCAGACAAAATTAACCTGGTCTTTGGGACTGGAATACAGTCATTGCCACTATTCTTCAAAGTCAAAAATATCCCCCCAGTAGCTATATGACTTGTAAAGCTACTGTAATAACAGAGTCCAACATAGCTATCACATAACCCTTCTGATATTCACAGCCAAGATCAACATTGGCCGCATTGCAGCTCTGTTGGCATTCTGTTATGCCCTCTGCAAGAAGTACATTGCTAAGAAGGTGGCCAGCAGTGCCATCATCTCTTTTATGACATTGGTGGCCAGTTGGCTCTTCAAGTTCTTCATTGAGGCTAAATTCTATGAATGGTTGCGTGATCAAGGAGGCTGGGTAAGACAGTTAAACCTACTAATTAAAGTGTACCATTGTTTTATTCTTCAATATCATAATAGCTAGTGGTTATCCTCTTTCTGAGTAATACTTTTAGCTAAGTATGCAGTCTTTTTGAACACTCTTCATCAAACTTTTTATTTTTATGCAGGGAACGCTTAATTCTGTTTCTTCGTATCTTCCTAGTGGACCAACATGCTATCTGATATTGGGTGTGGTATTTCTGGCTCTCTGGGCATATCACAGATGATTCTTTAATTTTGATGTTGAAGTAACTGCTTTTTTAAAAAAAAGAGACATACCAAATAGAATTAGTCCAAATGAAGTGTATGTTTTGTACGTCAAAAAAAGGTGATCAACAAGTAGGAAAAAAAAAAGAGAGTTAAGTTATCCCTTACCCCTCCTAATTACAACATGCATGCACATAAAGTCTGTGCCAGCAATGGTGACAACCTTTAAAACATGCTATAGTCTATTTGCATTCACCTTGCCCCTTGATCATTCCCTTGATCATTCACTATAACTTTGAGAGCTGATTATCTACTCTCTCTGAAATTTTATTAAGAATTGAGAAGTTATAGGAATTGTAGTGAATGATAGGGGGGCAAGCTGAATGCAAAATAGATTTATTTTCACTGTTACCCTTGCATAACAAGTTAATCTTTAAAAAGATTTATGCCTTGGCAAGTTTTTGTAATCAATGAAGGGTCTGGGCTCTGTGATGAGTTACTTGTGCATGTGTCTCAGTGCCCTCTGGCTTCTCAAATGTTCACTTCCATGCAAGGCCTGTAGTCTTTGATCTCATTGTTTTCGCCTTTCCTGATGTCTAGCTGATCATCTGACGTGATATCTTCTGCTTTCTGGCTTGTAATCATCGTTCTCTCAGTGCTAGTGTCGTCTGGCTAATCGTGGCCTGTTCACACTAATAATCCTGAAATGTTCACTTGTGATCACATCACGAATTCGCCTAGACTGCCGTCTCTGCCCATTACTTTTGCTGTCTCTTGGTCCATTCTCTGAGATTTCTGTGTTCTGCTTGAATCTACCAAAGTAACAGCTGGTGGCTAGGCCTATCGAAGTACATGCATTGTTATAGCTACAATTATCAACGCGAGGTGAATGCAAAGAAAGAGTTACAGTATTATGTGAAAGAGTCACTCTAGCTAAATAAATTTAATACATTATTGCTGAAATTTACAGATTATAAACTGTTAGCTACTTTTGAGTATTGACTTATTGTTTCCTTCTGAGTTTGAAGAGTGCATGCTGATGGTGTTGCTGACTGGATGGCTTCTGTTTCATCTCCAGGTAGGCCATGTCACCTCCCCCTGATAGAGAGGCAATGGAAGCAGTCTTCCTGCTCACTCCTCCACCTCCTCCAAGAAATTGCTACATATATGACAATATTTGCTATAACTACAGTCACTCAAGCAGCGAAATAGAGTAACGTCTTGAAGGAGAAAATTCCTCTTTGCCAAATAAAAACTCACTCTTTGAGAGAGAGGCGACCGTATTTCTCATATACTATAGCTAATATCTCTCCATGTCCTTGTCATACATTCTACACAACCTCTATGATAAGAAGTAGGAGATTCCATGCACGAAATATGTAAGGTTCACTCTATTCTTGTGAAGATGTTAAGATCTTACCCCAATTTGAATTTTCATTATTTAGTAACTCGTACTATAGTACTGAACATGCTACATCTTAGCCTAAAGTTGACTTACAGAAGGTTGGATGATTTCTTCGTCAGCATCATTATCGGATGCCTTGAGCACAGCTGTGAGCAGGTCAGCTTGCTCCTTTTTGGTCCCCAAGGTAAGATCTGGCTCATCGTCCATACCAGGCAGTTTAGTCACAACCTAAATATAGTAAATGGTTAATATCCAGCCACCAAATTGACTTTATGTCATACATACCTTGAAACTGTAGCCTTGTTCCACTAGGAACCTCTGCCTCTTTGTGGAGAAGAACATTTCTTCAGTATCCTAAAGCAAAAGTATGATACCATATTCTCTATTTAAAGGAATTGAAGGAAATAATTATTAGAAACCAACTTTTGCTTACCTGAGACACTAAAGAGTAGAAGTAAGCGTTGTATTCCTCAGCCACTGCATCTGCAGAAAACCATTTGATATGACAAGGTGAAGATGATTGTACCATCAGGTCTGGTAAGGTATTGTACCTTTCTTAGCACGCAAGATTCTTCCCAACCGCTGGGCCTCTTGTCTTCTTGATCCTCCATGAGCAGAAATCTGAATCAGCACATTGGCATCTGGCAGATCAAATGAGTTATCTCCAACCTGTTGGGGAAATCATATTAGATTTCATGAGGTTCATATACAAACACATTGTACTATGGGGATATCCCTATTCATTAGAAGCCAGTAGGAAATTTTTATAACAGCCATTGTGTTTGATGAAGTGTACCTTGGATATGAAGATAGTCTGGACAGCTGGATTGTGGATAAAGTTCTGGAGAATTTTCATCCTTTCATTTTGATGAGTCATTCCACAAATATAAGGCCTGCATAATGATTATTTTTCCATATTGTCATCTTCACTATCTCAGTTACTTCTAGTGAACACTGATAGATTTAGTTCTAGAGTCTACAGCCTCACTAAGAGGTATGCGAACCGTTTCAGTGTTTCAGCATAAGCTTTGAGTGCGAAGACTACATCAGAAAAAATTATGATTTTATCGTTTCGTCTGCATCATGAAAAAAAAAAAGGGAATGATGAAGAAATAGGATTATCATCAAGGATTTTTACCTTTCATGATATTTCATCAAGAACTGAAGAAAAAAAAATGGAAATAAATGCATGGTTTATGGTTTTTATAGATGTATAATGAATATTAGCAGCTTATGTACCTGGCAAGCTCTGAATTTCATCGGGTTCATCACATACAGAAGCTGAGATTGGCATAATTACAAAAATATACTATAAACTTAATTATAGAGAAATTGAATTTCCTCTCATGATACAACATACTTACTTTTTTCTTTCTGCTCCTCATTCTGAGGTATTCATTGTAAAATTCTGGGGTCATAGGACACCAAACCTAAGAAAGATGGTACAATACAATTTCATCATCATAGGATGAGAAAGAGTAGCTACCTCAGCACATTGGACTTTAGCTATGAATCCCAAATTCTGCAACTCCATCCAATTAGCTTCGTACAACTTTGGTCCAATGAGGAAGTTGAGGTCTTGAATCTTATCATCCTCTCGCACGAGAGTAGCTGTAAGGCCTAGTTTAGTATGAGCCTGAACAGCTGCATGTATATTATACAATATTTCAGTATAGGGAGTTTCTTCTGAAGAGAATCTACGAAATTAAGGATAGAGCTCTCTTTGTGAGTTTAGCTCCTACTATAGTACTGATAAAGACAGGACAGAGAAGCACATTAGTACTATAGCAGACCCATAGGACTAACGTGGTTGTATTACAGGTATCAACTGTATAAAGGACATGAATAGTGGACTCACCCGATAATGTTCTCCTAAATTTATCTGCTGGACATGTTTGTACTTCTGTAAAGGGAATAGAACAATAATTATGATATTCATGTTGTGCCTAAGAATCTAATTGGAAACCACATGGAGAAATAAAAGTTAGCATATTACCACATAGTTATTGACTGTTTGTAGCTCCAAGGTGAGATTTGGGATTTGATCGTATCATTAATTTTTCCCTTTGTTTTGGGGCTATCCACGAAACTTTATTGCATGAAAATTACCCATAACTACTAGCTGATGACCCACCGTCTAGTATCATTAATCCCCATTCTCTTTCCTGTAAGAAATCCATCATCTGCAAGAAACACAATAGATCTGTTAATTAAGGTGGATAAAAGAGGATAGGAGGAGGTGGGAAGGGGTCAAAAATGCATGCACAGAAACTTTCTTACCTGTTGTGAGTCCCATGCTCTCTTCTGTGTGTAAGCCACCATGTTGTATGTGCTAATAGCTATGGCTGTATTGGCTAGAGAGATAATGATAACATTCATCAGTATGCCTATACTAAAACTCTTTTCCCTCCCAGGAAGAACGGTATAAAAAAGGGGAGGTGCTTATGAGTGGTTTTGCCCTTTGCATTATTGATGTGTGATAAGTCTCTACCCTCCCGGAAAGAATGGTACAAAAAGGGGGGGACATGAGTGGATTTATCCCTTCCCTACCAGTACAAAAGGGGAGGAGCTTATGAGTGGGCTTGAGGAAGGAGCTTACGAGTTGGTCTGTCCTTTGCATCTGATGTGAAGCAGCAGATGATGTCATCTTTGACAGTGGACCAGAGCTTGAACTGTGACCTCCACTGCTCCACAGCAACAGCTAAAAAAATAATTGATTCAATTAGAAGTATCTACTCATAAGAGTGTCTACATAGAGGATTTCTTAATTATTAGGGGAGTTCCCCATTATATATACCTGAGGTACAGAGGATGAGACATCTCTTTCTGATGGTTGAAGCAGCTGTCACACCAACTAACGTCTTTCCAGCACCACACGGCAGTACTATGACCCCTGACCTTGCACGTCCATTACCAAACATCTTCCGCAAGCTCTTTTCCTTATGCAATCAATCAAAGTTCATAGAACAGTGTATATGACAGTGATATCCCTTACCTGATATGGACGTAGAATGGTTGAAGGCTTCAAGTCTATCCTAGAAGGGCAATGGGAGGTTGGGAGTGTAGGAGGAAAGAGAAGAAGAGGAACATAAGAGGGAAGAAGGGAGGGAGGGAGTGGATGTGAGTGTGACAAAGGGAAGCAATGGAGGAAAGAGGGAATCAATGAAGGGAATGAGCTGATATAAAAAAATGTACGAACTTGATGTCAGGATTATGAGTGTCATTCCTGAAGTCATATTCAGCCAGCAATGGATATTCCATCTCGATACAACTGGAAAAATATAGTACTTACTACAATAATATTCTTGGTCTCATTAAAAAGGTGCCCTCAAGCAAGGTGCATAATAAATGGGGTGATCATTATTTTATCCAATTCACTTCTGAAATGAGGACACCCCCTCTAATCAGGTCTTCTTTGTTTTAATAATTCAGTTTTTGCATTTCAGTTGCTTCCTTTACAATTTTGCACGCACATTCATATGATGTCTCACCGTTTTTGCAATGTTTCGAGTTCTTCTTGTTTGATCTCGAACGATAATGTCTGTACCTGCATATATAGCACATAATGTCAAAGCCATGTGATAATCATGTGACAGTAATGAATACCTGGTCCTCCATATCATCATCATCTCTGTCCATTTTTTCCAAGTAGGAATAAATATCCGAGGGGACACTAGAGGTAGATTCCTGATAATGCACACCACAATTTAATAATTACAAGGTTATGTGACCATCTATCTATACCTCCTGTGATTTGTCCTCAGTATTATCATCCTTCTTGCTTCCAAACTACAGTTTAAAAATCAAAGGCAGGTTTTTATAGTTCTGCAATGAATAAACATCTGCCAGAATTAGCTTCTGACATGTCATTATTATTCTATTGTGGCATTAAGCAAAGGTCACTTATTGTGATTGCTTTAATTAATTATTGCTACTTACCGTAAATCGGGAAATTTTCGCGTAAAATATCTTCGCGTTTTATTTTTTCGATGCATTTATTATTCGTTTTTTGAATCACCCGCAAATTATTTTCAACAATGAAAATTTCGCTACTAAATCCAGCTGGAGAAAAATGGCGGCAAGTGCTAGCGCAGAGTTCCAGACCACTTACTGTGTTTGTGACTACCACGTGTACTGTGACATGTGAGATGCCAGTCTCTAGAGTTTGAGGGAGCCAACAAATGACAGGTACGCGGTGGCAGTGAAGAAATCAACCACGATTGTAGGACATGTGGTCAAAAGAATATCTCGAACTAACTCTGCCTCCACTTCGCTCGAGCAATAGCCCGAGAAGGAACAGGACAGAGATCCCTTTGGATCTGGAAGACCATCCTTTGCTTCAAATACTCATGACTGCAATGCAAGCTAGCTAGCTAGTATACGCAATGTGCTTCCTACCGATGTTTTAATAATCCGTTGTAGAAAATATTTCATGTGTTTAATTTTCGTTGTTTGAGCCAACCGTGAATTATTTTTAACAGCGAAATTTTCCCAATTTACGGTATTGTTATAATCATAATAATTATATAACTAAATAATTATTTGTATCACCCTGATGGAATCTTGTTGAAACATCGGTGGTTTGTTTCATGAAGCTAATTTTATGAGAAGTAATTCTATTGAATGCTTGTTATTATTCATTATTTTTTTACTTGTAATTGTGGACTCCCTGAAGTGCAAAAACCTCTCTAATCAGGACACTTTTTCTTGTCCCAACACAATATAAATGTGTATAATTTAACCCCTGAAATAGGGACACCTCTCTAATCAGGACACTTTTCACTGGTCCCAAAGGTGTCCACATTTAGAGGTTCCACTGTATAGCTACTGGTTTCCATGTGTTAATGTTATTATTATTCAACAATGAAGATTTCCCAAACATTCTGTAACATTCTGTATTCATAACTGACTTGCATGGGCTGGACTTTATCTGGTTTCGAGACAATCAACTGGTTGAATGGGTTTTCAGAGTCCTCCTCCTCTGTGGGCATTAAACGTGTCTGTTGTACCACTGGGTCCCGAAGCAGCTGCTGCATCACTTCCTATGGTATGGGACATCATTTAGATCATAAATGCCTTATCAAGGTCAATATGAATTATAATCACCTCCTCACCCAATAACCTAGGAACTAACACAGCATGCATGTGTGTATGGCTATCTATCTAATTAGACCACCCTATAATGAGACCACCCTATAATGAGACAACCTTATAATAAGACCACCCTATAATGAGATCACTCTATAATGAGATCACCCTATAATGAGACCACCCTATAATGAGATCACTCTATAATGAGACCACCCTATAATGAGATCACCCTATAATGAGATCACCCTATAATGAGACCACCCTAAAAGAGACCACCTCCCCACTTATCCCTGGCCCATAGGTGGTCACAGTAAGCACATTTCATTGCACTCTATAAGAAACATACAAACTCTGATGTATGACCACAGTACACAATATAATCAGTAAGCGAAGAGCGTTCATCATGAAAATTGAGGTGATATACATATTCAATGTATGTTATCTCCAATGTGCATGCATGTACATATTTGCATGACATTCAATTCATTGCAATTAGAGCCCAAGGCCATGTGCCAGACAATTAACAAAATTATACAACAAAGGTATTGTTGTGATTTCAAAAGTCAATGACAGAGAAGTTTAATGATGGTGTACAACATAGCATCTTCACAATTTCATCCTCTCTCTCTCTATTTCTAACTACAACTAGATACACATGGACATACCTATCTTGCAGGCTCTATGAATCTCATTCACACCTCATGTAACAATGCATCTCATTATCAACAGGTCACCTGACCATTGAGACTGGTCACTCTCAGTGAAAAACGCTATGGCTGTAATGTTTGCTATTTTTAGCCTCTTCTTCTTGGTCCCTGTAAGTCTAGTTGCAGGCCAAGCAAACAAGCCTCACCTTGTATTCATGCTAGTTGATGACTGGGGTTGGGCCAATGTGGGCTACCATCGTGATCCCCCTACTAGTGAGGTGCTCACTCCTAATATTGATGCCCTAGTAAAGGATGGATTGGAATTGGATCAACATTATGCCTACAAGTTCTGTTCTCCATCTCGTTCCTGTCTAATGAGTGGGAGACTCCCCATCCATGTCAACGACGAGAATGCCGCACCAGATGTTTACAACCCGAATGATAAAGTCTCTGGCTTTGCTGGAATTCCGCGTCCGATGACTGGACTGGCTGAAAAACTAAAGGAAGCTGGTTATGCCACTCACCAGGTGGGGAAGTGGGATGCTGGGATGGCTACAGATGATCACACCCCTAAGGGCAGAGGATTTGACAGCTCATTCGGATACTTCCATCACGATAATGATTATTATACTGAAAAAATAGGTATGTGTACTTATAACAAGACAGTAGCACATCCAGTGGATTTGTGGGACACGGATCAACCTGCTCATGGAGTTAATGGCACAGGAGAAGACAACTATGAAGAGGCACTTTTCAGAGATCATTTACTGGACGTGATCAAAAATCACGACATATCCACTCCACTCTTCTTGTACTATGCACCTCATATCGTCCACACACCATTGCAAGTTCCTGACCGATATTTGCAAAAGTTTAGCTCCATCAACGATTCCACCCGACAGTACTACCATGCCATGGTGAACTATCTAGATGATGTGGTCGGAGCTATGGTTGCTGCACTTAAAAGTAGAGGTATGTGGGATAATCTTCTCTTTGTTACTAGCAGCGATAACGGAGGACCAGAATATCCTGGGGGAGGGGCTAATAACTATCCCCTCAGAGGTGGTAAATTAACAGACTGGCAAGGAGGAATACGTGTGAATGCTTTCGTGTCTGGAGGATTTCTACCTGCTGCCATGCATGGACAAAAAACTGAAGGATATATCCACTTGGCAGACTGGTATGGGACTTTCTGTGGAATAGCTGGTGTGGATCCAACCGATAAGAAAGCAGCAGCTGCTAACCTCCCTCCAGTGGACAGTTTGGACATGTGGCCTCTCATATCTGGAAAGAACTCCACCTCACCTCGTGTTGATATTCCAGCAAGTATTAATGCCCTGATCAGTGGGGATTACAAGATCTTAGTTGGTAAGATGCCACAGGCAGGCTGGACTGGTCCACAGTATCCGAACTCTACTCACCCAAAAGGTGGTATTGGAGCTATGGTTAATTGTGGAGAGAGTGGTTGCCTGTTTAACATCAAAGAAGATCCAGAGGAGAGGGTGGATTTAGCTGAAAAAATGCCAGACGTTTTGAAGGATATGCAAATGAAACTTGACAAATACTTAAAAACATACTTCGATCCTAAACGTGGAGGACCCTGGGCTGGTGCTTGTGAGACTGCTGTGGAAAAATACGGCAACTTCTGGGGACCATTCCTTCCATAACCATGTGAATTAATTAACATGCATTGAGTTTGGTTGGATTTTCTATAGTTACTTGTTTTAAATAAAGTGACTGATAATGACAATATTATTAGTGATCACACACATAGATCATCTAAGGCTATCAACTTCTTTTCCTTCTTGTTATAGTCAAACATTATACAACGAGTGTAGTCACTGGGTAGAGGTAGGCAAGATCACATGTTCAGCAAAACTGATGACCAAACAAAGTACTTCCATCAAGTCTTAATCGTGCTATAGAAACCTATTGGAGATACATTCTCCCTGTGACAGAAGGATTCCCAAGCAGTTATGTTACATCTATGAATATCGTAACTTATTGCATTCATCATCTATCATCATCAAAGGTCATTTGATCTGACCTTATTAGTCTAATAAACGCAATGGCTCTTACATTTGCTGTATTTTGTCTTCTTTTCCTGCTCCCTGTAAGTCTAGTTGCAGGCCAAGCAAGCAAGCCTCACCTTGTGTTCATGCTAGTGGATGACTGGGGTTGGGCAAATGTCGGCTATCATCGCGATCCCCCTACTAGTGAGGTAGTCACTCCAAATATCGATGCCCTGGTAAAAGATGGATTGGAATTGGATCAACATTATGCCTACAAGTTTTGTTCTCCATCTCGTTCCTGTCTAATGAGTGGGAGACTCCCCATTCATGTCAATGACAAGAATGCTGCTCCAAACATTTACAACCCAGATGACAAAATCTCTGGCTTTGCTGGAATTCCGCGTCAGATGACTGGGCTGGCCGAAAAACTAAAGGAAGCTGGTTATGCCACTCACCAGGTGGGGAAGTGGGATGCCGGGATGGCCACACCTGACCACATCCCAAAGGGCAGAGGATTTGACAGTTCATTCGGTTACTACCATCACGATAATGATTATTATACTGAAAAAGTTAGTATATGTATTTATAACAAGACAATAGCACATCCAGTGGATTTGTGGGACACGGATCAACCTGCTCATGGAGTTAATGGCACAGGAGAGGACAACTATGAAGAGGCACTTTTCAGAGATCATGTGCTGGACGTGATCAAAAACCACAACACATCCACTCCACTCTTCTTGTACTATGCACCTCATATCGTCCACACACCATTGCAAGTTCCTGACCGATATTTGCAAAAGTTCAGCTCCATCAATGACTCCACTCGACAGTACTACCATGCCATGGTCAACTATCTAGATGATGTGGTTGGAGCTATGGTTGCCGCTCTTAAAAGTAGAGGTATGTGGGATAACCTTCTCTTTGTTACTAGCAGCGATAACGGAGGACCAGAATATTTTGGGGGAGGGGCTAATAACTATCCCCTCAGAGGTGGTAAGTTAACAGACTGGCAAGGAGGAATACGTGTGAATGCCTTCGTGTCTGGAGGATTTCTACCTGCTGCCATGCATGGACAAAAAACTGAAGGATATATCCACTTGGCAGACTGGTATGGGACTTTCTGTGGAATAGCTGGTGTGGATCCAACCGATAAGAAAGCAGCAGCTGCTAACCTCCCTCCAGTGGACAGTTTGGACATGTGGCCTCTCATATCGGGAAAGAATTCCACCTCACCTCGTGTCGACATCCCAGCAAGCATTAATGCCTTGATCAGTGGGGATTACAAGATCTTAACTGGAGAGATGATGCAAGCAGGCTGGACTGGTCCACAGTATCCGAACTCTACTCACCCAAAAGGTGGTATTGGAGCTGTGGTTAATTGTGGAGAGAGTGGTTGCCTGTTCAACATCAAAGAAGATCCAGAGGAGAGGGTGAATTTAGCTGAAAAAATGCCAGATGTTTTGAAGAATATGCAAATGAAACTTGACAAATACTTAAAAACATACTTCAATCCTAAACGTGGAGGACCCTGGCCTGGTGCTTGCCAGACTGCTGTGGAAAAATACGGCAACTTCTGGGGACCATTCCTTTCATAACTATGTAAATTAATTAACATGCATTGAGTTTGGTTGAATTTGGTAGAGTTACTTGTTTTAAATAAAGTGACTGATAATGACCATATGTGACAGTACTTGGGAAAAGGTACCTTTTCGCGCAAAAATTCAAAATTGAGTTATTAGTATCATTTTAAAGCTCTTAATCTGGAGATTTACATGGCTTTTAAATCAAATTTATACACCACTTTGTTCCTGAGTTATACTTAATTGAATTTTACATCTCTTGTACATTTTATATGTAGCTTGTAAACTTTACAAGTGTTTAACAGCTTTTAATGTTTTGCACGAAAAGGTACCTTTTCCCAAGTACTGTCACATATTATTAGTGATCACACACGTAGATCATCTAAGGCTATCAACTTCTTTTCCTTCTTGCTATAGTCAAACATCATACAACGAGTGTAGTCATTGGGTAGAGGCTTTCATCAAGTCTTAATTATGCTATAGAAACCTATTGGAGATACATCCCCCCTGTGACTGAAGGATTCCCAAGAAGTTATGTAACACCTATGAATATCGTAACTTATTGCATTCATCATTTATCATCATCAAAGGTCATTTGATCTGACCTTATTAGTCTAATAAACGCACGCAATGGCTCTTACATTTGCTGTGTTCTGTCTTCTCTTCTTGCTCCCTGTAAGTCTAGTTGCAGGCCAAGCAAGCAAGCCTCACCTTGTGTTCATGCTAGTGGATGACTGGGGTTGGGCCAACGTGGGCTACCATCGTGATCCCCCTACTAATGAGGTGCTCACTCCAAATATTGATGCCTTGGTGAAGGATGGATTGGAATTGGATCAACACTACGTCTACAAGTTCTGTTCTCCATCTCGTTCCTGTCTAATGAGTGGGCGGCTCCCCATCCATGTCAATGACCAGAATGCAGAACCAAACATCTATAACCCTGATGACAAAGTCTCTGGTTTTGCAGGAATACCTCGTCAGATGACTGGACTGGCCGAAAAACTAAAGGATGCTGGTTATGCCACTCACCAGGTGGGGAAATGGGATGCTGGGATGGCCACACCTGACCACATCCCAAAGGGCAGAGGATTTGACAGCTCATTCGGATACTTCCATCATGCGAATGATTATTATACTGAAAAGGCAGGTATGTGTACTTATAACAAGACAACAGAACATCCAGTGGATTTGTGGGACACGGATCAACCTGCTCATGGAGTTAATGGCACAGGAGAGGACAACTATGAAGAGGCACTTTTCAGAGATCATGTGCTGGACGTGATCAAAAACCACAACACATCCACTCCACTCTTCTTGTACTATGCACCTCATATCGTCCACACACCATTGCAAGTTCCTGACCGATATTTGCAAAAGTTCAGCTCCATCAATGACTCCACTCGACAATACTACCATGCGATGGTCAACTATCTAGATGATGTGGTTGGAGCTATGGTTGCCGCTCTTAAAAGTAGAGGTATGTGGGATAACCTTCTCTTTGTTACTAGCAGCGATAACGGAGGACCAGAATATCCTGGGGGAGGGGCTAATAACTATCCCCTCAGAGGTGGCAAAGTCACAGACTGGCAAGGAGGAATACGTGTGAATGCTTTCGTGTCTGGAGGATTTCTACCTGCTGCCATGCATGGACAAAAAACTGAAGGATATATCCACTTGGCAGACTGGTATGGGACTTTCTGTGGAATAGCTGGTGTGGATCCAACCGATAAGAAAGCAGCAGCTGCTAACCTCCCTCCAGTGGACAGTTTGGACATGTGGCCTCTCATATCGGGAAAGAATTCCACCTCACCTCGTGTCGACATCCCAGCAAGCATTAATGCCTTGATCAGTGGGGATTACAAGATCTTAACTGGAGAGATGATGCAAGCAGGCTGGACTGGTCCACAGTATCCGAACTCTACTCACCCAAAAGGTGGTATTGGAGCTGTGGTTAATTGTGGAGAGAGTGGTTGCCTGTTCAACATCAAAGAAGATCCAGAAGAGAGGGTGAATTTAGCTGAAAAAATGCCAGATATCTTGCAGAATATGCTACAGAAACTCAACAAATATGTAGCATCCTACTTCAATCCTACACGTGGAGGACCCTGGCCTGGTGCTTGCGAGACAGCTGTGGAAAAATACGGCAACTTCTGGGGACCATTCCTTCCATGAACAAATTAATATGTACTTCTAACACAAATTGAGTTTTATCGGTTTTGCTATAAATTATTATTAAGTCTTAGTAAAGTGGCTGATGGTAATGCAATCACCCAATTATTAGTGACCACACAAGCTAATAATCATCATAGATAGCTAGGCTATTACCCTTCTTGATATTTATGGCAAAGTGTTGTACAGTTGAACCTCTGAGTAGCTAAAGGACACTTTGAGCTTAAAAATGTACTAATCCATATGAAAAAGGGTGTGTCCTTTGTCGGGAGGTTGTCCTTCTCTTGGAGGGTCCTTTATCGGAGGTAGCACTGTAGTTATCTTGTAGATGGGCAGGCAGGATCACATGTGCAATAACTAAATGAAGTATTTCCATCAAATATTAGACATTTCCCTGTGACTGAAAGATTCTAACAGGTTTCAATCTTCGTTGTCTTCTTTGAACCATAATAGATAATCCTAACTCTATGAATATATTGCATTCATCATCAAAGGTCAACTGATCTGACCTTATTGGACAAACAATTGCAATGGCTCTTACATTTGCTGTGTTCTGTCTTCTCTTCTTGCTCCCTGTAAGTCTAGTTACAGGTCAAGCAAGCAAGCCTCACCTTGTGTTCATGCTTGTGGATGACTGGGGTTGGGCCAATGTGGGCTACCATCGTAATCCTCCAGATAATGAGGTAGTCATTTCAAATATCGATGCCCTGGTGAAGGATGGATTGGAATTGGATCAAAACTACGTCTACAAGTTCTGTTCTCCATCTCGTTCCTGTCTAATGAGTGGGAGACTTCCCATCCATGTTAATGACAAAAATGCTGCACCAAATGTTTACAACCCTGATGACAAAGTCTCTGGCTTTGCAGGAATTCCTCGTCAGATGACTGGACTGGCTGAAAAGCTGAAGGAAGCTGGTTATGCCATTCACCAGGTGGTGGGAAGTGGGATGCCGGGATGGCCACACCTGATCACATCCCTAAGGGCAGAGGATTCGACAGCTCATTTGGATACTTCCATCATGCAAATGATTATTATAATGAAACGACATCGGGTGGTTGCAAGTATAATAAGACTAAAGTACATCCAGTGGACTTGTGGGACACGGATCAACCTGCTCATGGAGTTAATGGCGCAGGAGAGGATAACTATGAAGAGGCACTTTTCAGAGATCATGTGTTGGATGTGATCAAAAATCACGACACATCCACTCCACTCTTCTTGTACTATGCACCTCATATTGTCCACGCTCCATTGCAATTTCCTGACCGATACCAGCAAAAGTTCAGCTTTATCAATGTCTCCAGTAGACAGTACTACCATGCCATGGTCAACTATCTAGATGATGTAGTGGGGGAAATTGTTGCTGCTCTCAAAAGTCGAGGCATGTGGGACAATCTTCTCTTCGTTACTAGCAGTGATAACGGAGGACCAGAGCATCCTGGGGGAGGGGCCAACAACTATCCCCTCAGAGGTGGTAAGGTTACAGACTGGCAAGGAGGAATACATGTGAATGCTTTCATGTCTGGAGGATTCCTACCTACTGCCACGAACGGACAAAAAACCGAAGGATATATCCACTTGGCAGACTGGTATGGGACTTTCTGTGGAATAGCTGGTGTGGATCCAACTGATAAGAAAGCAGCAGCTGCTAATCTCCCTCCAGTGGACAGTTTGGACATGTGGCCTCTCATATCGGGAAAGAACTCCACTTCACCTCGTGTTGACATCCCAGCGAGCATCAATGCACTCATCAGCGGAGATTATAAAATCTTACTAGGAGAGATGGACCTAGCAGGTTGGACTGGTCCAGTGTTCCCGAACTCCACTAATCCACAAGGTGGAATACCGACTGTGGTCGATTGTGGAACAAAAGGCTATCTGTTCAACATCAAACAAGATCCAGAAGAGAGGGTAGATTTGGCTGACAAAATGCCGGACGTACTGAAGGAGATGCAAATAAAACTAGCCAAATATGTATCGACATATTTCAACCCACAACATGGAAACGAATGGCCCAGTGCTTGTCAGACTGCAGTGGAAAAATATGGGAATTTTTGGGGACCATTTCTCCCATGAACTAATGAATGTAGCCATAGTACAATACTTTCAGGATGCATTGAGTTCTGTTCAAAATTATGTTGGGACCATTTCCTGTGATAATACTCCAGGAGAAGGGAGACACTTCGTCAAATCAGTTAACTATTCCTTATTCATATGGATATTTTACAATTATTCAAAACATCAGTAATCTTCATACTAATGAACTGGAGAATAAGTACATGTACCTAGCTATTATATTAACCCACAACAATGTCTTACCCAGCACCAGCAAAGGCTTAGTAGTGTGCATTCATTATGGGTATCATGCATGGTCCTCATAAAGTCTACGTAATGACAAACAGCCAACCACTCAGCTGCATAACAACCATGCACAAATATCATGACTAGCAGGTACCATAATCCAGAACAGCCGGTAAGAACAACATTAGTGACATCATCATAGTGTTTATTAAGGTCATAAAAAAAAATTCCTTAAAGGACCCTATTCTTGTACTCTTTGATATTAAGTCTTAGAGAGTGTCCCACAATTTTCCTCTAGCTCTCCACACACCAAATTTCAGTCGAAAAGCTACAGTAAGAAAGTATGTAAAGTAGGTCTCAAATGAAGACTTGATTCCTGCGTACATGCATGGGCTTGTCATGTGTCACATGTACTGTTACGCTCATCCCATGCTACGTGCACATAATCAAGGTAGCTATGAATAATATGATCCTATTCACTATCAGAGGTCAACTCATTAATTTCGACCTCACCAGCAAAAATGGCTGTTATATTTGCTGCCTTCAGCCTTGTCCTTCTACTCTCAACAAGTCTAGTTTCAGGTCAACCTCACCTTGTGTTCATGCTAGTGGATGACTGGGGTTGGGCTAATGTGGGCTACCATCGTGATTCACCTACTAATGAGGTAGTCACTCCAAATATCGATGCCCTGGTGAAGGATGGATTGGAATTGGATCAACACTACGTCTACAAGTTCTGTTCTCCATCTCGTTCCTGTCTAATGAGTGGGAGACTCCCCATCCATGTTAATGACAAAAATGCTTCACCAGATATTTATAATCCCAATGACAAAGTTTCTGGCTTTGCTGGAATTCCTCGTCAGATGACTGGACTTGCTGAAAAACTGAAGGGAGCTGGTTATGCTGCTCACCAGGTGGGGAAATGGGATGCCGGGATGGCTACACCTGATCACACCCCTAAGGGCAGAGGATTCGACAGCTCATTTGGTTACTTCCATCATAAGAATGATTATTATAATGAGACATATGAAGTTGGTTGTAAATACAATAAGACTAAAGCGGATCCAGTGGATTTGTGGGACACGGATCAACCTGCTCATGGAGTTAATGGCACAGGAGAGGATAATTACGAAGAGGCACTTTTCAGGGATCGTGTGCTGGACGTGATCAAAAACCACGACACATCCGCTCCACTTTTCTTGTACTATGCACCTCATATCGTCCATGACCCATTGCAAGTTCCTGATCGGTACCTGCAAAATTTCAGTTTTATCAATGTCTCCAGTAGACAGTACTACCATGCCATGGTGAACTATCTAGATGATGTAGTGGGGGGAATCGTTGCTGCTTTCAAAAGTCGAGGTATGTGGGAAAACCTACTCTTTGTAGTTAGTAGTGATAATGGAGGAGTCGCACATCCTGGGGGAGGGGCTAATAACTATCCATTAAGGGGAGGAAAGTATTCCGACTGGCAAGGAGGAATACGTGTGAATGCTTTCGTGTCTGGAGGATTTCTACCTGCTGCCATGCATGGACAAAAAACTGAAGGATATATCCACTTGGCAGACTGGTATGGGACTTTCTGTGGAATAGCTGGTGTGGATCCAACTGATAAGAAAGCAGCAGCTGCTAATCTCCCTCCAGTGGACAGTTTGGACATGTGGCCTCTCATATCGGGAAAGAACTCAACCTCTCCTCGTGTCGACATTCCAGCAAGTATTAATGCCCTGATCAGTGGGGATTACAAGATCTTAACTGGAAAGATGATGTTTGCAGGTTGGACTGGTCCAGTGTTCCCAAACTCTACTAACCCACAAGGTGGAATACCAGGTGTGGTCAATTGTGGAACAAAAGGCTGTCTGTTCAACATCAAAGAAGATCCAGAAGAGAGGGTCAATTTGGCCAATAAAATGCCAGACATATTGAAAGAGATGCAAATGAAACTAGCCGCATATGTATCGACATACTTCAACCCAAAACGTGGAAAAGAATGGCCTGGTGCTTGTCAGACTGCAGTGGAAAAGTATGGGAACTTTTGGGGACCGTTCCTCCCATGACTGAAATAAAAGTCGAGTGATCCAGTCAGTCACATTATTGTACTAATGTTTACATTTTCTTTGCAATTATCGGTTGATTTATTAAATCTAGCCTTCAAGTAACCTTGTAAGCGGGCCTGGGTACGAGGCTAGCCTTCAAGCTGCAAAACATTCTGTTTCATATGTCATGACCAATAAGGTTGGTACTGCAGGTACGGCTTATTTTGAACTCTCAAATATATTGATATAGACTTGGTCATAACCTTGCTTTCGCCTGGGGTTATCATTGATACTGCATGCCTACATAACAATACTCCATTTCCCACGGATGATAATTATTTTGACATGCTACAGCAGTCACCACTAGTTATAAATATCCACTTGGCAGACTGGTATGGGACTTTCTGTGGAATAGCTGGTGTGACTCCAACTGATAAGAAAGCAGCAGCTGCTAACCTCCCTCAGTTTGGACGTGTGGCCTCTCATATCGGGAAAGAACTCCACTTCACCTCGTATTGACATCCCAGCGAGCATCAATGCACTCATCAGCGGAGATTACAAAATCATACTTGGAGAGATGGACTTAGCAGATTGGACTGGTCCAGTGTTCCCAAACTCCACTAATCCACGAGGTGGAATACCGACTGTGGTCGATTGTGGAACAAAAGGCTCTCTGTTCAACATCAAACAAGATCCAGAAGAGAGGGTAGATTTGGCTGACAAAATGCTGGACGTACTGAAGGAGATGCAAATAAAACTAGCCAAATATGTATCAACATATTCCAACCCACAACGTGGAAACGAATGGCCCAGTGCTGTGGAAAAGTATGGGAATTTTTGGGAACCATTTCTCCCATGAACTAATGAATGTAGCCATAACTACAATACATAGAGCTCCATTTTCCTGTGATTAATTAATAATACTCTGGGGGAAGGTGTCAAATCAGTTGGTATTATCCTTATTCTTATGGGTAATGTTACACTCATCATTCTAATAAACTGGAGAATAATCACATGTAGCTATAACTATTGTACGTATTAAACCATTCTTTTATTCTTTGATATTAAGTCTTAGAGAGTGTCCCACAATTTTCCTCTAGCTCTCCACACACCAAATTTCAGTCGAAAAGCTACAGTAAGAAAGTATGTAAAGTAGGTCTCAAATGAAGACTTGATTCCTGCGTACATGCATGGGCTTGTCATGTGTCACATGTACCGTTATGCTCATCCCATGCTACGTGCACATAATCAAGGCAGCTATGAATAATATGATCCTATTCACTATCAGAGGTCAACTCATTAATTTCGACCTCACCAGCAAAAATGGCTGTTATATTTGCTGCCTTCAGCCTTGTCTTTCTGCTCTCGACAAGTCTGGTTTCAGGCCAACCTCATATTGTATAAGGGAAAAAGCATTTCGTGAAATGAAAAAAAAAATGTAGGGATGACCACTGCTCAAAAAAGTAAGGAAACAAGAAGGATGAAAATGGGATCAATCTTTGTTCTGTGTATCCAGCCAACAATCCCTACATATACGTACATTACTAGACTATAATCTGAAGTTACCCGACGTATATGTAGGGATTGTCGGCTGGATATACAGAACAAAGATGGTGGTAAAATGACCGATTGGCAAGGAGGAATACGTGTGAATGCTTTTGTGTCTGGAGGATTTCTTCCAGCTATAATGCATGGACAAAAAACTAATGGATACATCCACTTGGCAGACTGGTATGGGACTTTTTGCAGCATAGCTGGCGTGGATCCGACTGATACGAAAGCAGCAGCTGCTAATCTCCCTCCGGTGGACAGTTTTAATATGTGGCCTCTCATATCAGGAAAGAACTCCACCTCTTCTCGTGTTGACATCCCAGCAAGCATTAATGCCCTGATCAGCGGGGATTACAAAATCATGCTTGGAGAGATGATGTTTGTGGGTTGGACTGGTCCAGTGTTCCCAAACTCCACTAACCCACAAGGTGGAATACCGACTGTGCTCAATTGTGGAACAAAAGGCTGTCTGTTCAACATCTAAGACTCTTGAAGCAAAAAGCCATTTCGACCATAGAGATAGAGCAGAATAATATAGTCAGCTCTAAGCTAGCTATTACTAGCTAGAACTGTAAGGACAGCGTGTAAATTTTGAATGGTAGACCTAAGCTTACTCGAGCTCATAATCTGCCAGTGAGTTGTGCATTATTTAGAAACGAAAGCAGGCTCCCTAGCCTGCCCTAGCCCTAGCCCTTCTCCCTTCTTTTATCTATGAGCTCAGCTAGTTAGAAGATTTTAATTCAGGCTTGGTTGTGATCCAGGATTGCAATACAAGAGCTATGAAAATTGAATTTCATGAAACAAGAACAGCTACAGTTACCTTGCCTCCTTCCCCTACCACTCTATGAACCAGCATAACAATTAATATTAGAAACAGTTATAATATGGAGGAAAAAAAAAACACTAACTACTTCCTACTGAACAACAATCATAACAAGCAGCTATAATGAGGTATTCATAATAGATGCTCTAATGACCTCCTGCAAAAAGAATTCTATTTTTAAAAAAAATAAAAGAAACAAGTAAAGAAAAAAAAACATTTATTCTAATAAATGAAGGTGATGTAGGGATGACTAGTTAACTGGTCAAAAAAGAGTTAACTAGTTAACTGGTCAAAAAAGAGTTGGAACAAGAGCTGAATAGATGACTGCAAGGATGAAGTCAAATCCAGGTGCAGTCACTAGTGTGACGTACCCACATTCGACTTCATCCTTGCAGTCATCTATTCAGCTCTTGTTCCAACTCTTTTTTGACCAGTTAACTAGTCATCCCTACATCACCTTCATTTATTAGAATAAATGTTTTTTTCTTTACTTGTTACTATCTTAGTCACCACTAGTTATACTGGCACAGTGACGATGTCACATCATTAACTAAAATAATATAGCACTTGAAATATGTCTAATCAGACCACTTTATCCACCAATGTTCCAACAACATCTACCTCTTTCCTTGCTGCTTATAGCCACTCTGTCAATTCCACCTCTTTAAAGAGACCATGCACCTCCATTTTTTTTGTATCAGGATTAAAAAAATTTTATGATGATAATGATTAGGATGATGATGAACCAGGGAATTCATGTCCCCCCACCCTGCATGTGCAGCAACAAGATGGATTTATTTTCCTATTGGGTCCTCATGCATAGTCCAAGAAGTTAAAGCACAAATGAGTTGGTACTTTCACAAACTGCTTTGCTAACCAACACAAACATACCTTAGTGCTAAAAATGATAGGTATATATGAAGTAATAATGGCATCAAAATTATATACAGCAGCAAAAACACTCCAACAAAATTATAAAGGGATAATTTTATTATAGCACCAAAACACTGCAAATTTCTACAATAATTTTCTAAGATAACTATTAGCAAAGTATGGCATATGTATTTAGCTCATGCTAATTGAACCGAGCACCATATCTCTGAAGCAATTCGACCACTGCAGTGTGCTCATTTTCACTTGCAATCTTTAGAGCAGACTGCCTGCGCTTATTCTTTAAGTCGATTTTAGCACCCTTATCAAGTAGTAGTTGAACTATCTCGATATTTCCAATTTTACTTGCATTCATCAAAGCAGACCATCCACCTCTATTTTGTAAGTCAACTAAAGCTCCATTCTCGAGTAGTAATTTAACAACTTCGGTGTGTCCTTTGTCACTTGCATCTAATAAAGCACACCATCCATCACTGTTCTGTAAGTCAACTTGAACACCTTTCTCAAGTAGTAATTTGGCCACTTCAGTAAGCCCTTTCTTACTTGCAGTTATCAGAGTAGACCACCCATCGTTGTTTAACAAGTTAACTTGAGCACCTTTCTCAAGTAATAATTTGGCTACTTCAGTGTGTCCATGGTCGATTGCAATCATTAAAGCAAACCATCCATCAAACGTTTGTAGGTTAATGTTAGCACCTTTCTTGAGTAGTAATTTGACCACTTCAATATGCCCTTTATAACTTGCTTCCATTAAAGCAAACCATCCCTTTTTATCTTGCTTGTCAACATTGGCACCATTCACAAGAAGGATTTGAACCACTTCAGTGTGACCTTTCAAACTTGCTTGTATTAAAGCAGACCACCCACCATTATCTTGCATATCCACTTGAGCACCATATCTCAGCAGTAATCGGACCACATTGGTTTTTCCGTAGAGACTAGCAACCATCAGAGCTGATTGCCCATCTTTGTTGACACGAGTATTTACATTCATTCCATTTTGAATCATTTTTTCAATAGCTTCACAATCTCCATCCTTAGCAGCAGCAAGTAACGACTCAGGATCCATGGGTAACAAGAGCTTATAATTATAGCTACTAGCTATCTGTGCCTGGGCAAAATGACTCAGAATTCTTAGTCAATACACAGGCCTGTGTAAATTTGGGTGGAATAACAGTAACATATTTATGTAGCTAACAGAGACTGATATGATCATAGTCACATGATGAGCACTAAATGATGTCATAGCAGTAGTTTTATAGCCATATAGAGTATGTCTCCCATAATGTAGCTATGAATATCCTTGATACACACAATCATGGAGGAATATATATGGCTGGTTTGATTGTCATGACACAATCCAAATGTACAAGCGCATTTCCCTTGGGAATTGATACTTGATCATAGCCTCGTTTCGCCTTTATATGCATGCCATTGTGTGCAAAAGAAAACTAGCTAGGTGTATCACATAGCAACACCCCTGGATGTTTCATCGACACTCAACTGCATGTGCTCCTATGACTACTGCACGGCCACCGCCACGCCCTCCTACACGTCGAGTCCTGCCGCTCGACCCGACGGCTGGGTATGGGTACGACACTTGAGTGCCACCACAGAAGCACAGTTGAATGTCAAGAAAGCACTTAGGAGTGTTGCTAGCTCTGAAGCACTCAGAAATAGCTATACTTCTATCAAGTCTCTCTTTCCATATGGGGCAGGCAGCAATAAGGCCTGAGTATGAAGTTAACATCACAGTATTATAGGGAACAATAATTTTTTTTTACATACTACATTGAGCTAAAATTAGCCACATTGTGATAATGTCATAATTGCTAAAAATAATTATTGTAAACCAGCACCCATACCTATATGACTGAACCCTGTGTCATAAAGATAATTTTTTGCATACTACATGGAGCTAAAATTAGCCATATTATGTGATGATGTCATAATTGCTAAAAATAATTATTGTAAACCAGCACCCATACCTATATGACTGAACCCTGTGTCATAAAGATAATTTTTTGCATACTACATGGAGCTAAAATTAGCCATATTATGTGATGATGTCATAATTGCTAAAAATAATTATTGTAAACCAGCACCCATACCTATATGACTGAACCCTGTGTCATAAAGATAATTTTTTGCATACTACATGGAGCTAAAATTAGCCATATTATGTGATGATGTCATAATTGCTAAAAATAATTACTGTAAACCAGCACCCATACCTATATGATTGAACCCTCATAAAGGGGGAGGGAGGTTTGGGTGATGAGGAAGGGATGTGCCAGTTTTCGTACTAAACACAAAAGCAACAAGTAAACTCCATGGTTTGGCTCCTTGAGAGCTATAAAAGCCACTAACAGCAAATGGTTTGGTTTGATAAAGCCTTAGAGATAAACATCTTGATTATTACGTGTACACATGCATAGCATTTCCCACAGGGGGAGTGGCCTCCAGGCCGCTGAAGATCCTTTAATGGTTTTCATAAATGCTATAGTAGTCTTATAGGGCATGGAGACAGTCCACAGTTAAAATAATATGCACATGTATATCAGTAAGCTAGAGTTTCATACTATGATAACTTAATGTATGTTGCTGCACTGTATCATAACGTACTCCTTCAGAGGTGATTTTCTGCACCGTCAACTAAATGGAGTTGACTTATTGTAGAATCTCAGGCATGGAGAATTTAGCTATAAAGATTGTTTTGGCTACAAGTGAGTCCTTACCTGTACCTATCACCGAACTCAAGAACCACACCAAATATTACCAAACTATTCCTACTTCCTCCTTATCTCGATAACCATACCACATATCACCCAACTTAAGCTAACCATCCCTACTTCACTCCCCCCCATGAGAAGCCGGATGATCAAATGCATAACAGGGGGAGTGAAGTATAGGAATGGTTAGCTTGTAGTTTGGTAATATTGCTGTGGTTCATGAGTTTGGTGATGGGGTACAGATAAGGGGGTACTTGACTCACTTGTTGCTGAACTTAGCTACAAGGAAAAAAAATTATGCTAAATAAAAAGGCCATGTAGGGTTAGCCTGTACTTTAACAGTTTCTGTCAACAAAAAGCTGCCTTCAATAATAATCCCTACATCATTGCCTCCCACCAAGCTGATTTATTTTTCCTTTATATTTAATATATATATATATCCCACCTAATACATTTACTCCCATAGAGAAAAGTGCTCTTACTGTCATAAATTCCCTCCCTTAGGGTAAAGTGCGTTATGACTCATAAATGCACTGTTCCCCAGGCTATGAATAACAACAGTTTTAGGTTTTCTGAAGCTGACTGTTGGAAGAAGATGATAATGAAGATAATCTATGAGATAATGATCAGATAACATTGTCATTACCTAGCTATTACTAAAGAGTTTATTTCTGTCTCTGGGTAGTTTATAGCTGACTGTTGGAAGAAGATGATTATGAAGTTAACGATCAGTCTATAACATTGTCATTAATCTATTTCTGTCTCTGGGTAGTTTATAGCTGATTGTTGGAAAATGAAGAAGTCATCTGGTGCTGGGTCACAAGGAAACTTCATTTTTTTTTGCAATTTTCCACAAGAAGAAATTATTTCTAAGGCCCGTTGGTATTTGGCGTCATACCTTCCGCTAGCTTCGCTGTCGCTAGCAAACACAAAACGTGGGTGGAGGAACTCATTAATAGCTGGGTGTGGTGGGCATGGGAGGAGCCTCGTAGTTCGTAGTCTTGCTTGAGAGTACGAGGCTAGAGTTGGCGTCTGAACAACGGCACATCACAGGACAGGGACAAGCCATGGCAGGAGTTTTCGTTTTGTTTCGTAACTAAGGGGTAGCTACGCTCTAGCTACAGACCGACCAATGAAATCGTGCGCCCTGGGGATATATAACAGTTAGAACACGGTAGTCCTGGTGATTATGGCCAAATAAACAACCTTATCCTCGGGCGGATGCGCCCTTGGATTCGGTTGTTTATTGGCCATAATCACCAGACTACCGTGTTCTAACTATTACATATATATATAAGGGAAAAAGCATTTCGTGAAATGAAAAAAAGATGTAGGGATGACCACTGCTCAAAAAAGTAAGGAAACAAGAAGGATGGAAATGGGATCAATCTTTGTTCTGTATATCCAGCCAACAATCCCTACATATACACACATTACTACACTATAATCTGAAGTTACCTGACGTATATGTAGGGATTGTTGGCTGGATATACAGAACAAAGATTGATCCCATTTCCATCCTTCTTGTTTCCTTACTTTTTTGAGCAGTGGTCATCCCTACATCTTTTTTTCATTTCACGAAATGCTTTTTCCCTTACTTGTTCCTGGTCTTTTTTCCTCTCTTTTATGGTTTTAGCTATGATTAGAGTTCATTCTTCTATGTGTATGCAGGGACAGATGAAAGAAGTTCTCCAATAGCATACCAGCCCAATCATTAAAATCGAGTCAAGGTGTTGTGTTGTTGAGCCGTACTTGGAGGTCGAGGATGCTGAAATAGAGTCTACCGTGGTGAATCTAAATCCCCGAATCGATACAGTAGCCTATCATCATCATTATCCAGAGCTAGAGCTAGCTAGCTAGCTAGAGACAGCTGAGTAATATTATGATTTCGAATAATTGGATATTCAAATACATGCGCATGCGTATTATAGAAAAGATGGCTTCCTAATTGAATTAGTCGAGTGCTGTGCTCCATAGTGTCTCCTTTTTCATCGACTCTTTCGAGTAGAAAAGATCGTAGTTGGTAGAATTTGGAGTGGATTTGTCCAGAAATCATGGCTGTAGCTTGAGTGGTTCGAGAGATATGGTTGTCTAAGAAGAAGAATAAGAATAATAATAATAGAGAATATAGCGATTTACCTGCTTGCTGTATTTCTGAAACGGTAAGCTCCCTGGTCCTGAAACTTGGTCTGCACATTGTAGTAGGCTCTAGTAGGCTGGATAATCATTCACAGTAGCTTTTGTTAGGTCTAAGTGGGAGAACTAGAATTTCACTTTAGTATTAGTCTATAGGCGGCGCGCGCGGCCGTCCGAGTCATCCCTACACATAGAGAGTGCTACCGCACTCTCCGATATATATTTATATACGCATACACAAGTCTAGGTCCATTCCTTATCAAGTGATGGGATGAGGAAATAGTATTCATGAGAGACAAGCTACATAATGTTTTGCAGCACTGAAGGCTTTAATAAATGGACTATAAATTCCAAATGGCAAAAAAATCAAAGTGTTACAATAATGTAACAGGTTATAAAATTGCTAAACACAACTCAAGTTTAGTTGTGGGAGGTCATGGGAGGAACGGCCCCCAAAAGTTCCCGTACTTTTCCACTGCAGTTTGACAAGCAGCAGGCCATATTTCACCACGATTAGGATTGAAGTACAAAGTTACATACTTAAGAAGTTTCACTTGCATCTCCTTCAAAATGTCTGGCATTTTTTCGGCTAAATTTACCCTCTCCTCTGGATCTTCTTTGATATTGAACAAGCAACCACTCTTTCCACAATCCACACTTGCTGCAATGCCTCCACTTGGATTAGTAAGGTTTGGATATTGTGGTCCAGTCCAGCCTGCTTGCAACATCTTGTCTACCAATATCTTGTAATCCCCACTGATCAGGGCATTAATGCTTGCTGGGATGTCAACACGAGGGGAGGTGGAGTTCTTTCCTGATATGAGAGGCCACATGTCCAAACTGTCCACAGGAGGGAGGTTAGCAGCTGCTGCTTTCTTATCGGTTGGATCCACACCAGCTATTCCACAGAAAGTCCCATACCAGTCTGCCAAGTGGATATATCCTTCAGTTTTTTGTCCATGCATGGCAGCAGGTAGAAATCCTCCAGACACGAAAGCATTCACACGTATTCCTCCTTGCCAGTCTGTAACTTTGCCACCTCTGAGGGGATAGTTATTAGCCCCTCCCCCAGGATATACTGGTCCTCCATTATCACTGCTAGCTACAAAGAGCAGGTTATCCCACATGCCTCGACTTTTGAGAGCAGCAACCATTTCCCCTACAACATCGTCTAGATATTTCACCATGGCATGGTAGTACTGTCGATCGGAATCATTAATAAAGCTGAACTGTTGGAGATATTTATCAGGAACTTGCAATGGAGTGTGGACGATATGAGGTGCATAGTACAAGAAGAGTGGAGTGGATGTGTCGTGGTTTTTGATCACGTCCAACACATGATCTCTGAAAAGTGCCTCTTCATAGTTGTCCTCTCCTGTGCCGTTAACTCCATGAGCAGGCTGATCCGTGTCCCACAAATCCACTGGATCCGTTCCAGTTTTATTGTATTTGCAACCACCTTTTGTCGTTTCATTATAATAATCATTCGCATGATGGAAGTATCCAAATGAGCTGTCGAATCCTCTGCCCTTAGGGGTGTGGTCAGGTGTGGCCATCCCGGCATCCCACTTCCCCACCTGGTGAGTGGCATAGCCAGCTTCCTTCAGCTTTTCGGCCAGTCCAGTCATCTGACGAGGAATTCCTGCAAAGCCAGAGACTTTGTCGTCAGGGTTGTAAATGTTTGGAGGAGCATTCTGGTCATTTACATGGATGGGGAGCCGCCCACTCATTAGACAGGAACGAGATGGAGAACAGAACTTGTAGACGTAGTGTTGATCCAATTCCAATCCATCTTTCACCAGACCATCAATATTTGGAGTCACTACTTCATTAGTAGGGGGATCACGATGGTAGCCCACGTTGGCCCAACCCCAGTCATCCACTAGCATGAACACAAGGTGAGGCTTGCTTGCTTGGCTTGCAACTAGACTTACAGGGAGCAGGAAGAAAAGAGCAAAAGAAAGACCCATATTTGATCTTTCTGCTAATCAGCTTGTGGTCAGGTGACCTCTAGCCACTAATGAGATACATTGAGGGCTAATTAGCTGTATACAAATATATTCATCCACTTATGATATTTGGGGAAGTGGTAGAGAAGTAGATGACCACATGTGTGTTAGAATTGCAAAACTTACTATGACCTATCATGCCATGACCACAATGACCTCCAAGGTTGCTGAAATTTTTTTGGGGTTCACTGAAAATTTGGGCTATACTAACAATGCTACTTTGTTATGGCCACATCATATGTTGGAAACTGATTTCCATGACATGTTGACTTAATAAAAGTCGCTGTATCATCATATTATACACAACCTTCTGCTCACTGTAATAGTCATTTGCATGATGGAAATAACCACATGAGCTGTGCCGTTTGGGGTGTGGTCAGGTGTGGCCATCCCAGCATCCCACTTCAATATTTAGAGTGATTACCTCTAGCTACACTTTTCCAGGTCAAGGCTGCACTTTTCCAGGTCAAGGCTGCAGGTTATGGTTAACAGGCCATAGCTAATGCTCCTCAACTATTGCTGCATCTCTGTTTGTTTGACTCAATGATAACATCCTTTGTTTTTTGCTGGAGATCACTTGATCTCAAATTCACCACTGCAATGGGGCTTGCCTTTGTTGTGTCCTGTTTTCTTTTCTTCATCCCTGTCAATCTCGTTTGAAATCAAGCCAGCAAGCTTCACCTTGTGTTCATGCTAGTGGATGACTTGACCTAGCCATGCACCTTGGAAAAATACTTGAAAGCCATGACCTGGCTATGACTTTAAAGGTACAGACATGACCTGGAGAAAAGTACACCCATGACCTGGGGAAAAGTACAGCCATGACCTGGGGAAAAGCACACCCATGCATGACCTGGAAAATAGAGCCTGACCTGAAAAAAAAATACAGACAAAATACTGCGGCCTATGCACGCTAAAGTATGCACCAGAGGATCTGATTGGACAAAGGTCTGAGTGTATATTAAAACTCAACAATATAGAATTTTTAATACATTGCTAAAATGTATCAGCCTATTAATTCATGTTAAGCTTCTTCTGCAGTAACTTGGCTATTTCAGTTTGTCCATTTTTACGTGCTATCATTAGGGTGGAACAACCATAGTTATTCTGCAGGGCTATCTCAGCATTATTCTCCAGCAATACTTCAGCCACTTCCAAGTGTCCATTTTGACTTGCAAACATTAAAGGTGACCAACCGTTTCTATTTTGCAGATTTACTTGAGCACCTTTCTTGAGTAGTAATTCAACTACTTGAGCATGTCCGTTATTACTTGCACTCATTGTGGCAGACCATTCACCAATATTACTCAAGTCGATGGCAGCTCCATTTTTGAGTAACAATTCAGCAACTTTGAAATGTCCGTATTTGCTTGCACCCATCAGAGCAAACCATCCATCACTGTCTTGTAGATCCACTTGAGCGCCGCTCTTGAGTAGTAGTTCAGCAATTTCAGTGTGTCCATTCTCACTTGCACTCATTAAGCTGACCATCCTTCATAATTTTGTAAATTTACTCGAGCACCATTCTTGAGCAGCATTTCAACACTTTCAGTGTGTCCTTCCTTACTTGCAATCATTAAAGATGACCATCCCTCGTCATTTTGCAGATTGACTTGAGCACCATTCTTGAGTAGCATTTCAGCTATTTCGGTGTGTCCACTTGCAATCATTAAAGATGACCATCCCTCGTCATTTTGCAGATCTACTTGAGCACCATTCTTGAGTAGCATTTCAACAATTTCTGTGTGTCCTTCCTCACTTGCAATCATTAAAGATGACCATCCCTCGTCATTTTGCAGATCTACTCGAGCACCATTCTTGAGTAGCATTTCAACAATTTCAGTGTGTCCTTCCTCACTTGCAATCATTAAAGATGACCATCCCTTGTCATTTTGCAGATCCACTTGAGCGCCATTCTTGAGCAGAATTTCAGCAATTTCAGTGTTTCCATTATCACTTGAGCTTATTAAAGGAGACCATCCTTCATTGTCTTGTAGATCCACTTGAGCATCATTCTTGAGTAGTACTTCAACTACTTCAGCATTTCCGTAACTACTTGCAATCATTAATGGTGTAGACCCTCGGTTATTCTTCAGATCGACTTGAGCCCCATTCTTGAGTAATAGTTCAACTACCTGAGCATGACCATCACAGCTTGCACTCATTAATGGAGTAAATCCTCTATTATTTTTCAGATTGACTTGAGCGGCATTCTTGAGTAGTAATTCAACTACCTGAGCATGCCCTTTATAGCTTGCACTCATTAATGGTGTCCATTCGTTGCTATCTTGCAGATCTACTTGAGCACCACTCTTGAGAAGCATATCAACTACTTGAGTATGTCCGTTATTGCATGCACTCATTAAAGATGTCATTCCTTGGTGATTTTGTAGATCTATTTGAGCACCACTTTTGAGAAGTAAATCAACTATATTAGCATGTCCTCTCTGACAAGCATTCGTTAGAGCAGACCACCCATTGGCATCTTGTAGATCCACATGAGCACCATTCTTGAGCAGTATCTTGGCCAATTCATATTGTCCTTCCTGACATGCAATCTGCAGTGGAAATTGCCCTCTCTCATTAGTAATGACATTCCAGTCTGTTCCTTTTTGAACACCTTCTTCAACATTTACACAGTCTCCAGCCTTGAGTGCAGTGAATAGCAATTCAAGATCCATGAGCAATGAGCTATAAACCAATTATACTGAACTGATGGAGGGCAACAGTCTAAAAATGTTCACTGTGGCTGAGCTATGGTACGAGTCTGTATGTTGCTTAACAATACTGCACAGCCATGAATATCTTACCAAATATGGGGTGATATATGTACTATACATGCATTTACGTCATATTAATTATTTATGAATTCCATTTACACATACTTCCTTCATACCAAGGCACTTCATGGCATCACAATGTCCGCAGCAAGTAGCTACTGACTTTAGTGAAAAGAATTAATTTATAGACAATAAAGCCCAGTTGCTTGTCATGAGTGCTATAAGCAAGATTACAAGGAACCTACTTCTCTCAGTGCCAATGACTGCCCATATTCATTGCGGCTATGACTATGCCTATGCCTGGACATAATAATTATGAGCTGGTCTGATGTGCCCTAAATGTACAAGCATTTCCCTTGGGAATCGGGTCAATATACAATAATTGGACTTGATCATAGCCTATACAGTATGTGTTGCGTGCAAAAGTGGTACTGGGTGGATTACGTACACCTGGATGCTTTATTGACACTCAACTCAGGAGTGTTGTTAGTACAACCTGGTGAAGATTTTTGCACAGGATTAGCTATAAGCCTCGTAGCTACCTTAGTCTCTTTTTTTTTCTTTGCAAGAAGGGGAGGCTCATGGCTAGCAGTAGTATAATGGATATGCCATTAGTCAGGTTTCAAGTGCTGGTTTAACAATTATTTTTAGCAGATAAGTCTATGACATCATCACTATGCCAACTATTAATAGTTGCCTCTGTTAACTGATTATGTAATTATCAGTGGGGAATGTTATAATAGATGAACATCATTATGTGGTACCAATATCGTAAAAGTCATAAGCCTTATCCCTGTGGTATCTTCCCCTTTCCTGAACTACCTTGTATCACACACACACACACACACACACACACACACACACACACACACACACACAAATGCAAAAACATTGTAAATCATCCAGCTGCTGCTGAGCGGTCACATACACCTGGTCAAGCGGTCGAGCCTGGATGCCTGTGTGCAGAATTGCTTCAGAGCTATGGTGCTCAGTTCGATTAGCATGGGCTAAATACATATGCCCAACTTTAATTTGTATTGCTAACAATTATAGAAAATATGTAAAATAATGATTGTGTTGATTAGCCATATTTGCTGTATAATTCTGACCTTTAGCGCATGCGCAAGGGTTATAGTGTGTGTGTCACACATATGCCTGGACACCATGGGTGGAAGGGAGGGTGCTGAGGTAGGCCTCTACAGTTGCCACGGACAAGCAGGAAATCAGGTCAGCTGGCCACAAATTCACCTCAACAAAAAGAGTGTTGAATTTTATCGACGTGTAGCGACCACTGTGGTGTGCTCATTTTCTTCTGCAATCTTAAGAGCAGACTGCCGCAATTATTCTTTAAGTCGACTTTAGCACCCTTATCAAGTAATAGTTGAACTATCTCGATATATCCACTTTTACTTGCACTCATCAAAGGAGACAATCCGAAATTATTTCGTAAGTCAATTTTAGCTCCATTCTTGAGTAGTAATTCAATCACGTCGGTTTGTCCTTTGTCACTTGCATTTAATAAAGCAGACCATCTGTTGTTGTTCTGTAAGTCAACTTGAGCACCTTTCTCAAGCAGTAATTTGACCACTCTGGTATGTCCATTCTTACTTGCACTTATTAAAGCAGATGATCTGTAGTTGTTTTGCAGATCCACTTGGGAACCATGGTCAAGTAGTGACTCGACTACATCATCATATCCTTTCCAACTTGCAATCATTAGAGCAGATGATCCTTCTTCATTTTGCTGGTCAACTTTAGCACCTTTCTTGAGTAACAATTGGGCCACTTCAGTCTGTCCACGGTCGATTGCAATCATTAAAGCAGACCACCCACTATCATCTTGCAGGTTAACATTAGCATTCTTCTCGAGTAGTAGTTCGACAACTTCGGCATGCCCATTCTTATCCACCTACATTTTGTAGGTTAACATTAGCACCTTTCTTGAGTAGCAATTTGATCACTTCAGTATGCCCTTTAAGACTCGCTTCCATTAAAGCAGACCATCTGTTTTCATCTTGCTTGTCAACATTAGCACCATTTGCGAGTAGGATTTTGACCACTTCAGTGTGACCTTTAAAACTTGCTTGTATTAAAGCAGACCACCCACCATTATCTTGCATATCCACTTTAGCACCGTATCTCAGCAGTAATTGGACCACATCAGTCTTTCCGTTGAGACTAGCAACCATCAGAGCTGATTGCTCCTTATCATTGATACGAGTGTTTACATCCATTCCCTTTTGAATCATTTTTTCGATGGCATCACAATCTCCATCCTTAGCAGCAGCAAGTAATGACTCAGGATCCATGAGTAACGAGAACTTATAGACTATAAAGCCTGATAGCCTGGGTGTTACGTATAAGCAAAATTACAGTTACAAGATAGAAATTTCTCTTATATTGTTGATCTGTGTCAATTATGTTCATTACATAATTTCCAATTCACTACGTGCCCTGCATTCATTGTACTTACGAAAACTTCATCAAGTTACTATGATAACAACTTGATAACAAGTGAAGGGAAAATTTTTTTTTATTTAAAATAAAAACAACAAATAGGAATGGCTGTGTGTAAGGTTGCAAACACCTGCTAACTATCCAAAATTAATTGTATACATAAGAGTATAAGTGGACACAAATGAGCATATGAAAAAAATCAGAAAAGGCCAAATTAATATGCCACACAAAGCAATAATTATTATGCTAGAGCGCAACTTAGTTTCATATTGTGATAACATTCATTCAATCCAGTGATGTAAATCAAACGTAATTCCTGAGGAGCAAGCGTGCCAATTCTGTGTGTCTGTTCTGTCGAGCAATCATCAAAGCAGACCTACCATCCTTATTGTGCAGGTCCACTCGAGCACCGTATCCAAGAAGTAATTCGGCTGCTTCAATATGTCCATCTTGACTTGCGCTCATCAAAGGTGACCATCCTTCGATATCTCGTAGATTGACACTGGCACCATTCTCAATAAGCAATTCGACAATTTGAAGATGTCCATTCCAACTTGCACTTATTAAAGCAGACCATCCATTGATGTTTTGCAGATCTACTTGAGCACCATTTCTGAGCAATAACAAGGCCACTGCAAATCGTCCATTCTTACTTGCACTCATCAAAGACGACCATCCTTCATCGTCTTGATGATTGACATGAGCGCCATTTGCTAGCAACAATTTAGCCACTTCGAAATGTCCTGTCTTACTTGCAACCATTAAAGGTGACCATCCCTCAACGTCTTGCAGATTTACACGAGCACCATTCTTGAGCAATAGTTTGGCCATTTCAATACGTCCATACTTACACGCACTCATCAAACATGTCCATCCTTCGGTGTCTTGCTAATTCACTTTAGCACCATTTTCCAGCAATAATTTGACTATTTCCAAGTGTCCATTCTTAGTTGCACTGATTAAAGGAGACCACCCACCATTATCTTGCAGATCAACTTGAGCATGCTTTTCCAGCAATAATTTGGCTATTTCAATGTACCCATTCTTGCATGCACTCATTAATGGGGACCAACCTTCTTTATCTTGCAAATCTACTTGAGCACCATTTTCAAGCAGTAGTTTGGCAATTACAGCATGTCCATTCTTACTTGCACTCATTAAAGGTGACCATTCTTCATCGTCTTGCAAATCGACCTGAGCACCATTTTCAAGCAGCAATTTGGCCACTTCAGTATGCCCATTCTTGGTTGCTCTCATTAAAGGCGACCATCCCATGTCGTCCTGCAGATCTACTCGAACACCATTCCTTAACAAGAAACGAGCAACTTTAACACGTCCGTACCTACAAGCAAACATTAAGGGTGACCACCCTCTGATTGCTGGTAGATCCAATTGTGCGCCTTTCTTAACTAGTAGTTCAACTATTTCAGAATGTCCTTTCCCACTTGCTATTGTTAAAGCTGAATATCCCTTCTTGTTCAGTAGATTAACTTGAGCGCTATACTCAAGCAATAACTTAGACAATTCGACATGACCTTTCTGAACCGAACTCATTAAAGGTGACCATCCCTCATTATCTTGCAGCTCCACTTGAGCGCCATTTTGAAGCAATAATCTAGCCACTTTAGTGTGCCCTTGAAAAGTTGCAAGCATCAAGGCAGACCGTCCTTTTTTGTCTTGCAGATTCACTACAGCTTTATTCTCAAGCAGTAACTCCACAACTCCAGCATATCCACCCTGAACTGCAAGCATCAAAGCCGATGTTCCAACATCACTCTGCAAATCTACTCTGGCACCATACAGTAGAAGTAAATAGGCCATTTCGGCATTCCCATTCCAAGAGGCATTCATTAAAGCAGACCATCCACTATCATTCATGAGATCCACATCAGCACCATGCTCCAGTAGGACTCTAACCACTTCTGTTTGTGCGCTCTTGCTTGCACTTATTAAAGCTGATGATCCGTTGAAGCTTTGCAGATTTACCTGGGACTTGTTCCTAAGTAAAACTTTGACCACATCCTCATGTCCTTCCCAACTTGCAATAATTAAAGCAGATACTCTTTTGTTGTTTTGCAGATCTACTTGAGCATTATTCGAGAGCAATAATTCGACCACTTCGACGTGCCCTTCTTTACTTGCACTCATTAAAGACGACCATCCTTTATTTTCTTGCAGGTCAACTTGGGTGCCATTTTTGAGTAGAAATGATGCTACTTCAACATGCCCTTTCTTACTCGCACTCATCAAAGATGACCATCCTTCATTGTTCTGCAGATCCACACGAGCACCCTCTTCAAGCAATAATTTGGCCACTTCAATGTGTCCTTCCTTACATGCATCCATTAAAGCAGACCATCCCCTTTGATCTTGATGATCTACTTGAGCACCTTTCTCAATCAACAACCTCACTACTCCAATATGCCCATTTTTACTTGCAGGCACATAGTAACCAAGGCATGCGCTAGTACTAGCACTAATTAACCACAAACACTACTGCGCTGAAATAACAGATAGTAAACACAATAGCAGCTGCTGCTTTGGCACATTTAAAATCCATGCTAGCATGAATAATGAACAAGTCATTGCAACTCAGGAACTATGCATGGGAATGGGCCAATATTTTGCATATGGCAACTACTTGATAAGGTCTAAAAAGTTACATTTTGCTTTAGTTCATAGCTAGTACAGAATGTGCAGGACACTAGATCCTATATGGATAAATTGAAAAGTAGAATGTGAATTGACAAAAACTAAATGTAATTTTTATGGCAATAAGTATAAGAAGCTATATATCAAAAATCAGCCATTGATTCCAAGTGGTCATTGAGATGTAACGCAGTTTACCTTGAGAATGGAATCAGTCATAACATCAGTCATTTTGATTGGTCCTCCTTCATTTTTTGTGTATGTAGTACTATTCTGATACTTAATAACATGGTGCAAGTTTGAAGTTTCTATCATGAATAGTTTTTGAGTTAATTTTCCCTAGCAACCATGCGTGGGCGGAGTGTGCCTGCACCCTCCACTATTGCTTGAATCCATTAAAGGCGACCATCCCTTGTTGTCTTGCAGATCAACTTGAGCGCCATATTCAAGCAGCAACTCGGCTACTTCCATGTGTCCATTCTTACTTGCACCCATTAAAGGTGACCATCCATTGCCATCTTGCAGATTTATACGAGCACCGTTTTCAAGCAATAATTTAACCACCCTGAAATATCCATTCTGACTTGCAATCATTAAAGATGATCGTCCTTCAGGATTTCGAAGATCCACTCGAGCACCACCCTCAAGTAGTAACTGCACAACTTCAAGATGTCCGTCTCTACACGCATGCAGCAAAGCAGACCACCCACAACTCTCCAGCAAGTCTACTTGGGAACCATTCTTGAGTAGTACTTTAGCCACTTCAGCGTGCCTGTACCGACAAGCAACCATTAAAGCAGACCGTCCTTCTTTACTCCGTAGATTTACCTGAGTGCCATTCAGGAGTAGTATTTTGGCCACTTCAATGTGGCCATGCTGACTTGCAATCATCAAGGCAGATAATCCTTTCCTATTTTGCAGGCCTGTCTGAGCACCGACCTTGAGAAGCATTTCAGCTGCTTTAGTACGTCCTTTACGACTTGCTTCCATCAAAGCAGACTGTCCGTTATCATCGCGCAAGTCAATTTTAGCATTTTTTCCCAACAATAACTGGATGATCTCAATGTTTCCTCCCCAACTCGCACATATCAAAGCAGACCACCCACCATTATCTTGCATATCCACACGAGCACCATATCTTAGCAGTAATCGAACTGCATCGGTCTTTCCGTTGAGACTAGCAACCATCAGAGCAGATTGCCCCTCTTTGTTGACACGATTATTTACATCCATTCCATTTCGAATCATTTCTTTGATGGCTTCGCAATCTCCATCCTTAGCAGCAACAAGTAACGACTCAGTATCCATGAGTAACAAGAACTTATAATTACGCTATCTGGTAGCCTGGGCAAAATGACTCTGAATTGGGTGGAATAACATATTTATGTAACAGAGACTGATATGATCATTATCACATGATGAGCACTAAATGATGTCATAGTAATGGAAACAGTAGTTTTATAGCTATATAGAGTATGTCTCCCATAATGTAGCTATGAATATCCTTGATACACACAATTATGGAGTAATATATGGCAGGTTTGATTGTCATGACACAATCCAAATGTACAAGCGCATTTCCCTTGGGAATTGATACTTGATCCTTGTTTCGCCTTTATATGCATTGTGTGCAAAAGAACACTAGCTAGGTGTACGTAACAACACCCCTGGATGTTTCATCGACACTAAACTGCATGTGCTCCTATGACTAAATAGTACCACAGAAGCACAGTTGAATGTCAAGAAAGCACGTAGGAGTGTTGCTAGCTCTGAAGCACTCAGAGGTGTTCTTAAATAGCTAGACTTCTATCAAGTCTCTCTTTCCACATGCAGGCAGCAATAAAGCCTGGGTATGAGGTTAACACCACAGTATTATACAATAGTGTCATAAAGATAATTTTTTTGCATACTACATGGAGCTAAAATTAGCCACATTATGTGATGATGTCATAATTGCTAAAAATAATTACTGTAAACCAGCACCCATACCTATATGATTGAACCCTCATAAAGGGGGAGGGAGGTTTGGGTGATGGGGAAGGGGTCTCTTGTTTGTGCCAGTTTTTGTACTAAACACAAAAGCAACAAGTGAACTCTTGGTTTGGCTCCTTGAGAGCAATAAAAGCCACTAACAGCAAATGGTTTGGTTTGATAAAGCCTTTGAGATAAACATCTTGATCATTATTACGCATGCATAGTATTTCCCACAGGGGGAGTGGCCTCCAGACCGCTGAAGATATGGTTTTCAATAAATGCTATAGTAGTCTTATAGGGCATGGAGACAGTCCACAGTTAAAAAGAAAATAATATGTACCTGTATGTCAGTAAACTAGAGTTTCATATACTATGATCACTTAATGTATGTTGCTGCACTGTATCATAATGTAGCTACTCCTTCAGAGATGATTTTCTGCACCGTCAACTAAATGGAGTTGACTTATTGTAGAATCTCAGGCATGGAGAATTTGTAAAGATTGTAGGGATGGCGGTTTGGCAACAAGTGAGTCCTTACCCGTACCTATCACCAAACTCAAGAACCACACCAATATTACCTAACTATTCCTACTTCCTCCTTATTTCGATAACCATACCACATATCACCCAACTTAAGCTAACCATCCCTACTTCACTCCCCCCATGAAAAGCCGGATGATCAAATGCATAACAGGGGGAGTGAAGTACGTAGGGATAGTTAGCTTAAGTTGGGTGATATGGATGTGGTTATTAAAATTAGGAGGGATAGGAGTGAAGTAGGAATAGTTAGCTTGTAGTTCGGTAATATCGCTGTGGTTCTTGAGTTTGGTGATGGGTACGGGTAAGGGGGTACTTGACTCACTTGTTGCTGACCTTTTTTGAACCATAGCTACGTATTAGCCATCCCTACTTACACACACACAAGTCTAGGTCCGTTCCTCATCAAGTGATGGGATGAGGAAATAGTATTCATGAGAGACAAGCTACATAATGTTTTGCAGCACTGAAGGCTTTAATAAATGAACTATAAATTCCAAATGGCAAAAAAATCAAAGTGTTACAATAATGTAACTGGTTTGCTAAACACAACTCAACTTTTAGTTGTGGGAGGTCATGGGAGGAACGGTCCCCAGAAGTTCCCGTACTTTTCCACTGCAGTCTGACAAGCAGCAGGCCATTGTTTACCACGATTAGGATTGAAGTACGAAGTTACATACTTAAGAAGTTTCACTTGCATCTCCTTCAAAACGTCTGGCATTTTTTCGGCTAAATTCACCCTCTCCTCTGGATCTTCTTTGATATTGAATAAGCAACCACTCTTTCCACAATCCACACTTGCTGCAATGCCTCCACTTGGATTAGTAAGGTTTGGATATTGCGGTCCAGTCCAGCCAGCTTGCGACATCTTGCCTACCAATATCTTATAATCCCCATTGATCAGGGCATTAATGCTTGCTGGGATGTCCAAACGAGGGGAGGTGGAGTTCTTTCCTGATATGAGAGGCCACATGTCCAAACTGTCCACTGGAGGGAGGTTAGCAGCTGCTGCTTTCTTATCAGTTGGATCAACACCAGCTATTCCACAGAAAGTCCCATACCAGTCTGCCAAGTGGATATATCCTTCAGTTTTTTGTCCGTGCATTGCAGCAGGTAGAAATCCTCCAGACACAAAAGCATTCACACGTATTCCTCCTTGCCAGTCTGTTAACTTACCACCTCGGAGGGGATAGTTATTAGCCCCTCCCCCAGAATATTCTGGTCCTCCATTATCACTGCTAGATACAAAGAGAAGATTATCCCACATACCTCTACTTTTAAGTGCAGCAACCATTTCCCCTACAACATCGTCTAGATATTTCACCATGGCATGGTAGTACTGTCGATCGGAATCATTAATAAAGCTGAACTGTTGGAGATATTTATCAGGAACTTGCAATGGAGTGTGGACGATATGAGGTGCATAGTACAAGAAGAGTGGAGTGGATGTGTCGTGGTTTTTGATCACGTCCAACACATGATCTCTGAAAAGTGCCTCTTCATAGTTATCCTCTCCTGTGCCGTTAACTCCATGAGCAGGTTGATCCGTGTCCCACAAATCCACTGGATCCGCTCCAGTTTTATTGTATTCGCAACCACCTCTTGTCGTTTCATTATAATAATCATTCGCATGATGGTAGTATCCAAATGAGCTGTCGAATCCTCTGCCCTTAGGGGTGTGGTCAGGTGTGGCCATCCCGGCATCCCACTTCCCCACCTGGTGAGTGGCATAACCAGCTTCCTTCAGCTTTTCGGCCAGTCCAGTCATCTGACGAGGAATTCCTGCAAAGCCAGAGACTTTGTCGTCTGGGTTGTAAATATTTGGAGGAGCATTCTGGTCATTTACATGGATGGGGAGCCGCCCACTCATTAGACAGGAACGAGATGGAGAACAGAACTTGTAGACGTAGTGTTGATCCAATTCCAATCCATCTTTCACCAGGCCATCAATATTTGGAGTGACTACCTCTTTAGTAGGGGGACTACGATGGTACCCCACATTGGCCCAACCCCAGTCATCCACTAGCATGAACACAAGGTGAGGCTTGCTTGCTTGGCTTGCAACTAGACTTACAGGGAGCAGAAAGAGAAGAGCAAAAGAAAGACCCATATTTGATCTTTCTGCTAATCAGCTTGTGGTCAGGTGACCTCTAGCCACTAATGAAATACATTGAGGGCTAATTAGCTGTATACAAATATATTCATCTACTTGTGATACTTGGGAAAGTGGTAGAGAAGTAGAGGACCACATGTGTGTTAGAACTGAGGTGTGCCATTTGGGGTGTGGTCAGGTGTGGCCATCCCAGCATCCCACTTCAATATTTAGAGTGATTACCTCTAGCTACACTTTTCCAGGTCAAGGCTGCAGGTCATGGTTAACAGGTCATAGCTAATGGTCCTCAACTATTGCTGCATCTCTGTTTGTTTAACTCAATGATAACACCTTTCATTAACAGCTGGAGATCACTTGATCTCAAATTCACCACTGCAATGGGGCTCACCTTTGTTGTGTCCAGTTTCTTTGCTTGATTCCTGTCAGTCTAGTTTGAAATCAAGCCAGCAAGTTTCCCTTGTGTTCATGCTAGTGGATGACTTGACGACCTAGCCATGCACCTGGAAAAATACTTGAAAGCCATGACCTGGTTATGACTAAAAAAGTACAGACATGACCTGGAGAAAAAAGTACACCCACATCCTAGGAAAAAGTATGGCCATGACCTGGGAAAAAGCACACTCTAGCCTCGTTCTCAGGCTTATTTCCTGCTTCACTGAGAGCCTGGGAACGAGGCAAAAGCACACCCATGATCTGAAAAAGTGTAGCCATGACCTGGAAAATAGAGCCTGACCTGAAAAAAAAAAATACAGACAGCCTATAGCTATGCACCATGGACACAGATCTGAGTGTATGTTAAAACTCAACGATATAGAACTTTCAATACACAATTATGTATCAGCCTATAAATTCATGTCAGCTTCTTCTGCAGTAACTTGGCTACTTCAGTTTGTCCATTCTTATGTGCTATCATTAGGGCAGAACAACCATTGTTATTTTGCAGGACTATCTCAGCATTATTCTCCAGTGTCCATTTTGACTTGCAAGCATTAAAGGTGACCAACCATTTCTATTTTGCAGATTAACTTGAGCACCTTTCTTGAGTAGTAATTCAACTACTTGAGCATGTCCGTTATTACTTGCACTCATTGTGGCAGACCATTCACCAATATTACTCAAGTCGATGGCAGCTCCATTTTTGAGTAATAATTCAGCAACTTTGAAATGTCCATATTTACTTGCACCCATCAGAGCAAACCATCCATCACTGTCTTGTAGATCCACTTGAGCGCCGCTCTTGAGTAGTAGTTCAGCAATTTCATTGTGTCCATTCTCACTTGCACTCATTAAAGCTGACTACCCTTCATAATTTTGTAAATTTACTCGAGCACCATTCTTGAGCAGCATTTCAACAATTTCAGTGTGTCCTTCCTCACTTGCAGTCATTAAAGATGACCATCCCTTGTCATTTTGCAGATCGATTTGAGCACCATTCTTGAGTAGTATTTCAGCTATTTCAGTGTGTCCACTTGCACTCATTAAAGATGACCATCCCTCGTCATTTTGCAGATCAACTTGAGCACCATTCTTGAGTAGCATTTCAGCAATTTCAGTGTGTCCATTCTCACTTGCACTCATTAAAGATGACCATCCCTCGTCATTTTGCAGATCTACTCGAGCACCATTCTTGAGTAGTATTTCAACAATTTCAGTGTGTCCTTCCTCACTTGCAATCATTAAAGATGACCATCCCTTGTCATTTTGCAGATCGATTTGAGCACCATTCTTGAGTAGCATTTCAGCAATTTCTGTGTGTCCTTCCTCACTTGCACTCATTAAAGATGACCATCCCTCATCATTTTGTAGATCTACTCGAGCGCCATTCTTGAGTAGCATTTCAACAATTTCAGTGTGTCCTTCCTCACTTGCAATCATTAAAGATGACCATCTCTCGTCATTTTGCTGATCGACTTGAGTGCCATTCTTGAGTAGAATTTCAGCAATTTCAGTGTTTCCATTATCACTTGAGCTTATTAAAGGAGACCATCCTTCATTGTCTTGTAGATCCACTTGAGCATCATTCTTGAGTAGTACTTCAACTACTGCAGCATTTCCGTAACTACTTGCAATCATTAATGGTGTAGACCCTCGATTATTTTTCAGATTGACTTGAGCCCCATTCTTGAGTAATAATTCAACTGTCCTTTGCAGCTTGCACTCATTAATGGTGTCCATTCGTCACTATTTTGCATATCAACTGCTTGAGTATGACATGCACTCTTTAAAGATGGTGATTTTGTAGATCTACTTGAGCACCACTCTTGAGAAGCAAATCAACTATATTAGCATGTCCTCTCTTACATTCTTGAAGTAAATAAATTCTCAAAGAAAACTCAATAGAATCATCTCACAATCATACCATCTCAATATAATAGTCTTAAAGGGATATTTGATTAAAGCTCCCAATAGGTGACCTCTACCTGTGATAAAGCAATGGACAAAGGTCATTGCCAAACTTATACTTTGTTCTTCTCCTTTTATCTCTCTTATAATCCTAACATACATTATAACCCTTGCGCATGCACTGAGGGTCAATAATTATACAGGATAATTCAGAAAAATACAGCTAATAAACACAGTCATTATTTTACATAATACAATTGTTAGCAATACTAATTAAAGTCTGGCATATGTAAATAGCTCATGCTAATCTAACTGAGCTCCATGGCTTTGAAGCAATCAACCACTTCGGTGTACATACGTTTTTTTTCTGTTGCAATATTTAGAGCAGACTCCCCATCTTTAGCTCCATTCTTGAGTAGTAATCCAACTACTTTGGCGTACCCACTCTTACTTGCACTCATCAAAGCAGACAACCCATCGACATTTTGTAGGTTAACATCAGCACCTTTCTTGAGTAGTAATTCGACCACTTTGGTGTGCCCACTCTTACTTGCACTCATCAAAGGCGACCATTTTTTATTGTTTAGTAAGTCAACTTGAGCACCGTTCTCGAGTAGTAATTCAACTACTTCAGTGTGTCCGTTCATACTTGCACTCATTAGAGCAGACCACTCATCAACATTTTGTAGGTTAACATTAGCATCTTTCTCGAGTAGTAGTAATTCAACTACTTCAGTGTGTCCATTCATACTTGCACTCATTAGAGCAGACCACCCATCAACATTTTGTAGGTTAACATTAGCATCTTTCTTGAGTAGTAATTTGACCACTTCAGTGTGTCCATACATACTTGCATATATTAAAGCAGACCACCTATCAACATTTTGTAGGTTAACATTAGCATCTTTCTCAAGTAGTAATTTGACCACTTTGGTGTGCCCACTCTTACTTGCACTCATCAAAGCCGACCATTTGTCGTTGTTTAGTAAGTTAGCTTGAGCACCGTTCTTGAGTAGTAATTCAACCACTTCAGTGTGTCCATTCTTACTTGCACTCATTAAAGATGAAAATCCGTAATTATTTTTCAAGTTAACTTGAGCATCATTCTCGAGCAGTAATGCGACCACTTCAGTATGCCCATTCTTACTTGCAATCATTAAAGCAGATTTTCCTTTTTCATCTTGCTGGTTGACTTGCACACCTTTCTCAAGTAATAATTTGGCTATTTCAGTCTGTCCATGTTTGATTGCAATCATTAAAGCAGACCACCCACCGAAATTTTGTAGATTAACATTAGCATCGTTCTCAAGTAGTAATTCAACCACTTCAGCATGCCCTTTACGAATCGCTTCCATTAAAGCAGACCGTCCTTTTTCCTCTTGCTTGTCCACATCAGCACCCTTTGTGAGTAGGATTTGAACCACTTCAGTGTGACCTTTAAAACTTGCTTGCATTAAAGCAGACCATCCACCATTATCTTGCATATCTACTTGAGCACCAAGTCTTAGCAGTAATTGGACCACATTGGCTTTTCCATTGAGACTAGCAATCATCAGAGCTGATTGCCCCTTATCATTGACACGAGTATTTACATCCATTCCATTTCGAATCTTTTTTTCGATGTCCTCACAATATCCAGCCTCAGCAGCAGCAAGTAATGCTGATTCAGGATCCATGAGTAACAAGAACGTACAGACAATAATGTGAATAAAGCCTGATAGCCTGGTGCTAGAACCAAATCACAAAGAATAGCTAGTTACCAGTTTGTAACAGTTTAAGTATACCAGGCTGCAGTAGGGGTTTCTAAGGTTTCTGGAAACTAGTACTACACACTCTGATTCAACCGAGCCACACTGAGTCAACCACGTAGCTGTGGCTTAACCATCATGAGGATGGGGTTTTGTTGACTGAATATGAGCCTAAGTAAACAGTACTACACACTCTGATTCAACTGAGCCACACTGAAACCTAAGGTATATAGTACTGATTCAACCTGATAGCTAGGGCTTAACCATCATGCAGATGGTATGCAGATAGCAGTGGCGGTTTATATGGGGTCAAAAAGTCATTACTCTTCTCTCTCTCTCTATTTGTAAATAAGAACCTCATAGAAGCTCCTATTTACATAATTATATAGGTGCTCCTATTTATAAACAAAGGAAAATATAAAATAATCATGTAGGGATGGCTGTGTGTAAAGCTCAAAAAATTCACGAACAAGAGAGCCTACCCCTCCTAATTTCAATAACCACACCCATATTACCCAATTACTCCCTACTTCACTCCTCATGAGTGCTCTTATGCTTTTACCCCTATTTATAAGGAGAGTTCCTATTTACACAAGTGAAAGGAAAAAAATTTATGCTAAATTAAAAGGCCATGTAGGGATAGTCTGTACTTTAAATCAAATTTATGCTGCCTTCAATAATAATCCCTACATCACTGCCTCCCACCAAGCTGCTTTAATTGTTCATGTCAGTATAAAAGTGTTCTGCTTGGGTTACAGCCTGGCAGGAAGATGATGATAATGATGAACGAATCATAAAAATTATAGATTTAGGCGGCAGCTGGTGCCGATTGTTGATGCTGTTCTGGAGGAGTTTGAGCGGTCATATCATCATCTTCTGCATTGTTTTTCAGATGTAAGAAGTTTAGTTGAGCCTGTAGCAAGAATAGAAGAGATACAGAAAGTCTAGTTTGTATTGTTCTAATGAGAGAAGCCATTCCGTGCTAACCCTAAATAAAGAGTGCTATCGCACTCTCTGATATGGGAGCTCATTAGCCTCATACCCAGGCCCGCTTTTTTTGCGGGCCATGAAAAAAAGCGGGCTTTTTTGCGGGCCACTAAAAAAAGTGGGCCTGGGTACGAGGCTAGGGAGCTCATATACATAAATGAGAGTTCCTATCTATAAAAAAGAGCTATTTACATAATAGGCACTCCTATTATAAATTATTATAGACAGGACTTTTTATATAATCCTATTTACATAACCTTTGACCTTTAAGTTGAAATGTGATTAGCACGAGTACCATGGATCACAAATTGTCAATGGAGTGAGCCTCCCCATGAGTAATGTACATCTCTTTAATTCATAATTTTACATTATTTCTTGTTTCCTTTTCCAACAGGGTCAGAGGTCACAAATTGTCAATGGAGTGAGCCTCCCCATGAGTAATGTACATCTCTTTAATTCATAATTTTACATTATTTCTTGTTTCCTTTTCCAACAGGGTCAGAGGTCATGTTCAGATTGATCAGGCATGTAAAATAGGATGTTAAATAAAAGTACTAATCGGTATAAATGGAAATAGGACATATAAAATTTTCATTTATTATAGGAGTACCCATTATACAAATAGGAGCTTTATAATTATGTGAATAGGAGCTCTCATTTATAAATAGGAGCTCCTATAAAAATAGGAGTGCCAAGTGACATTTCTCCATGGTAACTATTTTGAGCACGAGGGAGAGCCTCACTGCAAACTCCATTATCATGTCTCCAGGGCACCCTCTGTGCCAGCTGGCTCCTATATTTATAAAATAAGAGTTCCTATCTTAAATAGCTCTCATTTACATAATTATAAATAGGATGTTCTTATTTACAAACACAGAGAGAGAGAGAAACAAGAGTAATGGCTGTTTGGCATCCCATAGTTTTAAGGGGTTTCTGGAAACTAGTGAATTGTAAGTTGGTTGTCCAAATGTAAAGCGCTACAATAAAAACTTGCATCTTTTGAGGAAAAGCCACATATCTATTCAGGAACAGGTTTCATTTTAGATTTTGCATCTTACCTGTGTGGCTTGGTTGAATCAGAGTGTGTAGTACTGTTTACTTAGGCTCCTATTCAGTCAACTGTACAGTTGATTTAGTAAAACTTGCAACAGAGTTCTGGACTTTTTGTAGCCAGTGGTTTTTGCATCTTACCTGTGTGGCTTGGTTGAATCAGAGTGTGTAGTACTGTTTATTTAGGTTCCTATTCAGTCAACTAGTTTCCAGAAGCCCCTTAAAACTATGGGATGCGGAACAGCCATTACTCTTGTTTTTCTCTCTCTGTTTGTAAATAAGAATATCTGTAAATGAAGATAGGAACTCCTATTTATAAATGAAAGTTCCTATTTTACATATACAGGAGCCAGCTGGCACAGAGGGCACCCCCCCCCCCCCCCCTGGAGGCATGGTAATGGAGTTTGTAGTGAGGCTCTCCCTCGTGCTCAAAATAGTTGCCATGGAGAAATATCACTTGGCACTCCTATTTATAAATGAAAGGAAAAAAATTTATGCTAAATAAAAAGGCCATGTAGGGTTAGTTTGTACTTTAACAGTTTTTCTGTCAACGAAAATCAAAATTATGCTGCCTTCAATAATAATCCCTACATCACTGCCTCCCACCAAGCTGCTTTAATTGTTCATGTCAGTATAAAAATGTTCTGCTTGGTTTAGGCAGTGATGTAGGGATTATTATTGAAGGCAGCATAATTTGACAGAAAAACTGTTAAAGTACAGACTAACCCTACAGGCCTTTTTATTTAGCATAAATTTTTTTCCTTTCACTTGTTTGTTTACTTTTTGTACGACCTTGTTTTCAAGTAAAAATAGCTGGTTAGCATGCGCGTACGTGCATGTGATAGTGACAGACACTCGCGCATGACAAATGATGTCATTTCAAAATGGCTGACATAGTTATAATGAAAAGTCGTTCGATATGAGTGATTGTTTTGAAGGGAAACTGTGGATATAACAATGGTAAAAGCACATTATGTGGTTATAACTGCACAAGTTGAATAATATGTGGTTATAACTGCACAAGTTGATATGAATTTCACTGTCGTATCACTTTCAACCATTAAAGGTGATCATCCCTCAATTTGGATTGCAGGTTGGACTGGTCCAGTGCTCCCAAACTCCACTAATCCATACCAACTGTGGTCGATTGTGGGATAAGTGACTGTCTGTTCAAAACGAAGAAGATCCAGAAGAGAGGATCAATTTGGCTGACGAAATGCCAGACATACTGAAGGAGATGCAAACAAGTATGTATCAACATACTTCAATCCACAACAAGGAAAAGAATGTGGAAAGGTCATAAAGATGGACAACCATTAAGTTCCCAAATGTTCCATGTTAATACCTCTGAGGACCGAAGAGAGGACAACCTATCTATGGAGGATGAACCAATGTGTCCTTTATTCACACATTAATACACACTTATAGAACAGATAACAGTCAGAGGAATATCATAGTCCCTTGTATAAAGTTGTTAGTTAAAAGCATTGTGCCAATTGAGCTGACCTCTGATAGTGAATAAAATTGCACTTACAGCAGATTGCAGTATAAATCAAGAACAGCACATAAGAGCAGAGCCCAACTCTAAAGCTGTTTGAAAGAAGCTATGTAAATTTTGGTTTTGCTGTTCTGGATGTTGCAAGATCACTGCAATTAGCTGTATTCATAGTCACCCACCTTGGTTATGTATGTGGGATAAGCATACTCTTATCAAAGAATGTATAAGAACCGGTCAACTAAAAAAAAGTAGCTTACATTATGAAATGAAATCACAGGAATATGTTTTTAATATAGAGTGCATGTAACTGAAAAATATAACTCTATTCATCTGGAAGTACTCCACTACACATGTACATTCCCCCGAAAGTTTCCATATCACTACTAGGGTAACATATTCAATTGGAAAGCAAAACAGTTTGTAAAAGTCATTTATACTTCAACTTCATAGACTAAGATATTGCTGTCAGGATGAAGTGGTGGCAGCTGCATACACAGGAGGCTGTATAATGCTTACCACAAGCACCTACAATCCACTTAGCCCCTCTATGACAAAATGCAATAAGCTCTAGCTATTGGTTGCTAAGTGTTGTGGGCATGTTTTATTTTTAGGGTCAAAGGTCAAACAAACATATATATCATGTGATCAATATCTCTATTTGCATGAATGGGGAGGGGGCTCGCTTTGCTCACCAATAATCAGTATTACTGCTGTTGGGTGAGTGATCAAGTGAGCCCACACACACTAATCACTTTAGCATGTGAAAATTGATGTCACATGAGTGGTAACATATAGCCATGATAAGAGTGTACACTAGCTCATATAAGAAATGAAAGTATACGCAATAGTACGATGCTATACTTCTTCAGAGCTTAGTCTTATGACTTCTGTTGAGCTTGCTCGAACAACAATGCTCATGCATGCAACCTCATCCAAACATAGTATCTAAGAGTGACTACAGACTGAAAGCAGCAGGCCATTCTTTTCCACATTTAGGATTGAAGTACGAAGTTACATACCTAAGAAGTTTCACTTGCATCTCCTTCAAAACATCTGGCTTTTTTTGGCTAAATTCACCCTCTCCTCTGGATCTTCTTTGATATTGAACAAGCAACCATTCTTTCCACAATCCACACTTGCTGCATTTGGATTAGTAAGGTTTAGATATATTGCGGTCCAGTCCAGCCTGCTTGTGACATCCTGCTTACCAATATCTTATAATCCCCACTGATTAGGGTACAAGAAGGGAGAGGATGTGTAATGGTTTTTGATCACGTCCAGCATGTGATCCCTCTTCACAGTTGTCCTCTCCTGTACTGTTAACTCCATGAGCAGGTTGATCCGTGTCCAACAAGTCCACTGGATCCGCTCTAGTTTTATTGTATTTGCAACCACCTTTTGTCGTTTCATTATAATAATCATTCGCATGATGGAAGTATCCAAATGAGCTGTTGAATCCTCTGCCCTTAGGGGTGTGATCAGGTATGGCTATCCCAGCATCCCACTTCCCCACCTGGTGAGTGGCATAACCAGCTTCCTTCATCTTTTCGGCCAGTCCAGTCATCTGACGAGGAATTCCTGCAAAGCCTGCAAAGCCAGAGACTTTGTCATCTGGGTTGTAAATGTTTGGAGCAGCATTCTGGTCATTGACATGGATGGGGAGTCTCCCACTCATTAGACAAGATGGAGAACAGAACTTGTAGACGTAATGTTGATCCAATTCCAATCCATCCATCACCAGGGCATCAATATTTGGAGTGACTACCTCATTAGTAGGGGGATCACGATGGTAGCCCACATTGCCCCAACCCCAGTCATCAACTAGCAAGAACATAAAGTGACTTACGTACAGGGAGCAGTAAGAGAAGAGCAAAAGAGTTAATCTTTCTGTTGATGAGGTTGTGGTCAGGTGACCTCTAGCCACTAATGAGACTATATTAATCATCCATTTCTGATACTTGGGGGAAAGAAGGAAAAGAAGAAGAAATCTGGTGGTCCAGGAGAATCACTACTGAAAAAGTCACTAGAAGAATGAATGCTTCATATGCCATGACCAATAAGGTTGCTACCACATAATTTAAAAAGTGGTGCTTTTCCCCCCTTGAAATTTGGTACAAGAAAACACATGGTTCAGCTACAGAAACAGCTACTATATATCATAATTACACAGCATTATGGGATGCAAATTGTAGATTCTAGGATGTTAATCTTGATAGCTTCGTATTATTTTGAACTCTACATATTATATTGATATGGACTTGGTCATAACCTTACTTTGCTTGGGGTTATCATTGATATTGCCTACAGGTATAACCACATAATGATGTTCCATTTCCCACCATGTCTTGCTACACTACACATTATACCACTAGCTATAAATAGTTGTCAAAGTGATGATGTCATTAACTATTTTTTTTGCTAGTAATTGAAACCTGTCTAATCAAACCACACTCTATATCCACCAATGTTCCAACAGCACCTATGTATTCTGTGTAACCTCTTTGAAGAGACTACCAGACCTTCCTGTAATGGTCATTCTGTCATGTCCTCACCATATTATACTAGGTGATTTCATATTAGGATAAATCAGCCCCATTAAAACTCATGGTGGCATGTCTCTTTATAAATATTTGTGGTAGAGAGGGGTTAACAAATGGCTTTCACCATATTTATATACAGGGATATATATAGTGAAACACTGAAAGCAGTAGTTAATTAACACAATACATTTTCTAGCAATGGACATCATGGCCTTGAAGCAATTCGACCACTTTAGTGTGCCTATTTTGCCTTGCAATCCTTAGAGCAGATTTATTCTTTAAGTCAACTTGAGCACCATTCTCGAGTAGTGATGTAACAACTTCATAGTGTCCTTTATAACTTGCATTTAATAAAGCAGACTGTCCACCATTGTTTTGTAAGTCAACTTGAGCACTCTCATATTGTTGATCTGTGCCAAGTTTTGGAAATAATTATGTTTATTAGCTACCAATGACTATGTGCCATGCATTCATTGTACTTCCAAGGTCATGAAAAGTTACTATGATAACAAGTAAAAGAAATATGATAACAAGGAAAAGAAATATTTATTTTAAATAAAAACAACAAATAGGGATGGCTGTGTGTAAGGTTGCAAACAGAGGATTAATGCCCCACTAGCTAGAAATTAATTGTACACATGAAATCTGCAAGATTTTTAGTGGACACAAATGAGTATATGAAAATAATTTGAAAAAGTCAAATTAATATGCCACACAAAGCAATAATTATTATGCAACTGTCAGTATGCTAGAGCTAACTTAGTTTCATATTGTGATAACATTCATTCAATCCAGTGATGTAAATCAAACGTAATTCCTGAGGAGCAAGTGTGCCAATTCTGTGTGTCTGTTCTGTCGAGCAATCATCAAAGCAGACCAACCATCCTTATTGTGCAGGTCCACTCGAGCACCGTATCCAAGAAGTAATTTGGCTGCTTCAATATGTCCATCTTGACATGCACTCATCAAAGGTGACCATCCTTCGATATCTCGTAGATTGACATTGGCACAATTCTCAATAAGCAATTCGACAATTTGAAGATGTCCATTCCAACATGCACTTATTAAAGCAGACCATCCATCGATGTTTTGCAGATCTACTTGAGCACCATTTCTGAGCAATAACGAGGCCACTGCAAATCGTCCATTCTTACTTGCACTCATTAAAGACGACCATCCTTCATCGTCTTGATGATTGACATGAGCGCCATTTGCTAGCAACAATTTAGCCACTTCGAAATGTCCTGTCTTACTTGCAACCATTAAAGGTGACCATCCCTCAACGTCTTGCAGATTAACTCGAGCACCATTCTTGAGCAGTAGTTTGGCCATTTCAATACGTCCATACTTACACGCACTCATCAAACATGTCCATCCTTCGGTGTCTTGCAAATTCACTTTAGCACCATTTTCCAGCAATAATTTGACTATTTCCAAGTGTCCATTCTTAGTTGCACTGATTAAAGGAGACCACCCACCATTATCTTGCAGATCAACTTGAGCACGCTTTTCCAGCAATAATTTGGCTATTTCAATGTACCCATTCTTGCATGCACTCATTAATGGGGACCAACCTTCTTTATCTTGCAAATCTACTTGAGCACCATTTTCAAGCAGTAGTTTGGCAATTACAGCATGTCCATTCTTACTTGCACTCATTAAAGGTGACCACTCTTCATCGTCTTGCAAATCGACCTGAGCACCATTTTCAAGCAGTAATTTGGCCACTTCAGTATGCCCATTCTTGGTTGCACTCATTAAAGGCGACCATCCCATGTCGTCCTGCAGATCTACTCGAACACCATTCCTTAACAAGAAACGAGCAACTTTAATATGTCCATACCTACAAGCAAACATTAAGGGTGACCACCCTTTGATTGATGGTAGATCCAATCGTGCACCTTTCTCAACTAGTAGTTCAACTATTTCAAAATGTCCTTTCCCACTTGCTATTGTTAAAGCTGAATATCCCTTCTTGTCCAGTAGATTAACTTGAGCACTATATTCAAGCAATAACTTAGACATTTCAACATGACCTTTATGAACCGAATTTGTTAAAGGTGACAATCCTTCATTATCTTGCAGCTCCACTTGAGCGCCATTTTGAAGCAATAATCTAGCCACTTTAGTGTGCCCTTGAAAAGTTGCAAGCATCAAGGCAGACCGTCCTTTTTTGTCTTGCAGATTCACTACAGCTTTATTCTCAAGCAGTAACTCCACAACTCCAGCATATCCACCCTGAACTGCAAGCATCAAAGCCGATGTTCCAACATCACTCTGCAAATCTACTCTGGCACCATACAGTAGAAGTAAATAGACCATTTCGGCATTCCCGTTCCAAGAGGCATTCATTAAAGCAGACCATCCACTATCATTCATGAGATCCACATCAGCACCATGCTCCAGTAGGACTCTAACCACTTCTGTTTGTGCGCTCTTACTTGCACTTATTAAAGCTGATGATCCGTTGAAGCTTTGCAGATTTACCTGGGACTTGTTCTTAAGTAAAAGTTTGACCACGTCCTCATATCCTTCCCAACTTGCAATTATTAAAGCAGATACTCTTTTGTTGTTTTGCAGATCTACTTGAGCATTATTTGAGAGCAATAATTCGACCACTTCGATGTGCCCTTCTTTACTTGCACTCATTAAAGATGACCATCCTTCATAATCTTGCAGGTCTACTTGAGCACCATTTTTGAGTAGAAGTGATGCTACTTCAACATGCCCTTTCTTACTCGCACTCATCAAAGATGACCATCCTTCATTGTTCTGCAGATCCACATAAGCACCCTTTTCAAGCAATAATTTGGCCACTTTAATGTGTCCTTCCTTACATGCATCCATTAAAGCAGACCATCCCTTATTGTCTTGCAGATCAATTTGAGCGCCATTTTCAAGCAGCAACTCGGCTACTTCCACGTGTCCATTCTTACTCGCACCCAATAAAGGTGACCATCCATTGCCATCTTGCAGATTTACACGAGCACCATTTTCGAGCAATAATTTTGTCACCTTGAAATATCCATTCTGACTTGCAATCATTAAAGATGATCGTCCTTCAGGATTTCGAAGATCCACTCGAGCACCACCCTCTAGTAGTGATTGCACAACTTCAAGATGTCCGCTTCTACACGCATGCAGCAAAGCAGACCACCCGCTACTATCCAGCAAGTCTACTTGGGAACCATTCTTGAGTAGTACTTTAGCCACTTCAGCATGCCCGTACCGACAAGCAACCATTAAAGCAGACTGTCCTTCTTTATTCTGTAGATCTACCCGAGCGCCATTCTGGAGTAGTATTTTGGCCACTTCAATGTGGCCATGCTGACTTGCAATCATCAAGGCAGATAATCCTTTCCTGTTTTGCAGGCCTATCTGAGCACCGACCTTGAGAAGCATTTCAGCTGCTTTAGTGTGTCCTTTACGACTTGCTTCCATCAAAGCAGACTGTCCATTATCATCGCGCAAGTCAATTTTAGCATTTTTTTCCAACAATAACTGGATGATCTCAATGTTTCCTCCCCAACTCGCACCTATCAAAGCAGACCACCCACCATTATCTTGCATATCCACACGAGCACCATATCTCAGCAGTAATTGAACCACATCGGTCTTTCCATTGAGACTAGCAACCATCAGAGCTGATTGCCCCTCTTTGTTGACACGAGTATTTACATCCACTCCATTTTGAATCATTTTTTCGATGGCTTCACAATCTCCAGCCTTAGCAGCAGCAAGTAATGACTCAGGATCCATGAGTAAAAATTATCTGGTTGCTTGGGTGCTAACTAAACGACTTGGAATAGCTAGTTAGTTAGAAATCTCTCCCAACAGTTGATGAACAGTTAGAAATTTCTCCCAACAGTTGATGAGTACGTCAACTAATACAGTCTATACGCCAGCGTACTAGCCTCGTCCAGGCCTTCCTCTCTCACTGGTATAGTCTCTCACGAAGAAAAGTAAACTAACTAAATGACTTGGAATAGCTAGTTAGTTAGAAATCTCTCCCAACAGTTGAACAGTTAGAAATTTCTCCCAACAGTTGATGAATACGTCAACTAATACAGTCTATACGCCAGCGTACTAGCCTCGTCCCCAGGCCTTCCTCTCTCACTGCTCTCACGAAGAAAAGGTAAAGTATCGATACTTTACCTTTTCTTCGTGCATGAGAGATCTATACTATACCAGTGAGAGAGGAAGGCCTTTTCTTCGTGAGAGATCTATACTATACCAGTGAGAGAGGAAGGCCTGGGGACGAGGCTACCAGCGTACATTTTCTCTTGTACTACATGATGACGTCATAATTTTGAGAAAATGGCCGCTGAGGTATATCTCTTGAGCTCGGCTTTTCATCAGACTAGATAGCTTATAGGTGGTAGGTTTATTCTCAACAGATGGTGATAGGCTTATTCTACCTTACTATCCGCTATGTAAGTAAACAGGAACTCTTTTTAGCATAGAATAGCCATGATGGTTGAGAGTCATGGACCTTTAGATGGCTTTTAAGGGCCCTTCAGAAAGATGAACAGAAGTTATCTTACTACAAACATGTGGTCAGTATGTATTCTAACATGTATGTCCATACTTTAGGTTGATACTTACATTTTACAGCAAATGGCCCATGTTTGTATATATAAGTGTATGTTTAATATAATCATAGCAATGTTAGAATCATTCTCAAGTTAGAATTTTTCATCTGTCTCAAATAATTTTAATGTCTACTTTGATAGGGTAGACTGTTCATTACTGATCTGGGGGTTGATATGTCGGGCATAATTATGTAGCACGTTAATCAAACTGAGCACCACTTTGCAGCAATTTGATCACTTCGGTGTGCCTTGCAATCTTCAGAGCAGACAATCCGTTGCTATTTCTTAAGTTGATTTTAGCACCTTTTTTAAGTAATAGTTGAATTATATCTACACTTCCACCTTTACTTGCACTCATTAAAGCAGACCATCCATCTTTATTTTGTAAGTCAACTTGAGCACCTTTCTCAAGTAGTAATTCAACTATTTTAGTGTCTCTCTTTTTACTTGCAATCATTAAAGCAGATGTTCCTTCATCATTTTGCTGGTTGACTTGAGCATCTTTTTCAAGTAGTAATTCGACTATTTCAGTGTATCCATTCTTACTTGCACTCATTAAAGACGACTGTCCAGTTTTGTTTTGTAAATTGACTTTAGCACCATTCTTGAGTAGCAATTCAACCACTTTGGCGTGCCCATTCTCACTTGCACTCATTAAAGATGACCATCCATTTTTGTTCTGTGAGTTGACTTTAGCACCACTCTCGATTAGTAATTCGACTACTTTGGTGTGTCCTTGACTACTCGCACTCATCAAAGCAAATGATCCATTGTTATTTCTTAGGTTAACTCGAGCACCATTCTTGAGTAGTAATTTGGCTACTTTGGTGTGTCCATTCTTACTCGCACTCATCAAAGAAGACCATCTGTCATTGCTGAGTAATTCGACTTGAGCACCATTCTTGAGCAGTAATTCGACTACTTCAATGTGCCCATAAGAACTTGCTTCCATTAAAGCAGACCATCCGTCGTCATTTTGCTTGTCAGCATTAGCACCATTCTTGAGTAGTAATTCAACTATTTCAATGTGTCCATTCTTACTTGCATTCATTAGAGATGACCATCCAATTCCGCTTTGTAAGTCTACTTGAGCACCATTCTTGAGTAGTAATTCAACTACTTCGGTGTGTCCGTAAGTACTTGCACTCATCAAAGCAAAAGATTTGTGAACTTTTAAGTTAACTTGAGCACCATTCTTGAGTAGTAACATGGCTACTTCAGCGTGCCCATTACGACTCGCTGTCATTAAAGATGACCATCCATCATTGTTTCGTGAGTCAACTTGGGCACCATTCTTGAGTAGTAATTCGACCACTTCGGTGTGTCCATTCTTACTTGCACTCATCAAAGCAGTCACTCTGCTGTTGCTTAGTAAGTTGACTTGAGCATCGTGTTTGAGCAGCAATTCGACTACCTCAGTGTGCCCATTAAGACTCGCTTCCATTAAAGCAGACCACCCATCGTCATTTTGCTTGTCAACATTAGCACCATTTGCGAGTAGGATTTGGACCACTTCAGTGTGACCTTCAAAACTTGCTTGCATTAAAGCAGACCACCCATTCTTATCTCCAACATCCACTTGAGCACCATATCTCAGCAGTAATTGGACCACATTGGTCTTTCCGTTGAGACTAGCAACCATCAGAGCTGATTGCCCCTCTTTGTTGACACGAGTATTTACATCCACTCCATTTTGAATCATTTTTTCGATGGCTTCACAATCTCCAGCCTTAGCAGCAGCAAGTAATGACTCAGGATCCATGAGTAAAAATTATCTGGTTGCTTGGGTGCTAACTAAACGACTTGGAATAGCTAGTTAGTTAGAAATCTCTCCCAACAGTTGATGAACAGTTAGAAATTTCTCCCAACAGTTGATGAGTACGTCAACTAATACAGTCTATACGTCAGCGTACTAGCCTCGTCCAGGCCTTCCTCTCTCACTGGTATAGTCTCTCACGAAGAAAAGTAAACTAACTAAATGACTTGGAATAGCTAGTTAGTTAGAAATCTCTCCCAACAGTTGAACAGTTAGAAATTTCTCCCAACAGTTGATGAATACGTCAACTAATACAGTCTATACGCCAGCGTACTAGCCTCGTCCCCAGGCCTTCCTCTCTCACTGCTCTCACGAAGAAAAGGTAAAGTATCGATACTTTACCTTTTCTTCGTGCATGAGAGATCTATACTATACCAGTGAGAGAGGAAGGCCTTTTCTTCGTGAGAGATCTATACTATACCAGTGAGAGAGGAAGGCCTGGGGACGAGGCTACCAGCGTACATTTTCTCTTGTACTACATGATGACGTCATAATTTTGAGAAAATGGCCGCTGAGGTATATCTCTTGAGCTCGGCTTTTCATCAGACTAGATAGCTTATAGGTGGTAGGTTTATTCTCAACAGATGGTGATAGGCTTATTCTACCTTACTATCCGCTATGTAAGTAAACAGGAACTCTTTTTAGCATAGAATAGCCATGATGGTTGAGAGTCATGGACCTTTAGATGGCTTTTAAGGGCCCTTCAGAAAGATGAACAGAAGTTATCTTACTACAAACATGTGGTCAGTATGTATTCTAACATGTATGTCCATACTTTAGGTTGATACTTACATTTTACAGCAAATGGCCCATGTTTGTATATATAAGTGTATGTTTAATATAATCATAGCAATGTTAGAATCATTCTCAAGTTAGAATTTTTCATCTGTCTCAAATAATTTTAATGTCTACTTTGATAGGGTAGACTGTTCATTACTGATCTGGGGGTTGATATGTCGGATGATGGGCAATATTTAGAGTACTGTTCTCCGTGTTGAATCTGATACACATTCACTCCCTATGAGCTTGCAAGTAGCAAGGTACTGTAAACCTGAATGTATTGTTCCTTGAAAGTGTGTTTACTGTGTTATTCACAGTGAATGCCACCAGTTATTTCCCTGTTAGAAGGTGTGGCTATGTTAGTATGCCTGTAGACCCTGTTTTGCATTGCAGTTTAATATACCAGTAGTTACTGGTTTAGGCCCTCCGTCCTGGGTGAAAATTTACATTTCTTGCTACTCGGTTATAGCAAGCTTGACATTGGGTCCAAAATTAACATTTCTTCCATATTCTCTGGATGTGTGTACTGCATGTTCTCCTTATTACACAAATGTAGCAGGGGCCACGTTTACTCTGATGTACTTTACTTGTCATTGATCACTGCAGGCACTGAAGTAGAAATTCAAGAAACAAAGCTGTCAAGACTGTAGTCATTATAGTGTGTATTGTGATTTATTTGTGGCAAAGATGTGGTGTCATTTATACTGTGTTATTATGTTTGAACAGAAATGATTGTTGGATTTATGCATGCAGTAAGTATTCCTCTATAGAATGTATCTGGTATCAAAATGAAATAATGGCCCTATAATCCAACAATACACTTGAAATTGAGGCTTGGCTTGATAACTCTCTAGTGGTAATAGCTACGTGTACCAAATTCACACTAAAGGTCATCTGTGCCGGCCTAAAACTGCCACCCAAGTCTTGTTGATTTATGTTGACAGAATCCAAGGTCATAAAAATTTCCTAGTATCCCAGTGTCCATATATTCCGCGTGATGAGCATGTAAATGAAATTGTATTGCGTAAATACAACCTGGATGCACGCTGGCGATTAGACTGAATAACAATAGCATGTTGATTACAAATGATTGTCCATAATCATTCATCGTGGTTATGAACATACACAATTATATGGCTGTTTTGATTGTCTTGATACACTCTAAATGTACAAACATTTCCCTTGGGAATTGGGTCAATATACATAATTGGACTTGATCATAGCCTTACTTCACAGAAATTCAAGTTGTGGTGTTATCATGTGATAATCGAGTTTCTTTTGGCCACATGAAGACAGCTGGCCGGTTGCCAACCAAAACCTTGGAGTCAGAGTGATGGCCTTATATAGGAATGCTCTTATGATAGGATCTATAGTGTGTTCCATCCAGTCACAGGCAAAGCACATACTACCTTCATGTGTGCGAAAGTGGCACTGGGTATATTAGCACCCCTAGATGCTTCAAAATATTGACACTCAACTGTGCTTCTATGACTAAACACAGTAGAAGTGTTAGTTGAGCATCAAGAAAGCACCCAGGAGTGTTGTTAGTACACCCTGGTGAAGGTAATTGTACCCAGTCACTTTTTTTTTCATGAGGCACTAAGGCTTATTATGCTCATGTGCACTAGTATTATTGACCTTTAACCTGGGTTTGTGAAAACTAAACAGTAGCTAAATGGAAGCACATTAAAAATTAAAAAAATCAAAAAAAAATCATACAATTCATTATTATACTCTAGCATGACACTTAATTTTGTTTGCAGTGAGCTAGCTTGTTTAGCATTGAAAAAACTTTCAGTATCAGCTGATTCACAAGCCATGAACACAATTACCATGGGGCTGACTCATCATGATAGATAACCATTAATTATGATTAGTCAGGTTTCAAGTGCTGGTTTAACGATTATTTTCAGCAGATAAGTCTATATGACATCGTTACTATGCAGTAGTTGTCTCTGGTAGGCCTTGGAAAATTAACACTATAGTCCGGCATAATTATGTAGCATGTTAATCAAACTGAGCACCACTTTGCAGCAATTTGATCACTTCGGTGTGCCTTGCAATCTTCAGAGCAGACAATCCGTTGCTATTTCTTAAGTTGATTTTAGCACCTTTTTTAAGTAATAGTTGAATTATATCTACACTTCCACCTTTACTTGCACTCATTAAAGCAGACCATCCATCTTTATTTTGTAAGTCAACTTGAGCACCTTTCTCGAGTAGTAATTCAACTATTTTAGTGTCTCTCTTTTTACTTGCAATCATTAAAGCAGATGTTCCTTCATCATTTTGCTGGTTGACTTGAGCATCTTTTTAAAGTAGTAATTCGACTATTTCAGTGTATCCATTCTTACTTGCACTCATTAAAGACGACTGTCCAGTTTTGTTTTGTAAATTGACTTTAGCACCATTCTTGAGTAGCAATTCGACCACTTTGGCGTGCCCATTCTCACTTGCACTCATTAAAGATGACCATCCATTTTTGTTCTGTGAGTTGACTTTAGCACCACTCTCGATTAGTAATTCGACTACTTTGGTGTGTCCTTGACTACTCGCACTCATCAAAGCAAATGATCCATTGTTATTTCTTAGGTTAACTCGAGCACCATTCTTGAGTAGTAATTTGGCTACTTTGGTGTGTCCATTCTTACTCGCACTCATCAAAGAAGACCATCTGTCATTGCTGAGTAATTCGACTTGAGCACCATTCTTGAGCAATAATTCGACTACTTCAATGTGCCCATAAAGACTTGCTTCCATTAAAGCAGACCATCCGTCATCATTTTGCTTGTCAGCATTAGCACCATTCTTGAGTAGTAATTCAACTATTTCAATGTGTCCATTCTTACTTGCATTCATTAGAGATGACCATCCAATTCCGCTTTGTAAGTCTACTTGAGCACCATTCTTGAGTAGTAATTCAACTACTTCGGTGTGTCCGTAAGTACTTGCACTCATCAAAGCAAAAGATTTGTGGACTTTTAAGTTAACTTGAGCACCATTCTTGAGTAGTAACATGGCTACTTCAGCGTGCCCATTACGACTCGCTGTCATTAAAGATGACCATCCATCATTGTTTCGTGAGTCAACTTGGGCACCATTCTTGAATAGTAATTCGACCACTTCGGTGTGTCCATTCTTACTTGCACTCATCAAAGCAGTCACTCTGCTGTTGCTTAGTAAGTTGACTTGAGCATCGTGTTTGAGCAGCAATTCGACTACCTCAGTGTGCCCATTAAGACTCGCTTCCATTAAAGCAGACCACCCATCGTCATTTTGCTTGTCAACATTAGCACCATTTGCGAGTAGGATTTGGACCACTTCAGTGTGACCTTCAAAACCTGCTTGCATTAAAGCAGACCACCCATTCTTATCTCCAACATCCACTTGAGCACCATATCTCAGCAGTAATTGGATCACATTGGCTTTTCCGTTGAGACTAGCAACCATCAGAGCTGATTGCCCCTCTTTGTTGACACAAATGTTTACTTTCATTCCATTTTGAATCATTTTTTCGATGACTTCACAATCTCCATCCTTAGCAGCAGCAAGTAATGACTCAGGATCCATGAGTAACGAGAGTTATTAGCTTCGTTCCCGAATCTTTTTTTCGGGGGGAGGGGCCTGATTGCAACTATATAAACTTAACCGTAGGACGCACAGGGCTTTAGGAACTCGAGCTGTATAGGCTCACCACATCATGATTATGGGATCCTTCGTGCCCATCATAGCTAGACGGTCTCTTCAGTCTCTTCTCGATAATATAACCACACCCATTAAAATCTGGCGCATGCGCAAGTAGTGTAGGTATGACTGCCTGGCTATACCCAACACCTGACATAATCATGGAGTGATACAGCAGTTCCAACAAGCAAGTTTAACAATAGAACACAAATTAGGTTTATCAACAAAGCAAAACAATAATAAAAACAACAACAAAAACACTTGGATCAATACTTAGAAGCATATAGCTATACACCTTTTACACATATACTACTTAAATATGATCTCTGTTCAATAATATTATTACAATAATAATTACGCCTGCGCAGTGATATTATTCTTACAGTACGCATAATAACATTTCAAACTTAGCATCCCAGAGAGCCCAAGTTGTAGATATTATGCCACATTAGTCCATACCACATTATCATGATCAGATCCCATACATTATTAAGCTACAGTATAGATTCTCACCGGGTGAGTGCTCTCCAAACCTAGAGCCCAAGTTGCAGACATTATGCCACATTAGTCCATACCACATTATCATGATCAGATCCCATACATTATTAAGCTACAGTATAGATTCTCACCGGGTGAGTGCTCTCCACAAAGTACCTATTCTGCTTCAGGACCAGCTTCACTTTGCCATAGCTGAGAGTACACTCCTTAACATCAAGTCAACCATGATAGAATTTGCATGGTATTCTTCTACTCACCTTTATGAACTCCTCTATGCCCTGAGGCAGAGATGTTTTACATAGCCTCTTCAGGTACTCGATAATATCTTTAGTCTGGGGGGGGGGGGGGGGGGGGGGGAGGAGGAAGAAGAGGGAAAGGAGGGAGGGGGAAGAGGAGGGGGGAGGAGGGGGAGGAGGGGAGGAAGGGGAAAGAAGAGGGGGGAGAAGGGAGGGGGAAGAGGGGGGAGGAGCAGAGGGGAGAGGGGGAGGGAGGAGGGGAAGGAAGATATAAGCAAATGCACTATTATATCATGTGGGTAATCACGAGAGCCTTGGTCATGGCATTAGTCCAACCGTCATTACCGGAAAAAAAGTCCAAAGAAGGAGGCACCAGAACATTATGATATACTTACCTGAAGCCCGACAGATACAGCAGCATACAGTGAGTAAGCTGTCAATCTAACTCCAGGAAAAAATGGAGCAAATTAAAACCTTTATCATGCCACATGTAAAAATGTGACTTCCTCACCTGAATTCATGAATGTGCTGAGGACGGCAGACAGGCTGCATATTAATAACAATGAGGGCAATTAATTATCGTGATAGAAATCAAAATATCAAATACATAATTATATGGAACCACTTAGAACCGTGATACAGATCTAGAAACAACTGCTGGTCACTCTAGGACTGTATATCAATACTGAATGTCCAACCGGTATAATGACCAATCAAATCGAGTATCTGTTATGTAGCTAGAGGGAAATAGAGTGGTGCTGCACCACTTTAAGAAAAGACAATTTTCTTAGATGTGGTGAAAGGAATGCAGCTAAACCACAGAAGTGTGCTTTGATCTTTTGGGTTTATAGCATTGTACCGTACCACAGCAATGGCAATGAGGAAATCTCTAGCATGACGATATACTGTGGAGAATGCTTCAAGGAAGATGTGTCCATCAGGTGCCACCCAAATCGGTCGAGAGGTATGGTCACCCTTTAGTGCTAGGATTTTGCTATAATCCTTGGCTCCATAACGATCCTGATAAGAAAAAAACATATGTAAAGGGATAATCATTCACTATATCTGCTCTTTCTCAATTCTGACCAAATTTTACACTTGAAGCACCAGCAGAGAGCTGATCACCCACTCTATGAGCTGGTTCTTGAAATTTAAAAATTTGGTTAAGAACTGAGAAAGTTATAAAAGAATGACCAAGAGATCAACTTTAGGGAAATGTAACTTCAGAGGCAAATTGCAACCAGAGTGTGAATGGTACAAGAGTGACAGAAAGATGGGTTTTGTACTGGGGAGCATAGGAAAGAGTTATGAGCTTTAATTAACTCACCACGGGGGCCACCTCGGTGGTCTCGACAGCTGTGCTGGCTGCTCCAGGAATGAGAACCTTTTCTGGAACAAAGTCACTTGCATCATCTTCATAAGCATAGTCCTATGAAATCAAACCCCTAATACATAGGGTCATACTCCTATAGAATCAACCCATCCTTACCACTAATACATAGGGTCATATTCCTATAGAATCAAAGCCATCTTATGTAAATACATAGGGTCGTACTCCTATGCATCATTATCACTATTTAAATGCATGGGGTCATGAGTGCAAGTTATAAACAAGCATCCAATTGCACCAACTTGTTCTAAAGAATGCCAACTACTTTCACAAACAAGGGATGCTATTGCACTGCCATTAATAGGTATCAGTTTTGATAATCAAGACACTACACAGCAACAAGATCACTAGAATAACAAACACCTCAAATACATCTGCAATCATGGGTCTTTTTTAATACTAAGGCTGCCTACAATAGTGTGCATGGATCCAAAACACTGGAGGTGTCTATATTAATATAAGGTTTCCGACTTTTGATGCATAAATTAATAACTCCATAACAAAAACATACTTCTCTCTTGGATCGCTTTGGAGAAGGGGCATATTCTAACTCCTCTGTTGAAAAAAAATTAACAAAATGTGAATAGTATGCTTAGTAAATATGGAGAGCACACCTGGCGCTCTAGATCTGCTCCTTTTTGATTTCTTAGACATCTCTTTTTAATGAACACTCAGCGAATGCTGACGGTGCTGATTGAAATATGCTGACTAAGCAAACTTGCAGCCACGTGGTCGGTTTTTGATCACGTGCTTGTCATTTACACGCGATCTGATTGGTCCATTCATCCATCACCTTGCCGGGCATTTTCTTGGGAAGGAGAGAGCAAGAGGTGTCTGCTCTTCCAAGGTGAGCGGGTGAAGCCGGGAAAAGGCTAAGAAACGGGTTGCCTTGAAGTCGAAAGACAAGTGTGCCGTGTTCAATGGAAGTTTGAAGGGAAAACCTAACGCCGGCATAGACGTACCCTGAGGGAAAGCTAATAAGCTTTGCTAGCTAATTGCAGTTGAAAATTTAAGTGGGACTGGGAGAATACTGTATTGTTTGCAATACTAACTGCTTTAATATACAAGCTATGGATAAAGAGGCACTTCTCAACCGTACTCGAAAGGACCTTCGGTCGGTATTAATTTCGTCACCCCGGGGTGTGGCTGCTAGACTTCTCTTCAATGACTTTAAAATGGTCCTTGGTTATGAGCTTCCATACAGACAGCTTGGCTTCAAAAAATTGGAGGATTTTATCAGGACTATTCCTGATGTAGCAAGGCTTGAACCGGGCGTAATGGGAGAGCCAACTTATTTTGCAGTTGCCGATGAAAGCACGAGACAAATAGCTCGCTTTGTAGCAACACAAAAGAAGCCAAAACTTAAGAAGTCAAATGCTCCTCCAATGGTCAGGAAGCCACTAAACATGTTTCCCGGATTCACAAAGAAGGCCCGATATGGTTCCAGACCTCCCAGAGCTGGTCCCCCTCCTTTCAGAGGAGGAGGGAGATATGGAGGGCCGGGAGGTGGTGTGTATACTGGAGACCCTTATGGAGGGCGGCAATACAACAAACCCAAATCCTATAGGGGTAAGTGAAGTTTATCCTCTATTTAGATATTTTCTATGTGCCACATTTTCTAAGGGTGATCCACCCACCATTAGTGCTAGATTGGTGGTGGGGTACCATATTACCCATTAGACAACTCATAGTGCCGCCATCAGGTAAATGACAATGTTATAGTCCTATGTATAAATGGACAATCATTTTCGGCTGCTACTTCATACTCCATCACCTGTAATTAATGGACTTGGCTTGGGCATAACGATAATTATATAGTCCAACATTGATGTACCAGCATGTTATATTTGATTTCTGCCTAGGACTGTCACAAAATATTATCAATGTAAATCCTGGTATTACGGGTACAGCGGAGTTAGAAATAATCAAACACTTCTGGAAGATGACCAGTGACCAGTAGTTATAACAAAGGTTTATTCTAAATAATGGCTGTGTATAAAGCTCAACAAGTTCGTCTTTAAAAGACTAGGAATGCCTCAGCACTTCAATGCACCTTAAACTTTCTAACTAATGCACACTGAGCACATGGCTTATTGTAGTACGGTTGGTATTTACAAAGCTAGTATTCTTGCTGTTCAATGCTTTCAAACTGCCGTTTTGAATGCTTATTCTCACACATAGCTTGATTGAAGTATGTGTACTGGATTCTCTCATCATTCTGAGATTCTCCTTCATCATGGCTCCCTCTTTGGCACTTCAATTGACCACTAGTGTGTGTACAATGCAATCTCTGTCTTTATTTCTTTTAGTCAGTTCTTTGCATGTCATAATTTGTTGGCAAAGACGGCCAAGAAGCACCAGCACTCTCTTCGTGGTGTAGAGTTACTGTGTAGTGACCGTATGCCTGAGCCTGTCTGTTTGTCCTTATAGAGCTTGTGTTGGCCATGGGAATCACATGCTCCTGCACACATAGTAACGTAATTAATCGGTTTCCTTCTGCTCTGATCTTCGAGTGAGGACTTTTGTCAGCTAAACTAGCTCGGTCTTATGATTATCAAGCTGTGTTTTTGGTCAAAGAGTACCTTTTGCAAGCCAACAACTGAGCCTGACAATACTTCATAAAGGAAGAAAGGGGACTCAGCTGAGGTGGAGCCATCAATAAATAATTTAGAGGCACATTGTGGAGTATCTTTCTCTGTAGATTGTTTTTGTTTTTGGGATGCACTCTGTAATGAAAAGTGGGGATGACCCTGCATCTAATCATATTATTACACTGCAGGTCCACAAATGGCCCCAAGATTTCAACAGCAGCAACAACCCGCCCTCAAATCTGATGGCAGGTACAAGACTTCAAACTTTGGACCAGCTTCTCCTGGTTATGTGTCCAGTTCTGGAACCAGTAATCGCCAGCAGCAGTTTAGGTCTGATGGAAGTAATAAACTTGATTCCAATTCCAGTAACATGTCTGGTTCTGGAACCAATACTCACCAGCAGCTTAAGCCTTCACAGTCCGACCCTGCCCGTAGTTCTGCTTCCAGTTCCAGTCAGAGTAATGATTCTGGATCCAAAGGTCCTGGATCTAAATTTGAGAAATCGTCAAGTTCTGATAAAACTAGGCGTAGCACTTTTCCAGAAGGTAAAGAAGCAGATCATTAATGCAGAGCTTCGAATAAGGCGCTCAATTTGATTGGTCATTATAAAGATTTGGTCGGATATTCAGGCTTAAATTTTGTTGCCATTTCCAAGAAATGGACATTCAAAGAAATGACCAGTGACCAGCAGTTATTTCTAGCTCTGTGTTAATGTATGATTGTGTATGTTGTACCTATGATCAGCTGCGATATGAGAGAAGTGATCCTGTTCCTAGTCACTGTAGGCAACTACCTACCATTTGTTTATATTGTTTCAATTATGTGGTGGGGAAAACCCTGGGTATTCACAACTCTAATAAAATTCATTGCAGCTGGAAAAGTGGGTGTATACATCATGTGACTATCATAACACAGCTAGCAGCTATAAATGTGAAACATAATGAAGAGATCTTGTAATGTGTTTTCTTATCATCCACGATCAGTACCAACAGCAGGGAAGTCCTTTTCCTCGAGGCACTGGCACTCTAAAGATGCAGATATCCCCGTGACTGAAATAAATGAACTGACAGAAAAGCCAAGAAATAAACAGAAGGAGGATCACGATAAGATTGTGTGTGTGGTGGGCTATGTCTGTGGCGAAAGGAGGTTTGATGAGCCTAATAACACAGTCAAGTATCTCCTTCATTCTGGATATGACAAGAAAAAGCAACATGGGATCTTTCCTGCTGTTATGCTTTTCTTCAAGCAAGAACTCTGTTGGAACATTGAGGTTTGATATTTATATAAGATGGCAGTATTCTCCAGTAGTTAGGGTGGGACACTCCTATAATATTATTATATGTTTACTTACTCATAATATGGCTTAATTGACCCTTTACCAACATCCCAACTGTTCCATCTGTACTTTGACCCTTTACCAACTTCTTCATTGGCATATAATTCTTCCCTTGTGTCAGTAAAGGGTTTACTCTGTTTTCTTTAGGATAAAAGGCAAGATTTCCAGAATGTGGCAGTGGGTTCAAGACTAAAGGTGTACGGGAATCAAAATTTCCTGCAGAACAAGAAGAAAAATGTCTGGGAACCTGCTATAAAGGTATGCTTGTGTGTGTGTCCTGGGATCAGCAACAGGTCCTTTGTCTGGTCAATATTATACTACTTTAATGCAAACTGTTACCTACTTTCATTGCATAGGTTCTTCATTACAGTTATGAACCAGAGGTGGCCTCATCCCCTCATCACCCAGTGTCAAGTAGAAGCAGCTCGACCAGTAGCTTCAGCAGCGTGGCACCCTCCCCAGCATCAATGCCATTGGAGGAAGTCAGCTCACTCGTCTATAAACTGTTGAAGGCTAAACCTAATGGAATATGGAGTAAGAGATTGGGCAAGGAAATCGAGGCTTTTCACAAGATAAATGCTCCTGCAGACATAGCAGCCATTGCTAAAACTCTTCCATTTGTTGAAATAGATAAGTAAGTGATATAGTTTGTGCAATAGCGTTCATGACTTTAGTGACGTCTCCTTAGTAGAGACATGTAATTCAGTATATCAAATGTGGCTGTGCTATGATTACACAATGTCCATTTTGCAGTGTGAATGAGGACAATCCCATCTTGAGACTGAACGAGAAATTTTCTGAGAGTCCCTCTGAGTCTTCATCCTCTACTGCCTCCTTTTCCTCCGCTCAGGATGAACCTGTCAAAGCATCAGTAAAGTTCACCACGCAGAAACCATCCCTTCCTGGTCAGGGTTATTGTCATTATCTCATATATCTTTGTTTTTATTTTTTCTTGTTATCTTCTTTCGGATACTTACTCCACAGTTTGCCCTTCCTTTTGTTAAATTAACATTCTCCGCCCACCCCACCACCCCCCCCCTACAACTGTTAATACTATATCTTGAAGTAAAGATTTAAGCAGTTTCATAAATTTTCTACAATATACATATGATTATTCATTGCCTAAAATAATCAAGGACTTAAATTTAGGAAAATTGATAATTTCAAGCTGCATACCAGTACAGAAGACTAATGTAAACTTGTAATAGGCAGTGATAAAGCAAACGAGATCTTTTATGCCATGAACAGGTTCCTAGTCAATTGTTTGAATGTTAGATGTGCATATTTTTAGGGACAGTCGAGTTTCCAGAGACTGAGCAGTACTTTGACGTGTATGTGACTTACATCGATAACCCCATCAGCTTCTACTTACAGCGAGCCGGAAAAGATTATTTGGTAAGGGGAACATCTCTCTATAATTCTGCACATAAATGATAAATTTATATGTGGAAACAAAAAAGGCTGGATTTCTTCTTCCATATCTAAGCAGCTTTTACACTATTTAATACACATGGTGATAATATTTGTTACAATGATTTAACGACCCAATTTATGGCTGAACTTGAATGCTTCATCTCCAACTATCTACTGCATGCATGTATACTCGGACATAGGATGAATTGACAGCTATGGAGAAGAAAATGGGTAACCGCTACTCAAAGTCCAAGCTCAAACCAAGTGAGTAAGACATCAATAATAATCTGGTTATCATTGTTTAAAAAAGTATGAATTTACTTATGACCAGTATGTATAGCACGAAATTTTTTGAAGTAAATTTTTTGCGGTTTCACAAAAATTTTGAAAAGTGTGAATCCATGAAATCCACAAACCAACGAAAATTTCCTACAATACAGTGTTGGTATTGGCTATGTATTTCATCTCAGTATCAGGAGTGAAAGAGAATGAGTTGTATGGCTACCATTGGGAAGAGCAAGAGGCAGATATGTGGTGTAGAGTGCTGGTCAACTCTGTTGCAAGAGATGGGAAGACAGCCAACATCTACTTCCCTGACTACGGCAACAGTGAGGAGGAGATAAGCATGGAGGACTTAAAGGAACTCCCTCGAGACTTCTACGAACTTCCATTCCAAGTTAGACAGAGAGAGGGGTTTATTTCTAGCTTTTATATTCCCTCTTTGATTTGGAGAGAGAGAGAGAGAGAGAGAGAGAGAGAGAGAGAGAGAGAATTCTTAACATTCCACTCTTTGATTGCTAACAAGCTGTCTCTGTTTTTGACAGGCAGTGCATTGTTGTCTGCATGGGTGTACAGGTGTGCGAGAGGAAGCCACTGAGCTCTTCATCGAACATGCATTGGATAAGAGCTGTGTTGCTCAAGTCATGGAGAGGTACATAATGTATCCCACCCCTTTCCTGATCCTTTAATACCTTCTCTAAAAGGCAATAATTAGATCATCCTGAATATGAGTTCGGTTCCGTACTTGGTAGTATCTTTTGACCAAATAAGGCAATGATTGACTGGACAAAAATGGTGCCCTATTTTTTCATCATGTTTCAGTGTTTACAGTGAATTGCAAGTTGGTTGTCCAATATAAGATGCCTGAATAGATGTGTGGCTTTTCCTCAATAGATGCAAGTTTTTTTATTGCAGTCAATTTGCGCTTTACATTTTGGACAACCGACTTGCAATTCACTGTACTATGAAGACATTGAAGATCATTTCTAACTGAATTCATTGTAGTGCTCACACTGTACCAGACAGGCAGGCAGGGAGGGGCCATATTTTGTAATCTCTTTTCATGTGATCAATAGAGCTACATCTCCCTCTAAAGGATTGTTTTTACCTCTTTTGTCTCCTGTGTATGTAGCTCTGGCACGAGGATATCTGTGGAGCTGATAGACTCTGAGACAGAAGGTGGTGAGACAATTAACTCTGTCATAATGGCTGCTCTTCATCCTGTCTCAACTCTCTTCCCAAAACTCCCCAAGGTAAGTGGAGGAGAGGGGTGGGTTTGAGATAGAGATCTGTGAGCTCCTTATATAAGGAATGATGAAAATGTATTGGAGGTCAGAGGTTACTAGCTGACTACTACACGTTTGCATTCCTTTGTGTTTTTTGTCACAGCCTGGAGAGCCAAGAGTTGCTGTTATACTCACCGATATTGACGAGGATGGAATAGTGACTGTGCAAGTCTGTGGTCCAGGGGTCAACCAACTCCAGCGTCTCATGACTCTCATTAATGATAAGTATAAAGTAAGTAGATGTTACTACGTTAGTTTGTGACCTGATTCAGGACAATAGCGTGCTACATACGAAATAGATGACCCCCCACCCCAACAGGGTCGTTTCTTTATGTTCCAGCGATTATGCAAAGTTGCATTTTTAATAATGACAATCCCACTAGATCTTCCTATGCCTTATGTCTTGCCACTATGCCTTCAGTTCTTCCCCCTATGCCGAATATCTTACCACTATGCATTATTCAATACTGGTGGCTGGCTTCTACCATCTCTGAACACTCATAATCATTGGATCATGGTGATCATGGTCTTGCCCCTATGTCTTCAATAAATTCTGTGGAGAACCATGAACTGTGAAGGGCCCCCACAGGTTGACGAACCCCTAGCTAAGTGATAAAAACCTCTTCACAGTAAATGCCTAGTGAGTGAATGGTGCACACTACAGGGCCAATCACACAGTTGACCTGACATAATATTATGATGACACTGCATGATTTCAAACACCTGCAATATTATGCTTCTTCCTATGTTTAGACCAACAGGAAAATGTCTGGCCTAACTAAACTGCAGCATTTGTTCCAAGACATCTTGAACTACACTTAATGCTGTTTTCTCTCTTTGATACAGACATCCAGGGCTGCTGACTTTGTTCCGTCCATGACGTTGGATAGTATCTACTGCACTCAATTCACTGTTGATAAAAAGTTCTATCGTGTCAAAGTGAAAAAGGCCATACCTGGCAAGGTACATATTTACATTTAAATGTAAATGAGTCATTACAAAAAAAAAAAAGAGAGTGAGAATTTGGAAGCAACCACCCCAAAGGGTGGTCTCTTAATGGAAGTGGTCTCTTTACAATATCAATGGTACAAGCACTATTGGGACATAACCAAATGGTCTTTAAAGAGAGGTGGTCTCAGGTGATCTCTTAATACAGTTTCATTGTACAAGTATTAGTGTGTGTATGCTGTAGATATAAAAAATAGTTGGTTAGAAATATTCAGGAGCTGTAGTGATTAGTAGTTATTTCTAGTGCTATGATTATTGTTGTTCTCCAATTTGCTGTCTTCCACAGCCATTGGTTGAGTATATAGATTATGGAAATGAGGAGCAGACTGAATTGAAGAAACTGAGAAAGCCTCTCCATGACCCCCTCTTTGACTTGCCTGCACAGGTATGGTCTCTCTCTCTCTCTCTCTCTCTCTCTCTCTCTCTCTCTCTCTCTCTCTCTCTCTCTCTCTCTCTCTCTCTCTCTCTCTCGCACACTAATCATGCAAAACCTGTCCATCATGTATCAATCATTCTTTCTATAGGCTGTCAAATGTCGGTTGCATGGTCTGCCTCCTCCTGGGGTGAGTTATAAATGTATTTAGCGTTCCATACCAGACCTGAGTTATCCCTGAAGGTATGCATTACAGAGTCTTCCCTGGCTGTACTTTCAAACAGGGTCCTTAAGTATATTCATGAGAATATAATTCCATAGACCCAGCCCACTTTCTTTGTAGTTTCTTTATCCAAACAGGATGACCTGCCCTGCATTTAGTATACTGGGAGAAACACTGCATTATTGTTGCCTTTTTCGTAAATGTAATGGTTTCATGATAAGATGCCTACAGGTTGAATTTTTCATGGGTTATTTTCTTTTCATGTGGCCATTTGCGGTTTTGGTTGGCCCTGGTTGGTAGTTCTCTTGATTTTTTTCATTGTAGAAGAAATGGAATGACGGTGCCACTTACCTGGTAGCTGGCTACCTGGACTGTGAAGATCTATATCTCTCAGTGAGTGTAACTGTATTAGTTGTGTGTGGTGTTATATATCCTACTTTCGAGCATTCACAATTGTGGGACAAATTCAAGATACAACACTTTCCAAATACTGCAGTTGTAGAGACTGATAACTTATCACTCCATGTAGTTGATGCTACTAAATACTAATACAATTTGGATTAGCCTGGTTTTCCCCTTTACCCCTTTTAAGTAACACCATAAGATACCTCTGTATTCATGTGATTGTCATGTGACAGGTGGTAGAGGTCGGCACTGAAGGTGAGCTCCCTAGCGTGAATCTGATAATGAGTGGGGGCAATGAAGGGGAGGAAGAGGAAGTCGTCCTCAATGAACTCGTACTCCAGCGGGGATTTGACAGGTGAATTGGTCCTGAGTACTGTACTGGCTCACTATAGCTCATAATTAGCCTGAGTAGTTAATGCATTTATATATACAACTCTATGTAGCAGTGCTTATCATGGCATGACATATCCTAATCCTGTGCCAGTATATCTAGTGGATCTCCATACTCAACTCTATGTAGCAGTGCTTATCATGGCATGGGATATCCTAATCCTGTGCCAACATATCCTAATCCTGTGCCAGTATATCTCAGTCTCAACTCTATGTAGCAGTGTTTGTCATTGTTTAGATGTTGCATATCCTAATCCTGTAGCGGAATTCTGGCTAGACAAATCTGAAATTGGCTGGAAAACTATTCTTTGTCAGACTTGTTTTAAGCATTAGTACTTCCTGTAAGCACATGAAGAATAAGTGCATATTAACTGTTGGGTGCTGGTTTTCTTGCTGCCTGAACTTGAATGCATTGTAACTGTTGGGTGCTGGTTTTCTTGCTGCCTGAACTTGAATGCATTGTAACTGTTGGGTGCTGGTTTTCTTGCTGCCTTGAACTTGAATGCATTGCTCTATTTCTGCATGCTTCTTTGCAGCCTTATCACATTGGAGTCTAAATTGGAGTCTAAATAGTGCCCACTATGAGTGAGCCAAGCACCAGTAATGAATAATAAGGCATATGGGCAAGACATAAGGCATAGCTGAAGGCATAGTGAGTGGCCCTGGGGAGAACCCTGGTTATAGTAATTAATTTATCTACCATCTTATTTCTTCCACTATTTATATTTCAACTTCCCAATGTACTTCCTATTCCCTTCTCTTATTGCAGTAATGCTGGAAGTGAGGAGGACAACTTCTCGGACAACTCTTCAGGTTTGGACATGGGAACAGAGAATCCTGGGCACCTAACCCCCCGTAGTCCAAGTACTCCTCTTAGTCCTGGGAAGACGGACCCCATCAACTTGGGGGCATCTACTATACCCTCTGATTTTGCTTCCCTTCCGAAACCAGCAGAAAGTGCTCAGCTGGATTATATTGCGAATAACTCTGCCAATACTGCCTCTGAAAATCATAAGAACTTATATCATACTACCTCCCCTGATGTTTCTAATGTTACTTCTAACTCTAATGCTAAAAACAATCATAATTCTACAGTAGGACCTTCACCGGTGAAATTAACACCTTCTGCAAATAATATCTCTAAGAGTCTAAGTCCAGCTGCTGAACCTTATACACCTGGTTCAAGTCTGAATGCAACACCTTCGAATCACTCTTCTTTGAGTGGTGTATCCAAAAGCTTGAGCCCAGCAGCTGAACCCTATATGCCTACAAGTCTCTTGTCAAATCACTCTGGATATAAAAAACTGAGCCCTGGCGCAGGTCTGTATACTCCTGCTACAAGTCCTAGTGTGACTTCTATCTCTGCTGTGGTCTCTCCAAGCTCCTCGGGTCAACCATTCACCCCCCTAATGTCCCCAGGATCTTCGAGTAATCCTCCAACTCCTTCGAATTCAACTTTGCTCTATGAAAGGATGCGGGCTAGTGCTTTCAGTCCTCAGACACCAACGGATTCTCCACCCACTTCATCCGGACCTCCTACGCCTTTGAGAAGCTCAGAAAATGTTAAAGTGAATAATGTGGACTTAAATTTCGATACAGAACAACCTCTGCCCCCTGATCCTGACTTTAAGAGGGACCTGTCCTTTGCTGTTTTGAGCTCCGATCAACCAGAGCCTGTGATTGTCACTTGGATTCAATCTCCACATAATTTTGTGGTGAGTAGACTGTAAAATTAAGTGTGTGAGAAATTATGAATTTAGGTAGTTGTAGATGTGCAGCTTGGCTCTGACGTGGTGCTCTAATTAATGCCCACCTAAACGGGATGAAATATATCACAAAACTTCACAAGTTCTTCTTTCCTGGAACTCTGTAAATGGCATCTCTTTTATGTTATTAGATCCAACTCTACTCTCAAATAGAAGCACTGGAAAAAATGATGATGGAGTTGAATGAGGCATTAGTGAGCACCTCGCCTATAAGTCCACATGACGTGAGAAGTGGTCTAGTCTGTTCTGGCCTGTCCTCCATCCACCAGCAGTGGCACAGGGTCCTTGTGCTTTCTGTCTCCACCTCTCCCGGAGGTACAAATGTGAGTTCTACATTGAATCTACTTCTATAATTGAAGTTTACTATGAGAAGTAGGAAAGGACCTATAGTAGTATAAGCAGGAAATGTTATCAAGCATAAAATAACTCAACTTTGCATTGATAGCACAAGTAATGATTATGTTATCAAGCAAAAAATAACCAACTCGCATTGACACAAGTAGTCCTTTTTATTTTATGTTTCTGCGCTCTCTTCCCAATGTATAGGTAAATGTTGAGTACTTAGATTATGGTGGTACAGAGGAGGTAACTGTTTCCATGTTGAAGCCTTTGCCAGAGGACTTTCTTAAACTTCCCTTTCAGGGACTCTCCTGCACTTTACGAGGTTCGTAGTATTTCCTATGGTTATATACCAATGAGGCCTATAAAGTACATCTACATTTTAATTTCAACAATATATTATTGTCTTGTTCAAAGAGTACTAGTTGCATGGCAACAATAATGAAAGCATGTTCTAAGAATACTGTATGATGGACAGGTTTTTCGATTTCCTTAAATGGTATGGTTTCTAATTTGACAGTATTGTATTGAATAGTGATGTTGGTGGTGTTTTGTTTTGACCTTGACCACAATTTCCCATTGTATGGTGTGCTCTCTTTAGAAAATCTTATTCACTTACATAATTATTATGACATTAATTATTACAGGAGTTGAATCTGTGGACCATAGTGGTAGCCATGAATGGTCTGAGGAAGCCAAGCAGTGGTTCACAAAGCGAGTTGAAGCAAAAAACTTTTTCGCTGTCCAGTTGAATGTGGACAGAAATCGGAACTGCATTACGCTTCTGGACACCTCCGGAAGTAGTACAGATGACGTGCGAGATGATTTGCAAATGGCCGGGTTTGCCAAGCTTCAGAAATAACCTTGTGTGTATATTATAGTGCTAGTAACACTGCCTCCAATTTGACTTTAACAGTAAAATTAAGTTTTCATTGATTTAATGCAACTGTCTTTTTGTTATAATCTGATTATGTATCAGAGTATAAATAAGAGTATAAATAGCGCTTTCCATGTAGAGATGAATGCACACTCAGCATTTTGCAAGATTCCATAAAATCGCAGTAGACCCAAAACGTACACGTTCGGTTTGACTGGACCCTTTCTACAGCGGTTTTCCAAAACCTTGCAACAGGAAAGCGGAAGTGATTGGAGCGAACTGGTTGGTCAGATTGCTCATATTGATCATGTGACTCGCTTTCTGCAGTTGCAAGATTTTGGAAAACCGCTGTATTATTTATTTTCGCTTCTCCGGAGTGTCTGCGGGGGCGGAATATAGTACGACTACGTAACCATGATTGGAAACAACTCACATGCGCCCATTAGGGCTAATACAAATCCTCGCGGCACATCTGGGTTGCTGCGCAATACTCTGATTTGGAAGAGGTAGATGTCTTTGTGAGCGAGTTCGGTAAGCAAAAAAACATGGTAATGTTTTTAACTGCATTTATGATGCTTTTTATCCTGAAATTAGTAGATCAACTATAACCGCAATTGTGCCCATTATGTACCATAAAAGATTTGTGCAGCTTTCACACTCTTGTGTTGCAGTAATATTCTTCTATAAAGCAGAAACTATGAAGTTTACATGTACACACGATATGGCATGGATCATTTTCATCAATAGCAATATCTAAGCCATTATTGTCAATGACATTTAGAGGCATGAACTTTGTCAGGCTTTCAAGTGTTTTTGATAAACTTCATGATGAAGCTGTAACTGCAAACTCACAGCTAAAGCATGATCATATAATATGATGAACTCTTTCTTCTCATAGTTTGCTATTAGAATGGAATTTTTTGTGCTCCAAACATCATAGGTTTATTGTATAATAATATTTTTAAAGGGATGCCTAGAGTGAAAAAGAGCAGCTTGAGATGAAGAAACTGAAAATGAAATCACCCCTCTTGCAGCGAGGCCTGGCAAACAGAATTTACATGAATGTGTGTATTGATGCTATACCTGTATATCACCAGACAAACTTGCATCATCCAATAACCTGCTAAGAATTTCAATTGTCTCACTCTTGTACTTTTCATCCATAAAAAGGATTTTCATTGGCACAACTTCAGATTTTACTATTGGATGAAGTGGTTCAGTTAGTGGGATGAACTGGGCAAGATCTTTCAAACTGGGGAAACTCTCAACAAGGAAGCCCATCAGATAGCAAATTGAGCGCTCTTTCAGTATGGCAGCATCATTCTCAGTTGGGAGGAAGTCATCGATTGTGAGCGATGAACGCTAACCTTTGTGGGGTGGAATCAGACCAGCTGAACTCAAAGTCAGGAAGGTAGCGGATTTTGATGGCCAATCGAGATGTCAAGTTTGTCATTGTGGAGTGATGATCTGCAAGTTAACAGCTAAGTTACTATGATGGCTGATTGTGGTTTCGTATTCTTAAGTGGGTGCAAGTAAACATTGCAAAACATTGCAGCTGTGCAATTGTCACATTCTCCTCTAACCCCCTTAGATCTCTCTTTCTCCCTCTCCTTCTTGCCTTCATATCCATCCATTCTCTTCTCTCCCTCTCCCCCTTCCATACACTTACCCACTCGTTCATGACGAACTTTGAGATTTATGTTGAGATTGTCATATGCCCATATCCAGTGTTCTTCTCTCACAATGTCCAGATACCTAGACTCTACTGTCAGTTTCTTTAAGTACTTCCATGCTGTTGTGTATGAAACACACACACCAGCATGGTTAAGCACTGTCATGACCTGTGTATGTGTGATATTTTAGTATTAGTATTTAATTATAATTTTTTACATACTCGTTTATTTGTAATGAGCATGATGGAGAGGAAAAGTTGTAGCCCAAGGACCTTCACCGAACGGCATTTGAGGAGGGTAGAAAGAGCTGTGATGGATTTCAGTGTGGCAGGACGCGAGTGTTCATCATCTTCATGACCTTCATGTCTGCTGCAGTTTCCAAGTTGATGTATTAATTCAACCACATCTGGAGCATTAGCAGAGAACTCAGCACTGATTGCATTCAAAGAGAAACTTTTGAGGTGCTCTATTGTGTCTGGACCATGGTAACTGTGCAAATTTTGACCAAGCAATGCTTGTATTTGGTCGTCCAACTCTGGTGATTTGTGCTCCAACTCCACTATCCTTTGCCTTAATTTATAGTTCATCATTCCTCCTGAGTGCTATCTCCAGAGAAGATTGATCAAAAGAACTTGCTGTGTTTTTTTCTAGGCCATAAATGTAAGTTTGTCTTTTTTCCCCAACCTTTTTACTCACTGAATCGGGGAATCCTTTTCTAATAGCATGAGAAAGAGCACAGTTACTAATTCTGGGTGGCAGAAGTTCGGTGGTAGCTTCATCCAAAAGGTCTGAATACTTCACTCATTTGCTTACTGGAGCATCCTTGTAATGTTGCTTCAGCCAATCTTTGATTTCGGTCTCCATAGAAATTTGAATTTCTAGCTACATGTATTTTCCTCAAAATAGTTTATTATGATATCATTTTGTATTTTTATATAATCAACACTATATTTTAACATGAAACAAGTATAATAAACATGAAAATAAAATAACTGCATGTTTCTAGTTCTAGTTGGTCAATTCAGTTGGTCAATTGAAGTAGCTGGCGAGATGTGGCATTCTTGCTGAGGTCCGGCCGGCTCGAGGCTCTATCTGCAGTGATTTAAAAGCGTAGGCAGAGTTACTGGAATTTAATACACTGCCCACGCCCAATTAAGTCGGTTCTAGGTCGATTACAAGCTCACGTGTGGTCGCGTACCAGGCCTTCCACAAGTACAGTGAATTGCAATAGCGTTGAGAAATTCCGTCAAGCGTGACGACCTCTTACAGTCAATTGCAGACATTCCGTATGAAGCATATGGTTTGTGCGTGCCATAAATAGAAGTGTTGATAGGCCTAAATTTGTATGGCACGCACAAACCATACGCTTCCGACGGAAATTCGAACGGAGCTGCAATTGACTGTAAGAGGTCGTCACGCTTGACGGAATTTCTCAACGCTATTGCAATTCACTGTACGTATGTTAATAATTGCGCGTGGAATCGCCTGGGGACGAGGCTAGCTAGCTAGACCATAGATACTATACTCCGCCCCGGGATTGGAAACGAAGTCTGCGCATCCAAATTTTTCCATTACAACAATACAAAACATGCGCGGACACTCCGTGTTGTATCATAGATACTATACTCCGCCCCGGGATTGGAAACGGGAGATTTCCCGCGGACACTCCGTGTTGGAGGAGAAATTGCGCGCGAAAATTTGTCGCTATGACAATGGCTTCTTGTTCTACAATAAGCATACTAGATGAGCTAGAAGGACAAGATAAGCTACAGTACTTACAAATTTGATACTTATAAGTATAAATCATCACAATAAGTTTACTAAGAAGAACAAAACAAAAAAACAGAGAGCAAACATAGTCATCTTACCACAAAATATGAGTGTGTGATACGTACCAAACAATGTGGAAGGATGTATTAGAGCAATCCTGTATCGAATTTAATGAATCCTGTACAATATTTTATCAGTATATTGGACATCACATTTTTAAGGAACTGATAAAGATCTGTCATCCTGTACCTACTGTAGCTTCCACTCCACCACCGTCATTAACTTACAATGAAAGAAACGCTCTACGATATGTTGCTGGATATATTCCAAGACTGTTGAAAAAGAAACTTTCTACTTCAACTCATCCATTGAAAAAGGAGCAACATAATTTTGTGCATCAGTGATCTAGCTACTGGCTGATGATGATGGTGATGAAGAAGATGATGATGATGACTCACATGACTGGGTAGACCTAGTGGATTGTGGTGGTCTCACCCTAGTAAATAATAAAACATTTGATGTTTTTGTTGCGATAGAATACGAGGTGAGAAACAGACTGGGAAAAGATATGGAGCTGACAGATGCGGTTATGAAGGAGATAGCAGAAAGTGATCAAGTTGATCCCTCTTGAATGAGGAATGGTAAGAGGAGAGCAGTGTTGCCCTCCTGCATATGGTGGTCAGCCAGTTTTTGAAAATCAGAGGATTTTCCTATGCCTCCTCGTGGATAGAAAACTTTAAGGCCACACATAAGAAAACCATGCAAAAATAAGAAAACAACTAATTTCTGAATCTAGTTCCAGTGAGTGTCACCCCAATCATCTTAAATATTGATGTTATAATAATGTACTTGTGGAATAATGTCAGCATCAAGCTATAGCTACATGCTATTATAACCCAAGAGGTTTTTTAGACACTTTCTGTGGTCTTGATCTTTTAGGAAGGGGTCTTGAATTTTCTTTTACTGATAATGTCATTTTGATGAGGTTGGTATCTGCATTTCCAGTACATATACTTTGCTGGAATCAATTTTTGGTTTCAATAGCAGGAACACTTGATACCACAGTAGGTAAATTCCACAATAATTCACAATTCATATAGGATTCAGCTTGTTGTTGGGAAATGATATGCTCTAAGCCCATGCATTGATCGCTCTCTGCTGCTGCTTCTTTCTGCACGATCTTCGAGCACTCAAGCGAAACTTCCTTCCACCCATGGCTGATAGACATAGCTAGCCTATATAGCTTAGTATCCCATGCACAATGCACAGCTATAGTCATGGTTGTAGTTAGCTAGCTATATATGAATGTGGTGTTACTTTACAGATAGCTGATCAATGTCATAATTTATAGATTAGCAAAAGTGCATCATTACAAGAGTACACCAAATCTTATATTGCTCAAGCGATAATCTAGTCCTAGCTTTAGTATTTGCATGATGGAGCTTTTCTTTTAATATTATAGTACTGATGTTCTTCCCCCGACCAGTTAAGACCCTATCATACCTCTAACTGGGTAAAACTAGACTATTATTGTAGCACACTTGTTATAAACAAGCTCAAGCGATATCCCAATCCTAGTTGCAGCAGATTCATGAAAAAATAATGCTCAAATGCTTCTTATATGGACATTTTTACCCCAACAAGTTCTGTACATATATTTATTTCTTGGAGTGAGAATATCTCTATCCCAAACTGCTTTTGCTCTACTGAATTTATAGCATTAGTAAGTTACCTATGGATACTAAAGTTTGACCATCTTTTTACCGTATAGATTCTATTGCTCACCTTATAATAACGAAAAAACCTCCGTTGCTACGGCTTGTTGACGACCGTTACTATACAACACGGAGTGTCCGCGCATGTTTTGTATTGTTGTAATGGAAAAATTTGGATGCGCAGACTTCGTTTCCAATCCCGGGGCGGAGTATAGTATCTATGGTTGTATAGTAACGGTCGTCAACAAGCCGTAGCAACGGAGGTTTTTTCGTTATTATAAGGTGAGCAATAGAATCTATACGGTAAAAAGATGGTCAAACTTTAGTATCCATAGGTAACTTACTAATGCTATAAATTCAGTAGAGCAAAAGCAGTTTGGGATAGAGATATTCTCACTCCAAGAAATAAATATATGTACAGAACTTGTTGGGGTAAAAATGTCCATATAAGAAGCATTTGAGCATTATTTTTTCATGAATCTGCTGCAACTAGGATTGGGATATCGCTTGAGCTTGTTTATAACAAGTGTGCTACAATAATAGTCTAGTTTTACCCAGTTAGAGGTATGATAGGGTCTTAACTGGTCGGGGGAAGAACATCAGTACTATAATATTAAAAGAAAAGCTCCATCATGCAAATACTAAAGCTAGGACTAGATTATCGCTTGAGCAATATAAGATTTGGTGTACTCTTGTAATGATGCACTTTTGCTAATCTATAAATTATGACATTGATCAGCTATCTGTAAAGTAACACCACATTCATATATAGCTAGCTAACTACAACCATGACTATAGCTGTGCATTGTGCATGGGATACTAAGCTATATAGGCTAGCTATGTCTATCAGCCATGGGTGGAAGGAAGTTTCGCTTGAGTGCTCGAAGATCGTGCAGAAAGAAGCAGCAGCAGAGAGCGATCAATGCATGGGCTTAGAGCATATCATTTCCCAACAACAAGCTGAATCCTATATGAATTGTGAATTATTGTGGAATTTACCTACTGTGGTATCAAGTGTTCCTGCTATTGAAACCAAAAATTGATTCCAGCAAAGTATATGTACTGGAAATGCAGATACCAACCTCATCAAAATGACATTATCAGTAAAAGAAAATTCAAGACCCCTTCCTAAAAGATCAAGACCACAGAAAGTGTCTAAAAAACCTCTTGGGTTATAATAGCATGTAGCTATAGCTTGATGCTGACATTATTCCACAAGTACATTATTATAACATCAATATTTAAGATGATTGGGGTGACACTCACTGGAACTAGATTCAGAAATTAGTTGTTTTCTTATTTTTGCATGGTTTTCTTATGTGTGGCCTTAAAGTTTTCTATCCACGAGGAGGCATAGGAAAATCCTCTGATTTTCAAAAACTGGCTGACCACCATATGCAGGAGGGCAACACTGCTCTCCTCTTACCATTCCTCATTCAAGAGGGATCAACTTGATCACTTTCTGCTATCTCCTTCATAACCGCATCTGTCAGCTCCATATCTTTTCCCAGTCTGTTTCTCACCTCGTATTCTATCGCAACAAAAACATCAAATGTTTTATTATTTACTAGGGTGAGACCACCACAATCCACTAGGTCTACCCAGTCATGTGAGTCATCATCATCATCTTCTTCATCACCATCATCATCAGCCAGTAGCTAGATCACTGATGCACAAAATTATGTTGCTCCTTTTTCAATGGATGAGTTGAAGTAGAAAGTTTCTTTTTCAACAGTCTTGGAATATATCCAGCAACATATCGTAGAGCGTTTCTTTCATTGTAAGTTAATGACGGTGGTGGAGTGGAAGCTACAGTAGGTACAGGATGACAGATCTTTATCAGTTCCTTAAAAATGTGATGTCCAATATACTGATAAAATATTGTACAGGATTCATTAAATTCGATACAGGATTGCTCTAATACATCCTTCCACATTGTTTGGTACGTATCACACACTCATATTTTGTGGTAAGATGACTATGTTTGCTCTCTGTTTTTTTGTTTTGTTCTTCTTAGTAAACTTGTTGTGATGATTTATACTTATAAGTATCAAATTTGTAAGTACTGTAGCTTATCTTGTCCTTCTAGCTCATCTAGTATGCTTATTGTAGAACAAGAAGCCATTGTCATAGCGACAAATTTTCGCGCGCAATTTCTCCTCCAACACGGAGTGTCCGCGGGAAATCTCCCGTTTCCAATCCCGGGGCGGAGTATAGTATCTATGGCTAGACGTACATATGCCATGCATGACGTTTTATGACCAACATAGCACGCGCGTGGTGATTCGCGGCTGAAAAATCGGCGCATGCGCAGACAGTGGCAACCAGGCTCTCTTTTCCTTCCCCCTCCCCCTTTCTGAGAGCCTGGCATGGCACGAGGCTAAGTATAACCCTTTACCTTCAATAGTGCTGTCTTCTTCTCTCGAGAAAGGATCGACGCACCAGTGGCAAATTGGACGGCCAATCTTACGTCATCAATGCTCCCCATGGCAACCTGACTTGCAGCTCGAGCTGCACAAGCCACTCCTTTCCACCGCTTCTTCTCCTGCTATTAAAGACCTCCAAACAACTATAGGGTACGTAGGCAAGTAGAGGCATGCATGTCTAGTCATTCCTTAAAAAAAAAAAAAAAAAAAAAAAGAGGGATGAAAGCAAACATCAAAGCTTCTTCAAAGCAAAAGCACTTGAATCAAAGCGCTTATCGATCTTTCTATTGTTCACTGAGATCTCTATTTACTGATAGTGCCGACATGCCGACAATGAATATTCATCAGCAGGATATTTCCCGTTTTTCTCCCGGATAACTGGATGTGCAAAAATGCACGGTTTTGGAAGCCAAAGGGTTAATACTACGCGTGGTGATTAGGGTCAAAGGTCATACGCAAACTCAATGGCTGAAAACACCATCAAGAAACTGGAAGATCAGCTCAACTGTATCATTTGTCTGGACACCTATACTGATCCTAAGATACTCCAATGCTTCCACATCTATTGCAAGCAGTGTCTTGTGAAACTTGTGACCAGAGACCAGCAGGGACAACTCATCCTGACTTGCCCAACGTGTCGTCAGACTACATCTGTTCCAGCTTGTGGAGTGACAGGTCTCCAGTCAGCCTTTCAAGTTACTCCCCTCATAGAGATCTTGGAAGACCACAAGAAGGATAGAGCAGCCAAGGGTGATGTGACACACCCAGTGGCAAGTAGAAGCAGCTCGACCAGTAGCTTCAGCAGCACGGCACCCTCCCCAGCATCAATGCCATTGGAGGTAGTCTCACAAGCCAGACCCCTTACCAACCCATCCACACGCACGAAGGGTCTGGCTTGCGAGACTACATTGGAGGAAGTCAGCTCACTTGTCTATCAACTGTTGAAGGCTAGATGTAATGGAGTCTGGAGTAAGAGATTGGGCAAGGAATTTGAGGCTCTTCACAAGATAAAAGCTCCTGCAGACATAGCAGCCATTGCTAAAACTCTTCCATTTGTTGAAATAGATAAGTAAGTGATTATGCAGTAGCATGTATGATATGATAGTAAAGACATGAGAGTCAGTATATTTCAGTACATCAAATGTATGTAATTGGCTGTACACATTGCAATGTCATTCCTTCATCTTTTTGTTCATTTGCAGTGTGAATGAGTACAACCCTATCTTCAGACTGAACAAGAAATTCTCTGGGTCTTCATCCTCTACTGCCTCCTTTTCCTCCGCTCAGGATGAACCTGTCGGAGCATCAGTAAAGTTCACCACGCAGAAACCATCCCTTCCTGGTCAGGGTTATTGTCATTATTTCATACATCTTTGTTTTTATTTTTTAAACATCCCCCCCCCCCCCCCCCCCAACTGTTAATGCTGTTAATACTTAATACTACATAGTCAGGGTTCTACCATATAGGTAGATATTTTCGAGGAATTAAAATTTCGTGAATATCAGTACCAAGCTAGATTATAAACATTTTGAGGATTTTAATTTCGCTTCGCATGCGTTGCAATGTATCGTTCGCGTGCAGTGAAAAAAAATTTGCACATGTGATGATCGTGAGCAGCTGGAAAGATGACCAGTTTTAGTTACCCTTCAATAGTTAGGGAATTTCATGTCTATAGGAAGCTTCAGATGGCAAAGTTCTGCTGAAAAATTCTGAAATACTTGTAGAGAGATCGAGGTTAAAGTACTAATGCACATGCGCTAAAATTAATAGGCTATTGATTTTTTTGAATGTTAAAAATTCCGTGAAATGCAAAGTGTCAGCGAAAACCACGAAATTGAAATCCCTCAAAAATATCTACATGGGGGATTCCCCCCAAGATATTGGTGACCACAGGTTGTTACCTGTGCTCACAAAAGGGAGTAATTAAGGACCACTTCAGAGTGGTATGCATTTTTGGTTTTGTGCTTCGCACAGGAGGCCTCCCCCTCACTGTGGCCTATGGCCATGCAATTGGTGAGCTTTCCCCCCAAGGTGAAATTCCTAGATTAAACCCTGGTTGTTTAATATCTTGAAGTAAAGATTTAAGCAGTTTCATAATTTTTCTACACAATGTACATATATTCTAAATTTATAAATTTAGGAGAAAGCTGCATACTCTAATAGGTTGTGATAAAGCAAATGAGATCTTTTATGCCACGAACAGGTTCTTTGTTTGAATGTTAGATGTGCATATTTTTAGGGACGGTTGAGTTTCCAGAGACTGAGCAGTACTTTGAAGTGTATGTGACTTATATCGATAACCCCATCAGCTTCTACTTACAGCGAGCCGGAAAAGATTACTTGGTGAGATCATGCAGTCTAAGGGGAACATCTCTCTATAATTCTGCTCATAAATGATAAATTTATGGGAAACAAAAAAGACAGGATTTCTTCTTCTTTCCATATCTAAGTACTATTTAATACACATGATGATAATATTTGTTACAATGATTTAATAACCCAATTTATGGCATCTCCACCCTAAACTTGAATGCTTCATCTCCAACTATCTACTGCATGCATGTATATTTGGACATAGGATGAATTGATAGCTATGGAGAAGAAAATGGGTAACCGCTACTCCAAGTCCAAGCTCAAACCAAGTGAGTAATAATCTTGGTTATCATTGTATTTATTTATGACCAGCACAAATAAATTTTGCAAGTAAAATTTTGGTGGTTTCACAAAAATTTGAAAGTGTGAATCATATTTAAATTCACACCATACCCCACAAAAATTTCCTACAGTACAGTGTTGGCATTGGCTATGTATTTCATCTCTGCAGTATCAGGAGTGAAAGAGAATGAGTTGTATGGCTACCATTGGGAAGAGGAAGAGGCAGATATGTGGTGTAGAGTACTGGTCAACTCTGTTGCAAGAGATGGGAAGACAGCCAACATCTACTTCCCTGACTACGGCAACAGTGAGGAGGAGATAAGCGTGGAGGACTTGAAGGAACTCCCTCGAGAGTTCTACGAACTTCCATTCCAGGTTTATTTCTAGCTTTTATATCCCCTCTTTGATTTAGAGAGAGAGAGCAGTGTTCTAGCCAAAGAGCGGAAGAGTGGTGCTCCCCCACTCTATTTCTCCCTTCCCCCCAACCCTATTGTTACTGAATTAGTATAGTGGAATATATACACTCCCTAGCATTTCACATTTTTGGACCCCCTTATTGCCTAAACCCCCCACTCTTTGCATTCATCCTGGCTAGAGAATTTCTTAACATTCCACTCCTTGATTGCTAACCAGCTGTCTCTATTTTGACAGGCAGTGCATTGCTGTCTGCATGGGTGCACAGGTGTGCAAGAGGAGACCACTGAGCTCTTCATTGAACATGCATTGGATAAGAGCTGTGTCGCTCAAGTCATGGAGAGGTACATCAAATCCTATAAACAAGATAATAAGAATTTGGTTCCACTGTACTTTAAAGGATTGTTTTTACCTCTTTTATCTCCTGTGTGTGTAGCTCTGGCACGAGGATATCTGTGGAGCTGATAGACTCTGAGACAGAAGGTGGTGAGACAATTAACTCTGTCATAATGGCTGCTCTTCATCCTGTCTCAACTCTCTTCCCAAAACTCCCCAAGGTAAGTGGAGGAGAGGGGTGGGTTTGAGATAGAGATCTGTGAGCTCCTTATATAAGGAATGATGAAAATGTATTGGAGGTCAGAGGTTACTAGATGGCCACTACACGTTTGCATTCCTTTGTGTTTTTTGTCACAGCCTGGAGAGCCAAGAGTTGCTGTTATACTCACCGATATTGACGAGGATGGAATAGTGACCGTGCAAGTCTGTGGTCCAGGGGTCAACCAACTCCAGCGTCTCATGACTCTCATTAATGATAAGTATAAAGTAAGTAGATGTTACTACGTTAGTTTGTGACCTGATATCTCCCCAGGCATAGTGGGCCTCTAATGCCCTCAGATCTTCCTGTGCTTATGTCTTAATTGCCACTATGCCTTCAGTTCTTTCCCCTATGCCTAATATCTTACCACTACGCATTATTCAATACTGGCGGCTGGCTTCTACATCAGGAGCCATCTCTGAACACTCGTAATCATTGGACCATCGTGATCATGGTCTTGCCCAATATATTCTGGGGAGAACCATGAACTGTGAAGGTCCCCCACAGATTAATGAACCCCTGGCTAAGTGATAAAACCTCTTCACAGTAAATGCCTAGTGAGTGAATGGGCCAATCACACAGTTGACCTGACATAATATTATGATGGCACTGCATGATTTCAAACACCTGCAATATATGCTTCTTTCTATATTCAGACCAACAGGAAAGTGTCTGTCCAAACTAAACAGTTTGCCTGGACATTTGTTCCAAGACATCTTGAACTATACACTTAATGTTATTTTCTCTTTGATACAGACATCCAGGGCTACTGACTTTGTTCAGTACATGAGGTTGGACAGTATCTACTGCACTCAATTCACTGTTGATAAAAAGTTCTATCGTGTCAAAGTGAAAAAGGCCATACCTCGCAAGGTGCATATTTACATTTAAATGTAAATGAGTCATTACTAGAGCTACAAAAAAAGAAAGGGAATGAGAATTTGGTCAGGCATTCAATACCTTTACAGTGAAACCTGTGGACAGCGACCACCCCAAAAGGTGGTCAATGGTACAAGTACTATTGGGAGTGGTCTTAAATTTAAAGAGGTGGTGATGTCTTAATACAGGTTTCATTGTACAAGTGTGTGTGTGTGTGTGTGTGTGTGTGTGTGTGTGTGTGTGCGTGTGCGTGTGTGTGTGTGAATAGTGAGTCTGATCAGTGGTTATTTCTAGTGCTATGATTATTGTTGTTCTCCAATTTGCTGTCTCCCACAGCCATTGGTTGAGTATATAGATTATGGAAATGAGGAGCAGACTGAATTGAAAAAAACTGAGAAAGCCTCTCCATGACCCCCTCTTTGACTTGCCTGCACAGGTATGGTCTCTCTCTCTCTCTCTCTCTCTCTCTCTCTCTCTCTCTCTCTCTCTCTCTCTCTCTCTCTCTCTAGCACACTAATCATGCAAAACCTGTCCATCATGTGTTAATCATTCTCTCTATAGGCTGTTAAATGTCGGTTGCATGGTCTGCCTCCTCCTGGGGTGAGTTATGAATGTATTTAGCTTTCCATACTGGCCAGACCTGAGTTATCCCAGAATGCCTGAAGGCATGCATTACAGAGTCTCCCCCTAGCTGTACTTTCAAACAGGGTGCTTAACTATATTCATGAGAATATAATTCCATAGACCAAGCCCACTTTCTTTGAAGTTTCTTTATCCAAACAGGATGGCCCACCCTGCATTTAGTATACTGGGAGAAACACTGCATTATCATTGCCTTTTTCATAAGCTGTGCCATAATAATATGTAATGGTTTCATGACAAGATGCCTACAGGTTGAATTTTTTCATGGGTTATTTTCATTAGACTCTTTTCATGTGGCCATTTGCAGTTTTGGTTGGCCCTGGTTGGTAGTTCTCTTGATTTTTTCATTATAGAAAAAATGGAATGACGGTGCCACTTACCTGGTAGCTGGCTACCTGGACTGTGAAGATCTATATCTCTCAGTGAGTGTGACTGTACTAGTTATGGTTATACATGTCAGGAAGTCTTATTGGAAATTGTGTGTGTGTGTGTGTGTGTGTGTGTGTGTGTGTGTGTGTGTGTGTGTGTGTGTGATGTGTTATATATCCTCATTATAATCGATTTTCGAACATTCACAATTGTGGGACAAATACATCTTCCAAATGCTGCAGTTGTAGAGACTGATAACTTATCACTCCATGTGTAGTAACAATTAAGCAGAGCAAATGTAGTTCATAGCCAGCACCTTGTTTCCGTACTTTTTATAGTCATGTACTCAAGCCTACATCACTCTTTCATTTAGAAGAAATGTTTTTACTCTCACTTGTACTAAATACGATTTTGGATTAGGTGGTGGTGCCCGGTTTTCCCCTTTACCCCTTTTAATTAACACTGGCAAATGACATACCGTATAGCGCTCTATTTTCGAGGCACTAATATTTTGAGGATAGCTATTTCGAAATTACTTCGCTGAATAATTTTCGAGGATCATTTGTTTGGAAAGAACTGCTGTGCAGAAAAGAACTACCAGGAATAGTCATGACCCGATGCTACAGGTAGCATCGTGGACCATGTTCTGCTGCTCTTCTTGCAATTTCAGCCCTTTTTTCTGAAGAAAACCTAGAGTATGGCCCTCTGGTGCCGGTGATAGATCCCTGCTTTAGCGCGGTAGAAACTTTCGAATTCGCTGCTTCTATAGAAGAGGAGGGAACTGTGACAGGGATCTGGTAGTGGATTAGTAGGTTGCTTTGGTTTAGAGCTAAAATAATGACATGATTTGACAGCTGCACTGTACTGTACTGTACTATAGTATGTAGCTAGTGGATTAGTAGGTTGCTTTGGTTTAGAGCTAAAATAATGACATGATTTGACAGCTGCACTGTACTGTACTGTACTATAGTATAGTACTAGCTACATACTATAGTACAGTACAGTACAGTGCAGCTGTCAAATCATGTCATTATTTTAGCTCTAAACCAAAGCAACCTACTAATCCACTACCAGATCCCTGTCACAGTTCCCTCCTCTTCTATAGAAGCAGCGAATTCGAAAGTTTCTACCGCGCTAAAGCAGGGAATATTCGAGGGCACAATTTTCGTGTTTTGAGCAAAATCCGCGAAAACCTCGAAAATAAAATGCCTCGAAAATAAAGCGCCATATGGTATTCCTCTCTGTGTTCATGTGATTGTCATGTGACAGGTGGTAGAGGCCGGCACTGAAGGTGAGCTCCCTAGCGTGAATCTGATAATGAGTGGGGGCAATGAAGGGGAGGAAGAGGAAGTCGTCCTCAATGAACTCGTACTCCAACGGGGATTTGACAGGTGAATTGGCCCTGAGTAACTATTGCTCATAATTAGCCTGAGTAGTTAATGCATTTATATATACAACTCTATGTAGCAGTGCTTATCATGGCATGACATATCCTAATCCTGTGCTGGTATGTCTAGTGGATCTCCATACCCAACTCTATGTAGCAGTGCTTATCATGGCATGAATTATCCTAATCCTGTGCTGGTATATCTAGTGGATCTCCATACTCAGCTCTATGTAGCAGTTCTTATCATGGCATGACATATCCTAATCCAGTGCTGGTATGTCTGGTGGATCTCCATACTCAACTCTATGTAGCAGTGCTTATCATGGCATGGCATATCCTAATCCTGTGCTAGTATGTCTAGTGGATCTCCGTACCCAACTCTATGTAGCAGTGCTTTATCATGGCATGACATATCCTAATCCTGTGCTAGTATGTCTAGTGGATCTCCATACTCAACTCTATGTAGCAGTGCTTATCATGGCATGGGATATCCTAATCCTGTGCCAACATATCCTAATCCTGTGGCAGTATATTCCATTCAGTCTCAACTCTATGTAGCAGTGTTTGTCATTGTTTAGACGTTGCATATCCTAATCCTGTAGCAGAATTCTGGCTAGACAAATTTCAAATTGGCTGGAAAACTATTCTTTATCAGACTTGTTTTAAGCATTACTACTTCCTGTAAGCACATGAAGAATAAATGCATAGCATAGTAACTGTTCGGTGCAGTCTGTCGGCGCCGACCCTTTACCTCCTTTTTCTTGGAGGTGGGGGAGGGAAAGGGCCTGGTAACTCTAGCATAAATGAGTTGTGTCATTACATCACAGATTACATCACCACAAACAACCTCTGCCCCCTGATCCTGACTTTAAGAGGGACCTGTCCTTCACTGTTTTGAGCTCGGATCAACCAGAGCCTGTGATCGTCACTTGGATTCAATCTCCACATAATTTTGTGGCGAGTAGACTGTACTGAATAAAAATTAAGTGTGGGGGCGGGGAAAGAAATTATGAATTTAGGTAGATATTGGCAGATGTGCAGCTTAGCTCTGATGTGGTGCTCTAATTAATGCCCACCTAAATGGGATGAAATATATTACAGAACTTCACAAGTTCTTCTTTCCTGGAACTCTTTAATTGGCATCTCTTTTATCTGTTATTAGATCCAACTCTACTCTCAAACAGAAGCACTGGAAAAAATGATAATGAAGTTGAATGAGGCATTAGTGAACACCCCGCCTATAAGTCCACATGACGTGAGAAGTGGTCTAGTCTGTTCTGGCCTGTCCTCCGTCCACCAGCAGTGGCACAGGGTCCTAGTGCTTTCCGTCTCCACCTCTCCTGGAGGTACAAATGTGAGTTCTACATTGAATCTACTCGTATAATTGAAGTTTACTATGAGAAGTAGGAAAAGATCTATAGAGGAAATGTTATCAAGCATAAAATAACTCAACTTTGATTGATAGCACAAGTAGCAATAAGCAGGAAATATTATCAAGAAGAAAAAAAGACTCAACTTTGCATTGATAGCACAAGTAGAAATGAAAAATAAACTCGACTTTGCATCGATAATGATAGCATAAAATAACCAACTCGCATTGACACAAGTAGTCCTTTTTATTTTGTTTCTGCACTCTCTTCCCAATGTATAGGTAAATATTGAGTACTTAGATTATGCTCTCTTCCCAATGTATAGGTAAATGTTGAGTACTTAGATTATGCTCTCTTCCCAATGTATAGGTAAATGTTGAGTACTTAGATTATGGTGGTACAGAGGAGGTAACTGTTTCCATGTTGAAGCCTTTGCCAGAGGACTTTCTTAAACTTCCCTTTCAGGGACTCTCCTGCACTTTACGAGGTTCGTAGTATTTCCTATAGTTACATACCAATGAGGCCTATAAATGATTGCATTACATTTTAATTTCAACAATATATTATTATTGTCATGTTCAAAGAGTACTAGTTGCATGGCAACAATAATGAAAGAAAGAAAGCATGTAACATCTAAGAGTACTGTATGATCGACAGTTTTTTCGATTTCCTTAAATGGTATGTTTTCAAATTGACAGTATCTTCGCTATCGTGATGTTGGTGGTGTTTTGTTTTGACCTTGACCACAATTTCCCATTATATGGTGTGCTCTCTTTAGAAAATCTTATTCACTTACATATTACATCGTTAATTTTTACAGGAGTTGAATCTGTGGACTATAGTGGTAACCATGAATGGTCTGAGGAAGCCAAGCAGTGGTTCACAAAGCGAGTTGAAGCAAAAAACTTTTTCGCTGTCCAGTTGAATGTGGACGGAAATCGGAACTGCATTACACTTCTGGACACCTCCGGAAATAGTACGGATGATGTGCGAGATGATTTGCAAATGGCCGGGTTCGCCAAGCTTCAGAAATAACCTTGTGTGTAATTCAATAAGCCCAAGTATATTATTATAGTGCTAGTAACACTGCCTCCAATTTGACTTTTAACAGTAAAATTAAGTTTTCATTGATTTAATGCTTTAATGGAAAAGTCTTTTTGTTATAATCTTTGAGGTATAATCATGTATCAGAGTATAAATAGCGCTCTCCCTGTAAGGATGATCTATAGGATACCACTCATAGTTATATAATCAGATGAACTTCTCAGGATATGACGTACAAAATCTCAACCAAGGACTTTCTAAAGTTTTGTTTATAAAAGAGTAAACAGCCTGTAGAGTGAATAGAACAGTTTCAAAGCTTCGCTGGAGATGTACAAAACTGTATAGTTAAAGAAATAGGTTGTGGTTTCTATAATAGAAAGATACTTTGGGTTGGGTTGGGGGGAGGGCTTTTGTAGCAACTTGTATAGGATGTCATTCCAGAAGGGGGTCATTGTCTGTTTCCATATTTATTAACTTCTTGTAATAATGTGTGGTGACTACACGGCTATGTACCATATGTGTGGTGGCTACACTGTTTGTAATACTATTGTTTAAGGATTTCCTAATTTAGAGGATGTTGTTACTCTGTCTACTACTGAACCGTGACCATACCTAGATGTAGATTGCACTTCAGCTGTGACTAACTAGCTCTAGAGTTTTTGACTAATGTAATGAGATATTTTAGATGATTTAGCTAGTCAACTGATCCAAGAATTCAAGAATGAATATCAATCTTTGTGTATTTTTGAGTATGGTTTTCATTTTTTCTACTAAGGCTGCACCTCTTTCCACAAGTAAGTTATTATATAGCTGTGGCAATTCTAGCTAACTGCAAGCCAGTCTGTGTACTTGATAGCTAAAAAGAGGAGACTTGGTGAAGAATTGAGAATGTTTAGCTGCAGCAGCCAGCAAGCATTCAAAATGAAGAGTTGTACAGTTAATACCAAGGGGATGTGAAATGATTTTCAAAAGTACACTTAGATTGTGACTGCAGCTAACTCACCATTGCATGAATTGAAATCTAGCCATTATAGCAGGATAGCTACGTCATTAACTGTAGGAATCGTATTCGAAGAAGCAGCAATAGAAAACTCCAGGATTCGTGTCAAAAGGCTAAGTAGTACTGCTACTTCGGATTCATCCACTACGACAGACTTATCTAATGAGGTATTAACAACAGAGAGTACCACCGAAATAGAACCAGATACCAGTAGTGGTCAAGATGGCACTACTTCACTGTCTAGTACTAGTACAGACAACATCATCACCACTACAATGACAAATACCTCACCAGTTACAAGTCGAAATTCTCGTCCCCGGCCTAGGACATCCACTGGAACCACAAAAAACACAGAGAATGCAGCAACAGAATTCATAAAGATTTTAGTTGGAAGTTTAGCTGCTGTCACTGTTCTGATGATCACCTTTTGCATCTTGTCTGCCTTGATGGTGGCTTGGGGTTGTCATATGAAGAAGCATCGCAATGAGCAACGAGAACTCGTCCTGCGAACGAAACAGGATATTTTCGAGGGGGTATCCAATGCCGCTAGTATCATTGCGTCACACGATGTGGACTTGAAACTGCCTGTTCATAACACCATAAATACTTCACCTGAGTTGGAGAGAAAAGCCAGTCCCAGTGATTTGGTCACTGATGAGTCTGATAAACCAAATTCTGAGACCAGTGAATCAGTGAACAACAAAAACAGTGAATCAGTGAATGAAAACAGTGCTACTTAACTATAGGCACCATTATAGCTATAGTAATTAAATGCATTGTATTATGTTATCACATTCATTTTTTTATCAAATTCACTACCTAAGCCATAAAAAATAAATTATAGTACACATTGTTGTGGGGAATTTTAAAATTATACTAGGAAGTAATTGTTGTACTAGTAGACATCTAGTGAATCACTGTAAAAGGATATATTGCAAGAATTAATTATTCATTGTGTTCCTTAAAGGGCATGGCCATGTGACCAAATTGTACATTCACTCACTCAATCACTCACTCACAGCATTTTCAAACTCACTCAAGAGTGCAGACACTGCATGCATGAGTGCCCTGAATCATATTCATTCTTGACGTAGCCGACCCTTTACCATAATCTCTACGGTATAGGTAAAGGGTGATGTATTACGCAGCGAATAGAGAGCTAGCTAGCTAGCTAGCTAGAGAGAGGTACTAGGTCAAAGTTCATAACTGCATTGGAATGTCTTGGTTGAGAAACTTGATTAAGTGGGTATCTGTGAGACCCAAACTCGTGGGCACTGACCTGGCTGGCAACCGGTACTTTGAAAAGATAGACACGAGAGGTATAAAAGATTTTCCAGTGGGAGATGTATTATGTCTAGTCTGGCGTAGCCAACCCTTTACCATAATGTATGGTAAAGGGTTAACTATGCCAGGCTAGTGGTACATGGTATGTATGTATACATGCTGCAGGATCCAGGCCTAGAAGAAGTGTAAAGATGAAAGACAGTGGACCTATAGATGCCTACACGCAGGACTCCATACCGCCTGAATGGGACCGTAAGTTCACAATCAAAAACCACACCCATAGGGGGTGTGGCTGGCTGTGAGGGCATTTTGTAGCAGATGAATCGGGCAGACTTTTTACCAGTGACTAGCTTTATGTGTATCAATTCTCTCTTTCACATCTTGTCTTGTCTGGGTCCTTAAATTAGATGGAAACAACAGTTTTGATAGGGAATGTACAGCAAATGTCCTACATTCCTTCTTCAGAGCTAGAACTATTATGATCAATCATAGGCAAAATCTGGTCTGTTGTTCAGTACCTTACAGTACCCAACAGGCAAGGGACTCTCTGAAAACCTCGTAACAAGGATGTCTTTCAATGTACCAAAAATCCTACACTGCGAATTACATTTTTAAATCTCTGTACAGTGTGAATTTTTCATAGGGTAAAATTGAAGTGTGACTAAATTCCCTTTCAGAACCACAAAATCATCTATGAAATTTTACCCCATGAAAGTTTCCTGCCATCCCAATGTGTCCTTTAGAGGTTGAAGTCTATTTCATTTTGGGTCCCTTAATCATTCAGCTCATAGAGTGGGTGATCAGCTCATAGAGTGGGTGATCAGTTCTCTGCTGGTGTTTTAAATGTGAAATTTGGCCAAGAATCATGTATGAAATTTTACAGTTTCCTGCCACCCCAATGCCCTTTCAGGGTTTCATCTAAGGAGGGGGGCGCAGGGGAAGCTTCCCCTCCAAACAGCTGAACTTCCCCCCTAAACTGTCCCAGCTTCCCCCCCCCCCCCCCCCCCCCAAGATATTGCCAAAAGAAAGAGTTTTTAGGACAAAAAATAGTATATTTTTTGGATCCAAGCATTTAAAAAATACTTGAGAATTTAAGCATTTTTGACTTCATGCTCTACACAGGAGGGGGCACATTCCCCTCCCCCCACTGTGGCCTTATGGCCACACGTTTCCCCTCCAAGGTGAAATTCCTAGATGAAACTCTGCCTTTAGTACATTTTGCATTCACTTGGTCCCTTGATCATTCATTAACTGCTCGATTATTAAAAACCAGCTCTCAGAGTGAGTGATCAGCTTTCTGCTGGTGTTTTAAATGTGAAATTTGCAGTGTTGCCAGCTCCATGGATTTATCCACAATCTGTTGATTTTTGGATAAAAAAAAATTGCCTATGAATGTCTATGGATGTCTATGGTATCCTGTTCTGTCTGTGGATTTTTTAAGAGAGCAACCTGGCAACACTGAAAGTTAGAGCAGATATAACAACTGATCAAGGTATCAATGAACGCAAATTTGAATACTGAAATTTGGATGGTAGTCAATCTCCCACAGTATTTAGTGCATATCATTTGTACAGGTTGGCTTCGAGGTCTGCAAAATGATCCACCAACACTGCAGGTATGTTGGAGCTATGTGGAACCTCCAATAAAGGTCGCTACAAAGGACAATCTAAAAGTAACACTTTATACAAAATAGCTAACCTCCAAGAGAGGACAAAGTCTCTACAAAGGATAAAAGTTGGTTTCCAGAGTGTGTCCATAATACTCGGGGGTTCCACTGGGGTATTGCTTACTCAGAATTAAAAGATCCAAATTCGGTTGGGCCATTTCATTAAAATGGTTGGAAAATCACCATGACCTGTGACCTGTACTGTGAGCAGATGTAGTTTATTTTAGCAGTAGCTGATGCTAGAAAAAAATTATTATATTATTAGTGACTGAATTTGAGAAAAGGTAAAAATGTGGCTGTAATATTTATATACAAGATGTACATGAAGCCTAATTTTCTCAAATACACAATAGCTTCAGAGAGTGCACGAAGTTTGGAGCCAGATTGGAAGTGCCCTGCAGTGCACTTAGCTACATTCTTTGGAATGCCCACAGGTAGCTATACTGCAAAATAATAATATTAGTTTAGCTCAAACAAACAAAAAAAAAAAAAAACTGAACAAAGATCATAGCTATGACTGTTCCAGGAGCTCTGCACATGATTTTTCGCCACCTGCATAGTAGCTGCAGCATCTGATAGTAATCATGTTGTATAATTAAGTAGCTTAGACCTTTTTTATTAACTTGATACTTCTCAAACATAACTATCCCTGCATGTGTTTTGTCCCATGGCTACTAGCTACGAGGCTAAAATATGAAAAGCCTGGTCCATGGAAATTATTTATCTACCTTGGACTGTTACATAGGAAATGGAAGCCAGGGTCATGCAAGCAGAAATTCTCAAGAAGAAGGTGTTAGATGTGGAACAGAGAGAAAATGAAGCAAGTTTTTATAATAGCTAAATAATGTAATTAGCTACAGTAAAAAAAACCCACCTCTGATTGACGAGAGGCCACCTTGCCTACCGTGTGGCCACTCTCCTCAGTCCCATCACTATTCAGTGTAGTAGCTACTTTGAAAAAAACAAAAAATATATAAAAAAAATAAAGTTAAGGACACCCCTCTATCATAGGCATAGGAAGTTCTTTTAAAATGGGGCAGCCATTGCATGGAGAGGGAATGCTTCATCTCTTCAGCATGTATATGTATAAAAGCATGCACTAAGGAAACAAGTTTGACGACCACTACCAATAAATCAAAAGGCTTGGGGGAGGTTCCTACGCCAATGTCTATAAAGGACAAAACTCTATTCCCCAATTGTGGCCACTATAGAGAGGTTCCTCTGTACTGATAAAATTATTGTTTGTTAATGAGTAGCTACTATAATATAATACTATTATACATTATAGCTTCGTGATAAAGAAATTGCAGGTGAGTCAGTTGATAGCTATCAGAGTAACTCTTCATTAGTTTTCTCTGCTCTAATTCCAGAGGGGTTAGTTGCTGCTGGCCCAGAAAGAACCAAGGCTAAAGGTCATGCCTCTGCACCTTCATTTGCATCACAAGAACCCAGTGAAGAGGCAACCAGCACTGGCAATGAATTCCAACCAGCTGCTTGGAAGCCACAATCAAAAGACAATTCATGATAAAACTGTACATTAATTATCATTATGATGCCGCTCTTAATTTGCCTGTACCATGCAAATCTGTACAAGGAATTAGCCAGACCTCCAATCTTATATTCAATGTCCACATTGTGACAAAAAAATTTTTCCCACACTGAAGATGTCATAAAACGTATATCATCCCTTGACTTAACCCAATTCCTCCACTTTTATTTTTTTGAAACCTCTGAATAAAGGACACCCCGAATATTAGCCTAAAATAAATAAGGGAAAAAACAATTTCGTGAAATGAAAAAAGATGTAGGGATGACCACTACTCAAAAAAGTAAGGAAACAAGAAGGATGGAAATGGGATCAATCTTTGTTCTGTATATCCAGCCAACAATCCCTACATATACGTCAGGTAGCTTCAGATTGTAGTGCAGTAATATATGTAGGGGTTGTTGGCTGGATATACAGAACAAAGATTGATCCCATTTCCATCTTGTTTCCTTACTTTTTTTGAGAAGTGGTCATCCCTACATCTTTTTTCATTTCACGAAATGCTTTTTCCCTTACTTGTTCCTGGTCTTTTTTCCTCTCTTTTTTGGTTTTAGCTATGTATAGAGTTCATTCTTCTATGCAGGGGACAGATGGAAGAATACAATAGTTCTCCAATAGCATAGCAACGAGTCAAGGTGTTGTGTTATTGTTGAGCTATACTTGGAGGTCGAAGATGCTGAAATAGAGTCTACCGGTAAATGGATTGGTGAATCTAAAATCCCTGAGTCGATAGTGTAGTCCATTATCTAGAGCTAGCTAGCTAGCTAGCTAGAGAGATAGCTGAGTAATATTATAATTTCGAATAATTAGATATCAAATACATGCGCATGCGCTTATTATAGAAAAGATGGCTTCCTAATTGAATTAGTCGAGTGCTGCGCTCCGTAGTGTCTCCTTTTTCATCGACTCTTTCGAGGATCAACGAGTAGAAAAGATCGTAGTTCGTAGAATTTGGAGTGGATTTGTCCAGAAATCATAGCTGTAGCTTGAGTGGTTCGAGAGATATGGTTGTCTAAGAATAATAATAATAATAATAATAGAGAAGAAGAAGAATCTAGCGATTTACCTGCTTGCCGTATTTCTGAAATGGTAAGCTCCCTGGTCCTAAAACTTGGGGGAACTAGAATTTCACTTTTGTATTAGTCTATAGGCGGCGCGCGCGGCCGTCCGAGTCATCCCTACATACACAAGTAAGGGAAAAAGCATTTCGTGAAATGAAAAAAAGATGTAGGGATGACCACTGCTCAAAAAAGTAAGGAAACAAGAAGGATGGAAATGGGATCAATCTTTGTTCTGTATATCCAGCCAACAATCCCTACATATACACACATTACTACACTATAATCTGAAGTTACCTGACGTATATGTAGGGATTGTTGGCTGGATATACAGAACAAAGATTGATCCCATTTCCATCCTTCTTGTTTCCTTACTTTTTTGAGCAGTGGTCATCCCTACATCTTTTTTTCATTTCACGAAATGCTTTTTCCCTTACTTGTTCCTGGTCTTTTTTCCTCTCTTTTATGGTTTTAGCTATGATTAGAGTTCATTCTTCTATGTGTATGCAGGGACAGATGAAAGAAGTTCTCCAATAGTTCTCCAATAGCATATCAGCCCAATCATTATCGAGTCAAGGTGTTGTGTTGTTGAGCCATACTTGGAGGTCGAAGATGCTGAAATAGAGTCTACCGTGGTGAATCTAAATCCCCGAATCGATACAGTAGTCTATCATCATCATTATCCAGAGCTAGAGCATAGATAGTAGACACGGAACAGGATTGGAAACTTAATACTACCATGCGCGTGCTATCCGTGTTTGCCGGGAAATTTTGGCGCGAGATATGAATGCATAGTTACCACATAATAGTTAAGAATGAGTTCTGCAAAAGATATCAGAGCGAATATTAGTTTAGTAGCTTAATATTAGCTGGACTAGAGTGTTTCCATGTTGTGCTTTTATAAAAATAATAAAATTTAATATGAGACTAGATCTAGCTAGATAGTATAAATCTATGAGAGATTCAGTATCTCAAGTTTTGAAAGATGAAGAGTTTAGTCTTCCTCTCCAGCCATCTATAGATGCCCGTTCTTGTGCAGAGAGCTTTATGGAGTGGATAATAAAACATGATAATGCAAATAAATAATAACTATTTAACCCATAGTTTAACACTGCAATCAAAAAAAACTAACAGCTATGAATCAATATAACATATATCATCCGATAGACAAACTATTATACTACTAAAAGATATCAAACGCTTGACTTCTAAATTTATATTAGTCCTGTTCTAGTCCCACAAATTGGTAGGCCTATAAAATCTTTAGCAACATATCCTACACCAAAAACAGTTATTACACTCTTTATTTCAGTCTATTCCAGTAAGAAACTTTACCTTCCAAACTTCTATAGGATAAAATTGCAAAAAAAACACTTGTACTCGTAGCTCTAGTCCCACAAAGTCTGTACCTCTCTTCCTCAGAAAATGTATTGCGACAATAGGGCTAAATTTTCTATGGTTACAACGCGGATAGCACGCGCGAAATGTATTAGCTTAATGGGAGTGACGTCACATGACGTAGGCAGTTTCCAATCCTGTTCCGTGTCTAATATCTATGGCTAGAGCTAGCTAGCTAGCTAGAGACAGCTGAGTAATATTATGATTTCGAATAATTGGATATTCAAATACATGCGCATGCGTATTATAGAAAAGATGGCTTCCTAATTGAATTAGTCGAGTGCTGCGCTCCATAGTGTCTCCTTTTTCATCGACTCTTTCGAGGATCAACGAGTAGAAAAGATCGTAGTTGGTAGAATTTGGAGTGGATTTGTCCAGAAATCATGGCTGTAGCTTGAGTGGTTCGAGAGATATGGTTGTCTAAGAAGAAGAAGAATAATAATAGAGAAGAAGAAGAATATAGCGATTTACCTGCTTGCCGTATTTCTGAAACGGTAAGCTCCCTGGTCCTGAAACTTGGTCTGCACATTGTAGTAGGCTCTAGTAGGCTGGATAATCATTCACAGTAGCTTTTGTTAGGTCTAAGTGGGAGAACTAGAATTTCACTTTAGTATTAGTCTATAGGCGGCGCGCGCGGCCGTCCGAGTCATCCCTACGTACATAGAGAGTGCTACCGCACTCTCTGATAACACTGATTTTTTATAACCTCTGTAAAAGCAAACCTCTTTACAATGGATAAAATTCTTGGTCCCTATTTGTCTGGTTAATATTATTGGAATGTCCACTGGGCTTCACATTTGAATTTAAGAGAAAAATTCTCTTCAAATTGAAGCCACATGAGTTTGTGGCCGGCCACACCTACTTTTTATCGACTAAGGGGCGGGGCTCCGCTAGACTAGTTGTTTATTCGTCTTGGTGCTAAGTTAGTATACTTTTGCTTTCACTCAAGAACTAAAACATTTCAGCAAGAGCGAAAACGTGTTATGGCTGAAGAAGTCATCAAGAAACTAGAAGACCAGCTCAACTGTGCCATTTGTCTTGAGACTTACACTGACCCCAAATCACTCCAATGCTTCCATGTGTATTGTAGGCAATGCCTTGTGAAACTGGTGGTCCGAGATCAGCAGGGACAACCCTCCCTCATTTGCCCCACCTGTCGTCAGGCCACATCCATTCCAGCTACTGGAGTGGCAGGTCTCCAGTCAGCATTTCACATCAACCGCATGTTAGAAATCCGAGACACCTTCAAGGAAGCGAAAGACACAGGAGCTAGTCAAGAAAAGGCAGAGGTTGACATGACACACCCCATTCCTTCAAGCGGAAAGGGGTCTTCTAACTGTCCAGAGCATGCTAAAGAAGAACTTAAGCTCTTCTGTGAGACATGTGGAGTTTTAATATGCTGTGAATGTGCTATTAGGGGAGGCAAACATCACAACCATGACTTTGAATCAATATATAAAGCATTTGAAAAGTGCAAGAGAGAACTTACACATTCACTAGAGCCAATGGAGGAAAAACTAGCATCAGTCAACAAAGCACTGGCACAGTTGGACAAGCATTGTGGGGAGATATCTGACCAGCAAGCAGTTATTGAAGCAAACATACATGATTCTATTGGACGACTCATAGAAACCCTTGAAGTCAGAAAGACCGAATTGATTGGTAAGTTACATCGAATGACTCAGGGGAAGCTGAAAGGCCTTGCAGTCCAGAGAGACCAGATGGAGACCATACAGGTCCAGCTGAGCAGCAGTCTGGAGTTAGTGAAGGGAGTGAAGACAGTTAATCAGGGAGAAGTGCTTAAGATGAAGACAAACCTCATGAAGCAAGTGGAGGAACTGACCACAGCATTTCAACCAGACATGTTGAAGCCTGCTATAGAACCAGACATGATATTCTTAGCCTCGCAAGATGCCACACTGATGTGTCAGAACTTTGGCAAAGTTTATGCTCAAGGTTCATTATCCCCATCTAGCTGTCATGCCAAAGGTAAGGGGTTGGAAGATGCAGCAGTGGAAGAGATATCCACTGCTATTGTGTTTGCTGTCAACTATGAGGGTGGACCATATACAAAGCCTCTCAACTCACTGCAGTGTGAACTAATATCTCAGATAACAGGTGCCACAGTGAGAGGAAGTGTGAAAAGAAAAGAAAAAGAACTAAACTTGTATGAGATCAGCTACCAGCCCACTTTGAAGGGGGAACACCAACTAGACATCAAAGTTGATGAACAGCACATCAGAGGAAGTCCGTTTTCAGTGGCTGTGAAGTCAGCACCTAAGAAGCTTGGAGCTCCAATCAAAATTATAGATGGAGTGATCACACCTTTTGGAGTGTCAGTAAACCAGAGAGGGGAGGCAGTGGTCACTGAACATGATAGATATTGCGTTTCTATCTTTCGTCCCAGCGGTGAGAAGCTCCGATCATTTGGAACATATGGCTCTGATCAGGGACAGTTTGAGCGCCCTCGTGGAGTAGCAGTGGATGGTGATGGGAACATTCTAGTGGTGGATGGCAATAATAATCGCATTCAAAAGTTCACTGCTGATGGCCGCTTCCTCGCTGCAGTGGGTACTAAAGGTGATGGACCTCTGCAGTTCAATGATCCATATGGCATAACATTGAATACTGCCAACAATAAAGCGTATGTGGTGGAATATTCCAACCATCGTGTTCAAATGCTGAACTCTGACCTCACCTTCTCCAGCACCTTTGGTAGACAAGGCAGCAGTAAGGGACAGTTTAATTATCCGTATGCTATTTCCTGTGACAGCACTGGGAACGTGTATGTTGCTGACAGTAGTAATCATCGTATTCAAGTTTTCACAGCCAAAGGGCGGTTCTCACATACATTTGGGAGGCGTGGTCAGGGTAAAGGGGAACTTTATTACCCTGATGGTGTTGCTGTTGACAGGAATGATGTTGTGTATGTCAGTGACACTTACAATCATCGTATCTCTGTATTTTCTTCCAAGGGTCAGTTTGTGACCGCATTTGGTGGAATGGGAATGAGACCAGGAGAGTTTAACTATCCTTTCGGACTAGCAGTGGATAACAGTGGAGTGGTGTATGTGTGTGATTTTACCAATAATAGACTTCAACTTTTTTAGTAAGTTACAATTTTACAATAGAAGCATTCATGTTTGAGTTGGATTGGTATGGTATATCTTATTAATTTTTGTATTGTAATTTGTATCATCGAGCATGCTCAGTTGCTTTTGTATGTCTTTTGTCTTGTGTGCACTATAATGAGATTTCTCTTACAACTTGAGCTGGCAGTCCGAACCCTGAACTGATTAATAGTTAACGTTAGAGGGGCATGGAATTTTCTGTTTTTATCACTTGTATGTGACTGTTATGTGTACAAGTGTCTAGTGAGTGGTTTCATTAGCCAGAAATAACAACAACACAGTTTTCTTATGAGATAACAGAGGGCCAGTCCAAAGCCAGAAACAGTTTTCTTATCAGATAACAGAGGGCCAGTCCAAAGTACAGCTAATGCTGAGTGATGAACAGGTAGCTTCAATAGTCTTCTGCAATTCCAGCTTGGTCAGCAGGTGTCTTGTGACAAAAACCAAATTTTCAAATACTGGTGCTACACAGGATTCGAATAATTATGCTACTAAGTTTGCCATGAAAAGCATCTAATGAAAACTGAATAAAAACTTTGTCTCTCATTAGTAGCTAATTGCACTAGCTAGCCAATTAGCTGTCATTATACTAAATTGATAAGTCATCAGTTATATTGATATTAGGATCGAACTACATCTTTTAGCTAATCCAGCTAAATTGGAAGCTCATTAGCTGATCCTCGATCCTCTGCCCTTGCAAGTTAGAGGGAGTCAAACTCTGAAAGCATGTAGCTACATAGCTACATATTAATGCAGTCCAAGTTTGAAGTGTGACGTGTGTGTCTCTTGCAGCCACTTGGCTAAAATTGGAAAATCTACATAATAATTATAGTGTACTCCACAGCTATTATGAACAGGGGAGTAGCTAAAGTAGGATTTATGATTTGGTGGGGCAAATGACCTAACATACAATACAATAGCTACCATATTATGGTGCGCATATAGAATAGCCATGGTGGTTGAGAGTCATGGAAGTTTAGATGGCTTTTTCTAAGGCTTCAGAGAGATGAACAGAAGTTATCTTACTACAAATATATAGTCAGTATGTATTCTAACATGTATGTCCATACTTTAGGTTGATACTTACATTTTACAGCAAATGGCCCATGTTTGTATATATAAGTGTATGTTTAATATAATCATAGCAGTGTTAGAATCATTCTCAAGTTAGAATTTTTCATCTGTCTCAAATAATTTTCATGTCTACTTTGATAGGGTAGACTGTTCATTACTGATTTGGCTCAAATAAGGGTTGACATGTCGGGTGATGGGCAATATTTAGAGTACTGTTCTCTGTGTTGGATTTGATACACATTCACTCCCTATGAGCTTGCAAGTTGCAAGGTACTGTAAACCTGAATGTAGTGTTCCTTGAAAGTGTGTTTACTGTGTTATTCACAGTGAACGCCACCAGTTATTTCCCTGTTAGAAGGTGTGGCTATGTTAGTATGCCTGTAGACCCTATTTTGCATTGCAGTTTAATAGCCATACCAGTAGTTCGGTCCTGGGTGAAAATTTACATTTCCTGCTACTCAGTTATAGCAAGCTTGACATTGGGTCCAAAATTAACATTTGTTCCATATTCTCTACTGCACACTTTCTTTATGACACAAATGTAGCAGGGGCCACGTTTACTCTGATGTACTTTACTTGTCATTCATCACTGCAGGCACTGAAGTAGAAATTCAAGAAACAAAGCTGTCAAGACTGTAGTCATTATAGTGTGTATTGTGATTTATTTGTAGCAAAGATGTGGTGTCATTTAGCTATACTGTGTTATTATGTTTGAACAGAAATGATTGTTGAATTTATACATGCAGCAGTAAGTATTCCTCTATAGAATGTACCTGGTATCAAAATGAAATAACTTGTTTACAGGAAATGCCCAACAATACACTTGAAATTGAGACATGGCTTGATAACTCTCTAGTGGTAATAGCTACGTGTACCAAATTCACACTAAAGATCATCTGTGCTGGCCTAGAACTGCCGCCCAAGTCTTGTTGATTTATGTTGACAGAATCCAGAGATAAAAATTTCCTAATATCCTAGTGTCCGTATATTCCGCGTGATGAAAATTAACCGGATGCACGCTGCGCTGGCGATTAGGCTGAATTAGATTTTTGGCCCTTTTACGAACTGCTCGCTTTTTGTCTTTAGAAAGACCATCCTTGTAACAACCTCTGACAGCATACTCAATAGCAAGATCCAAAATATCATCTTTCGACTCATTCATTTCTTCTCACACCGGCAGCTGCAGCTGGAGGTCCAAGTACTTCGTTGGCGGAACCATAGATATAAGATGTTTACGGGATTGGAAACGGATCACGTGCTCTCGTTAGCAACTAACAACCGAGGCGCGTTGACAGCTGAATGACATAGCACTTTTGTCAAAGTTGCTGTTCTGATAAGATCCGTGAGGTAAGACTTATGCCAATGATACTATAATACACTAGGGCATAGATTTACTGTATGAAATAAATTTCAGCTCAGATTTTCAAGTTTATTCCTACAAATACTACTGTAGTGGTTAATGGGACTGTAATCCCTCTCACGCTTGATGGAATCAATTGCTGTTGCCCATTTTCTGATCAAAAGGCATGTAAACTTTAGCTACATGGAATAGTAATGTTGGTTTTTGTATTAGCTGACATATATTGTCTCTAGCATTTGCAAGTGGTGTTAAAACTGTAATCCCCTCCCAAGAAATAGATTAACAATATTGATACTGTATTAGTTATTTCAGGGAAAGGATAGAACAGTAAATGGAATTGGTGCATTCGTTTTCTATACAATAGTCATCCTATGGAGATGGCAAGCTTACTATATTTCCCCCCTAATATCCATAGGGTCCACAAGACAGCTGACTGAACCGAATTCTTGAGGTGGATGGTGTCAAAACCCAACAGCCAAAAGCTGGAAGTATTGCAATAATGTTGATGAGGGAGAACTGAGCAGAAACTGGCGGATAACTTTGGGGCAAAATTATCTAGCTATAATAATAATGAATTTATGTCTAATTTTAATACCAAAAGTCATTCTGGCCTTTCTTTCAAATCAATCACATAAAATTAATGTATAATGAGCAATGATAGGTACTCATAGTTATAATTACAAGGAAAAAAGTTATGAATAATTAATAACTTCCTTCCTCAGACTCTCCAACTTCAACTCTCTGACTATTCACTTCTTCAATACCTTCCCCTTAGCTTACTTGTACTATTCTGTGAGCTGTAGGGGCAGAACATCACTTTAACTGCCTTGAAAGGAGTGAATATTGATCTCTTTTCACAACGATTAATATAATTAATGCTGCATGCGCGTGCGCATCTGTCAACGCGCCACGGTTGTGCAGTTCATTGGGCGTTTCCAATCCCGTAAAACCTCTTATATCTATGGCGGAACCGGCACTTCACGCATGCGCTAAAAAATTCGAACCGGGGGCTATGCCTATGGGGGACTATCCACTGCGTGACAGGGCAAGGCAGCAGGTCTGATACAGTCCAAAAATACGGACCTGTTACAGACTTGTAGATTTTACTGACCCGTTACAGACCTGTGTACAGGTCATAACTGGTATGTGGGGCAGTCCAGACCTGTTACAAGTTTTAGACTATAGCTAGTCACAATCAAGGAATCTGATTGGTCCATTTGGTGAATTCTATTCACTTAGAATCACGCCTTATGGCACTTAGAATCACGCCTTATAGCACTTAGAATTCACTTGCCCTAGGTAAACCCGGTAAAGATGGTCATTCCAATTGGTCCAATTCTAGCAACGCATCGCGGTGGCCACGGTTATTGTTTCTAGGTACTAGGTGCGCTCTGATTCATGTTTGTTGCATTTAAAAACCATGGTTATTGTTTCCAAGTGCGTGTTGAAGTAAGTTAAACAACTCCAGTGATTGGCTATAGTCTAAATAAGTTAGACACCTCGACCAACGGGATCTACGGTCTGTTTAGAAACCTTCGGGCCCTTAGTAGCGCCCTCGCTGCGCTCGGGACGCTACAGCCCAGGGCTCTCAGGTTTCTAAATAGACCGTAGATCCTTTGGTCTCGTTGTCTAACTATTAGCTATGTAGATTTTTCACTGTGTACGTAGTCTAGTATATCTATGGCTAGGCCAAGATAGCCCTAGTCGGCGTATTGCTTTTTTGAATATCTCAATGGCTATTAGGAGTCTGAAACAAATATGCTTGTTGTTAGCCGGTGGTAGTTTTCTACTATTGTCGTGGCTCTATCTTCCATCTCTCGTCGTGGGCATTCCTAAGTGTCCAGGAATTCTCTGCACTCGACCTCCTAAAGTTAGTAAGAACAACTCTCTCTCTATGGCAAATCCCTTTTTGATCTTCAAATCAGGCAAAGGTCCAAGTTTAGCAACAAAATTTACAGATGAGTCAGAAACAGCCACAGTAAGTCCAAAAGCAGTTGAAAGTGGATATGGATATGTCTTGGCAACTAATTTTTTTGATCAATTGACAGGATCCGTGGCTAACTTATTAACCATGCAGTGCTGGGCTGCCAGCGTAAGTCCCCAAATCAGAGTCGTTGAACCATAGATATTAGACACGGAACAGGATTGGAAACTGCCTACGTCATGTGACGTCACTCCCATTAAGCTAATACATTTCGCGCGTGCTATCCGCGTTGTAACCATAGAAAATTTAGCCCTATTGTCGCAATACATTTTCTGAGGAAGAGAGGTACAGACTTTGTGGGACTAGAGCTACGAGTACAAGTGTTTTTCTTGCAATTTTATCCTATAGAAGTTTGGAAGGTAAAGTTTCTTACTGGAATAGACTGAAATAAAGAGTGTAATAACTGTTTTTGGTGTAGGATATGTTGCTAAAGATTTTATAGGCCTACCAATTTGTGGGACTAGAACAGGACTAATATAAATTTAGAAGTCAAGCGTTTGATATCTTTTAGTAGTATAATAGTTTGTCTATCGGATGATATATGTTATATTGATTCATAGCTGTTAGTTTTTTTTTATTGCAGTGTTAAACTATGGGTTAAATAGTTATTATTATTACATTTCTATTATTTATTTGCATTATCATGTTTTATTATCCACTCCATAAAGCTCTCTGCACAAGAACGGGCATCTATAGATGGCTGGAGAGGAAGACTAAACTCTTCATCTTTCAAAACTTGAGATACTGAATCTCTCATAGATTTATACTATCTAGCTAGATCTAGTCTCATATTAAATTTTATTATTTTTATAAAAGCACAACATGGAAACACTCTAGTCCAGCTAATATTAAGCTACTAAACTAATATTCGCTCTGATATCTTTTGCAGAACTCATTCTTAACTATTATGTGGTAACTATGCATTCATATCTCGCGCCAAAATTTCCCGGCAAACACGGATAGCACGCGCATGGTAGTATTAAGTTTCCAATCCTGTTCCGTGTCTACTATCTATGGTTGAACCATTCATGAGCAATACATTATTTGGTGTGAATTTGAATACCATTGGAGAGAGCAATAATACAGTCAAGCTGGGACACGTGTTCAAATGGGAAATGAAGAAATCGTATGCGCCATTAGTCAGCTGGGATAATTTTATCACACATGCACCAAGGAAACTCATTCTAGTTGAGAGAGAGTGTCTAGGAGTCGATTCTGGTAAGAAATGTATGGAGTGTAATAGCGGTTATCGAGCTTTCCTGGATTCTGCCAAAGCCTTTGCTAATAGGTATCACTTTAAAATTGTTCGAAGGGTTTGCCATCCCAGCGTTTTAATACCTGAAAGCAAATTCAAGAATCTAGTTTATTCCAATCATGACCCAAGTCAAGTGGTAGTCTTATTCAACATGTGGGGAGGAGTAAACAATTTTGGTCCACTTACCATCCGTATACCTCTAACTGGTCCCCGTGCAAAGAAATGTTATAGAGGCCAATTCTTGAACATTAATATGCCAGTTAGTGAAAATATCATTAGAGATAGCGACAACTACATCAAACGGTACCTTCCTGAGGGAGTAAATAAAGGCTACATCAGTGTCATGATGCGAACAGAACACCTCTTGAACTCCTTTCATAAGTTTAAGGGGAAATCTGACAAAGATATTTTATATGTCATAAAAAAGTGTTGTGACAGTATATTGACAAAGGTAAATGCACTGAAGAACGAATATGGAGTAGAATCTGTATTTTTTACAGCTGATAACAGGAAACAAGGGTCGGCTTTCTTCAGCAAGCCTTCTGGAAGTACATTGGTTGAAGTGAAAAATATGAAAACGTATCTCGGATCTGTTCCTAGACTTCATAATCTATTCTTTGCAGAATCAGGAAAGCTGGAGAGAGTTTCAACAGATTCTGTGTCCATGTTATATCAAATGTTATTTGGTAATTCATCAACCTTGGACGAATGGGACAGATCCTTTGAAGAGATAGCTTCGTTTGGCACTGCAGGATATATCGGACTACTCCAGCGATATTTGGCAATCAAAGCCACTTGTCTTCTCACAGCAGGGGGTGGGGTATTCCAATCGAATGCTAGAAAATTTCACTCATTGCATCATCATGAAAGTCCACCATGTGCATTTCAGATCAAAGAGTGTGGAACATGGTGATGGTCAGCAACTTTCATTTGCTATAAATTGAATCAATCATTTTTTGTCCGTCTAATCAGTGGAAATATATATATTTTTTCTAATCTCGCTCGTTCCCTGGCCTTCCTCTCTCACTGGTAGTCTCTCTTATCAAAGGAAGAAAAAGGTAAAGTACGCATGGTACTTTATCTTTACTCGATGAGAGAGGAAGGCCTGGGAATGTTTTTCTCACATAAAAATATAGCCTCATGCCCATGTAATCTAAGCCATGCAGCCCTAATCTGGTGTAGCCAGACTCTTGCTTAGTCAGCTCCTAGACGGCTCACTAAAGCTAGACCAAAGTAATTTCTCTTTTCTCATACAAAAACACACGCAGAGGAGAATTTGTGTCGTGGCTGATTTCACAGATGGGAGAGTCATTCATATCCAAGACAGTAGAGGGGGTGGGCATGGCGAAAGTCCAGTCAACTTGTGTTTCAAACATACTCAAAGGAAAAATGCAATGACTACCTCTACAGAGTTGTACATCACCAAACATGTACCACGTGGTTATCTCATGTATGTTTTTAAAGTGCACGCAGCTCGTAGATGCCAGTAGAGGTTAGACAATCAATAATCATTTCAGGTTTTGGGCTGGAGGGGGGAAGGGTCATTTTAGGAATGAAAATAGAGAAAAAAAATTTGGTTATGACTATCATTATTGTTTATCACACTACGTACTAGGGTTTCACCCACGTACGTAGACCTCCTCAGGTGTCTCAATTCACTGGACTGGACTACTGGACTGGATTACTGGAATGGACTACTGGACTGACCTTTCACCTTAAACTTGATACATTATTGCCACTTAATTACTGGGCAGTAATTATTACTGGTAGCTACACTAGTATGTCTGTTTAACACACAGAAGTCAGACCCTGGTACATGTGAGACTATAGAAGTTTCCATCAAAGCACTAGCTGTGGGAAGCTATATTAGTAATTGCATTAATTACTGGTGCATAACTACATTAGTAATTTGTGCATATCATCTTTCATACCTCTGAATGACACTTGTTATCTTGCACAAAAAATGGTAATTTAAGGCCCAGTCAGACACCCAGATCATGAGGGTAGATTTAGCATATTCGAAAGGGACCAGTTCTGATATGTAGCCTATCCTATGGCCATAGATGAAGGGAGTTGTGTCCCTAGGGAGTCCAACTACGTAGTAGCAAATTTGGGTAGCCCTTAGCTACAAGCAGCAAACATATCTTCATCTAGTAGATTTTATGGATCAATGCATGTTGTCTGAATATTGACTTTGAGCATTCACAACTTAGCTAGTAAGATCATTCATTTGAAGTTGTGCAGTTACCCATACATCAGCCACTGGTGACTGGACTACTGGGGAGGGAGGGAAGTGGAACGGAGGGGAGTGACTAAATATTTCCTATTTGTTTATTTTATGCTAAACCTTCATCTAGTAGATTCTAGCCATGGCCTTACCATTTTTTGTGTAAGACAACAAGTGTCATCATCAGAGGTGTACACTTCAGTGGTAGACAAATGCACTTCTATGATCTCGCATGCACCAGGGTCTGTGGCATGTACATTTCTTGGCTAACTTCCAGTAGCTATTTTAAGTGGCTATGATGTCATAAAGAATAATGTAATTTTGTGGTCAAGTTTAAGTCAGTCCAGTAGTCCAGTCTAGTAGTCCAGTCCAGTAGTCCAGTCCAGTAGTCCAGTCCAGTAGTCCAGTCCAGTGAATTCAGACACCCATACAGAACTGATCTGCTATGCGAGGGTAGCCCCTCCTTGAGTTGGTAAAGGGTCTGGCTATGCGAGACAATTGATCACAGTTATTACCATTTTTGCTGCACAGTTGGCGGGCACATGTAGAATCACTAGCTAGATGCATTGCTGCTGCATGACAGCCTCATAGACTAAGTCCTTTACCTCCTTTTTCATGGTCGGCCTGTGACACTAGCTTCATGGTGGCAACATTGCATGTGTGTATTGTATTGCTCATGCTGATGATCCAACAATGGATCAGTCCTTACAGAACATTCTGACACATGTTGGGTTTCAAAGAATGCAACTATTGATCATGTCAAATGATGAAAATTCCCAATGTTACATATAGCTCTTTACTGTAAGTACTATCATAAGTGATAGGGACTGAGGCTGGAAAGTCACGAATCTTCCACTAGACTCCTATGTACCTTGGGGGGAGGGGGGGGGGATTGATTATGATGTTACCTTAAATTGGCAACTTGAACAAATCTTAGGAGAGCAGGGAAGGATATGAAATTAATTGCTGTAACATAACTTTAAGTGGAATCCCATAATCAGTGGCCTATGGGGAAAAGCTAAAACATGATAACGTATGGAACTGAAGGTAACTGGGTAACAGGAGGGGAGGGGAGGGGAAGGGGAAACATATTACCATCGTCTTCAAAGCGTGGTAGCCTATGAAACCAATGCTATATTTCTCATGACACCTTCAGGCTTGCATCTATATGATTCTCAATATGCAGGGTGTCAATAATCTTATTGATGTCCTTCCAGATTGTTCTGAGGTCCTCTGGGAGTGGGAAGTCTTGCTTTGCTACCATCAGGTTGTCAAGGCGACACATTATTGTCATATGACAGAGTCACCTTTTCCCACTCATCTCTTCTTTCTTTGCCAAATTTTGCCATTAGCCATGTCCAAGTAAGGAGGAAAACCTGGGCTGGTTCAGACCTGTATCCAATTAAGGCACGCAGATTCAACGTGTACTGTAAATGACAATCTATACCGACATACTTGCATGATGAGTACATGCAGTTTTGTATGATACAATTCCACTGGGAATATAACTATCTCTGATTCTCAACAATCCCAGTATAATAATTATTTTACTGATAAAGTGGCTGCCACACTTGAGGAACTGTGCCACATCTTTGCCACATTTATTCCCTCTAGCTGGATTAGTGTTTCCCTTAGGTTGATGCTACAGACCAGAAAGATGAAAAGAACCTGTTGGGCCATGGTGGGTATGGATCTGTTGTATTGAGGCACACCACAGTTGCCGTGAAATTTCTGATGAGGTCTGAACGAGGTCTGAATGAGGTCTGTCAGTGTTTCTAGTCATAGCTAAGTTAGAGCATAATTATATAGTTTCAACACAACATGCAGAATATTCTCAGTGTGGATGCGATTGGTAATGCAAAAATTACTGACTTCAGTTTTGCTTTGGAGCTGCCAGAAGTCCTCAATGATGGCAAATCTTATGTACACCGCAAAAGCCTTTGCACGTTCTGAAGGATATTATCCTGGAGAATTAACCAGTGGTAAATATTCCACAAAAAGTGACGTTCACAGCCTTGATGGGTATGTTGTTGTTTTTTAGGTACGAACTACTACTATAATGTTCACCACAGAGATTTTGTTTTAAGGTGATGCTAGAGACATTTACTGGCATGAAAGCCTTTTCTCCCAGTAGGTCTGGAGTGATCCTAAATTGGTAGGTACTATACCATGTTGTATCATGATTGTTTATGGGTGTGTGTGAATTGCAGGTATAGATTATCTAGAAGATGAGCTTACGTAGCTGAATCCTGGCTTTGAAAAATTTAATGACAATCAAGATATGAGAACTCAACTACATATGTGAAGCAGAATGGGCAAAATTCCTTAATCATCCAGTGTTTGAGAATTAGGCATTTCAAATGACCCACCTCACTAGAAGTAAGTAACATAATTATAGTTATACATTCATAATAAATATATTATATTTTTATAGGTCATGCAAGCTTGGGAAGTTATTCAATTGGATTAGACAGTAGCTATGTAGCTACATCTATCTAGTACAAGTGAATGCAAAAATTTCTTCGAAATAAAAATGTGAAGTAGGGATGGCCACAAATTTAGCACATATAGCTATTATAACTGCAGCTTCATTATAAAAACCAAGTACTGCAGCATCGAAGCAGTATGGCCCAAAAATCGAGCTGGAATATGTATTATGACTGCATGCAAGAGAGTGAACTTAGTGAAGTGACCCCTTACCCATCATCAAGTACAAGATACTATTCCTACTTCACTCCCATGATCAAGGGCCAAGGGAGTGAAGTAGGAATAGTATCATTTTCACTTAGTGTGGATAACTAGACTAGACCACTTTGGAGTCGAACTAACTGCTTATTAAACTCTCACTATGTCTCTTCTTGTTTTCTTCTTTCTTGCAAGTGTTCATCACTGTTCTTGTTTGCAAACAACCTCTGCACTTCCAGCTAAAGTCTCTCCAGCAGTTCAAGGAACAGAGCATGGAGTCGTCCTTCTCCTGCAGAACACTGTTAATCCTGAACTCACTAATCGAAATCGTCCTTCTCCTCCATATTCATGGTGGTCCTGGAGAGTGGACTAAGATTGCCTTCCTCAACATGACAGATTGCTCCCAACAATGTCCCACTAACTGGAATCTCAAGTTAGAGCCTGCGGTTGATCATCCACTGGTGCAAACACATGCGATTCAACCTCGCATGTGCATGGAAGAATTATAGGATTTAGTAAGGTTCTACAGACGTTTTCAACCATCAATTTTAGGCAGGGATTCTGGCTTAGAAAGTGCTTACATGGATGGTATTTCTCTCACACACCCTTGGGCCTACCTCAAGAACAGCCTATACATAGTAATCCTTACTGGCATGGGCCTACCTCCAGAGTTTAACCTTCACTAGCACCAGTGCCCTTGGGGCCTACATTGTATTCTTTTATACGATTTCTTACTCCTCCCTAGAAGGGGAGAGCTACATTTTTTGCAAACCTTGCAATTGGAGTGTAGCCGACCTCTTGCTGAGCAGTGCGCTGAGAGAGATACTAGTAAGCATTGAGATAAGCTCTAAAGTGTATGTAAGAGCAGAAACATTATTTTTACATTACTATTAATTTTTCTACTTGGTAGCTAGCTATGCCTATTTAGCTAATTTTTTTGCAATCTCCAATCATAGCTAGGCTGATAATAATTATTCATCAAATTCGTCGAATGATCTGTTCTCTACCAACAAATTCATTTGCAACTGAGCTTTTCATCTGTGTGAATGTGCAGCACCATAAGGCGATGACTCATCATAGTTCTCAGGTAGCTAATTAAGGACAATCCATACATTTGAGAATGCTAATCTCTGAGTGGCAGGCATCTTAGGTAAGTGTAATTTGATTATGATTTAGTGTTTAATAGCTACATGGCATATCAGAGTCAAATTTCTGAAAGTTATGTGGTATTCATCCACCCACTAATGAAGTGTAACTAATTATAATCAAATTACACTTATCTAAGATGCCTGCCACTCAGAGACTAGCATTCGCAAATGTATGGATTATCCTTAACTAAATCAGAAGAATATAATTAATAATCAAATTACACTTATCTAAGATGCCTGCCACTCAGAGACTAGCATTCTCGAATGTATGGATCGTCCTTAACTAAATCAGGAGATTATAATTATTATTATGATCAAATTACACTTATCTAAGATGCCTGCCGTATTCTCGGATTGTCCTTAATTCATCCACCAGTGTTTTAATAGCTACATGTCAGAGTCAAATTTCTGAAAATTATGTGGTATTCATCCACCCACTAATGAAGTAACTATATAATATTATATTGTAGTGATTCGCTTCCTGTGGTAATTTGTGGTAATTCGTATTTCCATTTTTGTCTGTATTTAATAGTGATTTCATGCATTTATTTTTATTGAATTGACTAAATATTCAGTCATCTGGCTGCAATAATGTCTCTTCTTGTTTTCTTCTTTCTTGCGAGTGTTCATCACTGTTCTTGTTCTCAACAAACCTCTGTACTTCCAGCTAAAATCTCTCCAGCTGTAGTTCAAGGAACAGAGCGTGGAGTCTGTCCTTCTCTTGAAGTGATAAATGCACAAAGAAATATCTTGGAACAGGAAATTCAAGATCTCCTACAGAATACTGTTAATCCTGAACTCACTAATCGAAATCATCCTTCTCCTCCATGCTCATGTGGTGGTCCTGGAGAGTGGACTAGGATTGCCTTCCTCAACATGACTGACCCCTCCCAACGATGTCCCACTAACTGGAATCTCATAACTTCCCCAGTTAGAGCCTGTGGTCGATCATCCACTGGTGCAAATACCTGCGATTCAGCCTTCTTTCCATCAAATGGTCGTTCCTACTCGCATGTGTGTGGAAGAATTATAGGATTTCAGCAAGGCTCTACAGATGCTTTTGGTGCATCAATTGTAGGCACCGTTACTGGCTTGGGGAACGCATACATGGATGGTGTCTCCCTCACACATGGTGCTGCAGGTTTGCGACAGCATATTTGGTCATTTGTATCTGCTCTGTACGAAAATGACCCAAATCAAGCATCGACAGCTATTTGTCCTTGCACTAGCTCCAAAACTAACTGGCCACATCAAATACCTTCTTTAGTTGGCAATAATTACTCTTGTGACACTGGGAATACTGGACCAGGATACAACCTAACCACAGTGTATGCAGACGACCCCTTATGGGATGGCCAAGGATGTGGCTCTACTAGCACCTGCTGTCAGTTCAACAACCCTCCATGGATCTGCACTACACTTCCAGAACAAACAAGTGATGACATTGAATTACGAATCTGTGGCGATCAACCTCGTAATACTGATGAAGACACATTGGTTAATTTTATTGATTTCTACATTCAGTAGCTAACTAACTAAACTGTGATGACAATATGTAGCTAGTTGCTAACTGCTGTAGCCTGTATGTGTTCCTCTATAGATGCATAGTGAGTGTGTTTATTATACATTACAATTAAAATCACATACATAGCTAGTATCACAAAGTCCTTAGCTGGCATCATAATAATAATACGAAGTGGCTATTGGTCCGGCAACCGGACCAATAGCAAATAGTTCCGGCAGTCATATTGCGCATGCGCAGTTGAGAGCGCGCGGTATTGGCGGGAATTGATTTACAAGTCATGAACTTCATGACATGACAGGACTCTTCATGACATGTCGACAGTGTGTATCTCATGGTATAATATACAACAGTAAAGTTATAACAGTGCTACAGCTAATCGATTGATCATACAATAGACCAACATTATTTGGCCCTCACGTATCTTTAGCCAGGACCACTTTATAATATCCAGATCCTGATATCCATCCATGTAAATCCATCAACCCAGATCCTGATCATGACTCTGGACTCAACCCACCTTCCACATGTGGATTGTGATCCAGATTCGAATCCCCCGTGTAAACGGGGCTATAGACCCCTACTTAAATTCCAATCATGGGATACTATTATACTTGACATTCGTGGTTGGTGTATAACATAGTGGTCTGATATGTGAGAGTCTAAAGCTAAAAGTACAAATAAATATTAGTGTTTGATCCGCAGCAACCAGTTGCTGTGTTAGGGAGTTAGAGATGCTCTATGATAAATATAAGTACAGTTTTCAGCCCAGTGTGCTGGATCCAACTTCCTTCCTGCACAATCTGTGGGGTAGGAACACGCAATGATCATAATTAGAGTGTTCAATACCACATCTTTTGTGTCCATCTAGCTATAAGCTATGAGCTTGCTTATGGTAGACAACAGGATGCTCATGAATTCTTGATGGAGTTTCAGGAAGGCATTCTCAAAAAATTATCCCAAGGGTATGAATAACAATAATTAGTATGATTATTCTAATTATCATAACTTTATAGCTCTACAGGTGAATGTTTGAGGAAGCTAGTGAGCATTGAAGTGACAGAAACTGGTTAGCTAGCACAATAGCAACTACACTTGTAATGGCATTAACTTGTCTTATAGTCACACGTGGAGACTGTGGATTGCTCTCCTCTACTCATGTGTTTGAAGAGCTATCACTTCAATTGAAGTCTGACCCAATAATTAAATCTTAGTTTAAAGGTCCTTCAGTGCAAGTGTATAACCTTCAAATAAAACACCTACCTCATTAATAAATAGCAAGCCATAAAGTTCAAAAGGTCATTCACTAAGTGCATGACTAGCAGTTGATGTTTCATAAAGGAAACAGAGCTCGATCAGGCCTTGGCTTTTATTAGAGAAAATACGGTAGTGTTCTAATCAACTCCTGCACTGAGGGTTAGCACTTAAAATTACTCAATTGCAACACTCCATAGGAGAATCAGATCTGCTATGTTCGATACCTTCGCTTCTAGACTCCTATTTTAAGGATGAGATCGATGGTTAAAAGTGACTGTGCAGATCTTGTCACAAACTGTAGCTAGCTAATCACACTTATTCATTCTCATCACTCATTCACTATCTGCTTTAGTACTCTAAGGTTCAAAATACATCAATTGCGCATGCTCAATATGACTGCCGGAACTATTTACTGCAATGCGGTTGCCGGACCAATAGCCACTTCGATAATAATATCACTTGATAGTAGTTGCCAGGGTCATGCAAGCAGAGATTCTCAGGTGTGAGATGTGAAACAGAGAGAAAAAGAAGTAGCTAGTACTAAGTTTTTCGATCTCTTTGAGCCAGGGTTAAAGGTCATGCCTCGATCTGCACTTTCATTTGTATCACAGGAACCCCAGTGAAGAGGCAACCAGCACTGGCAATGAATTCCAACCAGCTGCTTGGAAGCAGTGGGTCAAGCTACCATCTTTGGAAGAATCATACATTAAATCTTCTCTGCCATTGCATGTTAGAGAGTCTGAAATTAAATGAGCAAGGCAGTTAGCTATGTTAGCTATACATTAAAATAAACAAATAACTTGCTTGTAAATTGCAATCTCAGCATCTCATTGTATTTTTATGGCCAGAAAAGAACAATTATGGTGTTCACCATCAATTATTCATTGTTAAACTGTTTCACTTCATTTTTAGCATAATAATTCACTTATTCATTTAGCTATTTATTCTATTTTATCTCACTTTACTCTCTTTTGACCCTTGCCAAAACCTTCAGACATTATTTGTAGGGATCTTGTATCCTAGGGTAAGTACTTTATCTTGAATAAAATAAATGAATTACACAAGTTTGGATGTGACAGAAATGAAAAGTAACCGAGAATTATCAATAAATAACATGATTTTAAAAATAAATAAATAAATACACGATAACTAAAATAAGCATGAAAGATTAAATAATGGCTAAAGTTAATAAGTCCCCAGCACAGCAGAAGCATTGCCTCTTTGTAGCTATTTCTATAGACATTTTCTGCACTAAATAAAAATAAGACTTAATCTCCCTAACAGAATTTATTTATTTATTTATTTTGTCAATTCTGAAAATTAAAGAGAAGTCGGTTGTCCCTCCTTATATAATTATATTGTATACTCTGGCTGTTTTGAAGATACGAAATCCATTAAGAAAGTTTTCTGGGTCCTTCGCAATGATCAACAACCACTTAGCTAAATTGGAAGAAGTGATAAATTCCACATGATCCATGATATGTGAGTCCTTCGTAATGGTCAACAACCACTTAGCTAGATTGGAAGAAGTGATAAAATCCACATGATCCATGATATGTGAGTCCTTCGCAATGATCAACAACCACTTAGCTAAATTGGAAGAAGTGATAAAATCCACATGATCCATGATATGTGAGTCCTTCGCAATGGTCAACAACCACTTAGCTAAATTGGAAGAAGTGGTAAAATCCATTATGATCCACAATATGTGATTCCTTGTAAACAACCACTTAGCCAAATCACGATCCATTAAAAGCAAGCTTTGAATATCATGTTCACTTAGTGTGGACAACTATTATGTAACTAGACTATAGACCACTTTGGAGTCAAACTAATTGCTTATTAAACTCTCACTATGTCTCTTCTTGTTTTCTTCTTTCTTGCGAGTGTTCATCACTGTTCTTGTTTGCAAACAACCTCTACACTTCCAGCTCGAGTCTCTCCAGCTGTAGTTCAAGGAACAGAGCATGCAGTCTGTCCTTCTCTTGAAGTGATAAGTGCACAAAGAAATGTCATGGAACAGGAAATTGAAGCTCTCCTACAGAATACTGTTAATCCTGAACTCGCTAATCAAAATCGTTCTCCTCCTCCATGTTCATGTGGTGGTCCTGGAGAGTGGACTAGGATTGCCTTCCTCAACATGACTGACCCCTCCCAACAATGTCCCACTAACTGGAATCTTATAACTTCCCCAGTTAGAGCCTGTGGTCGATCATCCACTGGTGCAAACACCTGCGATTCAGCCTTCTTTCCATCAAATGGTCATTCCTACTCGCATGTGTGTGGAAGAATGATAGGATTTCAGCAAGGTTCTACAGATGCTTTTCAACCATCAATTTTACTCAGGAGTTCTGGCTTGGAAAGTGCTTACATGGATGGTGTCTCCCTCACACATGGTGCTGCAGGTTCACGACAGCATATTTGGTCATTTGTATCTGCTCTGTATGAAAATGATCCAAGTCATTTTTCCACAAGAGCTACTTGTCCTTGCACTGGAACGAAAGCTAACTGGCCACATCAAATACCTTCTTTTGTCGGCAATAATTACTTGTGTGACACTGGGAACACTGGACCAGGATACAACCTAACTGCAGTGTATGCAGATGATCCTTTATGGGATGGCCAAGGATGTGGTCCTACTAGCACCTGCTGTCAGTTCAACAACCCTCCATGGATCTGCACTACACTTCCAGAACAAACAAGTGATAACATTGAATTCCGAATCTGTGGCGATTATCCTCATGATACCGATGAAGATACATTGGTTAATCTCATCGATTTCTACATTCAGTAGCTAACTAAGCTGTGATGACAATAATTATATAGTTGCTAAGTAATTCGATATATAGTTGCTAAGTAACTACTGTAGCTTGTGTTCTTCTATGATGCATAGTGACTGCATTACAATTAAAATTACAGTGGTATCACAAAGATATTCTTACCTGGCATCATATTAGCTAATTACAACTTGATAGTAATTGCCAGGGCAGAGATTCTCAAAAAAAAAAAGGCAGGAGATGTGGAACAGTTTCTTCGTACCATGTAGCTAGCTATAGCTACTAATTCAATTGCTGAGCCAAGGTTAAAGGTCATACCTCTGCACTTTCATTTGCATCACAGGAACCTAGTGAAGAGGCAACCAGCACTGCAATGAATTCCAACCAGCTGCTTGGAAGTAGTGGGTCAAACTACCATCTTTGGAAGAGTCATATGTTAAACCTCCTCTGCCCTTGCATGTTAAGAGTCAGTTATGTTATTACTATACATAGGAGGTGTTAATACTAGAATGAACTGTCCCCTTCAACTCACTGGAGTCCATGATGAAGGCCCACGACTTCAAGACTAACTTAATTTAAGTGACTTAGAGGCGAAGGTTATGCTCCCAAGTTTCTGGCAATGGCAGTTGGGGCTTTGGGCCACCACCAACCTGGAACTATGTCCTGCTTACACTAACTGTTCCCTTCAATCAACAAAGATGCATTCAAATCATTGTTGGATGCTTCAGGGAAAATCGTCATCTCCACCTCCCAGTGCATTTTTATGGCTAGGAGAGAAGTAGCTTGGAATGCCTCTCAACCCCTTACTTGTTAAACACTATTTATTAATTATATGTTTCACTTCATTTAGCCCTTGCCTAGACCATTCCTTACACAAATGGAACCTTGTTGCCCTAGGGTCATTTTTTGTCATTATTATTATTATCCTATACATTCACTTCTAGCTAAGAACTTGCCCCCCACCCCCACCCCTTCCTTATATTGTATACTCCAGCTATTTTGAAGATACAAAATCCATTAAGAAAGATTTCTGGGTCCTTTGCAATGATCAACTACCACTTAGCTAAATTGGAAGAAATGGTAAAATCCACATGATCTGCATTATGTGGGTCCTTGCAATGGTCAACAACCACTTAGCTTAATCCATAATAATGATCCATTAAAAGCAAGCTTTGAATATTATTTCATTTAGTGTGGACAACTATTATGTAACTAGAATATAGACCACTTTGGAGTCAAACTAACTGCTTATTAAACTCTCATTATGTCCCTTCTTGTTTTCTTCTTTCTTGCAAGTGTTCATCAATGTTCTTGTTTGCAAACAGTCTCTACACTTCCAGCTCGAGTCTCTCCAACTGTAGTTCAAGGAACAAAGAATGCAGTCTGTCCTTCTCTTGAAGTGATAAGTGAAAGAAGAAATGTCATGAAACGGGAAATTCGAGATCTCCTGCAGAATACTGTTAATCCTGAACTCACTAATCAATTTTATTCTCCTCCATGTTCATGTGGTGGTCCTGGAGAGTGGACTAGGATTGCCTTCCTCAACATGACTGACCCCTCCCAACAATGTCCCACTAACTGGAATCTCATAACTTCCCCAGTTAGAGCCTGTGGTCGATCATCCACTGGTGCAAACACCTGCGATTCGGCCTTCTTTCCATCAAATGGTCATTCTTACTCACATGTGTGTGGAAGAATCATTGGATTTCAGCAAGGTTCTACAGATGCTTTTAGAGCATCAATTTTAGACACCACTACTGGCTTGGGGAATGCATACATGGATGGTGTCTCCCTCACACATGGTGCTGCAGGTTCACGACAGCATATTTGGTCATTTGTATCTGCTTTGTACGAAAATGATTCATATAGATTATCCACAAAAAACACTTGTCCTTGCACTGGCACAAAGGCTACCTGGCCACATCGAATACCTTCTTTTGTCGGCAATAATTACTTGTGTGACACTGGGAACACTGGACCAGGATACAACCTAACCACAGTGTATGCAGACGACCCTTTATGGGATGGCCAAGGATGTGCCTCTACTAGTACCTGCTGTCAGTTCAACAACCCTCCATGGATCTGCACTACACTTCCAGAACAAACAAGTGATGATATTGAATTCCGAATCTGTGGCGATTATCCTCGTGATACTGATGAAGATACATTGGTTAATTTTATTGATTTCTACATTCAGTAGCTAACTGAACTGTGATGACAATATGTATAGTTTCTAACTGCTGTAGCCTGTATGTGTTCCTCTATATAATAGATGCATAGTGAGTGTGTTTATTATAACTACATTATAATTAAAATCACAGTATAGTATCACAAAGTCCTTAGCTGGCATCATTATACCACTTGATAGTAATTGCCAGGGTCATGCAAGCAGAGATTCTCAGGCTTGAGACGTGAAATAGAGAGAAAAAGAAGTACGTAGCTAGTACTAAGTTTTCTTTGAGCCAGGGTTAAAGGTCATGCCTCAATCTGCACTTTCATTTGAATCACAGGAACCCCAGTGAAGAGGCGACCAGCACTGGCAATGAATTCCAACCAGTTGCTTGGGAGCAGTGGGTCATGCTACCATCTTTGGAAGAATCATACATTAAATCTTCTCTGCCATTGCATGTTAAAGAATCTGCTAGTTATATAATTATATTGCTATTTTGAAGATATGAAATCCATTAAGAAAGTTATCTGGGTCCTTTGCAATGGTCAATAACCACTTAGCTAAATTGGAAGAAGTGGTAAAATCCACGATATGTGGGTCCTTAGCAATGGTCAACAACCATTTAGCTACGTAAATTGGGGTAAAATCCACATGATCTATGATAGTTATGTGGGTCCTTGCAATGATCAACAACTACTTAGCTAAATTGGAAGTAGCTTGTAATGATCAACAATTAGCCAAATCCATAATAATGATCCACTAAAAGCAAGCTTTGAATATCATGTTCACCTAGTGTGGATAACTAGACTAGACCACTTTGGAGTTGAACTAACTGCTTGTTAAACTCTCATTAGCTATGTCTCTTCTTGTTTTCTTCTTTCTTGCAAGTGTTCATCACTGTTCTTGTTGCAAACAATTAACCTCTGCACTTCCATAGTGTGGACAACTATAGACCACTTTGGAGTCAAATTAATTGCTTATTAAACTCATGATGTCTCTTCTTGTTTCCTTCTTTCTTGAAAGTGTCCATCCCATGTTATTATTTTAGCTTGAATCAGCTATTTCTCGAATATGCTTTGTTTTAGCTATAATGGTTAGACTATCTCTACACCAAATTTCCAGACCATGAGACCAATAGTAGTCACGAGTTATGCCAAAGTTTAACAAGTTAGTCTTTTAAAAAGACTAGGAATGCCTCGGCACGACTTCAGTGCAACCTTTATTATTATTAAACTTTATAAATAATGTGCACTAAGCAACATGGCTTATTGTAGTAAGGTGGGTATTTACACAGCTAGTATTCTTGTTGTTCAAACTGCCGTTTTGAATGATTCTCACGCATATAACTTGATTGAAGTATGTCTGGGATTCTTTCATTAGATTCTCCTTCAACATGGCTCTCTCTAAGTCTTTGGCACTTCAAATGATCACCTAGTTCATGTACATTGCAATCTCTGTTTTGCTGTCTTCTCTGCATGGGCTTGATTTGTTGGCAAAGACGGCCAAGAAGCATCACGGTGTAGCATTACTGCGTAGTGACTGTGAGCCTGAGCTTGTCTGTTTGTAACGTGGCTCTGTTATTTTTGTTCATTGCTGTCTTTTAGTCAGTTCTCTGCATGGGCTTGATTTGTTGGAAAAGAGCGCTATTATTACGTATCATCATAGATCGATTTATTACAAGTAAAGAAAAAAAATTTATTCTAATAAATGAAGGTGATGTAGGGATGACTAGTTAACTGGTCAAAAAAGAGTTGGAACAAGAGCTGAATAGATGACTGCAAGGATGAAGTCGAATGTGGGTACGTCACACTAGTGACTGCACCTGGATTCGACTTCATCCTTGCAGTCATCTATTCAGCTCTTGTTCCAACTCTTTTTTGACCAGTTAACTAGTCATCCCTACATCACCTTCATTTATTAGAATAAATGTTTTTTTCTTTACTTGTTTCTTTTATTTTTTAAAAAAATAGAATTCTTTTTGCAGGAGGTCATTAGAGCATCTATTATGAATACCTCATTATAGCTGCTTGTTATGATTATTGTTCAGTAGGAAGTAGTTAGTGTTTTTTTTCCTCCTTATTATAACTGTTTTTATTATGCTGGTTCATAGAGTGGTAGGTGAAGGAGGCAAGGTAACTGTAGCTGTTCTTGTTTCATGAAATTCAATTTTCATAGCTCTTGTATTGCAATCCTGGATCACAACCAAGCCTGAATTAAAATCTTCTAACTAGCTGAGCTCATAGATAAAAGAAGGGAGAAGGGCTAGGGCTAGGGCAGGCTAGGGAGCCTGCTTTCGTTTCTAAATAATGCACAACTCACTGGCAGATTATGAGCTCGAGTAAGCTTAGGTCTACCATTCAAAATTTACACGCTGTCCTTACAGTTCTAGCTAGTAATAGCTAGCTTAGAGCTGACTATATTATTCTGCTCTATCTCTATGGTCGAAATGGCTTTTTGCTTCGAGAGTCATGGCAACTATCGTTTGTTACGCATGCGCGTTATGTTCAATTTCTTTGGTTGTATAGTCCCTGTACTAAGAGAGCGGCTTTTTTCTGAGTGAACTAGAGGCTAAACCGATGCCACACTGCACTAGTCGGGGTAAAATGCTACACATTCATATATAGAACATAGCCATAACGCGGCCCAATTTTTCTCCACATCGTGCCATTATTATGAAGAATATGATGATTAAGAACATGAAGAATAAGAAATCATGAATATGCACGCTTTTATTGCTCTTCCGTGTTGACGGTTTCAGTCTCCAAAATTCTCCTGCATGATAAGAATGTGCATAAAATACAGGGTAAGCAGTCATAGCAGCTACAACTTACTATTTTCTGAGTAAATCCAACTGCATCTAGTATTAGTCCTATATAGGGTCATAGGTCATCCCTACATAGAGAGCGCTACCGCGCTCTCTGATAGTCGCCTTTGGCACTGTGCCTCGGCGCTCCGGTGCCGAGACAAAAAGGGCAGGAGATCTGAAATAGTTTCTTTGTAGGTGGCCATGTAGCTAGCTATAATAGCTACTAATTCAATTGCTGAGCCAAGGTTAAAGGTCATGCCTCTACACTTTCATTTGCATCACTGGAACCTAGTGAAGAGGCTACCAGCACTGGCAATGATTCCAACCAGCTGCTTAGAAGTAGTACTTTTTAAAGAATCATACGCATGTTAAGAGTCTGAAAAAAAGCAGTTATGCTATACATAGCTAGCTATTATTAATACAGTCAGTGGCAGAGCGACTGGTCAGGTTTGTCAGGTTTCAACCTGACCATTTTTTCACTCTGAATGCTTTCCTCTTGAAAATTGATTTTGCTAATGTAAGGCGTACTACCCCTAGAATGCATCAGCTTCAATCTACTAAAAAGCTCTAGAGCCAAAAATTTTCTGGGTGGCATGCCCCCAGAGTCTGAGACCCACAGAGTCTGAGACCCACCTGGTGCACCATGTAGTCAAAATACCTGACCACTTCATTTTTTGTCACTTCATTTTTTATCACTCCACCCCTGATTATAATTATATACTTCAGTTATACAATATTAGTTATCTGGGTCCTTTGCAATGGTCAATAACCACTTAGATAATTGGTCAAATCTACATAATCCATGATATCATGTGGGTCCTTGTAATGGTCAACAACCACTTAGCAAACCACTCTGCACTTCCAGCTCGAGTCTCTCCAGCTGTAGTTCAAGGAACAGAGCATGGAGTCTGTCCTTCTCTTGAAGTGATAAGTGAAAGAAGAAATATGTCATGAAACGGGAAATTCGAGATCTCCTGCAGTATACTGTTAATCCTGAACTCACTAATCAAAATTATTCTCCTCCATGTTCATGTGGTGGTCCTGGAGAGTGGACTAGGATTGCCTTCCTCAACATGACTGACCCCTCCCAACAATGTCCCACTAACTGGAATCTCATAACTTCCCCAGTCAGAGCCTGTGGTCGATCATCCACTGGTGCAAACACCTGCGATTCAGCCTTCTTTCCATCAAATGGTCATTCCTACTCACATGTGTGTGGAAGAATGATTGAATTTCAGCAAGGTTCTACAGATACTTTTAGAGCATCAATTTTAAACTCCCCCACACATGGTGCTGCAGGTTCACAACAGCATATTTGGTCATTTGTATCTGCTTTGTACGAAAATGATTCATATAGATTATCCACAAAAAACACTTGTCTTGCACTGGAACCAAAGCTAACTGGCCACATCAAATACCTTCTTTTGTCGGCAATAATTACTTGTACGTGTGACACTGGGAACACTGGACCAGGATACAACCGAATCACAGTGTATGCAGACGATGGGATGGCCAAGGATGTGGCTCTACTAGCACCTGCTGTCAGTTCAACACTTCCAGAACAAACAAGTGATGACATTGAATTCCGGATCTGTGACGATTATCCTCGTGATACTGATGAAGACACATTGGTTAATTTTTTTGATTTCTACATTCAGTATGTAGCTAACTAACTTAGCTGTGATGACAATATGTAGTTGCTAACTGCTGTAGTCTGTGTTCCCCTATATAATAGATGCATAGTGAGTGTGTTTATCACAGTTAAAATCACGATACATATATTATCACAAAGTCCTTGCTGGCATCATATTACCACTTGATAGTAGTTGCCAGGGTCACGGAAGCAGAGATTCTCAGGCGTGAGATGTGAAACAGAGAGAAAAAGAAGTAGCTAGCTAGCTAGTACTAAGTTTTTCTTTGTAGTAATTCAAATTTCTTTGAGCCAGGGTTAAAGGTCATAATGGTCAACAACCACTTAGCCAAATCCATAATAATGTTCCATTAGCTAAAAGCAAGCTTTGAATATCATGTTCACTTAGTGTGGACAACTAGACTAGATCACTTGGAAGTCTAACTAACTGCTTATTAAACTCTCATTAGCTATGTCTCTTCTCGTTTTCTTCTTTCTTGCAAGTATTCATCACTGTTCTTGTTGCGGTGTAGAGATAGTCTAACCATCATAGAACGTTTGGATCAAAGCATATAGATAGCTGATTCAAGCTAAATAATATTAAACATTTGCAAGAAAGAAGGAAACAAGAAGAGACATTATGAGAGTTTAATAAGCAATTAATTTGACTCCAAAGTGGTCTATAATAATTATTGTCCACACTATGGAAGTGCAGAAGTTGTTTGCAAATTTCCAGACCATGAGACCACTAGTAGTCACAAGTTATGGTAAGCCAAAGTGGCAAAAAGCACCTAATATTTGAATTCTACTTTGGACTATCAGGAGTATTTTCCACACTACAGCCCATGTATGGGGAATCTTTGGACAGCAAGATTTGTATGCTAACTTGCCTATTTCACTACAAAAACATGGTACTTGGTAGGGAGGAGTGCAGTGATTCACTTCCTGTGTCATTTTTGTATTTCCATTTTTGTTTGTATTTAATAGTGATTTCGTGGATTTATTTTTATTGAATTGACTAAAATAATTTAGCTAGTCATCTGGCTGCAATAATGTCTCTTCTTGTTTTCTTCATTTTTGCAAGTGCTCATTACTGTTATTGTTCCCAACAAACCTCTGTACTTCCAGCTCAAGTCTCTCCAGCTGTAGTTCAAGGAACAGAGCATGGAATCTGTCCTTCTCTCGAAGTGATGAGTGCACAAAGAAATGTCTTGAAACAGGAAATTCGAAATCTCCTACAGAACACTGTTAATCCTGAACTCACTAATCGAAATCGTCTTCCTCCTCCATGTTCATGTGGTGGTCCTGGAGAGTGGACTAGGATTGCCTTCCTCAACATGACTAATCACTCCCAACAATGTCCCACTAACTGGAATCTTATAACTTCCCCAGTTAGAGCCTGTGGTCGATCATCCACTGGTGCAAACACCTGCGATTCAGCCTTCTTTCCATCAAATGGTCGTCTGTACTCACATGTGTGTGGAAGAATCATTGGATTTCAACAAGGCACTACAGATGCTTTTCATGCATCAATTTCAGGCACCGCTACTGGCTTGGGGAATGCATACATGGATGGTGTCTCCCTCACACATGGTGCTGCAGGTTCACAACAGCATATTTGGTCATTTGTATCTGCTCTGTATGAAAATGACCCAAATCAAGCATCGACAGCTATTTGTCCTTGCACTAGCTCCAAAACTAACTGGCCACATCAAATACCTTCTTTTGTCGGCAATAATTACTTGTGTGACACTGGGAACACTGGACCAGGATATAACCTAACCACAGTGTACGCAGACGACCCTTTATGGGATGGCCAAGGATGTGGTCCTACTAGCACCTGCTGTCAGTTTAACAACCCTCCATGGATCTGCACTACACTTCCAGAACAAACAAGTGATGATATTGAATTCCGGATCTGTGGCAATCAACCTCGTGATATTGATGAAGATACATTGGTTAATCTCATCGATTTCTACATTCAGTAGCTAACTACATTACTAAGCTGTGATTACAATAGTTTTATAACTAACTAATGTAGCCGGTGTTCCTCTAGTTAGAAACTGATGCACTTCATTATATAATTGTCAATAGTCCTTACATACAGTACCACTTGACAGAGCCTCCAACTATACTGATTCATTAGTATTTTTACTGTAATTTAACCAAAAATAGCTATACACATTTTTATATATAAAATGGCTGAAAATACTGAAATTCATGGTAAAATACTGAAAATGGGAGCATTTTATACTGAAATCAAACTTCATAGGTTGGAGGCACTGACTTGATAATAGATTAATAGCTAATTGCCAGGGTCATGAAAGCAGAGATTCTCGAGAAAAGGGTGTGAGATATGAGAAAAGAAGTACTACTGTAGCCTGTCTTCCTCTACAAATATTTACCTCATTTATTTGAGCATTCTTACTGAACCTAATGTGTGTCAGGGCTTGTTACCATAAGAATGTTCTGGGCTAGAGCCAACTGGAATTTGATTAGACCCAAGTCATGTGGTCAGCACTAAATTGTTTAGATTAGCTCTATGTGTTTTAATGCATGGTGCACTCGAATGATGCTATAAATGCTAATGCACTCATCTTCAGCTTGTGCATTATATTCACTGCATTAAAATACTTAGAGCTAGATAAGAGTGAACTAAATATTACTTAACATGTAGCTAGTTAAGTAATGACATCATACCAGATATCACAATAACAGATTTGCAATAAAAAAGAGAGATACTGTTAATCAACAATTTATTTAATTAAATAGTATTATTTTTCCACTTGCTCCACTTGCTATGTAGAATACTAATTATTGGCAGGCCTGGAGGGGGAAAAAAGAAGAAGTATTACATATGAACTTTCCAAATGATGTGTCATGGTCTCAATCTGGAGTTTATCCACTCTCACTCCCTTACCTGCAATGCTTGCTTTAAGTCTTCAACAATATCTTCACAGTCTTCCAGACCAACCGACATACGCACCTTTCAATAAGTGAACAAGCAAACAAGGTAAGGTAATACAAGTGAAAAGAAACTAACAGTATTTGGTTATAAAATTCTAGCTAGCTAGTTAAATAATTATTACCACAACATGTGAACTTACAAGACTCTCAGTGATTCCTATCTTCTCTCTCTCCTCCTTGGGAACAGCTGCATGCGTCATTGTAACGCTACAATCACAGAATACGAGAAGGTGAGTTGTCTATATGAAACTTGTCTATAACGACCACCTCTAGGCCACCAAAAGGTGGTGGTCTCTTAATGGAGGTGGTCTCTTTACAGAGGTCAATATCAATGGTACAAGGGACATAACCAAGAGAGGTGGTCTATGAATAGGGTGGTCTCTTTATACAGGTTTCACTATTGTTGTTATTGTTGTTGTTGTTGTTGTTACTGTTATTTGTTTGTTTGTTGGGGAGGCACCATAATACTTTGACAGTTATGAAATCATTATAATACATACTGAAAGTTATATTATGCAACAACAGTTGTTTTTTTGTGAAACGAGGACACTTAGGAAGGTTTGTTGTTGCAATAGGATATAGTACTTCTGCAAGGCACACTAATTATACTTACGGGTAGTCCACTAGACTTTCATAACCTCCCAGACTCTCTGCTAGAGTGACCACCTGTCAACAAAAGAAAAGATTTCACCGTTGGGTATGAACAAGCATACCGTATAGCGCGATATTTTTGTGGGTAAAATTTTTCATGGATTTCGTGGTTAAAAAAAACAACAACACGAGAATAAGGGAATTTGTGTGGTTCACACATCAATATTTGCAAAAGTACGAAATTTTTGACCCACGAAAAATTGTGCTATATGGTACTTAGGTTATGTGTAAGTTAGTCAGTCTGTAGCTTAAAGCTAGTAGAAATCAGGAGTGAAAAATTGTAAGTCCAGATCTTTTCCTTGAAATATGGTAAAGGGTCAGCTATGCCAGAACCTTTAGTATCACATTGGTACAGCACCTTGATTGCATCGAAGAACTTGAATACTTTCTCCTTGCCTCCCTTGATGAAAAAGGTCACCATTCCACTAAATCCCTTAGCTTGCCTCTTAGCCAACTCGTGCTGAGGATGGGAAGGGAGTCCCGGGTAAATCACCTTCTCCACGAATGGGGAGGACTCCAAGAACTTGGCCACGGCCATGGCATTCTTCTGGTGCTCTCTCATTCTCACATGGAGGGTTTTCAGACCTCTGTTGGCCAGGAAGGAGTCAAAGGGACTTGGAATGCAACCAGATGCTGAAAAGGAAGGAAATGTTAAAATTTTGCATAAATTCAAGTGAATATTTTTTCAGAAATCTACTATTAAAAACTGAGTACTATATAACCCTTGTGCATGTGCTGAGGGTTAGTACCTACACCTGTAATATATCTCCCTTAGCTACTTGGAAAAATACTAAATGTGTTTCCAAAATGGATGTCCAAATGGCCACAGACGGCAACAGAGGCAGTCAGAAAAGGTCATATTATTTGAAAACACAGTCTATGCCTGCTTAACTAAGCTTTTATTTTTTAGTTATCTAGCTAGCTAAATCCACTGTCCTTTTTTCCTTTGCTAAATCTCTTTTCAGCCTTCAATCATTATGGGCGTGGCAGCGAGTTGGTGTACGTTAATTAGAGATCGCTCTGAAGCGCTGTAGAACTAGAAAGCTGCGACACTGCGACTTAGCTCAGGTTTACAACATTATAAGATTACTTTAGGCTTTAGTAACTTTTCAATATTGGTCCGGCAGCTGCCGGGTCTGCTGGGCCGGTTCCGGCGCCCCTGAATTTGGAAGCAGAGATTTGTGTGGTCTATGCCTCATTTAAACAGGTTTGTGGTTTATGGTTGCCATATTCAAGTGTGATTTTCAGTGAATGGTTCAAGAAGCCAAAATATTTTGAAATACAAGTCTACTCTTTGGAGTATAATTTGGAAACACACATCTGTGGTGTGTGTATACAGGTGTTCATAAGCAGGAAATTGGGAGTTTTCTTTCTCAGTTTATGTATGTCATTACCGTTTTGAAGGTATTTCAGCTTCTTGTAGATCGCTTCATCGTTGACACATATGCACCCCATTACAACATCACTGTGACCTGTAAAAAGAATTATGCATACACACCCACTTTTTTACAATTCTCTCTCTCTCTCTCTCTCTCTCTCTCTCTCTCACCATTGAGGTACTTGGTTACAGAGTGATAGACAATGTCAGCTCCCATCTCCAAGGGTCGGATGAAGTATGGAGTCATGAATGTGTTATCCACTATCACTTTCAAGCCCTATTGTACAAACAAGCAACAAGTAAATAAATATCTATATCACCTTTCTTTCTCCCTCCCTCTTCTCCTCCCTCTCTCCCCTCCCTCTCTCCTCCCCTTCTCCTCCCTCTCTCCCCCTCCCTCTCTCCTCCCCTTCTCCTCCCTCTCTCCTCCCCCTCCCTCTTCCCCTTCTCCTCCTTCCCTCTGGAGGTTAATCAGTAGTATGTAGCTATTCTCTATCACACTTGACTGACTTCTCTTTTCTTGGCTATCTTCACCACTGCTTCCAGATCTGTCATTCGCAAGAGAGGATTTGTCAGTGACTCCGTCCACACAAACTGTATAGGGAAAAATTATTACACACGTGAAATCTAGCTAGGTTATTTTCCCCCAAGCAGTGCATTTTGAGGAAAATTATCTACCATGCTACCATGTTACCATACATACATACTTGTGGTAGATCCTGAACAATCCTTACCACATGTACACACATGCTCCATGCACAGTATTTGATTTGTGTATGAAGTAGTTTATAATTAACATCCCCAGGTGAGAAAAAAAAATTCCTGGGTGAGCATCTCGAAGTCTGAACCACAAAATCCACGGAAATTTCTTCCCCACAATACTACCTGTGTTCAGCACTTACCTTAGTGTTTGGTCTGATGGATTCCTCCAGTTGCTTGAGGTCAGTCATGTCGATGAAGGTGGACTGGATGCCATAGTTGGACAGGATCTGGTCAAAGAATCTGAATGTCCCTGGAAGAAGGAAGGTCATTAGGTTGTTAAGAAGAAGCCCTATGAAGATTACTACTGTAGGCCACTAACTTTGGAGGGTGGAGGATGTTCAAATCATCATGATCCATTATTATCATTGGGAAAATAAAACTGGGAAATCTTTTGTGCAATGATAATAATTTAAAAACAAAAATTTCCAAATTTACCTCCAGATTAAATACATATAGGAACGAGAGCAATCAGAGATTTCATACCCAGCGCAATTTTTCAAAAATTATGACGGGTGTGGCCTTGCATGCAATGCACTTTTAAAAGGAAGTGCATAATTTGCTTCAAATAAAAGAAACTGCAGAATTGTCGAGTGCAGAAATCGCCACTGGACCCTAAAGCTGGTCAAAAGGGTTTATAAAGTGAATGCAGAAGCCTCTTCCGGTGCTTTACAACGTGAGTCTACCGCTCAGATTTTACTTTGTACATATATATATACACATATACCTGGACACCAAGCCCTATCACGCTGCGCATGCATGCGTGGGTAACTAAGTAACTATAAGGAAGGGAGGGTGATGTAAATTGACATTCTTTGGAAAGTGGGTTTCATAGCCTCCATATGAACAGAGGTTTTATTGGATGTCACATGTTGATTTGTGGTTTCCTTTGGTAATGAGTTCAGAGGAAGGTTCACCACATAAGACAGTACTGTGGTCTTGAAATTTACCACATCATTAATTACGTCATTACTGTGGCAATTTTGAGGACTCATCAGGCTTTATAGTGCTGTTACAAGGGATCTGGACATAGTCCTCTACAATGGACTTGAGCTGTACATGGAAATTATCGACCGCCATATATGAACGGACACTGCAGAGGACAGCCTGGACATTAATAAAACTATTGTGCTCTTATTGGTCATTTATCTCTGTACATATCAGCCATACATATGATACATACCTCCATAAGCATCATTCATTGCTACGACATGGTCCCCACTCTTCAACATCTGACAGAGCATTGTGGTGGCAGCCATGCCTGACCCTGCAGCCACACCTACATGTGCATGTAGAGTAGAGGAACATTATGAGATTTGGGGGGTGTTTATGAGTATTTGGTGTGGATGTGGAGATTGTGAAGTTCGGGATAATTTCATCAAAGTGTTTTGTGTGAGCTGGGGGAACCCTCAAATATCTGGCCACCTCTAAGCCACACCTCTACCATGTTGGTTGGTTCAATATTAATGTTCATTGTTCGGGGCTCCATTATAAGCAGGAGACCACACCCCTCCCCTCCCACCCCCTATCCCTTTACTACACAAAGAGTCGTGGTTTAATTCTTACCATATTTTCCACCTTCTAAGCTGGCCACACATTTCTCAAACACCTCTCTCGTGGGATTTCCAGTACGACTATATTCGTACCTCCCCTGAAAATAAGACAAAGATGAGTAAATCAATCATAATAATTAGCTTTGTGACCTTTCAAAACCAAAACCTATAATACTGTTTGCTCAAGGTCATAGCGTAAGCTGACCTATGCAAGCTTGCCGCTCGGCAGGCTTGCACTTCATTCCTCTGGTAGCAGAAACATTAGGGGGCCTTGCTGACGACACAATTCAAACTGTTCGCTCCATTGGCAAGGCCATCGCAGACAGAGTGGGTACTACAGATTCCTCCAACTCTTCCAAGCACCTCTTTGGTCGACTAGCCATCGCCCTGTGGCGTGGCAATGCCTGTTTATGGCTACATCGCCTCCCAACTCTCCCCCCCTCTCTAGACGGAGTGCCATGACTTGTTTGTCTGTGTATAATTGAATTCCATTATAAAAATTAAAAAAAATATTAAAAAAAACAACAAAAAAAACAAACAAAAAAACAAAAAAACAAACAAAAAAAAACAACAACCTATTATCACCATACAGGAAGTGTTCCCTAATAGCCAATTATCTTTTTGTGGGTGTGTAATAATCATCAATGAGCATGCTCAGTGAATAGCACAGAGCACATGCTTTCTTTTGGTGTATTTTGGACTGCTCTAACTGCTTCAGACGCCAAGAAAAGCTAGATCTAGTGAAGCAATATACATTTCTACGTCCTCTTTAGTTTGTCCACAGCACTTACCTTAGTGCAAGGCTACTTTGAGGAGATAAGGTATGTGTATAGCTGTCTAACTTGAGATAGTTTTGGTACTAGGGACTTTAAGATGTGTTTACAGTGAAATAGGTTGAATTAGGCTGTGCTAGTCATCTAAGTAGCCTCTTTTTATGTGCCTTACAGAATGCCTCCAAAAAAGCGTAAGCTTTGGAAAGATGATGATATGGAAAAAGCCATGGAATATGTGGAAAAAGGAATGTCAATAAGGGGAGCCTCTTTGAAGTGTAATGTGCCACGCACATTACAAAACACTTGAAACACATGAACAAAACACTTGAGGACAGAGTTAGAGGACGAGTGGAGCATGGAAGCCACCCTGGAGTCAAAACAGCACTGACAAAGACTGAGGAAGATGTGACAAATGGGCACATAACAAGTGTGTTTTTGGCAAAAACAATGTTTCCAAAAAGTATGTGTGTCAGCAATGTTCTAATCCCCTGTTCATGTGGCAATTTTTATTTGGGGGAAACAGTCAGAAGATTAGAAACTAGATTGAAGGAACACATAGATGCATGTGAGAAAGGAATGTGGGAGAAGTCAGCTATAGCTGAGCATGCCTGGGTGGAAGGACATAGGATATTGTGGGAAGAAGCATCAATTGTGGACAGGGCAAGAAGCCAAACTGAACTATTAATGAAAGAGGCTTTACACATCAGAAGTGAAACACCAAATGACATTTTGAACAGGGATGGGGGTTTGGATATTCATGGATGCTGGGTAGAAACCATAAAAACACTAAAACAAAGACAAGAGACAGAATCTGCACAGGCTATTTACACAAACAGCCTCTAGCCATGCAAAATTTGAATTTAAATCTTTTTTGTTTATTTAATTTTTTGTAATCATAAAAACCCTGAAGAAGGCTAGAGACCTAGCCGAAACATAGGTTTCAAAAAAGGAATTTGTTAAGCTGAATATAAAAGAGAAAAATAAAAGAAATTTAGAATGTCAGCTGATAATGGAACTGTGTGTTCTAATTCAAGTTTATAATAATGTCTTGCCATTCTATATAACAGTTTTATGGGGTGGCGGAAATAGGTAAAATCTTTCCTATTATCGCCAACCTCGCCTACTAGACTACAAAGGGTTAATAGTTGAATGTGGCAAATAATGAAGTGCTTATTCAGCTACCTGACATAACCGGGTAATTTCCCTTCCAGTTGGCCTTTGAACTTTGTTAATAGCACTAAGTATGGAGGATATATAGAGGGTGTGGACAAAAACATGGCGATAATAGGTGTGCTTATGCTATGACATCTCAAGATTATTGAGCAGAGGTCAAAGGTGAATCTATTATAACCTGGATTCCATTCATTTCCATGGTTTTGGAATGGTGAATTAGCACATTCACACCCCACTTGAAATGGGGTGACCTTCTCATTCTGATGGTTATCTGATAATTGTGTGGTTCTTATCTTAAGACTACTGTGCATTGTTCAGCTTGATTGATGAGCCATTGTATGATGGTGGTAGTGTGTCAGAGTGAGTGGAGCATACAGCATGCTCACACGTACTCAAAATAAATGTTGACAGACAGACTGTCACACTTTTGGTTGGTTGGAGAAGGATGGTAAATATTTACATCCAGTCAAGACTACACTTTAGCAGTTGCCTAGCCAAACAGGATGCATGAGAATAATCATACTGACTAGAGTAGGCATCTCTTTACAATATCATTCATCTCTTGCATAGGTGTAGGAATAACTTTCTGATGGGGGGTGGGGGGGGGGGGGGGGGGGGGGGTGTGAAATTAATTTTATTACTTTAGCCCCATCCCTGTTCTTTACAGCTACAGCTGACGATTAAAAATGACATATCTTGTAGCTATAACCAAGTCACCTAATTGTTAGACAAGCTGAGGCGTTTATCATAACACTATCTAGAGCTTTGTTACCTCCCCTGGGACCAGCTGCTTAAAGGTGGTTGACATGGAGATGGGAGGAACCACAGCCATCGACGTCCACTGTTCAGGTTCCTGACCAGCATGGATAGCCAACGTTCCGAAATGAGGGTAGGACCCTTCCACGGCTCCTTTATCGGTAGAAGACATTATTTTGAAGTTCTAGGGATACTCTCGAGTTATGTGTTTCTGTATTAACTCAATAGGCTTTTTATAGCTACAGATCTAACAAGAGCTCTAGAGCTACTGCCGGTATACACGCAAGCAACTATAATACTAAATAGGGTCATATCCTCTCTCACACCTCTGCCACGCCCCTCGTGAGCCGTGAGCACACCCCATCCCCTTTGACCTCCAGCAAGTTTAGTTAGCTTCCTGCATGAAATCATTGTCTATAATGAATGGAGCTTTCATTTTTCGTTGTGTTTTGCTGGAAGAAAGGATTCGCTAACTGATAAAGTCGCCATGCCCAAGAGAGGGACCGGAAAGAAAGGAGTGGAACAGAGAGTCAAAGGCAATGTCAAAGTACGTCCAATCTGATAGCTAGGCTAGTGGTTGCATTCGATGATTGCTTGATTTCTCGTTATGTATTGGAAAGAACTATTTCCCAAAGTTAATATTGTTATGAAGGAGAACTTTCTAGCAGGCTAGGGGCTATTAGCTAGCCTCTGGCCTGGTGATGAATTTGATTAACAGGAGGTGATGAATCTGTTTAGCCACGGCCACAGCCTGGCTTCTCAAGTGTCCTTGGTGCTCATATAGCAAACATGGGGTCACTCAGAAGGGACTTTAACAGTATGTGCTTAAAATGATTGTTGTAAAAAGAATTTTTAACTTGATACTGAATGCCTGGACCATATTAAATAGTTGTAGAGAAGTTACACAGTGCTATCAAGCTGTTTTTTATTGGCATTGTAGTGACCCCATTGGTCCAATGAAGAGTGAACACAACTACATTTCCTTGTGTCTTGTAATAAATATTAATAGGAAAAGTGTACATGGTTAGGATTGCTGTGAGCTATATAGAGGCATCAAATTTTGGTTGGCACTATGTAACACTGTGTAATGGGTGTGTTAGCCTAAGGCTAAGGATGTGGCAATCACTAGAATATTATAAGAATGGGAAAGTATCATATTAAAAATAATTAGTTTGATTTAGCGTGACATAAGGTCATTATTATTATTGGAAAATTTTTGTAAACGTAGGGCGGGCCACCCTGTTTGGATATAGAACTTCAAAGAAAGTGGGCTGGGTCTATAGCACTAATTGAATTAATATGAATATACTTAAGCACCCTGTTTGAAAAGGGGAGACGACCATGACTCTAACCCATAGTTGAATGTAAAATGTATGGCTTTTATAATCGGTAATAATAATTGTGATGTGAAATCTCTAACAAGCATTTTTCTTGATTCATGTGTAGTATCAGAATGGGATATCCTGACCAATTCTTACTTATGACCAATCAAATTGGATCTATCATGTGACTGTATAACCTATACTTTAATTAAAACTTCGGTCTTGATATCCAGTAACCATCAGTTGTGTCTAGCTGCTAGAAATAGAAAATCCAATTCAATTGGCATGAACATAAAAATAGGACAGACATTCCATACCTTATATCGTATGACACAGGACAATGTCCGCACAAATTTGAAACACAATGTTTCACTACTTGAAGCATGCATTGTCATGAAACCCACCCAGGCATTATTGAGTCTTGTTCCATGTCATTCATTATACACACCTACACTATATGCCTAGTTACATGTGACCACCTACACAATGTGCCTAGTTACATGTGACCACCTACACAATGTGCCTAGTTACATGTGACCACCTACACAATGTGCCTAGTTACATGTGACCACCTACACAATGCGCCTAGTTACATGTGACCACCTACACAATGTGCCTAGTTACATGTGACCACCTACACAATGTGCCTAGTTACATGTGACCACCTACACAATGTGCCTAGTTACATGTGACCACCTACACAATGTGCCTAGTTACATGTGACCACCTACACAATAGTTTTTTGAAATCATTAAGGAGATCTTGGCCCCATAACAACTATCTACTGTACTTGAAGGAATTCGGAAAAATTAATAACATGGTGCGTGTAGTGAAAATTCTGTGTGATTTTGTACTGTGTTCTAAAAAGGAGGTCTTATTGGCTGTAGATGCAGCATGACTGTAGCTATTTTTTCAAGTTGACAATTTGTAAAAGAAAGGATGTACAAACGTGTAAAAAATAACAGTAAAACCAACAGTGGTTTTAAGGAACACTGTGGGGCTTTTTTTTTTTCCCAGCAACTGCATTATCACCTGGGATGTATTGCATTGTCACCTACTGTATTTTCTATAGTAACTCAATTTCATAATTGCCGGTTTCTATAGTAACCCGTTTGCAGTATTGTCTACCTTTGTAGGAGATTGACCATAGTAACCTTGTTTAGAATTTCACTTATACATACATCAGCACTGCTACTGTACGAGGCTCAGATGCACATGGTCAGGTGATTTGTATAGACAGGTGGTCAGAGTCTATCAATCATGTTTCACTGTTATATTACTGTGTAAACTAACTGTGCACTGGTTAATCTCAACAAAAAAAAATGCCAGCATTATTTATCATAGGGGGTGGACTAAGAGTATGCATATCTTCACCTCAAGGGTATTTGGATGCTTTTACAGATACACTATACATACTATCCAGATCTTTTCTCTCTCTCTCTCTCTCTCTCTCTCTCTCTCTCTCTCTTGCCACGTACTGAACTATCTCAGGATGCTTTTCCATTGTAATCTGACTAATCAGGACACTTTTTCTACGTACTGAACTATCTCAGGATGCTTTTCCATTGTAATCTGACTAATCAGGACACTTTTTCTCCCACTACCAAATGTAGATGTATCAATTAACCAGGACACAATTATGTAGATGTATTAATTAATCAGGACACAATTATGTAGATGTATTAATTAATCAGGACACAATTATGTAGATGTATTATTAATTTATCAGGACACTGTATGTAGATGTGTATTTAATACGCCTCTCTGATCAGGACACCCCTCTGATCAGGACACCCCTCTGATCAGGACACCCCTCTGATCAGGACACCCCTCTAATCAGGACACCCCTCTGATCAGGACACCCCTCTAATCAGGATACCGGCCAAAAGTATCTGCATTAAGAAGTTCTATAATAATAAAAGCAAAGAGTGGGTGATAAATTAACCCAAACAGGATGTACGTATGTAGATATGATAACCACTGGAATACAGAAAGTGTCCTGATAATCATGAGAGCTGGATTATCAGAGAGAGAGAGAGAGAGAGAGAGAGAGAGAGAGAGAGAGAGAGAGAGAGTTCTCTCTATATAAATAAACTACATGAAGAAATAAAATGCTACTTGTGTGTGAATGTGCAGAGTGCCAATAGTAGCCGCATGTCGGAACTTTTGGGTGGCAGTGTGAGTGGAGTCATTGGGTTTGATGCCGTATCTTCCAGTGGAGGAGGAGGGGGACTGGCTGCCAGTGCTGATGCTGCCACCATGTCTGCTGCTATGTCCACGGCTGCCAAACACAGAAGTCTCATGTCGGAGCTTGTGTTTGAGGACAGCGGACGTTTCCAAGTGGTCATGAAACAGCTGGGAAAGAGAGACAGCACTACCAAATTGAAGGTAAAGGTTTAGTTCAATAGAACAACAAGGCTACATTCGAGGAGGGGTGGGAGGGGCATTCACATCCTATCTCGTCCTCCTTGTACCAATTTTGTTATATCTTTGCTGGGTCATTTGTGCATGCATACAGCCATGGTTGATAGCTCCTCATGGTTATTATAGCTCCTCATGGTTATTTTTGCCCCTATTACTGTATCTTGACAAGTTAATTGCCAAAAATGGTCAGCTTTGGACTGAAGGCAGTACAGTGATTGACCTAAGACTAGATCCCTGCATAGTCATTGGAAGGGAAATACCCTTGATACTCGTCATAAGTGAAGTACGTTACACAGTTGAATACACGTTCTGTGTCAATCTCTGGTTGATTTATTCAACAAAGCTGTCCCAAAGGATCAATTTGTTTTTAATAACCCCCACATTATCATACATGATTGTACAATACATAGTCCTTTGCAAGGTAAAGTGCTCCGAACTATTTCGATAATAGTTTACTCTTGACGTTTATGCTAATTGCTTTTCAACCAGTGGATGGTTATTGGTCCAGATAACTGTGCATGAATTATAGCATTGCCAGTAGCAGTGTTTACTACTGTGTGCATGCATAGTACTGTACCCAGGTTTAAAAATTAATCAAGCATGCTTTGAATTATCTCAAGTGAAGTCCATCCATTAGGTATTTTAAAATTTTCTCTTCATTTCAGGCTCTGCAGGAATTTATTGTGCTGACTCAGCATGCACCAACAGCTTCTACTGTGACAGTGCTGAGTGTGTGGGCTGTCATGTATAACAAGCTCAGCATGGTGAGATTACTAATACGTAATGTCGAGATTACTAACCTAGTTACTATCGATGTCCACTCTGAGACCTAGTTTACTAAATAATAATACTTGTCTGTTTAGTTTACTAATTAATATCCAGACAGATTACTAACATGGCATAATGATTGTATGCATGGAGAGGTGCTAGCTGCATGATGAGATTACTAGCTGCATGATGAGATTACTAGCTGGAGAATTAGTTTAATGAGCTAGATTACACCTCAAATAATCAAATTAATAACTTGTAGTTGTGTGTAAAAGTATCAGGAACAAAACTATAATATGGGATTCTTCTCTGTACATATACCACCATCATGTATTTTGTATGTACTCGGTGCAGTCATTCTTTGGTGGGGATGTTTATTATAAGTATGAGCTACATAGCCATGATTATCAAGATCAGGTAGTTCCTGTTTATGTGGTGATTCGGTGGCTTGTTAAATGGATGACAACTAAAAAATGTTTTTTTCTTTATGAGTCAGTGATTGTAGACAAGATCAGGTAGTTTCTGTTTATGTGATGATAATCTGAGGTACACAGGATGCTGGATGGATATGAGTTATTGAAATACATTACGTAGTTCCTTCTAAATTTTAGATGCAATGCTTCGATGTTTCCAAAACATGCTTTTGCTAAATTGCACCATTTCCTGGGTAATATGTCACATGATGACCTATAGGACATTGATAGATTAACTGTGGGACAGTTGACACACATTATTGATGTATATAATTGTGACATTGATAAGTTAACATGTCATACCTATCAGTATCCTAACATATTATGATGTCCTATAGGACAATGACCATAGGGTTCGTGATGTGTCCCATAAGGCTCTGAAAGCAGTAGTGGTGGCAGTAAAGGGGGCTCTGGGCTCCTATCTTAACAGCATCATCGGCTGCTGGGTTTCGGGCATGAGTGACCCCCACACGCCCTCAGCTAACTCCGCCCACAATGCCTTCTCCGCTGCATTTCCAAATCCGCAGAAGCAAGTGGAAGTCTTGCAACACACCTTCAAAGCCATCATTAATGTGAGTGTCGTAGAATGCATGAAGTGGGTGGGGCTGGAGATCTTGCAAGGCCATGGTGTCTTAGTGGAGGCTTTATTTGGGGTGTGGTTACATTAATTAATGGGTGTGGCTACATGGATTCTGCCAAGGCCATAATCTTTTTTGTAATATTAAGTGGGTGTGGCTTTTTCTGGGTGGGGCTACTACACTAATAGAGTGGGTATGGATGGCATGGTGAATTGTTTCCACATCCCCAGGGTACACAATGGGTGGAGCATTTGAATTATGGTTGAAACTTTTTCTCACAGCATGCCAGTCAGATGATCCTAAGGCTGACCCCTGACACATTCAGTGATCCAAAGTAAGATACAATGTAAATAATAGGTAAAGGGTGGACAATAATATTAACCTCTAATAGCCATGCTAGGTAAAGGGTAGACAGTATTAAAACCTGCTATTACTGTGCTGTTTAGAGTTGTTCCATCGGATGAGCGTGTGCAGAGGTTTGAGCGTGCACTGGGCATGTCTATCATGAGTCTAAGGATTGTCTTCAACCAACTCCCATACAACTATCTCCGTGGCAACAAGAAGTTCTGGGAGGATCTGCTGACTGATAAGAAGCTCTGGAAGATTGCCAAGCACCAAAATCCATCGGTTAGTAGAAATAGTGTAAAATCCTGTATTTTGTTTTTCTAAATTGTCCACAAATCTCCATACAACACAGCGACACGATCCCTACAGATTTTTCTGCTAAATATCATTTTTCCTAGCTACAAATTAAGGCCCCTGATTTAGTACATTCTGTACCCCACAATACTGATTAAGTCAGACATTTGCAAAAATAGTCAGACAGTTTTTTTTTCTATTATTCATTCATTTATTATTTAAGGCAGTTTTAAATTGCTTGTTTAACGGATTTTTTATAGGCAGGCAGGATTCATCACATCTCAGTATACTGTACTATGCATCATACTGTAATGGCATTTCTTTGAGTTTGTATGGTCATGTGTTCTAGTATACAAAGATAAACAGCAGTATACTGAGGATATACAAGTTTAAATTTATTTCAAAATAGGGCAAGGAAATCTGTTAAACAAGCAATTTATTTTGAACTGCCTAAGTACTGTACTATGTATCGCAGTGATCATGCATTATCTTTCTTTCTTACCACTCACCACAGCTTAGAGCAGCTGTCTATAATTTGGTACCTGTTCTCTGTCAGAAAGTGCCAGATCATGTGCAGTCCAAGGGAAAACTCTACTGCGCTGCTGTGCTCAGCTCGCTGGGAGAGAGCGAACCTACGGTGATTGGTCCCCTGTGGGAAGCAGCTCTCATGATAGTGTCTGAGACAGATGTGAGATATTTACTCAAGAGTGTGTGTGTGTGTGTGTGTGTGTGTGTGTGTGTGTGTGTGTGTGTGTGTGTGTGTGTGTGAGAGAGAGAGAGAGAGAGAGAGAGTAACAGACTGGGACTGTCCTTTAACACTGTCCACTACAGACTTGGAATGAACATGTGAACATTGAGAAAGCTCTGTTGCCTGGCATGTGGTCACTGATGCGTGCAGGGGGTTATGGGTCAGCAAGGATGAGTTTCCCTTGTCTCCTTCCTCTCCTCAGTCGACTAGTGGACAAAGTATGTAATAGAAATGTAGAGGTCAATAGAAATGTAGGAACGTACTGTACCACAGTGGTTGTTGGTCACCCTGTCTACCTCCCTAGAATCTCAGCCATAAAATTTTCAGCCCTAAAAATGTGATGACCCCTTACCGACATCCAGAATATGCTCTTCTCAGAGCACTTGACATTGTTATCTTCACTGAACTATCTTTCAAGATGGCATATAAAGTAAAGCTAGATTATTACTTTCTACCTGGTATTCAGTTGCCCTTAAATAAAAAAATACTTCATTCAGTGGGTCTGCTATCACCCCACACACATGGTTTCAGGTGTACAGAGAAAACTATGGGTTTGCCAAGAAGTTTCTGGACACATTGAAGGAAGGACTGCAATTGGACAACCCTCAGATCCTCCGTGGGGAGTTTGAGATACTCATCCGCACCTTCAACGAGTGTCTTCTCTACTTGGTGACTAATCTTCGACTGCTTCCACCCACTGATAATATGTTCACTGGACATGCCATAACATTGGTAGGTATTGGGTACAGGGCTTATAATAACAGTCAGTCACATGACATTTTACGGTCATTTTCTTCATTTTTCTGCCTTTATCCGACCAATATGTTCTATTATAACTTTACATTTAAAACTGCTACGTATTAGATAATCATGTACGGACAATAATAGAGTGTTATTGTGAGCCTCGAGGTAGGTTGTGGGACATTCTTGTGGGAGAAAACTTGTCATAGTTTAAGAAAAAAAAATTACATACCAAGTAGAAATGTAATGTAATGTAATGTGTAATGTAATGTAATGTTTCTGCTCTTACATGCACTCTAGATCTTCATTCTTCCCCCATCTCAGTACTGACTACTATCAAAAATTATATGCCATCTTCTCTTTCCCTCACTGAACTATGTATGTGTTTTCTCAGCAATGGCTGAGAACTACGGGTCGCCAAAATATTACGTAGTATGTGAAATCTAATTACGCAGCTAGAAAAATAATGGCGTTCCATTCCACTGGCCTCACTAAACTATCAGTGTTTGCTGGCCAGCGGAGTTTAGAGCTTCAAATATAGCACTAAAGCTAGCTAGTCAGCCATGAAAGCTTTGTGCACGGACAATCTAGCAGCAGAAAGTTGTGCTGTCACTCAACACTTATTTAAACCTATTAAAATCAAAATACACCAGCAATCAAACACTGGCTTCTAATGCTTGCCCAGAAATATGGTTCCTAAGCCTTGAAACTTAAACTCTTACTACTTCACATGGTTACAGAGCAGATGTAAATCTGAAAAGCTCCTTGCCTTCAGACTTAGCTATTGCTAGACAGCCTGTCAATTACCTGATCTGTTAACCATGCATGGGAGCCATTACTAGAATGTGCTGTGACTAGCTATTGGTACAACAGCGTTGAAAGTGGCAGAGGACCAGAGGAGCAGTGACAGTCTGGCTGTATGCGACTGAGATTTTTACAATGAACCTCACCATAGCAGTGCATATGGGGAGGACTAGGTGCTTTTCTGGACAAAGTAGGGGATTATCGTCATTTTGTAGTCACCGTTGGGCCTGGGAGGCGGTTAGGTTGTTCCATTTCAGTGCTAGCTCCGCCGTAGCTATAAAAATGTTTGTATGCATGCGCAGCGCAGTTCCTTAGCTATTATGCAAGAGTGTTGCAATTTCCTGTAAGCTTGCTTCACTTGCCAATAATTATGTGCATATATAATACACGCGATATATGTGCCCGGGGATGTGGCATAGATTGTACTACGTAACCAGGATTGGAAATGCCCCATAGCAACAATATAATCTGCATGGTACAATCCGTATTGTGCTGTGTGGAAGAGCTGAAGAATCGACCTCTCGAAGTTCTGAAGTAAGTCCATAGCATAGCTAGTAACTTCACCACCTTACTCATGCAAAAAAATTTTTGCTGCTAAGACATCCATACAAGCCTGTTCTAGCTTGTTTTGGCTTTGTGTACCTGTATTCCCTTACATGAAAGAATAAATTTGCAACTTACAGTTTCAGAGTTTATTATACACTCTACTTAGTCTCGCGCGCCAGACCTCTCTGCGGACGGAAGGGGAGGGGGAAGGGAGGGAAAGGTCTGGTAACTATTGACAGGTTTTCGTGGACCTCCGCCAGAATCTTGGCGGAACCAATCAGATTTCAGATTTTAAAAATGGGTGTTGCTGTCACGAGATTATCAGATGAAGTTCACGTGGCAAACTATCGATCGTAGTTGTCATGTACAAGTAGTCTGGCGTAGCCGACCCTACGCCAGACTAATGTACAAGGAGAAAGAGATTAAAAATGCTATACAGGATGCCACAAAAAAAGGGCTATTCTAGTCTTCGTGAAAAGCAAGAAGAGATCATGAAACATTTTCTCTCTGGTCGAGATACTTTCGTGAGCCTTTCTACTGGCAGTGGTAAATCTCTTTCTGTGTTTGACAAACTGAGAAGGACATCCTCCAGTTCAATAAGTCTCGCTCATGATCAAGTTCTCTGAGCGCGCGCGAGCTCTTGTGTAATAATCTGATTATCATTATCATATGACTACAACATTCCAGAGGTCCACGAAAACCTGTCAATAGTCACCAGACCTTTCCCTCCCTTCCCCCTCCCCTTCCGTCCGCAGAAAGGTCTGGCGTGCGAGACTACACTCTACTTATGCCCTCACTAGTGAACTTTGCATATATTCAAGAGTTTCAGCCAGGGGAGTGGCTAGGATTTATGATTTGGTGGGACAAATGACACTTTTGCTGACCGCACCCATTTTTCAGTCCTATTGTTTCCATGAAATTTTACTCCCCAGTTGTCCTAATGGTAGCTACTCCTCTGTCAGCCAATAGTTCACATTAGCTGGGTTACCTTTTTTTTTTGGTTGTTTCTAGTGACTACAATTTATATTCATAACAAGTAGTTAGCTATTACTTCATGCCCTGCACCTATACTTTCCAAATGTATGCATTCCCTTGCCAAGAAAAAGCTCAATGATTAGAGTACATTAATTTTTTATACAGTGGAACCTCCGAATAGAGGACACTTGGGGGAAAAGACCTTTGTCCTTATCTCGGAGGTTGTATCTTGGAGGTTTTACGAACAAAGCATTGTTTGCAAAAAATGAGTGTCTGATGAATTATTTGCCATGAATGAGTGGTTTCCTTAAAACTCAGTGAGGGAGGTGATTTGCTTCTCACCAGCAGGTATTAAGGCTCTATAATGTCCAAATATTCATCTGCCTCTAAGAAGATCTGCTACTGGAAAGCTCAAGACTTACTCGTTTAGCAAGTAATCTATGGGTGTGGCTTGTGGGTGTGGCCTAATGTCCGCTTTTCGGAGGCAATTTTATATTGATTCTGGTTGCTTTGGACATTGAGCGTTGTCCGGAGGTAGTCCGTTTCTCAGAGTTTTATGGTAAGTTCAATTGGTGCTTTGCACACATTAGCCGCCCGCATCATTTTTTATGGACGTACAATTTTTTAATTAAATTTGTGGTTAAATTCTTATTGCGCATGCGCACTAGAGTTCATTGGTTTGCAGAGTTGATGCTGCACGTAAGTTTGTATGCCCTTAGAGAGGTTTCACTGTATTATATTCCTCAGAGATGATCGACTGATAGGGAGGCTTCAACATTTTCACTTATAGTTTGGGCAGAGAAAGAAGGTGCAGAGGTGAACTGAAGAACCGGAATCAATGGCTACACTTCAATAATAATAAGGAGTGGCCGCGGTACGTAGTCTATACAAGGAATGTGGTTAGGACTGATTACGGACTGATTACGGTGTGCTTCGTTTTGAATTCTAGAATGGCTCAGACCACGGAGTGGTTGCAAGCTATTCGGAATTGTATGAAGAAGGTGAAGTCGATCATATCAACGGTGTTTGGCCGGATTTCCTGCTCAAGACAGCTAATTTTACAGCTTTTAATGACAAAGTTGAAACTACGCCCATGGGCGTGGTCAATTTAGAGTATAAAACCCACTTACGCCTACCAGTTGTCGGCCTTTGATTAGCTCTTTCTTCCTTTTTTTTTTTTTTTTTGTCACCTTCCTCACATAAACGTACACCATCCTCTCCGGGAGGGTGGGTGGGACCGTTGATATGATCGACTTCACCTTCTTCATACAATTCCGAATAGCTTGCAACCACTCCGTGGTCTGAGCCATTCTAGAATTATATTTCAGAAGGCTCAGTCTCACATATCAACGGTGTTGTTTGTAGCTATGTACACGTTTATTTCTTAGAAACTTTAGCAAGCACTGCTCTGCCATAGTTACACTTCTCTGTAGGTTTATGATAAAACTTCTGGAAAACTGACTCCGAGCTCCAGTTTGCTGCTTTGAGGATATCATTAGTTGTGACCCCCATATTCGCAGCTTTAGATGTTGATGCTCCTCTCACCGAATGGGCATTGAATATTGATGTGTCCACACCGGCTGCCTCCAAAATTGCCCTCAACCATCTGGCTATAGTACTAGAAACCACAGCCCTGTGGGGTTTGATAATAGCTAAAAATAGCTTTGACTCCTTTCCCCTTATATCCACTGTCAATGTAGAGGGTCTCAATGTTGGACAACATCCTCTAGTCACAAGGCTGCTGAAGGGAGCCTTTAATGATAGACCACCCTTACCAAAGTACTCTAGTACATGGGATGTACAAGTTGTATTGGACCATCTACATTCATTAGGCAAGAATGAAACCTTGTCCTTGAAACACATGACGTGGAAAACGGTCATGCTCTTGGCCCTGACACGCCCCTCCAGATCAGCAGACTTGTCATCACTGGACCTCAAGTTGAGAACCTTTAGGGTGGATGGGGTGGAGTTTTCTCCCTCAAGACTTTCAAAACAGTCGAGACAGGGAAAGTCAATCGAAACCTTCTTCTTTCCCTCATACCCGGACACACCAGAACTGTGCCCAGTGAGAGCCTTAAAGGCTTATGAAATTGAAAAACTAAACGTAGACATTACTGATACACTATTTGAACAGTCTCTGTATCAAGAAATATTTGAACTGTGTTTGAAAGAACATTTTGACGCAACAGTAGAAAGTAGTACTGATACTGTAAGTTAGAAAGTAGTACTGATACTGATCCTGATGATATCATCCTCTCTGCAAATGAATTAAACGTAATGAGATATGTTGGTGGATATGTTGCACGAAAACTACTACTACGTTATGAAAAGATGTTTGGTGATGTGTATAACCAATACATAACTTGTCTAGGTGAAATGGCTGTTGCTGGAGAGGGAGAGGGAGATAGCCTGCTATCATACACTACAAAGTGGATGGATACTGTAAACAGAGGTGGCCTGTATCATTTAAATGATGAAACTTTTCATTTGTTTATAGAAATTGAGAAGTGTGTGCAAACATACCTTCCAAAATATCTGGCTCAATCTAAGACATCTGATAAAGAGTTATATATACGAAATATACATGACAAGATACTGGAAAATGAAGACGTCCAATTTCACTGGACATTGCTATCACAAGACATTGAATCTGCAGAAGACTCCCACTGCTTGCTAAGTGAAGTAGTAAAGCTCTTTGTTACTGTACGAGGGTTTGCGATAGTTGGGTCATGGATGGAAATATATAAAAGTAAAGAAAAAATAAACACTCAAAAGTCTACTGGTCTGCGGAAATCTCTAAGTGGTCAAAGTTAACTGCAAATTATATACCAATAAACATTTTCATATAAAATATTACTTTTTCTTTTTCTGTGTGTGTCTACGCTTGGGCAGGGGGGTATTGTCTATTTTTGGCTCTTCATCACCAAACAAGCGTCTCTTTCTGCTACAATTACCTCGAACAGGTTCTAGGGCCATTGATTTCTGTACCCTTAGAGCAGCAGCATTATGGAGGCATTGTTGTAGGTTGGGGTTTTCGTTCCTTCCACCTCGAGCCCTTTGTTTACCAAAATAGTTTTCGATATCCTCTCACTCAACACATATAGTTTCTGATCCGAATCTTTTGGCTGTGATAGTAGATACTTTGTTATTTCGACAAATGACATCACTGCAAAATCAAAGAAAACCAGTGAATTTGTTACCTCTATTGAAACAGTAAATTACCAGTCATTCGTATGCCTTCTAAAGTTTCTCTGCTCAACATCATTTTGCCTTTATCCTTAGCCGATGTAGTATCACCTGGGGAATCTCTTACGCATGTACCAATGTGATCAGTCACTCCAGAAAGTGATTGTGATTCATCAGTTGTAGTGAAAGAGGATTCTGAGGTTAGTATAGTATCAGTTTCAGAGAGAGGAATACATGTATCAGATGATTCCAACCGTTGCTGAAATTTTTTCTCTCGCTTCTCCCTTGCTTGTTTTTTTCGGTGTTGAAATCTCTTTCTGTAAGGCATGCTAAGGCATGCTAAAAAAGTATGATATGCATACATTGCTCATACATATCAGCTAACAGTACACCAAATTGAAACAATATACTATGACAATGCACTGACTTACAGGGATAATTGAAACTATAACAAGTTTGAACATAATTTAAGCAATTGTGGCAGAAATGAACCTGAAAAGGACTGGCTACTTGCTGCATACATTAGTGTAACCCATACTAAGCAAATATTTCTAGTGGCAGACATAAATAAATTCTCTAGAGGGATTACGTACGTACGAAAAAAAAAAATGAAGTCAAATCATCTGCCTACCGCTAATCTCCTTCAACAGCAGTTGCTGCAGCGAATTTTGGGCCTTCAACCAACTGTTGAATCTCTTGTTAATATTGGAGGATCTACAGTAGTAACTGGCTCTGGCCCATCTCAGAATGCTAGAGTAAACGTAACAGGAGCTCAAGGTCAAGGTCCACCACTCCATCCTCAGGCTCAGCCCAAGAATACCTACAGTTATAAGGTTAAAATAATTAACCCAACAAAGAAAAGTGATGTTACTGTTCGTCATTTAAACGATTTTAGTTCAAAATTCGAATCGGTACTATCGTTGAGGGTGAAATTTATAGAAGCTTTTAAAGATAGTGTTCCCAATACTATTGATTTTAGTGTAGGATATTTTGAGGGGAGTCAACAAACAAAGATATGGTTAGTTGGGACTGAAGACCTTAAAACCATGTATCAGAAATACCCTAGTGGTGGCTCAATCACTCTGTGGTGTGATGCCCGTTGTGAAGAAAGTACGAGTGAAGGTGGCTGCAAAAGAAAGAGGGATAATGATGCACCCAAAAAACAATCTAATACCATTGAAGAAAATGAATGTGAAGTAGATCGTGTGTACAAGAAGTTACTGGATAAGCATGATTCTAAGTGGGACACACCTAGACTTCGACTATGGGCACGGTGCATTGTTACAGAAATGCATGAGAGTTATGTAGACCCTCCTGATCTACCTGCCTTTAAAGCTCCAGAACCTAAGAGACGCAAGGAGTCTTTAACTGAGGCTCTCTCAGGTGCTGCTGTTGCTTTTGCAGGAGTTATTAGCAAACAGCAGGCTCCTCCCGTTCAGGAAGGTGAACATTCAGGCACACCTCGATCCTGTTCTGGGCAAGGAGTGTCATCCCCCAGGAAAATTGTTGAACTAAGATTGAAGAACTATGAGCAGTTGCGCTATGTCCAACAACTTTATAATGATGGAATTTTAAATGAGAAGGAGTTTAATGAACAAAAAAGCAAAATATTAGATTTTATTCATAAGATAACGTAACTCACATATATATTTCACTATCCATTATCCACCCATTGCAATCTTCCTCTGTTATTGATGTGAAGCTAGCTAATAGCAAGGTTTCGAGATCAAACCTCTGTGTGCATTGTGTCTCCTGTTGTAGCTCTAAAGATTTGAGTTCGGTTTTCACTTTCGAAAAAAGTTCCTCTATCGGGTTCAAATCAGGGGAATAGGGGGGAAGAAAGTACACTAATGCTCCTACTTCCTCAATTGATTTAACAATTGCATTGACATGGTGTATCGCACAGTTATCAAGCACCACCACTGAATGTGGATTGGTGCCATTGTATGGCATTAACTTTGGTAATAGGCGAGTCTGTACAAAGCCATAGAAAACTTCGCCATCTACTGTTCCTGCATGGGTTTTTACATCCAAAAGCCCAGCAGTGGACATGCATGCAATAGCAGATATATGTTTTCCCCTTGACAGGAATGAGAATCTTTTGGGAGGCTTGCCACGTATACTATAGCCATACTTCCGTAGTGTATTTCTTCTATCTGCTCCTGTCTCATCAACAAAAACAAACATTTCGGGAGAATAAACTGAAACATTGAAGCTGAATTGTAGCCTCAGTGATTTATCTAGCTGTGAAGCCACTGTTTGAAGTCTTTGGCGGGTGAAGCCACTTGCATGCAGAAATTTGCATAGGGTAGACATGCTAACCTCCAATAGAAGTGAATGCTGCAGCTCTTCCTGAATTTCGTGCAAATAGATTCCTGGTTTTTGGAGAACAAGGTTAAGCACAAATTGCTGGGCTAAACTAGTAAGTTTTCTTGAGGCTCTCTCTTTAGGATAGGGTTTCTTTAGTAGGCTGCCAGTGTTATTGAAGAGATGAACAGTTCTCAGAATGGTGGACTTGTCTACTCCAAGATTATTGGCTATTGTATCATAAGTAAGTCCAAGTGCTTTTCTTTGCCAAATCATTCTCCATCTTAAATCCACATTATATGCATTGGATCTCCAAGGCTCGCATGAAGTTTTCATTGCAAACTTACTTTTCAAGCTACAAGATTTGAATGTCCCGCGCTGTGCGCGACCTATCGATTAAGACACGTGCCAATCACATGCGCCGAATTACCGGTACGCATTTCCTGTTGCAAGATCGTTGAAATCCGCTGTAGCTACAGAGGATTTGACGATCTTTGCCACGGGAAAGCCAAAAGCGGAAGTAATTCAAACCTACTGATTGGTCAGATTCCTCATATTGATCATGTGACTGGCTTTTTGCAGTTGCAAAGACCGTGAAATCCTCTGTAGCTGTACTGTACAAAAGTTATAGTAGACTGCGCACGTGAGCGGCGCGTTTCTTCCTCTTTTATCTACGATTTCATGGCTATTAGGAGTCTGAGACAGATATGCTTGTTGTTAGCCGGTGGAAGTTTTCTACTATTGTTGTCGTGGCTTTATCTTCCATCTCTGTTAGGCGTCGTGGGGACTCCTAAATGTCCAGGAATTCTCTGCACTGGACCTCCTAAAGTTAGTAAGAACAACTCTATCTCTATAGCAAATCCCTTTTTGACCTTCAAATCAAGTTCAGCAACAAAATTTACAGATGAGTCAGAAACAGCTACAGTAAGTCCAAAAGCAGGTGGAAGTGGATATGGATATGTCATGGCAACTAGTTTTTTTGATCAATTGACAGGATCCATGGCTAACTTATTAACCATGCAGTGCTGGGCTGCCAGCGTAAGTCCCCAAATCAGAGTGGTTGAACCGTTTATGAGTAATACATTATTTGGTGTGAATTTGAATGCCATAAGAGAGAGCAGTAATACCGTCAAGCTGGGACACATGTTCAGGTGGGAAACGGAGAAATCGTATGCACCATTAGTCAACTGGGATTATTTTATCACACATGCACCGAGGAAACTCATTCTAGTCGACAGGGAGTGTCTTGGAGTCGATGCTGGTAAGAAATGTATGGAGTGTAATAGCGGTTATCGAGCTTTCTTGGATTCTGCCAAAGACTTTGCTAATAGGTATCACTTTAAAATTGTTCGAAGGGCTTGCCATCCCAGCGTTTTAATACCTGAAAGCAAATTCAAGAAGCTAGTTTATTCCGCTCATGATCCAAGTCAAGTGGTGGTCTTATTCAACATGTGGGGAGGAGTAAACAATTTTGCCCCACTTACTATCCGTATACCTCTAACTGGTCCCCGTGCAAAGAAATGTTATAGAGGCCAATTCTTGAACATTAACATGCCAGTCAGTGAAAGTGTCATTAGAGATAGCGATAACTACATCAAACGGTACCTTCCTGAGGGAGTAAATAAAGGCTACATCAGTGTCATGATGCGAACAGAACACCTCTTAAACTCCTTTCATAAGTTTAGGGGGAAATCAGACGAAGAAATCTTATTGATCATAAAAAAGTGTTGTGACAGTATATTGACAAAGGTAAATGCACTGAAGAACGAATATGGAGTAGAATCTGTATTTTTTACAGCTGATAACAGGAAACAAGGGTCGGCTTTCTTCAACAAGCCTTCTGGAAGTACATTGGTTGAAGTGAAAAATATGAAAACGTATCTCGGATCTGTTCCTAAACTTCAAAATGAATTCTTTATAGAATCAGGAAAGCTGGAGAGAGTTTCAACAGAATCCGTGTCCAAGTTATATCAAATGTTATTTGGTAATTCATCAACCTTGGACGAATGGGACAGATCCTTTGAAGAGATAGCTTCGTTTGGCACTGCAGGATATATCGGATTACTCCAGCGATATTTGGCAATCAAAGCCACTTGTCTTCTCACAGCAGGGGGTGGGGTATTCCAAGCAAATGCTAGAAAATTTCACTCATTGCGTCATCATGAAAGTCCACCATGTGCATTTCAGATCAAAGAGTGTGGAACATGGTGATGGTCAGCAACTTTCAGTCGCTATAAATTGAGAATCATTTTTGTCCATCTAATCAGTGGAAATATATTTTTTTGTAATCTCGCTCGTTCCCTGGCCTTCCTCTCTCACTGGTAGTCTCTCTTATCAAAGGAAGAAAAAGATAAAGTACGCATGGTACTTTATCTTTACTCGATGAGAGAGGAAGGCCTGGGAACGTTTTCCTCACATAGAAATAGCCTCATGCCCATGTAATCTAAGCCATGCAGCCCTAATCTTGTGTAGCCAGACTCTTGAATAGTCAGCTCCTAGACGGCTCACTAAGGCTAGACCAAAGTAATTTCCTGTTTCTCATTCCCTCCCTCGTCATTTACACATGCTATTTATTTGATTAAAGATGATTATGGAGATGTTTAGTCTTTTGGAGCACTCCTCTTCTGGGAGTCATTCATATCCAAGACAGTAGAGGGGGTGGGCATGGCTTGGTGAAAATCCAGTCAACAAACATACTACCTCTACAGATGTGTACATCACCATGTGGTTATCTTGTGTGTATTTTTAAAGCGCACGTGCGCGTAGCCAGCTCGTAGATGTCAGTGCAGTAGAGGTTAGACAGTCACAGTCTGCATTGATCATTTCAGTGACAAATTAATGTGGGGTTTTCAGATGGCTGGGCTGGAGAATTGTTTTGGGGGAAGGGTCATGACCTGAATGAGAAACAGGAAATTTATTTGGTCTTTGCCTAACCAAAAACCAGCCAAGCGTTTAAGCCACATGGTTATGACTATCATTATGTACTAGGGTTTCATTACTTGTCACCCACGTAGACCAGAACTGATCTGCTATGCAAGGTTTACCAGACCCTTTTCCCTCCTTGAGTTGGTAAAGGGTTTGGCTATGTGAGACTAATAATCACAGTTATTGGATCATCAGCACGAGCGATACATGGAATGTTGCCACCATGAAGCTAGTATCACAGGCCGATCTTTTACCTCAATGAAAAAGGAGGTAAAGGACTTGGTCTATGAGGCTGTCAATCCTGTCATGCATCTAGCTAGTGACTCTACATGTGCCTGCCAACTGTGCAACAAAAATGGTTACAATGGCTCAGTCCTTACAGAACATTCTGACACATGTTGGGTTTCATTGATCATGTCAAATGATAATTATTCAGGAAAATTCCCATATAGCTCTTTACTGTGAGCAGTATCATAAGTGATAGGGACTGAGGCTGGAAAGTCATGGATCTTCCACTGGGCTCCTATGTACCTTCAGCACAGTTACTCAAGTATGCACTAAACATTTAGTGCACATACGTAACACATACTTTTCAGAGGATCTGATTGGTCACAAGTCATGTGACCAGCAATAAATGCTCAAACAGATTTTTGAAGTCAGTAGTTGTTGGCTTGCAAAAGGTACCCATTGACAATAAACACACATTTTCGTAGTATGTAACGTCTAATTACAAAAAAAAATGGCGTTCCATTCCACTGGCGTCAATAAACTATCGTTGTTTGCTGAGCAATGGCTGAGAAAGAGAAGCTTGATGGCATATAATTTTTGACAGTAGTAAGTACTGAGACAGTGTGCATGTAAGAGAAACACATTATTTTCTACTTGGTATTTATTTTTTATGTAATTATAAATATTTATTTTACAGGTGGTTGAGTTGGTGTATAAAAGTTTGAGAAAAGGTCCTTCCCTGATGCAGAGCGAGGTCATTTTCTCTCACTCGGTGAAGCTGATAGGAAAACTGCTCCTGCTGCGAGATCAGATCCCAACTCTCCGACCAAACCTCTCCAACTTTCAACTGCAACTCTCAAAGTACATCCTGAGCATCCTTGACGAGTCAGAGGAAGATATTGATGTCAGTTACAGCATGTGGATCATCTTAAACTAAGTCCTCTCTAGTTGGTGAACTGTTTTAAAAATCAGGGTTCTGACCCACATTGGTCAAAAGTGGCAATTTTGGCCACCAATCAGCAATTTTGGCCATCACACACACAAATCTTTCCTTTTTTCTCTACAAGAACACTTCTTCTTATTTTGTACCTACTAAGTAATGGGCATGGCCAAAGGAAATGTCCATCACTCAAGACACTCAAGGTGGTAGAACACAGATTTTATACTAGCAAGAACAAAATTTTTATACCTCCTTTGCAAAGAGTTATCTCCATAGAGACATTTTGTGACTGCTTATGTGGGGAAATGACCTTATTATTATTATTTTCTTCTCGTAGGATAAGTTCACACGAGTTGGCAGTTTCCTCAAGTGCTTCTTCAGTCGTGCTCTCTGGAACGCCATGGAGAGAAAAACCGTTCGCTTCTTCTCGGAATCTGACTTCCCAACACAGGAACTGGAGGCTCCCTACAGGGACAGCTATTCCACTGTCAGCAAGGAGGACGAGGCATTAAGGGACGATGCAACACGTGAATTCATAGCGCCTACGATATGCTCCTTGTGTGGCAACAGCATCGCTGCCATCAGTGATTCTGTAAACCTCAACCACAGTCACCTCCTCTTAACCATGACACGTCTCTATGCTGACAAAGTACTTATCAAATCGGTATACAGCTTCTTGGAGTCGAATCACAATCGATTGATCAAGGAACATCGTGGAGATCTTGAGAAAGCGCTGAAGAAGAAGTTATTGACGTTATGCACGATACTCTCAAGAGCATCGAGATTTGAAGAAGGGTTATTGGCACATCCCAAGTACACTGAGAATGTCATTGAGGCCATGTTGGTGCTTTTGAACTGTGATTTAGTCAATTCTGAATCGGCAAGCATGTTTTTAAGTGAACTTGTGAAAGTGAGTGTGTAGATACGTGTGTGGACAATACCTCATTAGTGAGATAATGTTGTGCCCTATTATGCAGAGTAGGAACCTCAGTACAGCAGAATGATTGCTCACTGCCTTCCTTATATGGACTTAAGAAACCCAATACTGTCACTGTGTATACCATTGTGACCTCTAATTATAACCATATCCTTCCTAGCATATTTTATTTCTTAGAGAGATGGAAGGGTATCCTTAGATAAAATGAGCCTTCTTTTTTTGTTATCTTAATGTAATTTTATTGCAGTCGTTTGTGCCTATTACTCCACTTATTCTCATCAAGGTGAGAACTAGCTGAGAAGTATCGGTTATGTAGTTGTACATTGAAAAAACAAACAAAAAAAAACTGTCTAATCAGACCACCCTATGATGAGACCCACTCTGCCACATCCCAACAGCGCCTATTCCGGCTATCTCGACCTACCTAAAGAGACCACCTCCTTATAGGGGCCACCCAGGTTTTACTGTACTATTTTCATCACATTTTCTGCAAATTTAACTGCAGCTGGGAGAGACCGGACAATGGGAAGTGTTGGAGCTTGTTATTGAATCGTGTGGTATCTATATAGACAGTCTTCTCGAGAACCTTTCACAGAATGCAAGCTCTTTTCTCTGGAAGATGTTCGACAATCTCTTCACCAGATCAGGTACATAATGTGCATTCTGTCAAATTCAAAATAGAATGAAATTTACTTATTAAAGGGATGGAGCAATCAATACACATTTTAAATAATGTATTACTTTCTGTTCTTCAGACTCACGTTTTGAGAGATTGGCTTTAGCAACGACTTCATTCAGAATGGTCTGCCAGAACTTGATGAATGCCTTGCAGGAGACAGAGGGAGAGGATGACGAAGGTTTCCCTCTCACAGCAGAGGACTTGAGAAATGTCTTCAAAGTGGTTGGTGCTGGACGGGCCTCGTTGATACAGGTGCAGTGTAGAGGAAAGAGAGTGACCATGTTGATGATACAGGTTTACAGTGTGTTGAAATGCAATGCCAATGCAATGCAATGCAATGCAGGGCTCAGTTGTCCAGACATGATTATCTAATTGCGCTTTTAATAGAATTAGTCAGAAAATGACTGAAGAAAATTCCCTGTGACTGACTGTTGTTGTGAGCCCTGTAATGCAGCTGCACTTTCAAACAAAGATAGAGTTTGTGATAACATTAACTATATGTATGTACCTTAACTGTATCAAACAAAACATGCGTGATGCAATGCAGTCATGTAACTAGATATGTAGATCCACATTCTTCCTAGTTCTCAAACATTGGAACCCCTAGAAGTATTCATATCTGACAGTAGCTCCCTTGAATTGTATGTTAGACTTAATTGTTATTTGATTTGCTTGTAAGTGTTCTTGACTGGGGCAATAATTAAAGTCAGTAAAGGGTCAGTATGCTTGAAAAATGCCACAGTTCAGTCATTACCTGGCAGCTTGGCCTGTATTCCATTATTTCGCCATTCATAGCTTACTCTCTGGCTTCTTAGACAAAAGATCTCCAAGTAGGGGATGGCCTACAAGCTAGGTTATCTTAGTAGTAATTTTTGTTAGGCTATGATCTATCTAGGGTTCTTGTTGCTTACGTACTTCTTACTACGATAAGTGTCTCCTGAAGTTACAGGCATCTGAAAGCCACTCTGTTTTCCTAGCAGTAAGCTTGCGCACGTGCGCTTATGCACAATTGTCACGCATGTGCTGGTACGTACTTACAATGGTTGACGAACTACCAGCACGTAGTTTGCTGAGCTTTGAAAGTTATAATGTGTAAACAGTATAGGTTTATAAGGACCACTATGTCCATGCATTGTGTAAACCACATATCTTTTGATAATCAACCTAATATGGATATTACTTATCTTCTTCATAGGACAATAGTAATGATGTGATGATGTTACTGAACTGTATTCAACACTGGTGTTTGTATCAACATAGTGAGTAGCTACCAATGCGTTGTCTCCATTTTCTGCCTTGTAATTGCATGAGCTGCATCTCCTTTGCGTGCAGGTGATCTTGCTCTGGTCCAAAGTGCCATTCGTTGCTACCACAGTCTCCTGAAGTCACACCCTGACCCTGACCTTTCTGACTACATCCACTCCCTCCCCTCCCTCGTCACACAAGGAACTACTTACGACATCCAGAGGTGGGTGTGTCTACAGGTCTACTGTTCACCTTTCACCTTTGAGTATTAGCCAAAACTGCTACCCTTCTCCATTAATTACTCAAATTCCAATAGAGAGATGATAACCCATAGGTATCTTAGAATATGGCAGACAAACTTAATATATTCTTCTTATATACTTTGACCTCAGATACTGCTATATGTAATTATAATGATTTTCCCCCTTATCTCCAGTACTTTGACCTCAGCGGTTCTTTATTTTTCTCTACACTGCCACATATTGAAGAATCCAGCTAACCTGATTGGTCTGTATGAGCCAATGCTAAAGAATGTGTACAAATTGAAGGTAATTAATGTTATAATTATAATGCAAGTCAATCACATACATAGATTGTGCTAAATCATTGAATGGCATTGAATAATTTTTATTATTTAATAACACATTGAATGGAAATAGTCAGTGCAGTCTAATGTTCCATACAACAGTTTGTTATTGTTGTTGTTGTTGTTTATTTTATGTTGTTTTTGTTGTTGTTTTTGTTGTTGTTGTTGTTGTGTCTTTGACCACTAAACATTTTTTCTTCAGGATAAATTCTTCCCAATTTCTGGCCTTGAAAGATTTTGTGACAGCTCTCTTCTCTTCAGTCCAATTTTCTACGACATGCACTCATCCTGCATGGCTACCACTCTCTCACCATCACTTCTAACCAGCCTCTTCCCCATCGTAGCACTAATCGACCCCGCCCTCCTTAACGACGTTAATTTATTCGAGTCACACACAAGCAGCACAGAAGTTGAAGGAAATGAAGAAAATTCTTCAAAAACACTTGGTGATGTTTTGAAGGGGGCTCTTGGTGGTTACAATGTCCATGTAACCATTAGGTCTTTATTGTTTGGGCGAAGTGAGGATGATGTTAGTGAGGACACTAGAAAAGTGCTGGATAGAATAGCTAGGACTCTCGTTTCGTCTCTTTCCCTCTCCTCCCTCACTCTGCAGGAATCTTCTCTGAAAAGAAACAGTTTGTTGGTATGTGACAGCACTTGTTCAGACTTTGAGATTTCTGGTTGGTTGATGCACAGTGAATTGCAAATTGATTGTCCAATATAAGATAAAAGAGCTGTGGCTGTTCTTGAATGGATGTGTGGTTTTTCCTCAATAGATACGATTACATTTGGACAACGACTTGCAATTCACTGTATCACTGTTCAGTAGTAACTTCTATTGTGATAGCTAATCTCATGAAAGGCATCCACAGGGACCTCATGGTGTAAACATACCAAGCCAGATTCCACTGACCTCATAGTATAAACTTATAAGCCAGATAAGATAAAAACTCTATTTAGCCACTGACCAGATAAGATTAACCTCTATATTTATCTAAATCCTTCCTGTTCACTTTGTATCATGATCTGGAATATCTATGGGATGGATCCCAGTCAGAACCAGCACACAGTCAACTATCTACTGTTTTTCATATTTTGTTTAATTATTACTTGTAATAAGGTTGTACACTAGATCTTGTATTAGTAGAACACTGGATGCTATTAAGTACTACCATATTAGTTTGTGGCCCTGAAGCAAAATATAAAAGAATCTTCTTCCCTGAAAGTTTTATGGCATAAGATATTTACTTTTTTTCTCTACTTTTTTAGGAGACAAAGCTTGTACAGGTGCTTCAGTCCACGTTTGGGAGTTGCTTGGGAGAGGCTGTCGTCAACAGGTGCCATGAATGGGTACAAAGTCTTGTATCTGAGCTATTGAACAGGTACATTATACCAAGTGTTAAGGTCTCATTTATGTTTAATCAACATATAATTTCTTGTCATGTCTCCAGTCATGCAATGATTCAAATTTAAAGGCTGAAGTATTATGGCCATAAATAAATGTCTGACATTTGATTTTTACCTCAAAACTATCACTTATAATATCAGGTAGAAATCATACCTAGCTACCAGAGCCACTTTTTCATAATTATTTCAGCTCTTGATTACTATTAAAGCGTGCATAACAGAAATGTAGTACAATTTTTAAATTATTGATGCTCATTAGAAAAATATCTTAATTGAAGTCAGAGATTTCTACCAGGAACTGATGTCCATGAAAGTGGCATAATATTTTGTTGTGGTTACTACAGAATGGCAGTGGATGGCCCAGTGTGGTTACTAGTTCTGCATCACCTATTTGTTGCACTGGACAGATGCTATATGGATGACCGGGAATCATTCCAAGAAGTAATCAGGTGACAGTGAATTTTGACATTGCATCACGCAGACTCTAATGCTGTATACTATGAGTGACCTTATTTCATGTATGCAGACTTGTGCTTGATGCATCGGACTCCAATGTTATATACAGCTCCCTCTGCTCCATGGAGAGGGACATATTCCATGGCGTACTGATGGACAAATTCTCTGAAAGAGGAAGTGGTAAGTTCATCATAATTAAGTGTTCTCTACATGCACTGCACACTCAAGGATTTGCACAAATCTTGTGTCACTGTTTAGGCTTAGGTAGATTATGCCAGCATAATTTTGGGAATAATTGGGACTTCCTGGAATCAAGCATAATGCCAGAATAATGGGGCATATTTTGAGCATAATGAGAATAATTGGAGCTTCTGCAAGCCTGAAAACAAAGACTTCTGTCACTCTCTACTGCCTGAGGTGGTTTCTTGCTACACTGTGACAGTGTCTAGCTATACCAATACCTAAGACCTGAATCATTATTATGGACAACTACATGCAGCTGTTAGTTTATGGCAATGGCTAAGCTACTTCTAGCTCTAGTCACTGTGTATAAAACAGACAAAATCCAGACAAAACCACACAATGACAGACCAATTAACTATATAAACTGTCACTCTTGACCAGTCATGCACTTTGAACTTAGCTCACTGCAGCTAGCCAATAGGGAGACAAATAGTGGATGCTATATACAGTGGATTGCAGGTTGCTTGACACTAGTATGTCAGCCACCGAGGTCACATGGACCAATCAGATTTGCAGGCAATGATGTCAGCATGAATCTGATTGGTCCATGTGACCTTGCTGGCTGAAGTATAGTGTCAAGCAACCTGCAATCCACTGTAGCTACATGGAATATATGACAAATCTGAACTTTTCTTCTTTTTTTTTCTTTTTTTAAGTTCAAAATCACTAGCTTTAAATTGGTCTGTTATCTTTGATGTCAGACCACTAATACCAAATGACCTAACAATTCTCTGAATGGTCTGTCATTTGTCAGACCAATTGACAAAAGTTATAATCCTCACTGAATAAAAGTGCATGGGGCTATCACACTGTAAGACAGTATGCAGAGTGCAAATTAAGGGAGTGCACCTCAAAACCACAAAAATTCCCCCTCAAAAACTCACAAAAAGTTCCTATATACATTCATCAATAAACTAGAGATGCTCGTATAGCATTAGTTGGGCGAGCAAGCAGCCAGTGGTCATTTCAATGTGCTCCTCCCTCACTTATGATTATATGAGAGTAAAAACATTTCTTCTAAATGAAAGAGTGATGTAGGCTTGAGTACATGACTATAAAAAGTATGGAAACAAGGTGCTGGCTATGTACTGATCCTACATCGCTGCATGGACTGCTCTGCTAACTGTCATAAAATTGACATAAACCCTACATTGCTGCTGCCATACTATCCTTTTTGGCTACACCTTGCAGCGATGTAGGGTTTATGTCAATTTTATGACAGTTAGCAGAGCAGTCCATGCAGCGATGTAGGATCAGTACATAGCCAGCACCTTGTTTCCATACTTTTTATAGTCATGTACTCAAGCCTACATCACTCTTTCATTTAGAAGAAATGTTTTTACTCTCACTTGTTTGCACACTTTTTTCAAGGGGCGTGGCTAAAGATGTCAAGAGGGACCCTTTACCAAATAATCTTACCACGCCCACCAACTCAGCAAGACAGTTTTTTTTCTCAACAGTGTCTACGAAGCGTTCTAGCGTTCTAAATGTTGTCTACGTAGCATCTATGAAGTGTATAAACTAACTTTGCTGTCTACGAAGTGTTCAAAATTTGAGTCGTCAATTGACAGTTAGGACTTGAGCTTTACTTCAATTCGAACGATACCATTCCTTAACTGAGGTGTAGAGCTTCAAAGATCATAGATATAGGATGAAGCAGTCGGGAGTTATGGCAGTCAAGCGTCCACGAAGGCACTCGAACGGCAATTGACAGTTAGGACTTGAGCTTTACTTCAATTTGAACAAGACCATTCCTTAGATCAGGTGTAGAGCTTCAATATGGTACCAAGATCATAGATATAGGATGAAGCAGTCGGGAGTTATGGCTGTCAAGAAGAAGATTATTATATTATTATTAATGAGCGTGGGCGTTTTGCGTGTCAAGCCTACATAGAGAGTGCTACCGCACTCTCTGATAGCCCCAACAGTGACTTTCGATATCTAGCTATTCAGGTTGTTAACTGACTTGGTGCATTCCCAGTTAGCATTAGAGTGTCTTCTCTGAACCCAGGCTACCACTCCTGTTCAGACTCAGTAGCTAGTCTCTCAAATAATGAGCCCTCATACAGCAGATTGCAGTGATCTTGCAATACAAATCCAGAACAGCCAAAACCAAAAATTTACATAGCCTCCTTTCAAGTAGCCCAACTCCAAAGCCATTTGAAAGGAGACTATGTAAATTTTGGTTTTGCTGTTCTGGATTTCATGTTGCAAGATCACTGCAATCTGCTGTATGCTCTAATCTGGCAGCTCTGTGTTCTGCTGACTCTGCTCTCCTTCTGGCTCTCAGTTGCTCTGCTCTTGCAGCATTATCTTCTGCTGACTCTGTACATTCCCTCCTCCTGGCTCTATCTGTCGCATTTCTTTGCTAGTCTTGTTTTTCTCTGTTCCTTTGACTCTGTTCTCCTTCTAGCTCTGTCTCTTTCATTTCTTTTATGAGGTCTCGCTCTTCTTTGCTGGTCAGTTTCTAGAGGGTGTTCTGGGGCCCTCCTTCGCTTGTTTTCTGGTTCTCTGGGTTCCATAATACTCGCTACAATAGTGTTTCAACTTCAAGCTTAACGAAAATGATTGCTTATTATGACGTTGCTTAGTAGCTATTTCATGTGCATGCGTAAGCGCATGCGCATTTTGAGTGACGTACGTTACATATAAATATCGCAAATTTCCATTTTGACCAATTAGTGTGGGGCTTCGCTCGCTCGCCAACTAACTTTGGGGGTGGTATAATAAACATTTGATTCCTTCCTCTTCCATTGATGAGACCAGACCAGTATGGAACTGGCTCCACATCAACATCATTGCACTTTCAATATTCTAAAAAAATCCAAGGATGGAATGGATTTTCACAAAGAGGTCTAGTCTTTGCTAATCTGGAAGTGTCAATGTGTGTTGCTTGGGAGTATCGAGTATGTTGTCACCTCGGGCTCTACTGTGATCAAGAAGATATAAAATCCATGCCCAAGGGAGATACAACTAAGATATAGATTATAGAATCGATTCCTCACTGTAAAAATGTGTGATTCATAATACTTTTCTCTAATACTGGATGAAACCACAGACTGAATGCAAGATTACAGAACCACAAACTTGAATACCTCATTGATTACAAATACCATTGTGGTTGTTTCATGATCCAGCAAGAAGTCTAACGTATACGTCAAAGATTTGACTACACATGGTATAGCTGCAATTTTAACAAACTAGATCTGATGCCCTGTGTCATGCATTGAAAAGAAAGCGTAGACTGGAACTGGCTTAAGATAACACTGATCAGTATATGATATGTTACATCACTAAAGTAGTAAAAATGAGCAGATATTTTGGTTCCTTTTGGACAGTTCCAGATATAAGTTAGCATGTGGTATTTATTCATCCTGTTTGTACAGCATTCATCCTGCCTGTGGTCTTATATTCATGTTGGCCTGTGTCATTAAAAGCGACATGAGGCATATGTAGAGATTTTGGTACTGTCTATTAATGATGTTGAAATAAGTGGGATTGCTTCATGACCTTTGTTAGTGAACTTGAAGGAGAATTAGTCATGGTCATGGTTAATTGCTGCTAGAATTATTTGGTACTGAAATGCTCCCTATAGCTGTATCATTGAAAGGTCTCACTGTTGGACTTTTTCAAATTATTGACCAAGGAAAGATGGGGACTAAATTGCACCATATCATCAGGGTTGACTACTCAGCAGTTTTTTCAACATATGAAGACGATTCTTGTACCAGAAATAGTTATAGTTTAATTGTATCATTATTATAACAGACAAAAAAACTTTGTAGCTTTGAACACAACATATACAGCTTCTAAGTTAACTATGAGTCATGTGTGCGTCTATAATGCTCTACGTGAGGGTAACAACACAGGTGGGTATCAGCTATCAGTGGGACAACGAAATCACTGTGATCGCAACCACCATGATGATAACCACTACAGATGCTACTTTTGCGGCAGCTTTTGAAGGTGAGGTAGGATTTGAAGGTTGTGTAGCAACATTTGAAGAACAGGTAGTACCTCTCCTTATGTGCGCATTGTAATCGGTTATCTCCCAAAGGAAATTCCCTTCTGCATTCAATTGGTCAGGAGCGCTTCTGTGTTGGCCAGAGTTGTATTCTTCTATTAGCACTCCCATACCTTCCAGCTGGTGCACCTCGATATGACAGTGGAGGAACCAGTAGCCCGGATTGTCCGCTTGGAATGCAACCACCACGTACCCACCAGCTGGAACGATAACCGTGTCTTTCTGAATAGCAGTGTTACGGATGCGACCTCTTAATCCTCTAGCTTGTTGTTCTACCTTTTCTGGCATTCCATTAGCCCAATTAGGGTTCCTACAGAGGATACTTCCACAGTTGACATCTGGTGAGTTCATAATTAGTACACCGGTGTCATCATACTCCCCATGTTCAATGTGCAGAATGTGAAAACTGTGCCCATGAAGGTGTATGGGATGAGAGAAATCATTTCGTCTCAAAGTCGCGTTTCCCACTGCACTGAATACCATCATTATTGTTTTAGGTTCCTCGTCGGGACTGAACATCTCTTGTCCAGCAATTGTCTGCACATTTATACATTTGCAGTCACGAGGATTTCTGCTGTCTTCTGGTAGGCATTTCATGCAAGTATTTATGCCACTATTGACTTGATTATCTCTGTCATACTGTCCACAATTTGTCTGGTAAGGCACAACAGGCAATTGGAAGTTCTTCCCATTAACAGCGCTGGTTGTGCTTTCTCCTTCAAACCCGAAGTTGAAGAACTGGAGACAGTCTGGGCAGTCACGAGTGGTGGTGAATTTAGGTAGCTTGTTTTCAGGGATTGGGAAAAAGGGCCCGCAGTTGTGTTAGGTGTATGCAATTCATGTTTTGGACACTAGAGGCATTGAAGGGACAGTTGAGAACAGAGCATCCTCCATTGCAATTGCGCCGAGAACTTGTCACTTGTGAGTACATATCTGTCCAACTGAGATTTTCATCTGGATTATTACCGTACCATAGGATAGCTAGAGCTGAATGTTCCCTGTTCCTCAAACTCTGTGTTTCTAGCGTTTCAGCTCGAATCCAAAAGGCACGTCTGTCAAAGTTTCCTGTGCTGATGACAAAATCATACCTCTCCCCGCTATGGACGACTATATAGTCCACTAGGACTGGCTCGATGAAATGACCATCAGTTGCTATCACATGTAATTGATGGTCGTCAATTGAGAGCTTGTAGGCATATAAGCTCTGTGCGCCTATCACTCTAAACCTATAGAGACCGTTACCACGCACAGTAAATACACTGAGGGGAGTTTGTATGGATCCATTGAATCTTCCTCTGCCGTTGATGAGACCTGACCAGTATGGAACTGCACCTACTTCAACGCCATCTTCACTCCTTGATCGTGGATCGTAAAGAGAATCTCTATTGGTTGGAACTTGACCAATAGGATTGTCTGGATGAAAGCCAAGAGTTGAGTGGATCTTGACAAAGAGATCTAAAGAAGCCTCTCGCTGCCAATCAAGAAGAGTTAGAGTGTGAAGTGAAGGAGAGTCAGTAATTTCTTGCTGCGAGTTTGGGAGAATTCTATCTCTTACCTCATTTAGACGAGTATTATCATTCTCACGAACAACTAAACCTCCAAATAGTCCATCGGTCCTTTGTGCTCCAACGTGTGAGTGGTACCAGTGGGTCCCAGCAGGTGTGGCCCTGAAAACATAGTCAAAGAAAGCACCAGGGCCAATAGGATACTGCGAGATGAAGCCCACTCCATCCATCCATGGTGTATTTCTCTGATGCATTCCATGCCAGTGGATGGTTATTCCTTCGCTGGTGAGACGATTGTACACACGGACTTTGACGAGTTTATCTTCAGTAATGATCAGAGTGGGACCAGGAATACGACCGTTCACTGCGATATACCTGCGGTACGAAACGCCATCCACTGTCATGGGTATACTGCAGTTCCTGCGGGTAAAATCCTCATCATTAATTAGACTTTCCTCCAAATAGCATCGCCCTTCACGTTCAGGACTACTTGAACTGGACAGAACGGATGGATGATAGCCGGTGCTATTAAGGAAATAAACATCACCAGGTGTGCCCCTGATCAGCAGGTCGCCATTTTGATCTTTTGCATAGCTGGTGAAGGTTTGCAACTCTTCTATCTCCAGTTCAAACTCACACGTTGTGAAGCTTGCAGGGCAATCGCATGCTTCTTGCTGATCTGGGCAAGGAACTTTCTCACTTAGTCCAGGTTGGAATTGTTGGAACTGGACAGCAAGAAGCAGGAGAAGGAACAGACAATCCATTCTTGCTCTTTGTATCAAAGCAGTATCCTTGTAGTTCTGATGTATTTTTGCTGTGGTTTTATAGCAGCTCTGCAATTTCCTTGTGGATAGACCAGTATGGGTGAGCCAGTGACAGAATATTGGCGTGTGGCTGAAACTAAGCATATTCATGGCAATGCCAAAGTGCCAAGTTCAAGGTTTAATGTGCGGTCATCATCACCTCCGTAAACTCTTCAGGTGTGTATCCAGAGCAGTACATGGAATTTTACTGTCTAGAAATCCATACAATTAGGTTTATCATGATTGCATGGAAGCAGAGGTTGTTTGCTAATACTTTTAAGTGGTCCCACCATTCTAAAGAATGTGTGGCCTGTCTCAACATGAAGATTAACATCGAATTATCTAAAGAATGTGTGGGCTGTCTCAGATAATACTCATGATTAATAATTTTAAGGGAGTAATTTGACGTGTACATGTGCTACTCATTATTTCCCCATCTTGTTAATTCTCATGTTATCAAGTGGAGCTAGAAATAAAGCACCCAATTTGATTGGTCATTATAAAGATTTGGTCCATTTCTAAGAAATGACCGACCAGTGACCAGCAGTTATTTCTAGCTCTGTCAAGTATATCCCCCACACCACATGTGGGTGTGGCTTTATGTCCCTGAAGCTACAGGAGAAAAGTTGGGACCTATATTAAATGGAAGATGCTCAGTTATAATACGATTCCCATTTTAGGACATGCCTGAACTTTTCTGTGTTCCATAGTAATAGCATAAATGTGTAGACCAACCAAATTCATCCGATGGCTATATGAAGGACACTTCTTTCAAGTGTCTTGATTTAGAGTTCACTGGGCATGTTTATGGTACTGATGGGTGAATAGCAGCTTAATTAGCAATAATTGTTTATGTTGTGCAACATGCAGAACAGGAAGTAACTACGACCACATAATTCAGCAGATGACATGCAGTTACATATAGCATAGTGTATTCTTGTGATTGCTATGAATGCTAAAGTTGTGTATGCACATATATGTCAGTGAGAGGACATCTCTGTGGTCACCTCTGAGGGTCAGTAAGTAGATGACAGTGGAGTTGTGTATGTGCGTGACACAGAAAATCATTTAGGAAGTGTACAAGTTCCCACACACTTTGTGAATTTGCACTTTCGATTATAATTATTTGCACTTTGAACTCTGCAATATAATTACAATTCTACTTATGCTGAACTCATTGATAGCTAAAATGTTTATTCCCTTGATGGAGGGCCAGTGACTAAAATCTAAATTTCCCTTAAGCTGATGGTAAAATCTAATTTCCCTTAAGCTGATGGTAAAATCTAATTTTCCCTTAAACTGATGGTAAAATCTAATTTTCCCTTAAGCTGATGGGTGGTGGGTGGACCAGGACAGAAGGTATATTCAGTATTATTATAGTTGTAATCAGAGAGTGCGGTAGCACTCTCTATGTAGGCTTGACACGCAAAACGCCCACACTCATTAATAATAATAATAATAATAATAATAATCTTCTTCTTGACAGCCATAACTCCCGACTGCTTCATCCTATATCTATGTTCTTGGTACCATATTGAAGCTCTACACCTGATCTAAGGAATGGTCTTGTTTAAATTGAAGTAAAGCTCAAGTCCTAGCTGTCAATTGCCGTCCGAGTGCCTTCGTGAAAGCTTGACAGCCATAACTCTGACTGCTTCATCCTATATCTACGATCTTGATACGATCTTGAAGCTCTACACCTCAGGTAAGGAACGATGGAATGGTATAGTTCAAATTGAAGTACAGCTCAAGTCCTAACTGTCAATTGCCGTTCAAATGCCTTCGTGGACGACTCAAATTCTCGAACCCTCAGGTTCGTGCATGCGCATGCACTTAATTAGACACGAAATAATACGTAAAATTTCGTCCATGATGAACATAAAAACACAAACAACTTTCATAAACAGCTTGCACAGAATGCTTCTGGGAGTGAGGTGAGTTGAATCTAGCGCAGAAAGACAGAACAGTCTAGAGCTAGCTGCTGACTCAGTTCTCAAAATTACGATGATGTAATGTTTATTACAATTTGTGTAACGGACGTGCCCGAAAGTATAGTGAATCCCCCCTAAATGGGGGGATGGAGTGCATGCGCATGCAACTTATACCAGGCCCTTCGCTTTTCCACCCCCCCCCCCCCCCCCCCCCCCCCCCCCCCCCCGCGAAAAAAAGCAGGCCTGGGTACAAGGCTAACTTCGTAGATGCTATGTAGACAACATTAGAATGCTAGAACGCTTCATGGACACAGTTAGCAATATACATTGAGAAACTGAGTTGCGGTGGGCGTGGTAAGCTTATTTGATTCTTGACATCTTTAGCCACGCCCCTTGAAAAAAGTGTGCAAACAAGTGAGAGTAAAAACATTTCTTCTAAATGAAAGAGTGATGTAGGCTTGAGTACATGACTATAAAAAGTACGGAAACAAGGTGCTGGTATGTACTTCATAAGCTCTACAGAATTGACAAACCCTACAATTGACATAAACCCCTACATTGCTTCAAGGTGTAGCCAAAAAGACAATATGGCAGCAGTGATGTAGGGTTTATGGGTTTGTCAATTCTGTAGAGCTTATGAAGTACATAGCCAGCACCTTGTTTCCGTACTTTTTATAGTCATGTATTCAAGCCTACATCATTCTTTCATTTAGAAGAAATGTTTTTACTCTCGTAATTATTTTTAAGTGCCAACATGTGTGGTCATCATTGTGTTTTGACCTTCTTAAAGGAGAATCACATCATTCGGCTTGGGCAGTTAGCTCATTATTAACTCTGATGTTTGTCCTTCTATTTTATATCTGCATCTGTAGTCTCTTACCTTATCATCATTATAGTTAACTATTGAATTTTTGAGAGCCTAACAACCGTGATTGATCATGACATAACAGCTAACTGCTTTATAAAGCTACAAGCTAGATCCCGTTGTAGGATGCAAAAAATGAGGAGTTTGCTTGCTATGTTTGATACTGAGAAGATGCTTATGATTGATCAGTATTCTTCCCTGTAAAATTCCATAA